>CAWUFW010003081.1:1200000-1940965 GCA_963921515.1 Calotriton arnoldi
GTGGGACCTCCGACTGAGGGTATCAGGCCTTGTGGAGCCGTCTTTTTCTATGGCCAGCAGCTTTGTCCTTCTGGAGGTTATCGACTTCCAAAAATGTGTCTACGACTGAAGGAAAATATCTTCAGCGGGCTCAAAGGTGACGGGATCCCCATCCAGGATCACAACATCATCGCCATGGAAATCTGGCTTCACCCACTCTGAGCTTTTTCCCAGCATCGTCTACGGCTTCACCGAGACCTTGCCCAGTGCTCCCAGAGATAACAACTCCTCCTCAGACACAGCCTGCTGCCTTGCCCCACTGAATTCTACCTTCTCCTGGACTTTTCGCAGAAATTTCTTTTAAGTCCTATGGTAAGCCAAGACCAAGCCCAATCCATGATGTGTACCCGAACCGTGTTCCTTTACTGTTGGCCTCAACGTTTGAGTTTGCCTAGGTCTCGTGTGAGCAGACACTTGCGGTTGGCGCTTTGATCTTTTAGCCCGATTTTCATAAGTCCAGTTCTACTGATTGGATTTAAGTCGTTTAGTGTCATTTTTATTTATTAAAATTCTCTCTATTTTTCTAATTTGGTGGGGGATTTTCTTGTGTTGTGGTTTCTACTTATTACTGTTTGAGTACTGCTTATACACTTAACACAGAACCTCTAAGTTAAGCCTGACTGCTTTTGTCTCAGGCTAACAAAGAGTTAATCACAGGTTAAGTTAGTGACTTTGTTGGTTCACCCTGACAAGGATTGTGGGTGTTGCTTGAGTAGGGTTTTTACACCCTCAATCAATAACCCAATTTCTTACAGTATGTTTGCATATTTGGCATATCCTATAGCAGTGTATGATTCAACATTTGCAATTTTATTTGATTGTATCTGGTGATGAACCTTCTCATTACATTTTACGCCCCATCTTCTTTTACATTGGAAGGCACTTTCTGCAAAACATGTTTACAGTTATGGGAACGAAGATGACAAACTGTTTCAAAAAGCTCTTTATACCAGACATGAATATTGATCTCTATCAACTTTAAACCCTGACACCTGTAGTGCTAGGACATATTAATGACTTCTGCAGAAATTGAGGAATATCCAAAACACATTCAGCATTTAGCCACATCTACCATTCATTAAAAGTCACAATGGAATACCCAGAGACTGCCTTGCTTGTCCTGGATACTACAATATTGGTGGAAGCACATGAATACCTGTAAATATTTTATTCCAGAACACCAATCACAGTAACAAATGCCTGAATAGAACAAGGTTCCATTCAAACTACATAAAAAAATAAAGCAATATGTCACCACTAAATATGTTGTATTTCTAAGGACAAGCAACTTGGTATGTTCATCAATGTGTAGAAATGACACTTACCTAGGCAAGGAAATTAATTTTGAATCAAGAACACTCATAGAGATCGAAGTATAAAACATTTGTACCATTGATCTTAATTGTAGTGGATCTACAACCAATATTAAGGAGGGGTGAGAAAATGAAGCACAGTTTCATGAAACTCCCATAATTGCCTGGAGGAAACGCAATGCAATGTTGCTTTGGAGCACTTAAAAAATCTAAATTGGGGTATATGCATGTAATAGGAGATGATGCAAAACTTGTGAACACATTTTCACAGAACCTCCTATAACAACACCCCAAATCCTGAATAATACTTATTCAAGAGCAATACAACAACAAAATCAAGAATGCCTCTAACTTATTCAAGGGCTGGTCACATTGATGGACTTGTCAGAAGCTACATAAAAGCTCAAACCAACCTAGGTTGATCATCATTTTAGAACTTGAGGATGCACAATCTTAAAGATTCTAGGCCTACAAAAGCCTTAAATGTCATGCAAAGTGGGGTGAAACTTCTCGACTTTGATCTCATCTGAAGTAAAGTCTCAGCCTTCTAGTCTACAGCATGCCATGGTTTCCTGTAGCGGGATTTCCTGCCACAGGACGTGTGGCAGGAATCAGTCATGGTTTGCAGTGAGGGGAGAATATCAGCTCTTAGTTGCAAAGTGCCAAAAGCCGCCTCTCAACAGCTAATCATTGTGACTCTCCACTGACTGAAGTCACATGACTATCAGTCCACCTGCATTTTATGAACTATACAAAATGTGAACAATAAACACTTGATGTTGCAAAGTGACAGATTTTAGAAATTAGTTCCACTATGCTGAAATGTGAAGGTGTACAATGGTTGCATCAAAGGTCAGCTTGGATCATATAGAAGTCTTTCAACCTGTGCTTCATTTGTAAAACAAAATGTGCTGGGGCCTAAAATCTTCCAGGAGAGACCATGATGCTGAATGTTAGGATTGACAAATATCAAAGCTGCCTAATTTGTACTCCACCACAGGCTTCCTTTTGACCCAGCTCTACACTTTTCTCTGTCTCACTTTTGCAGGCTCTTCTCTATCTCTTTTTCTCCCTTACTGACTATCTTCTGATCAGTCTCCTCCTCATTTTTTTCTGCTTTTCCTGCCTCTCTCTCTTGGTTTGGGGGAAAATTTGATAATGGAAAATTCCTATGCCAAACATGAGTGCAAGCAGACAATAATTACAATCACCTACACAAATTTAACACTGTCATTAAGGCATTACTAGCCTCACGCATTCGAACAAACAACCTCCCAGACACTCTCCAATCAGGTTTTCATCAGGGTCACAGTACAGAAACTGCGATCCTCCAAATAGTCGATGACTCTCTTAGAATAGTCGATGACTCCGGCAAATCCTGCCTCCTGGTCCTTCTGGATTTATCCACTGCATTCGACAATCTCAATCAAATTGACCTCCCTCGTATTCTTGAGCTATGCATGGGATGTGGAGGCAGTGTCCTCAACTGGTTCTCCTCTTACCTATCGAACCATTCAAAAATTGGGTAAATGGGCAACTTGTTCTCGAGACCAGTCAGCATTCACCAAAGAGCCCCTCAAGGTTCGATCCTCTCCCCCACCCTCTTCAACCTATACCTAGAACTACTATGTGTAATTCTCAGAAACTTTGGGATTCTCTTCCACCTCTACGTTGACGATACCCAAATATACTTGAAAATCTCATCCCCAGAGCATGTTGCTCTGCTTTCAAAAACACTCTTAAAGATACAAAACTGGATGTACAACCACCATTTAAAACTCAACCCAACTAAAACAGAATTATTTCTTTTGATTTCACCTCTGAAAGCAAAAACTCCAGTACAAGATCGGTTGGCCAAATTTTCCACCTTCGATGGCTGCCCTGCCATTGTCACAAGTGCCAGATCACTCGGCATCACACTTGATAATCGTCTCAATCTTCACAGCCACATAGCAGCAATGGCCAACAGCACATGCTCCCAACTTAGGCAGCTTTAGGGCATCAGACAATTGATTCCGTAACAAGAGCACAAAACAGTGGTGCAGTCTCTCATTCTCTCTAGACTAGATTATGGAATTTTCCTTCATTCAGGCATTCCCAAAGTTCACCTAGGCCCACTGAGAGCAGCACTACATGCTACAGCACGCGTAGTCTTGGATTTCAGGAAATCTGACCACATTTCCCCAGCCCTGCTAACCCTCCAATGGCTCCCCACTGAAGCACAGGCCAAATTCAAAATTGGTTGCATTAACCACAGATCTCTGCACTCCTCCTCACCTTCCTATCTAAACGAGAAACTGAAAATCTCCGAAGCAAATAGGGGTTCCAGAGATGCCCAATTCCTGCTCCTGGAACCCCCCCCCCCACCTTCAGTCGAGACCAATACATGAAACATTCTTTCTCTGGTAGCACCACTAGAATCTGGAACTCTCTGCCTCCCTCACGCCATCTAACCACCTGCCTAGCAACCTTCATAAGGACCTCAAGCTCCTCCTATTTAACAGACGTCTGGGTTAATTCACCCTCAACCAGACTTAAGTACTTTCTCCACTATAACCTGATCTGCCTTTGTTTAACTGTGTATGTCCTCTGCCCAATTGTTGTAACTGTGTCTTGTGGTAACTCCTATACACATCCACTGATGTAAATGTCTGGGTTTAAATACTATTACTGTAACCTGCTGTAACTCCGTATCCTGTGTGTTGTAAAGCGCTCTGATGCCTTTGGGCCATGTCCGTGCTATATAAAACTGGAAAAATGTAAATAAATAAATATTTTAGGACAGGGGGGGTGGGGTTGCAATAGTTCATAAAAATAAATTTGATTGCACATCCCTCTTGAGGAATTGAAAGGTGCAGAAGTGTTAGGCTTCTGTCTCACCATTTCCCCCCATAGTTCTTTAGCGGAATCACTCATCTATAGACCACAAGTATTTGCTGGCCCTTTTCGATGTTCGTTAGGCAATGCCCTGGCTTTCTAGACTCTTAGATATGCTCATTTAATAGACCCAGCTGACTGTAATCTCCATATTGACAAAACAGCAGATCATGAGGTAGTCTCCCTCCTAGAAACTATGCCCCCTTAGGGCTTATTCAACATCCGTTTAATCCATCACATCAAACAGGCCATATTCTAGACCAAATACTTTCTAACATCAAGATGTATCCAGTTGAACTTCTGCCATTCTGCCATTGGTATAGTCAGACCATTACCTGATCATGTTCAGTTGGCAAAAACGACAAATGCCTTACCCATAATGGAGAAAACCTGAGTCACATCTAGAGCAATTCATAAAATACAATCATTGGACTTCACTTGTGTTTTGGAAGAGAAAATTCAGTCACTTTCAGGAGTATTAGAACTAGATGGCAATCGGTTAGATGACTGGATTCATAGTACCGATAACAAATTGGCATCGGCCTCCGAACATATATGTCATAGAACCAAGCCATCTGCCACTTTGTTTAAAGAGAACCTCAGGAATGGAAAGAAACATTGTAAACTTCTAGAGAGGCAATGGCAAAAAAACTATAACACTAAGGACACAAGCACTTACAAGGTAGCATTAAAAATATATTATTCAGAGGTACACCTAGCCAAAAAAGCCTATTTCGAGGCAAGGATAGAATAGTCTGGCATAAAGTCCAAGGAAGTTTTTAGAATAGTGAAAACCTTCATGAGCCGAGAGGCCGCCATTAGAGACCATTAGCCCTCTGTTGAATTGTGCAATCAGCTGGCTTCATATTTTCAGAGTAAAATCACAACTATTCAAGAGAGCCTTTTATTAGATTCTTAGGCATCAGACAACCCACCTGACGTTGCATGTCGCAGTAAGACCTGAGGTTGCATGTCGCAGTAAGACTACCTCTGGGATGGCAAGTTTGTCTAACTTCCTACTTATTTCTTTGGAGGAATCACTAGTAGCCATCAAAAGTCTTAAATCAGCGTTTCCATCTGATCCATGATCACCTAGCTTACTTGCAAAAGCGGCACTAACTATTAAACCTATAGCAAACAAAGTGCTTAATGCCTCGTTGACTGTAGCAATGGTTTCTGTGTAATGGAAGCAAGCTAAAATGTTACCCTTGCTCAAAAAACCTCCCGCTGACCAAAGTATTCAACCTAACTATAGACCAATATCCCTACTCCCTGCTTTTTCAAAAGTATTATAGAAATTCTTTAAACCAGCAACTCTCCCAATATCTTGAAAACAATGACCTACTGCACCCAAGCCTGTCTGGGTTCAGACCCAATTTCAGTATTGAGACGGTGCTTATGGAAGTTGCCGTGCACATCAAAGGCACCTTAGGTAAAGGGGGGAAGGTCGCTCTGCCTATGTTTGATCTATCATCGCCCTTCGACACAGACCCCCAATCAAGGTTGCTAGCCCGACTCCAATTAATTGGGATTGGTGGAATAGCCTTAAGTTGGCTTGCCCCCTTTTTGGAAGAGAGAAGTCAGGAAGTCTGGATACCCCCAATGTCTTCAAAAGTATATGAGATGCCAGTCGGTGTGCCTCAAGGTTCGGCCCTTAGCCACACCTTATTTAATGCTTATCTCATGCCCTTAGCCTTGTTAGCTGAGGCCTTAGGGGGCTAAAGAAATCTTATATGCTAACGACACCCAAATATTGTTTACCTGTGGAAAGGGAAAAGAGATGCTGATGAGACTGTTGAAAAAATGTCTCTCATCCGTGTTTCATTGGATGACTGCTAATCAATTGAAATGTAATGCCAAAAAATAAAAATATTATTTTTCGTCTCTCTCTCTCTCACCAGACTTATGGCAGACATTTTGGCCAAAGGACACCCAAACTCACTGGCCCTCAACAAGATACTGTTAAGAATCTGGATTTAAAATTATATAGGGCCCTCTCTTTTCAAACACAAGTTCAATCGGTGGCTGACTTTTGTTTTTGGATGTTATGCTATTTGAAAAGGTTTTCTCCCTTACCCTCCTTTTCTACTTAAAAAACTGTCATTTAGGCTATGATAACGCAGAGACTTGACTATGGAAATGCCTTGTATCTGGGTCACCTAGACTACCTTCTTAACAGACTACAAATGGCCCAGAATTTGGCAGCACAACCTCTCCTTAAGCTCCCCCAAGACCTCATATTTTGCCACACTTGAGGGTTCTTCATTGGCTTCCAATAAAAAAAGACTTCTTTCAAAACACAAGTCCTTGACTACAAAGCACTGCATTCTACCGGGGCAGGCTATCTCAGGGAAAGGATTAAATAGTAAGCCCCTTCTAGAAATCTCCATTCTTCCACTGGTCACCGGCCAGAATCCCTAAGATCAGTTGAGCAAGAGTTGAAGGCAGGTCTTTCTCCTATCTCGGTAGCCTGGAATAAACCTCCTTTGGAGTTACACACAACAGCTGAGACATCAATGTTTAATAAAAAACTAAAAACTTGGATGTTCCAACAGGAGCAGTTCCACTGTTTGCTTGTGCAAGCAGCCTCGAAGCCAGTGCTGGGACACTCCGCAGAGTATCTGTGCGCTTTACAAATCTCGAAATCAAATCAAATCCTCAAACGCTTACTATTTTTTAAGAAACACTTCCCTCTTCTCCATTCTACTGTTGTGGCTATAAGCTATTGTAACCTCTACATCCAGCCTTCAGGTCCATTACTTAACACTTACTAGGATGACATAATAAAATGATAATCACTTCTCTGAAGCACACTGGATCCATATTGCCGAAGAGCCCCAGGGGGCGCAACGGGCATTTGCTCCCACTTTGCGCACCCCTGGGGCACTTTTGTATTACAGAAGGGTCAGCAGACGCTTGTGCTTCCCCTTCTGTGATACCGATAATGCTGGTGCACATAAAGTGCTAGCGCTGTCATCAGAGGGCATTCCCTCATTTGCATGGGGCCATGCCCATGCAAATGAGGGAATCCCTTTGCCTCTGTGCCCATACCATATTATAGACACGTGCCCAGAGCCAAAGAAGCTGCTAGAGGCGCACTGACAGTGCACCACCTAAAAGGTGGGCACTGTCAGTGCACCCCCTGATAGCAGCCCCCTGGAAGGGGGACCCTTGGACCTCCCAGTCACTCACTGCACCGACCTGCAAGAGGATCTCTAATACCCTTTAAAGGTGCAGGCGTGTTGCCATCTGCACTGTGAAACATGGAGCAGCTTCAAAGCAGCCGCTCCATTTTTCACATGAATGAGCTACCCCAGGGCAGCGTGAGTTTGAGGTTGCCCTGGGGGCAGTAGCATTCATCCTAATACAGCGCATTTTCTTTTACTGTGGTGGGTGCTCCTTATAAAAGTGGCACCCAGTATAATCAGGCAAAATGCATCGTATGTATAATCCGGCCCCAGGTGCCTATTCACAAAGGGAAGCCTACACGTGATTACAGTGTCTGCTACTTATACAATGGCTTTCCTCCCTATTCTTGTGCTCCTAGAGATATGATATTTTATATAATGTCTAAGTGGAGGACTTGTATCCCTTCATTTCTGATATGAGAGAGATATTTTTTTACTTCAGTTTTCTCAATCCATGGTACTGCTACTCTTTTCTATGTGAAGACAGTATGCCTCTAACATGAAAACACATATGTGACTCATTATATTTTTCATTTGATGAAAGCAGGCTTCCAAGTCTAGAGATCTGCCTTTAACAACATGCTGTTCTTTGGTGTTCTCCCAGATAGCCAGTCCAGCACTCTAATTTCTTAGCTTTTATCTCCTCACATGCAGACTCTTGTACCTGGTCGCTCCACTCCCACCACTTTCCTTTCTGCTTTCTTATCTGTTCTATCCCAGTCAACTCACTCTCTTTCCATCAGCTCTCTCTCCTTCCCACCTCACTCTTCTGCCTTTTTTCAAAATAAAAACTTTGCAAAGGCCCAGCACAAGGACGCTTCAACCAGACTGCCTGCTTCTTTGCATTTGCATGTGCATGGCAACCCCAGTATACTATATTTTTAATTTAATATCTGAAAATGTCTGTTGGCTATCTAGAAATGGGAAATTATAATAAAGTGTAACTAAAAATTAAACAGTTGCCCCTGGTATGTTGCACGCACTCGGAAGACCTTTTTTGGAATTATTTTTGACATACTGCATGAGAAAAATCTATTGATTGAATGGGCTTTATTAGCACAAATGGGTGGGCATTTTTAAGTTTTGGTTCTAATAAAGTACAACAAAAAGCATTCCAAGATGGCAACCCATGCATTTGTGTGTATGCATCCCAGTGCTAAAGTGCATGTGCTCACTCCTTAAAACTTGGTAATATTGTCTTAGCCCCTGTTAGAAATGGGGGTCTCTAGTTGGCAGAGGCAGGTACCTTTGTCCAAGTAGGGACCCTTCTTCCTAGTCAGGATAGGGGAGTTACACTCCTAAGATCACCCCTGCACCCCCATTGGTAGCTTGGCACGAGCAGTCAGGCTTATCTCAGAGGCAGTGTGTAAAGCATTTGCACATAACCAACAGTAATACAGTGAAAACGCTACAAAAGGACACCACACCAGTTTAGAAAAATATCCAATATTTTTATATATCCAAAACAAGACCAAAACGATAAGAATCCAAGGTGCAGTACATAAAAATATATACTTTGCAATATAGCCTTAAAATTGCAGAAATATCTCGAAAACACAGTTTCTACGAGTCAGTAGCTCCATCCGGGGCTACCGCGATGCTGAAAACAACAGAGTCTAACAGTTCCAGCCGACCGCGTTGGTACGGGCCAGCGAAAGCGTGGACAGACTCATGAACAGTACCTTTCTCGTTGTGGCCGGCACGTTGGTGCGAGCCGGTCATGGCAACCATCGCAGTTGCGTTGCAAAATGGAAACGGTGCAGGGTGCGGTACCCTCACGATGCGGTGCAGGCAGCGGCTTGGTGACAATCATCTAGACGGCGTCGGTGAGACCAAGGCTTACAGTGCAGGGCGAGGTGGTCCTTTATGCAGTGCTGGCAGGTTGCGGTGCAAGCGACAGAGCCGGTTGGTGGGAGCTGGCATTGATCAGCCCAAGCTGCTGTGTGGGACGAGGCGGTGCATCATGAAACTTACGAGCGGTGCCTCCAGCCATGATGTGGTCACAGGTGTTGAAGTCAGCAGCAGCGACAGCGTCAGTGAGACCAGGATGGCGAAGTGAAGCGAGGCGGTGCGGAGTGCGGTGGCCACAGGTCACGGTGCAAGCAGCGGTTCGGTGGCAGCAGCATCGGTCATCGTCGTCGGTGAGACCAGGGTTGCGGTGCGAGATGCGGACGATGCCCCCTGCAGTGTCGTTAGGACACAGAGCCAGCGACGGAGTCGGAGACGGAGTTGGGTGCGTTTCCATTCTCTGTGGCAACTGAAACAGCAGTTCCAGAAGCGGTACCCAGAGGTTGGTGAAGTCTTTGCAGTCCCAGAGACTTCAGAACAGGAGGCAAGCTTTACGTCAAGCCCTTGGAGATACTCAGCAAAAGTAGAGAAAGTTCAGTCCAGTCCTTTCACTGCCCAAGGCAGAAGCAGCAACTGCAGGCCAACCCAACAAAGCAACAACACAGCAAAGGGGCAGTACTCCTCCTGGCAGCTCTTCTTCTTGACATGTTCCTTGATTCCATCGATTTCTAAAGTTCTGGGGTCTGGGCCCCAATATTTATACTCAATATTCCTTTGTTCTCTCAGGCTGAGAGTGTCTGCGCTTAGTTCAAACCAGTTTGGTCCTCTCTGGCCCAGCTTCCCAGCAGGAGGTGGAGATAGCATTGTCCACAGCAGACCAGGCCCATTCAGGTGCAAGGAAATCTCTTCCCACTACTCTAAATGTAACCCAGGTCTATTCAGTCCAGCCTGACTCATCTAGGAAAGGCAGGACACACCTCGACCCCCCCCAGTGGCTGTCTGAAGAGAATGCACATCCCCTGTCACTCCAAAGCCAGACAGTCAATCTACAAAGCCAGCAGAGGCACACAGAGTGGCTAAGCAAGAAAATACCTACTTTCTTAAAGTGGTATTTTCAAACATAGAACATAAAAATCATCTTTACTAAAAGATGCATTTTTACATTCTGAGTCCAGCCATACTAAACTCCACTTCCATATCGTGTCCCAATGGGAAGTTATGCTTATAAGATGTTATAAGTAAAACTCCCATTCTACCCTATGGGACAGAGAGCCTTTCCTTAGTGAAAAACGAAATGCACTGTCATTCACTACCAGGACATGTTACACACATCAGTACATGTCCTTCCTCTAACAACTTTTATGTAAGAAAATGCAAGGTTAGGGCCTGGCAAGTGGGTGCACTTGCCGGGTCGACATGGCAGTTGCAAACTGCGCACAGACTCTGCAGTAGCATAATCAGTGCTGCAGGCCCACTAGTAGCATTTGATTTACCGGCCCTGTCACTCTCAGTGCACTATACTAGGGACTTAATAGCAAATCAAATATGCCAATCATGGAAACACCAATCCATAACACAATTTACAGGGAGAGCATATGCACTTTAGCAAAGATCAGCAGTTGTAAAGTGCCCTGAGTGCTAAACCCAACAAACGCAGGTCAGGAAAATATAGGACGAAGAAGCAAAAAGTTTGGGGAAAACCCTGCAAAAAGAACCATTTCCAACACCCCGCAGGCAATGTGTAAAGTACTTGTGCAGTACTACAAACTCAGTGAAAATGCAGTGCAATAGAATCACAAAGTATTTTTGACCAAGTACATGTTCAGACTGTCGATAAGAGATTTTGCAATGTGAGGGCCAGTGTTGGGAAAGCTTCTCCCAAGCAGTAGTTTGATGCAGAGCTGTTTGCTTTAGAAGAATCCTCTCAGCAGAGGCGATGAATAGGTTCTGCTCAGATTTGCATCGCATAGCAGTAGAGAATCATTGGTTGTACTGGGTCCACAGATAGGCTGGCAGAGCACCTTAAGGCCCACTTTCACGGGTCCAGGCCTGGGATGACACTGCTTAGCAGGGTAGGATTCACAGATGGCAGAATCCAGGTCTTGAGTTCAAAGCTGTTTTAGCCTCTTGTCCCTGAGGCTCTAATCAGGAGGCCAGCCAACTAGAGTCACTTTGGAGTCACTTTGGAGTCGTGAGTTAGATAGATGCAGGTCCACTCCTTCTCACCCAGGCAACAGGGCAGCAAGCGGCAGGTCAGAACAGCAGGGCAACAGTTCCTTCAGAGCAGTAGTCCAGCAGAGTGGCAGCCCTTCCAGCAGCACAGCAGTCCTTCTTTCTGGCAGGGTTTCCACAGGCCCAGACGTGCACTGAAGGGGAAACGACCTTTACCACTACTCTTTAACAACGAGGGGCCTGAACCACGATCCATCAACCATTACTGCATTTACAACTACCTAGTATAAACAACAACCTGCCTAAACAACGACCTGTCTAAACAACGACCTGCATGAAGAGATTAGTTGTTTCTTTTGTTATAGTAAGTTAAGTCTGTGTAACATTTTGTAAAAATAATTAACTGTTTTACATTTTCTAAATTTATTTATGCAATCTTACTAATTAATGTATGTTGTTTAAATTTACCTTCTGAGACCAGTAGATGGCACTCTAGGATTGTTTATGACTGATATATATCTATATCTATATCTATCTATATCTATATCTATATCTATATTCACTGAAAAAACCATAGGTTTCAGGCACGTTATAGTTAGAAATTAGCATTTAAAAAACCTTAGCAATTCACTGAAAAAACCATAGGTTTTAGGGACAGTTATAGTTAGTTGGACATTTCACTCGTACAAAACCCGTGAAATTCCCCGTTATAGTTAGTTCAGCTAACTATAACTCGCGCGCCCGCAATGCACTGCTGATGACGTCACATATTACATCACTCATGACATGGTCAGTGACATCACTGATGACATCACTGATGACATCTCAAATGACATCACTGATGACATCATCCAGTGACTGTGTGTTTCTATAAAGTTTAAATATGTTTAATATATATGCCAAGGTGTATTGAAGAATGAGTGGGTGTATAAGTGTCTGGATGGATGATTTAGTAGGTGGGTGACTGACTCTATAAGTGAGTGATTAAACGTATCTTACTGAATGCATGGGTTAGTGACTAAACTGTGTGAATGTCTGTATCCGTCTGTCTGTTGCTGTGTAAGTGGCTGCATGGGTTTGTGAATAGCTACATGAGTGTCTATATGAGTTATTGATTGGTTGTCTGAGTATCTGTATGGGTGCCTGAGTGTTTGTGTGGGTGGGGTGTGTGTGACTCTGTGCATAGATTTGTGAGTGGGTGATTCACTGGGTGCATGGTTTCAAGAGTGCATCTGTGATGGACTGTATGGGTGGGTGAGTGTGTGTATGGGTGTGTTAGTGAGTGAATGTATATCTCAGTGGTACATGTGTGAGTAACTACATATGTCAAAGGCAGTATATATGTGTGTTGGAGTATATAAATGGCTATAAGTGAGAGTGTGTGATTGTGAGAGTGGCTGTATGGATGAGTGTGTGCTTGTAACAGTGATTGTATAAGAGCGTAAGAATGTGCTAGTATTTGTATGAGTAAGTGAGCTGGTGTGTGTATAACTGTATAGGTGAGTAAATGGCAGTGTGATTAATTATTTGCATGACTGACTAGGTATGTGAGTACCTCTATGGATGAGTGGCGGTGTGTGAGTGTCTATGTAGGTGTATGAGTGCATATGATAGTCCTGTACTGAGTGACCGTAAGTATGAGTGACTGTACAGGTGAGTGAGTGGATGTGTGTGTAGACCTAAGAATCAATGATTGTGTATGTAGTTATTGGTGTTGGAGTGTCTATGGTTTTGAGAATGGCAGTCTGTAATTTACAGTGGGTGTATCAAAAGTTATATTAGGGTGTGAGAAGATGCATCAAATTATCACATGGATGATGTCATCAGTGATGTCATCAGTGATGTAATTTGAGATGTCATCAGTGATGTCATCAGTGATGTCACTGACCATGTCATGAGTGATGTAATATGTGACGTCATCAGCAGTGCATTGCGGAGCGCGAGTTATAGTTAGCTGAACTAACTATAACGGGGGAATTTCACAGGTTTTGTACGAGTGAAATGTCCAACTAACTATAACTGTCCCTAAAACCTATGGTTTTTTCAGTGAATTGCTAAGGTTTTTTAAATGCTAATTTCTAACTATAACGTGCCTGAAACCTATGGTTTTTTCAGTGAATTTCAAAAGTTTTTTAAATGCTAGTTTCTAACTATGCCTATAGAGGTAGGACATGTGAAGAAAGGAGAAAAAACGCACAGAAAGAAGCAAAAGAAATGCAGAAACAAGCAACAGAAGTCCACAAAGACGAAGAAAAGTGCAGGAAGAAGCAAGACATGTGCAGAAAGAACCAACAGAGGAGCAGAAAGAGGCCTTGTTGCAAAATCATCCTGTGCCCACAACTTTTTCAGATGGGTACTGGTGGTAACTGACTCTGACTAACCAGGCCTAGAGCCAGTGCTATGCTAAAAGACACTTAGAATACAGTGAAAACACCTACATACACTAGGGAACACTATGCGTTGGGGTACCCCTGTGATTAGCATGACCTCCTCTGTAAGGCCCTAGTACATAATAGGGCAGGGGGATTAAAACTACCTCTAAGTCAGAGGTGCAGAAATATGCAGTCTCCTCAGTAGGAAATGCTTTCAGTTTTTTACTTTGATTCCATCAAGAAGGCATTCAGATGTGTCACACATTTGACATAAATTCAGAATGTTAGCACTCTAGTTGTTCATTAGATCACTGTAGTAAAGCTACTGCTCAACAGGGAGTTAACTGGAAGTCTACTGCTGGTATTGAAAGTGATTGTTTCAGTCTGCATGTCAGAATTTTCTAATGAAATAGAAGAGGATTTGAGATCTCACTTAAAACATGCCTTAAATTTTCTTTCTGCAGCACTAACCATAATTTCTATGGCAAAATGAACCCCTCATTTTGTTCCTTTTTAAATTAAATGTTTTAAGTGTTACCAGTTTATTCCAATCAAGATGGCTTCAGGTGTGCCATACTTTTGTCATAAGTAAGACTGTTAGCGCTCTAGTTGTTCTTTAGAACACTCTGGGAAGCTGCAGTAGAACACAAAGGCATCAACTGACAGGCTGCTCCTGTTGAAATATAACAGGAAGATATTTGAGATCTCACTTAAAACATGTCCTATTTTTTCTTTCTACAGCACTAACCATAATATCTATGACAAAATGAACCCCCTCATTTTGTTCCTTTTTAAATTAAATGTTTTAAGAGTTACCAGTTTATTCCAATCAAGATGTCTTCAGGTGTGCCATAATTTTGTCATAAGTAAGACTGTTAGCGCTCTAGTTGTTCTTTAGAACACTCTGGGAAGCTGCAGTAGAACACAAAGGCATCAACTGACAGGCTGCTCCTGTTGAAATATAACAGGAAGATATTTGAGATCACACTTGAAACATGTCCTAATTTTTCTTTCTACAGCACTAACCATAATTTCTATGACAAAATGAACCCCAACATTTTGTTCCTTTTTAAATTAAATGTTTTAAGTGTTACCAGTTTATTCCAATCAAGATGGCTTCAGGTGTGCCATACTTTTGTCATAAGTAAGGCTGTTAGCACTCTAGTTGTTCTTTAGAACACTCTGGGAAGCTGCAGTAGAACACAAAGGAATCAACTGACAGTCTCTGCCCTTGTTGGATGTACATGTTTTACTGAGAATGTCAGACTTCATTCTCACATAACTGAGAAAGATAATGTGAATTTACAGAAAATATGCTCTCATTTTAGCTTCTGGAGCACCTTCCAAAACTGTATGGGACAAGCATGTGAAAATAGTTTTCTCTCAAACATGATATCCCAGCAGAAGGTTTTTCACAGGGTAAAATCACCTTAGAACACACCACAATTCCTGAAATTAGTATGGTACCATCAACAAATGAATTCTAATGTAACTAAAGTCTGTTATCACCCTTTATAGTTCTCCTTTTGGTAACCTCAAAATCTTCGATTCACTACAATGCATTTTAATGGGGGTACTATCATTTATATTGGTCCCAAGATGGCTGCCAGCAATTCCAGGATGAAGTGCTGACAGCCAATCAGATCTCACGATGACATGTGTGGTTAGGCTCCGCCCAGATATATATGTGTTTTCTTTTTCAAATTTCTCAGGAACTACTGAACGGATTTACACCATTTAACCAAAAGGCACGACTCTGAACCAAGGGCTACCTTTTTGCCAAATTTGGTGTAATTCCGTTCAGCAGTTCGGGCTGTAGCTGCGATGAAAGGTTCCTATGGAAAATTGCATGGGGAAAACACGTTTTGGGACCCCCCTTTTTTCTCGGCCCCCGCTTGCCGAATCACCCCGAAACTTTCAGGATAGGACCGGACCGGAGCGGGTCATAAGTTTTGAAAATTTCGCGAAGATTCGTCAACCGGCGCCAAAGTTATTTCAAATAGAATGTTGTGGATTTCCTATGGAAAATAGGTCCTAACTATAACTATCTACTGGCGACCGCCAGTAGATAGTATATATATATATATATATATATATATATATATATATATATATATATATATATATATATATATATATATATATATATATATATATATATATATATATATATATATCAATATATCTATCAATATATATATATATATGTATATATATTCACTGAAAAACCGTAGGTTTCAGACATGTTATAGTTACAAATTAGCATTTAAAAAACCTTTGAAATTCACTGAAAAACCATAGGTTTCAGGGACGTTATAGTTACAAATTAGCATTTAAAAAACCTTTGAAATTCACTGAAAAAACCATAGGTTTTAGGGACAGTTATAGTTAGTTGGACATTGCACTCGTACAAAACCCGTGAAATTCCCCGTTATAGTTAGTCCAGCTAACTATAACTCGCGCCCCGCAATGCACTGCTGATGACGTCACATATTACATCACTCATGACATGGTCAGTGACATCACTGATGACATCACTGATGACATCTCAAATGACATCACTGATTACATCATCCAGTGACTGTGTGTTTCTGTAAAGTTTAAATATTTTTAATATATATAGGAAAAGACGTATTGAAGAATGAGTGGGTGTGTAAGTGTCTGTATGAATGATTTAGGAGGTGCGTGACTGACTCTATAAGTGAGTGATTTAACGTATCTTACTGAATGCATGGGTTAGTGACTAAACTGGGTGAATGTCTGTATCCGTCTGTCTGTTGCTGTGTAAGTGGCTGCATGTGTTTGTGAATAGCTACATGAGTGTCTATATGAGTTATTGAATGCTTGTCTGAGTATCTGTATGGGTGCCTGAGTGTTTGTGTGGGAGGGGTGTGTGCAACTCTGTGCATAGATGTGTGAGTGGGTGATTCACTGGGTGGATGGTTTCAAGAGTGCATCTGTGATAGACTGTATGGGTGGGTAAGTGTGTGTAAGAGTGTGTTAGTGAGTGAATGTATGTCCCAGTGGTACATGTGTGAGTAACTACATATGTGAAAGGCAGTATATATGTGTGTTGGAGTATATAAATAGCTATAAGCGAGAGTGAGTGATTGTGATAGTGGCTGTATGGATGAGTGTGTGCTTGTATCAGTGATTGTATAAGAGCGTAAGAATGTGCTACTATTTGTATGAGTAAGTGAGCTGGTGTGTGTATAACTGTATAGGTGAGTAAATGGTAGTGTGTTTAATTATTTGCATGACTGACGAGGTGTGTGAGTACCTCTATGGATGAGTGGCAGTGTTTGAGTGTCTATATAGGAGTATGAGTGCATATGATAGTCCTGTACTGAGTGACCGTAAGTATGAGTGACTGTACGGGTGAGTGAGTGGATGTGTGCGTAGACCTAAGAATCAGTGAGTGGGTATGTAGTTATTGGTGTTGGAGTGTCTATGGTTTTGCGAATGGCAGTCTGTAATTTAGAGTGGGTGTATCAAAGGTTATATTGGGGTGTGAGGAGGTGCATCAGATTATCACGTGGATGATGTCATCAGTGATGTCATTTGAGATGTCATCAGTGATGTCATCAGTGATGTCACTGACC
Organism: Calotriton arnoldi; assembly: GCA_963921515.1. Classification (NCBI taxonomy): domain Eukaryota; kingdom Metazoa; phylum Chordata; class Amphibia; order Caudata; family Salamandridae; genus Calotriton; species Calotriton arnoldi. The sequence goes on from CAWUFW010003081.1 coordinate 1,217,352, forward strand.
ATGTCATGAGTGATGTAATATGTGACGTCATCAGCAGTGCATTGCGGGGCGCGAGTTATAGTTAGCTGGACTAACTATAACGGGGGAATTTCACGGGTTTTGTACGAGTGCAATGTCCAACTAACTATAACTGTCCCTAAAACCTATGGTTTTTTCAGTGAATTTCAAAGGTTTTTTAAATGCTAATTTGTAACTATAACGTCCCTGAAACCTATGGTTTTTTCAGTGAATTTCAAAGGTTTTTTAAATGCTAATTTGTAACTATAACATGTCTGAAACCTAAGGTTTTTTCAGTGAATTTCAAAGGTTTTGTAAATGACAATTTTTAAATGTATTAATTGTTATATAAATTTTTTTCATACTGATTTCCAAATTTTTTAGAAACAATTTTTTTTTAAATATTTTATTTTTTAAATTACATTGTAATTACATTATACATTACATTACAAAAATACTTTCTCAGAATGAATTACTTTAGTTTAAATACTTTGCACATAGGCAATAGACTTTTAAGTACAGTAGTTACAGTTGTTGCAATGGGCAACACATTTTCAAACACAATGCAACATTCAGCTCAATGTGAATTTCTAGTTAAATGCAATTAGTTACTTTATGGATTACTTTTCTAACCACAGGACTGGATCCTAGATTCAGTCCTGGGACATCTCCTGTAAACAGTTGAGTAAAAGCGTTTTGGTTACAGTCGTGATTTTTAAGGAATATTATTGTACTTTAAAAGTTCACACTTAGAAACTTTTTCTCATAGAATCACCAATGTTATCCTATGGAAGGAAATTCACTTAGAAGTTAAAAACTGTTATCGTTACTTTTTCTTACTCAGTGTTGGATCCTGGATCCAGCACTGGTGCATCTCCTGTAAACAGTTGAAAGAATGCGTTTAAGTCATACAGGCGATTTTTTAGGAATATTTGTAGTTTGTGAAAATCGACACTGAAACTTTTCTGCTGAAAACCAGACAATGGATTCCTATGGAAGAAAATATAAGTTACTGGTAAGTACGGTTAAAATTACTTTTCAGGGTCAGTGCTGGGCTAAAAGATGCAGCACTGGGTTCTCTCCTGATAACAGGTGAGTAAATTGGAATTCGTACTTTGGTTGATTTTAGAGGAATATTATAAAGTTCCAAAACTCCACACTTAGAAGAATTTCCAAGTGAAACCAGTCAATGTTAGCCTATGGAAGGAAATTCAAGTTACTGGTAAGTACGGTTAAAATTACTTTTCAGGATTAGTACTGGGCTGAAAGATACAGCACTGAGGTCTCTCCTGATAACAGGTGAGTAAATCGGAATTCGTATTTCGGCTGATTTTAGAGGAATATTTTAAAGTTCCAAAACTCCACACTTAGAAGAATTTCCAAGTGAAAACAGTCAATGTTAGCCTATAGAAGGAAATTCAAGTTACTGGTAAGTACGGTTAAAATTACTTTTCAGGACCAGTACTGGGCTGAAAGATACAGCACTGAGGTCTCTCCTTATAACAGGTGAGTAAATCGGAATTCGTATTTCGGCTGATTTTAGAGGAATATTTGTATGTTTCAAAAATAAACACTTAGAAACTTTTTCAACAAAAAGCAGGCAATGATATCCTATGGAAGGAAATTCAAGTTACTGGTAAGTACGGTTAAAATTACTTTTCAGGACCAGTACTGGGCTGAAAGATGCAGCACTGAGGTCTCTCCTTATAACAGGTGAGTAAATAGGAATTCGTATTTCGGATGATTTTAGAAGAATATTTGCACAATGGTGAAGGGAGGGGGCGGGGCCTGAGGTGACATCTGTGCAAACGCGCCCCGTGGCGCGTTTTAAGTTGGGGGATTAAGTCCCCTTGAATCCTGAGGGTCCCTAGGGGCCAACTAGCCCACCAGGAACCTCCAATATGCGCCAGGGGCTGCGTTGCAGAGACGTGTAGAGAGGCCACACCCCTTTTACACCTCTCTGCAACGCAGCTCTGTGGCGCTTTCTGGATGTACCTGTTGGGCTAGTTGGCCCTCAGGGACCCTCAGGATTGAAGGGGATTTAATTCCCCATCTTAAAACGCGCCACGGGGCCTGTTTGCACACATGTCACCTGAAGCCCCGCCCCTCCCTTCACCACTGTGCAAACGCGCCCCGTGGCGCGTTTTAAGTTGGGGAATTAAGTCCCCTTGAATCCTGAGGGTCCCCGGAGTCCAACTAGCCCACCATATACCTCCAAAAGCGCCACAGAGCTGCGTTGCAGAGAGGTGTAAAAGGGGCGTGGCCTCTGTACACCTCTCTGCAAGGCAGCCCCTGGCGCATACTGGAGGTTCCTGGTGGGCTAGTTGCCCCCAGGGACCCCCAGTATTCAAGGGGAATTCGTTCCCCTCTGCAAACGCGCCAGGGGCGCGTTTGCAGAGTGGTGAAGGAAGGGGGCGGGGCCTGCGGGCCCGATCGTTTAAAAAAAAAAAAAATGTGTCCCCTAAAGGGGGCTCTGTGGCCCCCTTCCTTTTTCCAGTTTTTATGCCCTGGGGACCCCATCCCCCAGGGCCTTACCCCTTTTTTTAATTACAAATTTAAAAAAACGGGAAGGGGGCCGCGTGGCCCCCTTCCCTGGGCCTGTATTGGCCCCGGGGACCCCATCCCCCAGGGCATGGCCTCGATTTTTTTTTTTTCGTAGGGAGGGGGCTGCGTGGCCCCCTCCTCAGGCCATTTAAGGCCCCGGGGACCCCATCCCCCGGGGCCGGCCTTTCCGTTTTTTTTACTTTTTATTTTTTGGGGAGGGGGCCGCGTGGCCCCCTCCCGGGCCACTACTTGCCCCGGGGACCCCATCCCCCGGGGCTGGCCCTCTCGTTGGGGACTGTGGGGGTCCCCAATCCCCCACAGTCCCGCCGGCTCCCCGTGTCCTACGGGAGCCGGCATTGCTACACATGGGGAGCAGCTAACATGCTGCTCCCCATGTGGAAAGCAATCGGCTTTGGATATTGGAAGAGAGAGCAGGTTTCCTGCTCTCTCTTCCAATATCCAAAGCAGTTTGCAATGACAGGACGGGAGCCGCGAGGCTCCCGTCCTGTCATTGCAAACAGCAGTGTCCCGGGGTAGGCACCCCGGGACACTGCAGGAGCCGGCCCTGGGGGTGGTGGTCCCCAGGGCCATCAAGGGCTCCAGGAGGGGGCCGCGCGGCCCCCCTCCCATTCAGTTCACAGCCCCGGGGAGGTGGTGGTCCCCGGGCTCTGGGGTCCGTAACGGACCCCCATATTTAAATGTTTAGTGCCCCGGGAGGTGGCGGTCCCGGGGCGTGTGGGGGCTGGAGCCCCCCACACAGGTTTTTTAATTAATAAAAAAAGCCCCGGGAGGTGGTGGTCCCGGGGCTGCGGGAGGGCTCAGAGCCCTCCCGCACCATTTTTAAAAAAGCCCCGGGGGTGGCGGTCCCCGGGGCTTGGGGGCCCTTTGAGGCCCCCACACATTAAATTATCCCCCACCATGCCCCCGGGACTTGGGCCACCCGGGGCAAAATACAATCGAGCGCGGGAGACCGCGCTTCGATTTTTTTTTTTTCGGCAGGATTCGCGCACCCTGAGCGCATCCTGCCGATTTAAAAAAAAATGTTTTGTTTTTTTTTGCCCAGGGGGTCCTTGTGGGACCCCCTGAGCAAACCTAGGGGGTCAGGGTGTTTCTACCCTGCCCCCTTTGTGCGCTTTGCGCACTTGTTTCTGTCCCTCGGTTCTACCGAGGGACAAAATGGCTGCCAACATTTCCTGAATCGGAATGTTGACAGCCAGCTGACAGCCAATTAACATGCAGCTCGTGATCGGGAGGGTACGCGGACCCTACTCGGCCATAGATATCACTATCTTTTTACTTTTGATTTTCTCAGCAACTACTGAACGGATTTACACCATTTAACAAAAAGGGTTCTTTCTGAACCAAGAACTACCTCTTTGCCAAATTTGGTGTAATTCCGTTCAGCAGTTCGGGCTGTAGCCGTGTCTAAAGTTTCCTATGGAAAATTGCATGGGGAAAACGCGTTTTGGGACCCCCTTTTTCTCGGCCCCCGCTTGACGAATCCCCCGAGACTTTCAGGGTAGGAGCGGACCGGAGCGGGCCACAAAGTTTGAAAATTTTGCGAAGATACGTCAACCGGCAAGAGAGTTATTTCAAATTGAATGTCGCGGATTTCCTATGGATAATAGGTTGTAACTATAACTATCTACTGGCGACCGCCAGTAGATAATATATATTGGCAAGAGTATCATGAGTATGAGTTTTTTGGTGGCAAGGGTATTTTTAGGGTTTATGGTGGGTGTGGGTTTTTGGGTGGCAAGGGCATTTTTTACATTTTGGGTGGGAATGGGTGTTTGGGTGGCAAGGGTAATTTTAGGGTGGGTATGGGTTTTTGGGTGGCAAGTGTATTTTTAGGGTTAAGGGTGGGTATGGGTTTTTGGGTGGAAAGGGTAATTTGAGGGTTTAGGGTGGGTATGGTTTTTGGGTGGCAAGGGTAATTTTAGGATTTCGGGTGGGTATGGGTTTTTGGGATTGCAAGGGTATTTTTAGGGTTTAGGGTGGGTATGGGTTTTGGGGTAGAAAGGGATTTTTAGGGTTTAGGGTGGGTGTGGGTTTTTGGGTGGCAAGGGTAATTTTAGGGTTTAAGGTAGGTATGGGTTTTTGGGATTGCAAGGGTATTTACAGGGTTTAGGGTATGGGTTTTTGGGCGGCAAGTGTATTTTTAGGGTTAAGGGTGGGTATGTGTTTTTGGGTGGCAAGGGAAATTTTAGGGTGGGTGTGGATTTTTGGGTGGCAAGGGTAATTTTAGGGTTTAAGGTAGGTATGGGTTTTTGGGATTGCAAGGGTATTTACAGGGTTTAGGGTGGGTGTGGGTTTTTGGGTGGAAAGGGAATTTTTAGGGTTTAGGGTGGGTATAGGTTTTTGGGTGGAAAGGGAATTTTTAAGGTTTGGGGTGGGTGTAGGTTTTTGGGTGCAAAGGAAATTTATAACATTAAAAGTGAGTATAGGGGTGTGTGTGTATGTATATATTGTATTGTATTGTATTGTAATTGCATTTATATAGTGCTTACTACCCCTGACCAGGTGTCGAATATATATATATATATATATATATATATATATATATATATATATGTGTATATAGTGTTAATACTTATCAATATTAATTTTACAACGCCTATGTCTTTGGCATGCATGCCTTTACCACGAAATGTAAGATTTTTACAGGTACATACAAACCCATTATATATATATATATATATATATATATATATATATATATATATATATATATATATATATACACGCATATGGGTTTATACTTACCCGGAACATAGATACATTAATGGGGTAAAGGCAATCATGGTAAAGGCATAGTAGTTGTAATAAATTGTAGTTGGTAAAACTTTAGTGGTTTAGACTAAGTAGTGGTTGAGGAGTAGTGGTTTAGACTGTAGTTGTTCATGTGGTAGTTGTTCCATCATACAACCGCACTGAAGAGTTGGTGTCTGTGGTCCAAACTTTTATACCTGGTAAGTAACCCTTAGTGTGGAGGCAGGGCACAGCATATTCAAGTGTAAGTAGGGCTTTTCCCAGCTCTACCCCATCCTGCCAGTGATGGCCCATCCAGGCACACCTAACCTCTAGATTGTGCATGGAGCTGTCTAGGAGGAATACACCAAGCCCATTATCAGCTACACCCACTCATGTAACCCAAAGACAGGCTACAGGCACTAAGGGCCAGATGTATGACCATTTTGCATGCGCAAAATCGTTAGCAAAATGATTTGCGCATGCAAAAATGGCCACATACAATGTACGAAAGGCAAGCGCAATTGCCCAAATTGATTTGCGAGCGAATACCGACCCGCAAAAAAAGCGCACGCTTTTTGCGTTACCAAAATTGCGAGTCGCAAATTGCGACACGCAAAATTGCATGTACAGACCAGTCCCAAATTGCGACTAGGCGCAAAATGGTACATTTGCGCATGCAATTTAACACTAAGCAGAAACAGGTGGTAATCTGGATCAACCTATAAAAACAGACCCAGAATGCATCACAAACCTTTCCGCAATGGCTGCCCTGTACGTGTTAGCGAGGAGGAGGCGGGTAATGGCGGCATTGCAGAGGAGGAGAAGAAAGGAGAGGATATTCAGAGTCAGGCTGACATTGTTGGATAAGACAGAGGAGGAGATTTATGAGCAGTACAGGCTAAGTAGCAGCGTCATAATAGACCTCATTGACACCTTGAAGCCACACCTTGAGAGCAGAACCTTGCGCAGCAATGCAATTCCCTTACATGTACAAGCCTTGTGCTCTCTCCACCTCTTGGCCACTGGTAGTTACCAGGATGTCATTGCAGTGGCTGGTGGTGTGTCTCAGAGTGCGCTTTCGTTTTTTTTCCATAATTTCCTAGACGCAATGCTATACCACATCCATCAACACATATACATGCCCAGAGATAATGAGGAATTAGACCAAACAAAACTCGATTTTTACCGAATAGCAAGGTTCCCACAGGTCATAGGGTGCATAGATGGGACCCATATGCCCATATGTCCACCATCCCGCATTGAATACATTTTTCTTAACAGAAAAAGCACACATTCCCTCAATATCCAAGTAGTGTGTGACGCTAAAAACATCATCACAGACATTGTAGCCAAATACCCTGGCAGCACCCAAGATGCATATATTTTCAGGCACAGTGGACTATATCAAAGGTTAGAAAGAGGTGACTTTGATGATGGATACCTCCTAGGTAATGTTATTACCAGTCCCCAGACAAATGTTTATTCACTTGTATGTCTGTAAGCATTTAACCTCAACATCACATTTCTCACAACAGGTGACAGTGCGTATGCCCTGCGTCCGTGGATCCTCACACTGTATCTGTCTCCCAACAACGTACATGAAAAGTGGTACAACACTGCACACAGGCGCACAAGGACAGTGATCAAGTGTACTTTTGGAATATTGAAATCGCGCTTCAGATGCCTACATAAGAGTGGTGGAGCTCGGCAGTATGCACCAGAGACAGTCTGTAAAATCGTGGCAACATGTGCCATGCTGCACAACATGGCCTGCAGGGGTGGAAGGCCCATGGATGTGTCTGACACAGATTCTGAGGATGAGGCCCCGGGACTACCTGCCATACATCAAAGGGATGGCAGCGCTGCAGCAGAGGGGAGAAGGCGCAGGGACCATATTGCCAACTACTATTTCTGAAAGGTACGTACACATCAGTTAGACACTCGGCTGTACATAAGACAGAACAATTTGTGACTATCAATGGGTGCTTTAATTGTCAGGCATCCATCATCAAATTTAGGAGTAACTGTAGGCATAAGCAAAAAAATAAGGGGCATATTCTCAAGGACACGTCGCCGACTTATCGGCACTTTAGCGCCGCAAAAGTTGCGATAGATTTGTCGCCCTATTCTCAAGCTGGTGCAAACTGCTGAAATCGCCAGTTTCACAGTGATAGCTGCTGCAAAAAACATTGCCACGGATGGGAGCAACAACTAACGCTAATGATATGCAGAGTAGGCGTTCCCGTGCAAAAACCCACGAAAACACCACTTCGCGATATTCACAACGACCAGCCAGATCAGCGATGTGATCCGAAAACAGGCGATAAGGTGCGTTAGCAGCAGGTATACAACACCTGCCTCTCACTGGTGTTAAGCAGGACGACAACCTGCAGTATGAAAGGGGGCCCAGCCCAGAGCCACATCTGAAGACGAACAGATGCCATGGAGACAATGATCATGCAACCTGGAGACCCAAGAGGGCCACAACACCCACCGCAACCACCCCCCGGACCCTCCCCCCCAGATCATGAAGTCCAGCAGACAACGGTAGTGGAAAAACAGAACTTTATTACAAAACATAAACAACAAGATGAAAAGCTCAGCCAATGCGTTCCATTCCCAACGGGGAACTACACCAGGGCAACGTTTGGATCCAAAAACTGCAAATGATGCGGGAACTCCCCAATACCATCCCATATCCCGAAATCAGCAGTCAGAAACCTGTTGGAGAAATGGTGACAATGGTCAAGCATCCTCATAGTCACAAACGTAATCTGGCACAGTGTATTGCACTTGGACAAACCGGAATGCATACAGGTATGATGAATCCAGTCCAAACATACTGTAACTGAAGTCTGTGTGCTCGTAACCTCCGCAGGAAAGAAAAGGAAGGTTACAACCACACAAACATCTGTTATGGTCTCATCATGCAGGATTCATCATACCTGGAAACATCACGGTTTGAATCATCTTGATACCCCTGCACCTTCACTTCCCCCACGCTGTGCATGAACAGCAGGAGCCCATGCAAGGAAATTACGCCATAGCTGCCTTATCGCACGTGTCGGGGCAATTGACTGCACATGTGGCACTAGTGCCCCCTGCCGACCCTGCACACATTTACCGCCACAGAAAGCACACGCATTCCATCAATGTGCAGGCGATAGTGGACCACCGGGGACAGCTCACCAATGTCGCCGCCAACTTCACAGGCAGTGTGCATGAAACATACATCTTCAGACAGTCCATCATCAACCAGCGCTTCCAGGATGGCACCTATGGCAATGCACTGCTCATTGGTAAGGACTAACTGAACACACCACACACCTCAACTCCACATTCACACAACTCACAACTGTGGGAGAGCACATGTAACAAAATCACATACAACATGCCCAACTACCGGACACGACAACACAAGTAACCGTGGCAACAGGGGCCAGACATGTAGACAAACCATCCACAAAGGCAGAGCCCCTCTGCCACACAATAGCAGAATGTGGGGAGAGGTGGGAACCAAGAATGTGCGAAGGAGGCAAGTGACCCAGCAATAAGAAAGGACACAATGCCAAGTGTGGCGGAGATGTGCTGGACAGACTGCAGTATGCAGAGCACAGACATGTCCATGTGGGCATCTACTGCTGGTGTCTGCAGTGTAGTGGACAGTGGAAGAAAACAGGTCACCCCAGGCAGTGTGGAAGACCTCAGACATGTAGCCATGTGGTCCCCCCTGTAAGCATGAGCGGAGCGGCCTTGGCTGGTGTATGTCGCGAATTAATACCCCGGGGCCCTGGGCGTGGTCCACTTCCGGGATGGTCACCACAGTGACTACTGCATGTGCCTCTGTGTCCGCCATATCGTGACCATAGGCCTACACACACGTGACCGACCACATTTAATGGCCGTATTCACACTGGAGACGAGGTGACTACATCCCAAGTCAACCTGCGTACATCTCGTCAGAGCATGCAGGGTCGTGTCTGCCAGGGCGGCGCCCCCCACCCAACCACGAGGTTGCTTCCGTGACTGGTGGTGCCTGCGCGATCCTGTGCGCCTGCTGCACCCCAGCCCTGGTCCCCAGACCGGTCCGCCGCCCAGCGATGACTGCCCGCCCCTGCGCACCCAAGCCTCAATGCTCACCTGCCGCCACCAGCGTGTCTCCAAGAGGGCCCTCCACGTGCTGGTGCCACCTCCTCAGCCGATCGTTGGATTCCACGCCACAGGCCCCCAGCTCACCCCGCGGCACCGCCCCGCAGAGTCATGTGTGTGCTGACTGCTGCCTGCGCGTACACTGCGGTCCAGCAGGGCTCACAATTCTATTCGAGTCTTGATTTGCTGAACGCCGTATCGAGGCCAACGCATCATCGCAGGCTGCACACCCGCTCAGCTCTTCAGGTGGGCCTAACTCAGTGCAACGCAAGTCATCGCCACGTGGCGGTAGGCCCGTGCCGGAAGCAGGCCATCGGGTGCCACTAACTCTGTGCAACGCAAGTCATCGCCACGAGGCGGTAGGTCCGTGCCAGAGGCAGGCCATCGGGTGCCACTAACTCAGTGCAACGCAGGTCACGGACCCTTCATGATTGAGTTCCGTGGATGCGGACGCCATCATGTCACCTCCGGCAGTGGGGGATGTGCTGTGATGGGCCCCTTTTATTGGCAGGGTCAAATGTCCCGTGACGCCTGTGCTGAATGGGTGTGGTGTGGGTGTAAATCAGCCCTCAGGGAGTGGCTGTGGCATGCTGACAACTAGACCAGTGACCAGCAGATCACTACCTGGGACATGTAGCTGTGTCGTCACCCCCTGTGAGCATAAGCGGAGTGGGCTGGGCTGGCGTATGCCAGTCCAGCATAGGGGTGTGAACAATGAGCCCGGGGCTCTGGGCGTGGGTCAGTCCTGGCCTGGAGGAGGAAGTAACCAATGCGTGTGTCTCCGCTGTAGTGCCTGCGCCACCCGGAATGCAATCGGCAATGTTGCACCCTGTGACCCAAGCCCCACAACATGTGCAAAATGGACGTGAGGGGGAATCAGTGACCCTACATTCATCCATACTGTCATACTTGAAGGATCATAGACATGACACATCTGTGTGAATTTGAATGTTTTATTCACATTCTTTGGAGTGTAGCAGCTGGAGCAGTACAGGGACATGCACACCCCACTTGACATTGTTGCCCCGTGGAGGGCCAGCCAGAGTCTATTAGGGAAGGACAAGTCCATCGGAAGAGGAAGAGTTCAGTCCGCAGTCTGATTGCTGTGTCATTGGTAACCAGACAGAATATGGCAGTCCATGTCGTGGTCCAAGGTGAGTGCCGCAGAGTGCATCAGGGGACAGTGGAAGGTGATGATGCAAAGGGCCGAGCCAAGCATCAACAGGCCATATGGCAGAGATGAATGCTACCGCTTCCTCATTACCACAACGGCAGTCTCATCCACATCATCGTCCTCTGATGTGTGATGTGCCTCACCTGGCGGTGGTGGTGTTTCGGCTGCAGCACTGTGTGGCACTGACACATCAGGGGCCGGAGGTGGATTGTCGGCCGCACTATGTGGCAGTGACACATCAGGTGCCGGAGGTGGAATGTTTGCTGCACTGTGGTGCACTGACACATCAGGGGGCAGAGATGTGGATGGTGTAGGAGCAGCAGCATTCATCTGTGCCAGGCCTTGTGGCAGCAATGCCATGATGAGGATCTGCAGGGCATGGTAGATCCCAGCCACATCTCTCTGATGTGCAGCCGTGGCAGCCATCCTTTCCGCCTCCATTCGCACCATGTCCTCCATGAGCCTCCGCATGTGTCCCATCTCCCGGCTGAGATCGCTGGAGCCACTCTGACTAGACAGGTGTTCTTGTCTCCAAGTCAGGACTCCAGCGATGTCAGCCAGGGATCGTTGGAGACCATGGAGCGGACTGTGGGTGTCTGTTAGGAACTGTAAGTGGTCCCTGATGGGATGTAAACACCCATGGATGGCATCAAGTTTGGCTGCCCTGAGGTCGAACCCCACCCGCACCTGATCAGCCATCTCCTTCTGGCCCTCTAACACACGGCTTTGGAAGGCCATGTGTTGTTCGTGGGGGGCCTGGGAGACAGCCGGGGTGGTGGGTGCCTCCAGCTGTGTGGTCTGTGCAGGGGGTGGGGTCTCCTCGATGCAGCTGGGCTGCCCTGCTCCTGGGGGTGGGGTGCCGAACCTGTCCATGAGCTCTTGGAGGGCGTCGGTGTCGAAGGTGGGGAGGTCCTCCTCGTCATCAGTGAGGAGGTGTTCGGTCTGCTTTGCAGTAGTAGATGGTTCTCCCTCTGCAATGTAAAGGGGAGATGCAGTTTAACAGTGTGTTCCATGTATGTTCATGCATTGGCCAAGTTTCCAGACAGACTGCATGACAATGTATATTGTGACTGTTTAGGATGAGCTGCCTATTTGAAGCGGGACAGTGGACATATGTGCACCATCAGGGATGTGGGGTTGTACTTGTCCATTATCATGTCACAGTTTCCTGCTATGCCACATGTGATTGGCCATTTTCTACACACAAGCGGCAGCAGTTGTGTTCTCTGTTCTGTTGTGAAGTGTTGCAGTTTGTACCACATTGTTGTCAATGTTGGTGTGCTCTGATTCTTGTGTGTGTGCTGCATTGTGGGAGAATCGACCCTGCAGCTCCGACTTTGCTTGGCCTTCTCCCTTTCAGGCGGTGTGCCTTTGACGTCTGTGCTTATGCAGTGCTGAGATGTTGCATACTTGGCTAAATTGGGCTCTTGGTGGGAGTTGGGACTCTTGGACATGGTTTGTCCGCAGATGTCTTGTTGCCGTCAGGGGTTGTTTGTGCACGTGGATGTGTCAGTGTGTGACCTGATCCTAACCGGATGTGGACCCCACTCAGCCACCTCGGTGTTGTGGCGTGCAACATGTCATGATGAGTGGCCTGCAGACATGCTCATCGTCATGCAGTGTCACTTGCATTGTCAGTGGGGATCACGGATCCGCAGCTTTGCTGGGTTCAGCACATGTGCATGGGTTTGTTGTGAGATTGGTGATGTGTGGGGAGGGCCCCCTCTGGGCACATTGTGGACGGCGGACTACTTGCTGTTACTATGTGTGCTGCAGTATGGCAAAGAGATCAGGGACATGATCCAGAGTCATTGTGGTTGTGCAGTGTGCTATACTGCATTGTGCATGTGTGCCATTGTGCCCATCTCCCCCCGTCCCCCCAGTCCCTGGTGGTTACTCACCCTGTTGCTGTTGTGTCAGGTCATGTTGAGCAGTGTCCGGTCCCCCGACTCCTGCCACCGTCTCCACACTGATGACTGTGGACACCAATTCCTCCATCTCATCCAGCTCCTCCTGTGGCGCAGGACTCCCACCCCCAGTCTGCATTGTTGCCTTGCGGTTGTCTGCGAGTTTCTGCTTGGTTTTGCGCTTCACAAATTTCCAGCGCCTCTTGACCTTGTCCATTGTCCTCCTCAGCACTCCGACTGCATTCACCTTGTCCACGATGGACTGCCATATTCCATTTTTTGTTGCCCATGACACAGTGGAGGTGACGAACAGTTGTTGATGGTGTTCTGTCACCTCCGTAATCAGGATCCTGTTTTCCTGCGGACTGAACCGCGTCTTCCTCTTCTTCTTCTCCTTGCCCTTCCCTGACCCCGAGGGCCCAGGCTGGTCCTCCGTGGGGCTTGTGGGGTCCGGGTTGTCCTCTGTGCTTGCCCCTGGTGCCTCCATTGTGCTTCGCTGTTGTTGTGTGTTTTTTTTTTTGGGGCTGTTTCTATGGTGATTGTTCCCGCCTGACGTGGGAATTGCAAGCCTGGCGCTGCTTGTCGCCGATTTTTCTATCGCAGTTGGGCCCATCGCAACTTTTTTCGCGTTCGCGTTTCCTTTTTTGTCGCAGTGGTTGTATCGCGGACATTTGAGGCGTTATCGGGAAACTATTGCATGTTACCGCCGTGTTGGGAATACAACGTTGCCACAGAGTTATTTTCCCGCGATAGACGGCGATATGAGAAATTGCGTTAGCCTATTTTGGTGATGTTTATCGCACGTTCTTGTGAATATCCCCCTAAGTAAGTTGGGGTTACGTCACCACAAATAATGCAAATAAAGTAATTGAAAGGTTGTCTTGGGAGACAAAAAATGTCATTTCCTGCCTCTCTGTGTAGCCTGGCCAGAGCTGCCACTAACCAACCCAAGGTGCCGGCTGCTGCTTCGGCGCATCATTGGTCACCAATGCCAACATCACCAATGATCTGATTGGTCTGCAGTGTTTCCACTGCTGCTGTTATTTTCTCTAGGTCACGAGCTACGTCCCCACTGTAGTAGCCCATCTCCACCAGCACGCCAAGTATGTGCTGGCTGTGTTTGTTTGTAGCATGCGCCAGCCTATTGATGGCCCTGCTCAAAGTATCAAGTTTCTGGCCCCTGCTGCGCTCCATGCGCCTAAGATTGGCCCTTTCTGCAGACCACTCTTTTGCTAAGTCTGCAACAGTGTTGGTGATGGCATCCAGTTTGGTTTCAATCCTGGCCTGATTCTCTGCCAGCTTGTTGGTGATCATGCGGAAGCCCTGGGACATCCTGACATTTCGTTGTCATTGGATTTTGTTTTGCAGGTGCTGTATTTGCAGCATTTCACGGTCTACTGCAGCAGACATGGCCTGCCTGGCTAGTCCAGTGGAGGACGAACCTTTGTTCCTACGCAGGGACTGTTGTGTTGGCCGTGAGAGATGCACACGGGTGGACAGAGGGCCTTGTGCTGTTGTGTCCTGCTGTGCAGCTGAGGTGACAGTGGGTGTGGACTCAGAAGTGATTGCAACCACAGTAGATGGGACATCAGATGACCTGTGCCCACTTGTTTCCCCAACGTCCTGCTCTTCCTCCATCTGTTCAGGCTCGTGGCTACCCGCTGTATCATCATCTGTGTCGTCTGCTTCCAATGGTGTGTCTATGTGACAAAAACAAATGGAAAATAATAAAAAATGTGTTTCACTACACTGAATTTGTCACAGACTACATCTCCCATGATGCAAAACTAGTGTTGTTTGTTGTTTGTACATGGATGTTTGCTTGTGGTTGATTAGTATGCATGCCCAGAACAGGCTTTAGTGGGTATTCACACATCACTTGCACATTTTTCACTTACCAGGATTTGTTGATGGCTGGGATGTATCAAGGCTCCCAAAGCCTACTACAGCTGCGCTCTCCAGGGTAGCTTCCACCATTGCTTCAGCTGCTGATGGCTCTGCTGAGGTGGATGGTCCACCTCAGGTTTTTTGCACCTCTGCCAGCCGTGCTGCCACCCTCTCCTTTGCCCTGGAGCGAAGATCATACCAGTGCTTTTTTATATCGTCTATGGAGCGGTGTGCAACTCCTATCGCATTTATCCGTTGCTGCATACGGCGCCAGATCTTCCTCTTCTTAGTCTCGGGTAGACGGTGTGAGACACTACCGATTAGCTCATCGTGGTGGTTGCAGCATTCCTCCACAATTATATCCAGCTCTTTCTCTGAAAACTTCAGCTTTCTCAGCCTCCCCTTGCTTCCCTTCTTGCTGTCCTTGGTACTCATGATGTCTCTGGTTCTCAATCAGCAGTGTGTAACAGTGCTGCTGCACCTGAACAGGTGCTTGATTTTTGTTCAGGTGTATCCTTGGGCACCGCTGCCTCTTTTGGGGTCCTTCAGCTCAAACAGGAAGTATTTTCTTTTTTTTTAATGAATTTCGCTATTTGCGAGTGCTTTATTGGCCTGTTTAATGCACACTCGCAAATAGCGGATGCAAAATAGGTCTTTTTCACGGGACTCGCTATTTGCGAGACATTAGCGACTCGCAAATAGCGAGTGAGCCGAATAGCGTTGCGAGTCAATACAGACTCGCAATCATGTAGCCTGTGGTGTTTTTAGGTACCGAATAGCGACTCGCTATTTGCGACTCGCAATTTTTTGCAAATAGCGAGTCGCTATTTTCACGGGTCGTACAACTGGCCCTAAATGGCTAAAGCAGAAAAATACCAACTTTCTAAAAGTGGCTTTTTAAAATTGTAATATAAAATCCGACTTTACCATAAGAGAGGATTTTCCATTACAATTCCAAAAGACACCAAACTTGAATTGTTTACCTGTTCCCATTGGGAAATTATAACTTATTAAATGTCATAAGGTAACTCCAATGGTATCCTATGGGTGAGGTAGGCCTAGTAGTAGTGGAAAATGAATTTAAGAGTTTTTTTACTACCAGGACATGTAAAACTTGAAATTACATGTCCTACTTTTTAAATACACTGTGTTATGTGCCCAGGTTAGGCCCAAGTAATGAAGCTGCACATTTTTCTTACATTGTCCTAATTTTGCACAATAACATTTCTGCTGTGAACTTTCGCACATATTCACGTGCGTGACAATGTTGGATTAGTTTCTCTGAAACTACTACTATTTACACATCTAGCTTCGCACAACATTATCACGATGCCTCAAACATTATTTACAAGGCCTTTTTATGCACAATGTACAAATGTCGTTCTATCTTCATCCACGGGGCAACAGGCTATCTACATATCGATAACATTGCTAATACATACTTACTTGACAAGGATGCTTTCTATTATCAAAAATAAGCAACCCAAATGATTGGCAGAGGAGGCACTTCAGCTGACACCTATGGTCCCCGCATGCGGAGACTTCACCATGCTTCACCATGCAGCGGTCTGAAATCTCTGTGAGGGGTGTCCAGCTCGTGACCAAAACGGGGTCCTACATTCTCTCCTGCCAGGTAATGGGGTTGGATCATCCCTTCGGGGAATTCTCGGCTTCACACCTACTCACACTCTAGGTGCACACAGAGTAGGGTTCACATATTTGGAGTACGCCTGGTTGCTATCTTGTTTATATGCCAGCATATATGCACTTTTTTAGCATTATGGTAGAACTGTATCTACTATTTAATCTTTTGGTGCTTGTAATCACTTTCATCTGCTTCTGTCAACTGATTATCGCAGCACATGTATTTTATACAAGAATAACGTTGGTTCAATAAATATATTGCAAACGTACCACTATGTATTCTCTGTATATTTCTCTGAGCACAAGTTAGCACGGGTGACTGCGCGAAAGGTCCTCACCTGTTTCCACGATCTCTAAGGGGTCAGGTTTGTCATGTTTAGTGGTTGCCAGAAACCATTCGCTCACTGGTATGGTTAAGGGGGCTTATGGCGGCACTTTGGTCTCCAGGCCAACATATCCTGCGGGGGTCCTCAGAATCAGTCGAGGCACCTCACCCAAAGTTTATGTTGTCCAATAAACATGCAGGTCCTATGGATTAGTGGAAACTACACGACAACTGCACCCTGCCCTCTGGGCTGTTGAGGGCCTACCCTAGGGGTGACTTATATGTATTAAAAGGAAGGTTTGGGCCTGGTGAGAGATTGTTTTGCCATGTGGAACTGACAGTTTAAAACTGCACAAGCACAGGCTGCAATGGCAGACATGAGACATGTATAAAGAACTGCTTAAGTGGGTGGCACAATACGCGCTGTTGGCCCATTTGTAGAATTTAATTTACAGGCCCTAGGTACATGTATTGCCACCTTACCAGGGGCTTGCAAGTAAATTAAGTATGCCAATTGGGAAAAAACAATGTCACTATGTTTTAAGGAGTGAGCCCATGCACGTTATCACTGGTCAGCAGTGGTAAAGTGAGTAGAGTCCTAAGGCCAGCAAAATGGGATCTGCAAAAAAATGGAGGAGGAAGGCAAAAAGCTTAGGGGGAAGACCACCCTAAGGCTGACAGGTCTAACATGTGTCCCTCCCCAGCTGAAAGTTGGGAGAACTACCCACCGTCTTGGGAATTCCCATCACTAAGGCGGAAGAACCTGGATAGACCATCAGCATTGGGGTGGTCAGACCCAGGACAGTGTTTTACCATAAAGTCCATTCCCTGTAGGGAGATGGGCCACGTCAACAGTTTGGGGTTTTCACCCCTCATTTGCATGAGCCATCGGAGGGGTCTGTGGTCTGTCTAAACCCAGAAGTGAGTCTCAGGCAGGTATTGTCTCAGCTTCTTCAGTGCCCAGACCACAGCAAAGGCCTCCGTGTTAACTGTGCTATGACAGTCTCTCTGAAGCATCTTTCTATACTATAAACTCCTTCGAGAAATCAGGAGCCTGAAGTACAGGTGCTGTACACATGACATCCTTGAGGGTGTCAGAGGCTTTCTGGCAGGCCTCTGTCAGATCAACTTTCCAATCTGCTTCTCTGACGTCAGCTCTGTTAAGGTGGCAACATTGGGAGCATATCCTTTAACAAGCTTTCTATAGTAACCTCTGAGGCCCAGGAAGGCCCTTCTCAGTCTGTGTTTCTTGGGGGTGTTGCCAGGCCAGGATAGTTTCAATTTTCGCCTGGAGGGGCTGCACCTTGTCCCCGTCCACCATGTGGCCCAGATATATGATGGAACCCTGCCCTATCTGGAACTTACTGCCCTTTATAGTCAGTTCCACCTGCTGCAGGTCCTGATGTACCTCCTGGAGGTGGTACATGTGTTCCTCCCATCTGAAGCTGAAGACAACTATGTGGTCCAGGTAAGTGGCACAGAGTGCCTCCTTCTCAGCTAGGACCCTGTTGACCACATCGCCAAATCTCTTCTTGAGGGTAGCCTCGACGACAATGCAGGTTCTCGCATCGCAGCCTCACAGCTCCTCTAAACCAAAGCATTTGCTTGACCGCGTGACGCAACCACAACACCGGACTTCACATCGCAGGGCCTCAATGGGCTCCTCGACGATGACGTAGGACCTTGCATCGCTGTTTTGCAGCTCTTTGGAACCAGCGCATCTCCTCGAATGCATGACGCATCCTCGATACGAGACCTCGCAACGCTCCGCAACTAAGCCCTTAGGTACTTTGTTCAGTGGGCCTAACTAGGTCCCTGTAGCTGGTCTGCTCTCCATCGCGGTCAGCCTGAACTTGTGACTTTTTCCCGGTCAGGCATGTCCAGATATCCACAGTTGGCTCTGTGCTTTTTTGGCGCTATTTTCACTGAAATCCTCAAATCTGCATATCTTTGGTTCTACTAAAAGGATTTTTGTTGTTTTGGTCTTATTTTATTTATCATAAATTACTCTAAGTTTCTAAACTGGTGGGGTCCTTTTGTGGTGTGTTTTTACTGTGTTACTATTTCAAGTGTTGCACAAATATTTTACACATTGCTTCTAAATTAAGCCTGATTGCTCTGTGCCAAGCTACCCGTGGGTTGACTACAGTTTAATTTAGGGCTTGCTTGTGACTTCACCCTGACAAGGATTGTGTTTCCTGCTTGAGTAGGGTTTCACCTCCCTCAACCAGTAACCCAGGGGCATATTTACAAGCCCCTATCGTGATAGAAACGTCACTTTAACCCCTTTGCTGCTAGGACTTTTCGCCCCCTGTGCTAAGCCTTTTTTTGGCTATTTGGGGTAGTGCGCGCTTAGGCGCCTGTAACTTTTTGACCACATAAGGTATCCATGCCAAATTTACGTCCTTTTCTTCCAACATCATGGGGATTTTAAAGGTACCCAGGGTTTGTTGATTCCCCTGGAGGGGACACAGAAATTAGCCAAAACACACCTAAATTTAGTTTTGTTTTTTTTTTAAATGGGAAAAAAGGCTACACATGAAAGCGTCTGGTTTTTTCCCTGCAAATGGCATCAACAAAGGGTTTGTGGTGCTGAAATCACCATCTTCCCAGCTTTCAGGGACAAGCAGACCTTTGTCAGAAAACCAAACATTTTTACACAGTTTTGGCATTTTACTGGGACATAGCCTATTTTTTGTGCTTTCAACCTCCTTCCAGTTAATGGTAAAAATGGGTATGAAAAAAATGATGGATCCTGAAATGTTATACATTTATGAAACGTAGATAACATTCTGAATTCAGAAAGAGGTCATTTGTGTAGATCCTTCAAGGTTTTCTTATAGAAACTAACAGTTCAAAATAGGAAAAATTGAAAATGAGTTAAAGAAAACAGCCATTTGTGCCAACGTTTTTACCTGTAACTTCTTTTTAAGTATGACAGATTTTTTAAAGCAATATACCGTTACATCTGCTGGACTCTTCTGGTTGTGCGGATATATAGGACTTTTAGGTTCACCAAGAGCCCGAGGAACCCAGAGCCAATAATTGAGCAGTGTCTTGCTATGGTTTTTTATTGTGTACGGGGTATATAGCAATTCATTTGGGAAAATATAAACAGGGAAAAATCGGTATTAAAGACACCTATGTAATTCTGAAATGGGAACAAAATATAGAGTTTAGAAACAGTAGCTGGTTGCACATCTTCGAAATTGTGGGAACCCATACTAGCATGTGAATTATAGGACATTTTTCAAAGTGACTTCTTTTTTACACATTGTCTTACATTTGGAAGGCAGAAATGCATTGAAAGTCAATAGGTAATAACAGTTGCTCTACAATTCTGTGTTCCCCTAAGTCTCCCGATAAAAATGGTACCTTACTTGTGTGAGTAGGTGTAGTGCCGCAACAGGAAACGGCCCAAAACGCAACGTGGACACACCACATTTTTACAGTGAAAACTGACCCTTTTTTTGCAAAGTGCCTATCTGTAGATTTTGAACCCTAGCTCTGCCGGCACCTAGGGAAACCTAGAAAATCTATACATTTTTGAAAAATAGAAACCCAGGGAATCTAGGATGGGGTGACTTGTCTGGCTCTCACCAGGTTCTGTTACCCAGAATCCCTTGCAAACCTTAAACTTTGTAAAAAAAACACATTTTCCTCACATTTCTGTGGTGGAAAGTTATGGAATCTGCGTGGATCCACAAACGTCCACCCACCCCGCATTCCCAAAAGTCTTCCAAGAAAAATGGTACCTTACATGTGTGGGTAGGCCTAGTGCCCGCGACAGGAATCGGCCCAAAACGCAACATGGACACACCACAATTTTACAGTGAAAACGGACCCTTTTTTTGCAAAGTTCCTAGCTGTAGATTTTGAAGCCCAGCTCTGCCGGCACCTAGGGAAACCTTGCAAACCTATACATTTTTTAAAGCTAGACACCCAGGGGAATCCAGAATGGGGTGACTTGTCTGGCTCTCACCAGGTTCTGTTACCCAGAATCCCTTGCAAACCTCAAACTTTGTAAAAGAAAAAACACATTTTCCTCACATTTCTGTGGTGGAAAGTTCTGGAATCTGCGTGGATCCACAAAATTCCACCCAGCCCACATTACCCAATGTCTTCCGAGAAAAATGGTACCTCACTTGTGTGGGTAGGCCTAGTGCCCGGGCCAAAACACAACGGGGACACACCACATTTTTACAGTGAAAACTGACCCTTTTTTTGCAAAGTGCCTGGCTGTAGATTTTGAACTCTAGCTCTGCCGGCACCTAGGGAAACCTAGAAAATCTATACATTTTTTAAAAATAGACACCCAGGGAAATCCAGGATGGGGTGACTTGTCTGGCTCTCACCAGGTTCTGTTATGCAGAATCCCTTGCAAACCTCAAACTTTGTAAAAAAAAACACATTTTCCTCACATTTCTGTGGTGGAAAGTTCTGGAATCTGCGTGGATCCACAAAATTCCACCCAGCCCACAATACCCAATGTCTTCCGAGAAAAATGGTACCTCACTTGTGTGGGTAGGCCTAGTGCCCGCAACAGGAAACGGGCCAAAACACAACGGGGACACACCACATTTTTACAGTGAAAACGGACCCTTTTTTTGCAAAGTGCCTGGCTGTAGATTTTGAACTCTAGCTCTGCCGGCACCTAGGGAAACCTAGAAAATCTATACATTTTTGAAAAATAGAAACCCAGGGAAATCCAGGATGGGGTGACTTGTCTGGCTCTCACCAGGTTCTGTTATGCAGAATCCCTTGCAAACCTCAAACTTTGTAAAAAAAACACATTTTCCTCACATTTCTGTGGTGGAAAGTTCTGGGATCTGTGTGGATCCACACAATTCCATCAACCTGTGGCGATATGTGCTTTGCCTTATTTACAAGGCAGCGTTAAGCCACTTAATGTGGCTTAACGCTGCCCTGTAAATAAGGCCCCCTTTCACGCTATACTTAGCGTGAATGGGTTAGACAATGGGTGTTACGGTGGGCGTTCCACCGCAACACCCATTGATTTTGATGCTGCCCCATATCTACAAGGACAGCGTAAATATGGGGCAGCACCAAAATTAAGACCAGGGAAAACCTGGTCTTAAACAGGCGCAACGATGAAAAATGTTTAATTTCTCCCCGTTTGTGCTGTTTCCATGTGTGCTGTGTTGTGCAGCACACATAGAAACAGCAAAAGGCCTTTCATTGTTTATGTGCAGGAAGGTCTTCCTTCCTTCACATAAACAATCAATAAAAAAATTACGTTTTGCAACTTCCATGTGTGCTGCATTAAGCAGCATACATAGAAGTTTCAAAACGCCATGAATGATTGTTTATGTGCAGGAAGGGAAACCTTCCTGCACATAAACAATCATTCCCCCCCAACGCAGACACCCTTGCAATATGGTGCACGGGTGCCTACGTTGGCGCCAGGCAGCTGAACTCAGCGCCAGCGCTAGGGGAAACGCAGGGGTGCACCCCATTCTTGTGAATACAGCGCATCCCTGCTTTTTCAGAATGGAGAATTGTTAGCAATGTTTGCTTAACGCCTCGCTTCTCCATTCTGTTGTAAATATGCCCCCCAGTTTCTTGCAGTAATTAATAATAAAGTATGCTTCATGCCAAAGTCAACAAGTATTGACAGAGCCAATAGCTCTGCAACATGGATGAAACATTTTGGCTTTGCAAGTGTTTCTTCTTATGCAAGCACTACGGGATTCAGCGCCTGGATACCCTCATGGGTGATTAGCCACACTTTTTAAGTCCTGTTTGATTGACAGGATACACAAATCTTTTTTTTAAGGCATTGTACACCACAGATTGAATTGGCGGTGGGGTCGGGGGGTGCAGCTACATACTTTTTAAAAAAACATTTCTCATTTTCATGCCAACCTCAGTTGAGCACTTCCTTAGTGTTCACCATAGCGTTTGTCTGTTTTACAATACGCAGACGATCCCCCAATACCTGTCAATGCCTAAAATCAACTTTAATATACCTATATATGGAGGGCCATCGCAAACATAAACTAGAGGGAATTTCAATATGATTATTTTCAGTTCTGTTTTTGTGTTTTTGGGTCAGACCTGTGTAAGAGATGAATGTTTGGTGCTGATAAGTACCATTAAAATCTTTCAGCTACTGTTGGTCCAAATTAAATATTTGTGAAAAGAAATGATCTCCAGCTGAGTTACTTTAATACTAGAGCAGCATTATTTGAATTTTCTTTAAAGAGGAAATCACTTAGACTTTGAAATCAAATGTATTGTGCCTCCTTGACATTTTTTTTTCATTATTCCAATAAAAGATATCAGAAGTGTAGGAGTTTTAAATAAACCCTTTCCCTTACCCTTTCTTCACATATAAAAAGTTCAATGATAAACTAACTGCTTTCAAACCATCTGATGCAAACAAATTGTAAATAAACACAATTAATTCAAACCAATACTCCGTAGATCCGTAGGGAATAAAGGGGCAGATTTACAAGAAACTAACGCAGCTCAGTGCACCAAGTCATTTTGCTGCTCTGCATTAGTTTGGAAGCACAGGGATGCGACATATTTACAACAATATGTTGCATCTCTGTGCTAGCCCCTGCGCTGGCGCACAAACTGCTGCCATGCGCCGACGCAGGTACCCTTGCACCAGGGTGCAAGGATGACTGCATCACAGGGATGATTGTTTCTGTGCAGGAAGGGCTCCCTTCCTGCACAGAAACAAACAGAAATGGCGTTTTCCAACTTCTATGTGTGCTGCGTTAGCACACATAGAACTTGTAAAACGTCATTTATTTAAAGGATTGTTTATGTGCAGGAAGGGACACCTTCCTGTACATAAACAAACATTAGAGGTTATTTCCTCGTTCTACGTGTGCTGGAGAATGCAGCACGCATAGAAAGAGGAAAACATCCTTGTTGCGCCTCCCTACGTCTCCTCTGGGGAGGCGTAGCATTCAGTTGCATTTCCAGATTTACGATTTCTTGTAAATCTGGAAATGTGTCTGGTTCCATGGGTGTTGCGTGGGAACACCCACAGCAACCCCCATGGAATGCCCCTTTTTAAGTGCTGTGTGTAAAGAGGCCGTACTTACAAGGACAGGAAAAACCACGCAGGGTGGCTTTTCCTGTCCTTGTAAATATGGGGCAGAAAAATGTGCTGCCAGTCAGTGCTTAATTTGAACCGGTGCTTTCCGGTGCTCAGCACTGGCACTTAATTGGTTTCCGGTGCTCGGCACCAGCACCTAATTGTAAACCATACTTAGAACAGTCTACCACATGGTGGCGCTGCTCATCTAATTTAGAGATGAGCAGAACAACGGTTATTTAGGAATACAATATACATTAAAATAGTGCTAATACCTGCCTCCCCAGCCATTTCTTTAGCTTTGGGGACCTGGAATAATGTGAACTGTCGCATTTACATGCGAGAGAGATGGCTAGTAGCTGTTTTGGCAGCAATGACAAGGGCGATGTGTGGTGTAAGCTGCAGTGACCTCCTGGTCAGAGCCCTGGCACTTAATATTTTACAAATTAAGCACTGCTGCCAGTGCGTCACAAAAAGTGACGCACTGGCAGCGCAAGGGGCTTGTAAATCTGCCTCAAAATATTGAAAACAAATCCCTTTGGCAGCTGGGAAACAGATCATTGTACATTTTATTATTGCTATTTTACTGTTTGCAATGGTCTATCATTTTTGCAAATTGTTGTGGCTTTAAGACAATATGCATCATCTTCTTGTTAAATGCTACAATTTCCCATCTGATAGTTGGTCTGGCAAGATATGTCTTATCTATTCCAATCCTCCATCTCGTGGATACCCTTGTTTTACCCTTTACCCAGCGATTTAAAACATTTGTTAATAGCCTATTTCTATATGTATTATTTGTACGATTATTTCTGATTATAATAAGAGTATATAAGAGCGGCCGACAGCTACAGCTGTTTCTAGGGTAGACCTAAAAGTTATATGCTACTATTTTAGGTAACGAATCCTTGTCAGGACCAACAACAGCAGTAGGAAAAAGACATAACGACTAGCTAAGATGCCAGACTCTAAAGAAATGCTTGCAGAATCCACGCATTATACATACTGCACCCACGTGGGTTAGATTTATTTAACGTCATGTTTTATACTCCACTTTATAAAGTGTTCTGTAAGGTATGAAAGGCCCCCACTGTTATTCCAAGTCTCAGAAATGACTCCTAATCTGCAAGAACAAACCATCAATTAAATGAAAGAAATGTTCGCAGTTTTTTTTTTTTTAAAGTTTCAATAAAATCATTCTCAAATTGAACAAATCTTTTAAGTGCATCAAGTCATGTGAGAAAGAGTTATCTGTCCCTCTTGATTATGTTACTTTCATCACATATTTTTTACTGCCTCAGGCCTCTTCCAGGTCACAGTGATGATTTCAGAGGTGGCAACAGACTATCAACCTATGCATATATGTAGGTGTGCACGTACATATATGGGGGCATATTTACAAGCCCCTTGCGCCACTTTTGCGCCGCCGTTGCGTCACGCATGTGACGCAGCGGCGACGCAAACCATGCGCCGCGTTGCGCTATATTTACAACGTGACGCATCTAGGGAGATGCGTCACGTAGTAAACCCCTGCGCCACATGAAACCTGCGTCAGGTTTCATGTGGGCGTACTGGCGCAGGGGGCTTTCCGGCGCAGGAACGCCTCGGAAAAGTGACGTAGTGAAATCTACAAGATTTCACGCAGTCACTTTCTCGGCAGCTGGTGCGTCAAATCCTTACGCCTGCTTCAAGCAGGCGTAAGGATTGACGCACCATGTTAGGGATAGGGAAGGTTGGAACAGTGCTGGAGTTGCGTCGCGCTTGCGACACAGCTTCAGCACTGCGCCAACCTTCCGCCCGGCAGATGCGTCACGCATCTGCTTATCCTTGCGCCACGATGCGCCGCATTGTAAATACGG
This sequence comes from Calotriton arnoldi, assembly GCA_963921515.1. Lineage (NCBI taxonomy): Eukaryota > Metazoa > Chordata > Amphibia > Caudata > Salamandridae > Calotriton > Calotriton arnoldi. The sequence continues at coordinate 1,242,667 of CAWUFW010003081.1, forward strand.
CGCATCGGACGTGGCGCAAGGGTAAACTTGCGTGACTCATTTTCCCTGGCGCATCCCTGCTGATATGCAGGGATGCGCCAAGGAACGTAAATATGCCCCATGGTATTTTTATAGTGGGAACCTAGGCAAAAGGCAGCAGAGCGCTATACATGGTCAAAGCAAGCATACAGTCCATGATGATAGGAGATGTTTGGTTAAATTGTCTAATCTGACCCTAGATGAATGCAGCCTGGACAGGCTGAGAGGACAGTGAACCAAAGATGCAACTATGTTTTACAATCATTGCAGACTTGTTAGTAGAAAATTCCATGTCTGTGTGATTGTCGTTCACCTAGGTAGGTTAATTAATAATATAGGTGCTTATTAGGACCAATCTCAAAATATTCATGGAAGGCATTACTGATGGAGGCCTGATAACATCAATGGAGTGTCCATTTGTCCTTGTTTGATCCTCCACCCAACTCCACTCATGACTGGGTCCTGTCCACCTTGTTCAGTACCTTGTGGTTATGTAAATACCACACTTTAAAAATGAGTACGTCCTGGCAGCTGGTCACTACTTGTATATACGAATTTATTAAAATGCACATTTTAATTATGTTAAGAGTGCATGTCTCTCGGAATCTGCTAAACTCGTGCAGCTTTTTAAAGCACATGCAGAAAAATGACACCACTCACACCAGTGCGTGCATGCCTGTCTGCCTGCCAATCATCTGGGCCTTGCCTTAGAATTGATTCAAATCTATAGTTTGCTGAGCATGGCTTGGAATCCAACCATGGCGGCTGCTCTGAAAGAGAGCTCCGCACAGCCACCATTGTCATCCGCCTTAAACCGCATCTTTCCCGTGGACTCTCCAGGCAGGATTGAGCCCCTGGATGCGGTGACACCGTGACACGTGCTGGGCCCCTCCGAGGATGGCTAGGGCAAGGGGGAAACCTCTTCCGACTGCTGAGAGTGCGGCCGGGTGCCCTTCGTGAGGAGTGCACGAGCTACGAGGAGCAGCAGGCCGTGCTCCTGGACACAGTACACTGGAGGGGCACCTCCTGCTTGGCCCCTGCGGCTGCCGCAGGCAGGTGAGTCAGCAGCACAAAGGAAAGACGCCTTCAACCACAAACATTTGCGCCACTCGCTGCGGCCATCATGGGGTACGGCTTTCCCCACGTTTATAACCTGCTGGAAGGCTGAACGAGAACTGCTGCTGCGGTGGCCCACTGGGCGCGGGGAGATGTAGGTGGAGGGGCAGCGCTTAATTTGTAAAATATTAAGGGGCTTATTTACAAGCCCCTTGCGCCACTTTTGCGTCATTTTTAACATGGGAAAAGTGACGTATGTGTGGCGCAAGGGGCTTGTATATCTGCCCCTAAGTGCCAGGGCTCTGACCAGGAGGCTACTGCAGCTTGCACCACCCATCGCCCTAGTCATCGCTGCCAAACCAACTACTAACCATCTCTCGCATGTAAATGTGACAGTTCAGATTATTCCAGGTCCCCAAAGCTAAAGGAATGGCTGGGGAGGCAGGTATTAGCACTATTTTAATGTATATTGTTTTCCTAAACAACCGTTGTTCTGCTCATCTCTAAATTAGATGAGCAGCGCCACCATGTGGTAGACTGTCAACACCATACTTAGAACAGTTAGGTGCCGGTGCCGAGCAACAGAAACCAATTAAGTGCCGGTGCTTTAAGCACTGTGGAGGGGCCAATCTGCGCTGACGCCCCCAGGCAATTGACCCATTGATGGCAAGTGCCCTGTAGTAACAGGTGAGGTCTGCGCCTGAAAGAGAAGGGCGGGAGTTCTGGGCCCTGTGCTGGCGCTGGACTCTGGGGATTGTCCCTGCCTTCTGGCATTGGCACAGTGCACCAGGAACAGCTTTTGCCGCGGCACTTCTTTCGCGGCTGCCACAGACTGCGATGGCAGATTGGAGTCACAGGGGATGAGGGATCCAATGTGCAAACTCCCCCCATGCCTTTCCGGACGTTCACTGGTCTTGGGCCCTGTTGGAAAGTGGATTATTGGTAGGGGAAAATGTAGGTCTGCCACTGGCAATAAGGCCACTAACATATGATAGGACTCAGCATAGGTCTTAGAAAATTATTCCCATGCTCAACCCTTGGTAGCTTCGCTGCGAGCAGGCAGAGCTTAACTTCAAAGACAGGTATGTAAAGCATTTAAAAACACCAATTCAGTAAATAATTAAGACACAATGCATAATAAAAATCCAACACCATTTTGTAAAACTAGGAAATATTTTTATCTTTAAAATGACACCAAAACGACAAAAATCCAATGTAGGGAACCGGAGATATGAATTTTTAAAGATTTATCACTTTATAGCACTTAGAAACCTATAGCACATTATTAGGATATCTGGTCGCTATAGACCGGCTCAAAGTCAAAGTGTCAGGCCAACCACGATGGAGCCCTGAGCGGCTACCCCTCGCAGTAGGTCCCGGTCACAGTTTTTACCTTCGGACTTAGAAACTTTTCTGGAGCTTTTTCTCGTGGGGTCGCTCGATGCTCTTCACCAGGCCGGATTCGGTGAAGGTTCGCCGGCCTCGGATTTCTTCTACTCCCGGTCAAACTCTGGTAGTCGGACCTACGGAGCTTTCAGCGGGACGAACCTGGATGGCTTGGCCGGCTCGCGGTTAAAGGCAGGCGGCTTGGCTGACCAGGTTGAGTCGGTCCCCCTATGGAGCTTTTTATCAAAGTTGCTCCAAAGTTCTCCAAACTCCTGGAACTTCTTCATGAAGTTCCCCAAAGGGTCCCAAAGTGTCTCAAACTCACTCCAAGGGTCTGGAAGCTCCAAGATGGTCCTTGAAAGTTGAGGACTTCAGTTCCCACAATCCACTTGGACAAAACCCTTAGAAATTCACTGCTAGTTTTACAGGTTGAGGATTCTTGGTGGTGATGGTCCAGGTGAGCTCTATTAACCTGTAGCTTGCAGGGAGTCCACTCTTTAGTCTTTTTCACAGCAAGGTAGTCCACAGGGCTGTAGTTCCAAATGGTGCGGTCCTCAGAGGGCAGGCCTTAGCAATTGCACATCCAACTTCTCAGCATGGCACAACGTCTTGCTTTCTTAAGTTTCAAGCAGCAGATCTGAGGGGCTCTGCCCTTCTCAGATACTTATTCCAAGTTCTCTGGGTCAAGCAGGAGGTCACTCCTGACCAATGGGGGCAGGGTAACTCCCCAAAGATATGACCATATCCTGTAGAATGTGGCATTATTTTGTCCCAGAGTGCATCAAATCTTCCAAATTCATAATGGCTGATTTTCCAGCAGAGAGTTAAGAGCTGGCTAAACAGACCCCTAGGATGGCTATTTCCATAGTCTCTCCCCCTTGCATCTGCTCATTCCTTCCTTAACCTAGCATCTGGCTTGGGGTCAAAAGTTTAGAGTTGTAAATGACACTGGTTTCTTCCCTCCCCTTTTAAGACCATGGTTTACGACTCCTCCCCCTGCCCTGGCATTCCTGTGGAACAGCACACTGCCCTCCCAGAAGAGCTGGGTAACCCCAAGGCTCTTTATCACCTCTTCAAAGCAGCCTGGCTAATCCATTTAACTCTGAACCAATCAGGACAGATTAGACAATTAAATTACTAAAATGAATTTCGTTGCGCGCGCTGCATCGCATTTGGCGATGCAGCGCGCGCAACGAAATTCCTTTTAGTAATTTAATTGTCTAATTACCTGCATTCATCCGTATTCCGGTGTTTACTACCCCCCACCCTGCCCCACCCCACGTCACCGCCCGGCAAGCACGCCCTGCACGGGCCGCTACTGTGTAACGTTGTTATTTCATAGGCTGCAGTGGTGGTGCCATCTGGTAACTTGAAACAAGAGCCATAGACATATAGTTCCCCTTGGGGGTCAGATAAGGGAACGTCAGTCAGGTCTACCCGTCCCTTCGTTTCTTCCTCAGTTCGAAATAAACAATCATGAACATCATTGTCCTTTTCTTCCGAAGGGAGGGGTAGTACCGTGGCTGGGTTCAGAGTAGCACATCTTTTGATGGTAATGTGCGGAGCAAACAGGGTTCATTCATAGCCAGTCAGACGCGCACTAGTAAGGTGCTGCGTCTTTGTCTTATTCAATAATGTATCCACAGCATGAGGTACCATGACTGTGAGGTCCGTGTCAAGAACGAGCCCTGCCGATTGTCTGATAGAAACCGCCACTGCAGCGGCAGCTCTCAGACAGCTCGGGAGCGCTCTGGCGACAGTATCAAGCATGGCAGAGACGTAGGCGCAGAGTCTCTGCTTACCACCGAAACCCTGTGTTAGAACAGAAAGCGCGCAACAGTACACCTCATGCACGTAGAGCACAAAAGGCTTCTGGTAATCAGGAGTACCAAGCACAGTAGCAGAGCAAAGCGCAGTCTTTAATTGCTCAAAATCTTGCTGGCATGCAGGTGTCCAAGGCAGGGGTTCAAGCACATCTTTGGTGGTCAGGTAAAGAAGGGGTTTTGTTAGTAGGGAGTAGTTAGGGATCCAATGCCGACAATACGATGTTATCCCTATTAACGCGCGTACCTCGCGTTGGGTTTTAGGGACAGACATGTTAGTAATGGCAGCTATGCGCTCAGGTGTTAGTCTGTGACCCTCCTTCGACAGTAGGTGACCTAAATAGGTGACTTCCTGTCGACAATATTGAAATTTGGAAAGTGACACCTTGTCTCCATGGTGCGCCAGATCCAATAATAATTTAACTGGGGCGTCTTTGCAACCATCCTCGTTGTCCAAAGCAATAAGGAGTTCGTCAACATACTGCAGCAGCACATTACCAGGGGGAAGCTCCAAAGAATCCAATTGAACTTTCAAGGCTTGGCTATAAATACTAGGGCTTTCAGTATAGCCTTGTGGAGCACAACAGAATCTAAAGCTCCGACCGGCTATTGCGAATCCAAACAGATATCTGCTATCTGCATGGATTGGTATGCTGAAGAAAGCATTTTTTAAGTCAATTACAGAGAAGAATTTTGCTGATGGGGGAATCATTGTTAAGATCGCTGTAATGTCCTGAACCACAGGGTATTGGGGAACTACAATCTTATTAACCTCTCTGAGGTCTATCACGAAACGGTAAACGTCAGGGTGGGCATCAGAAGAATCCAAGGGTGCCTTTTTAAGAATAGGAAGAATAGGGCTATTACACACATTCGCCACAGTCTCTTCAACCACGCCAGACTTAATCAAATCCTGTATTATTTGCAATAGGGCCTTTTCACCTGCCTGGGATATCTTGTACTGGGTAATACGTGGCAATTTAGCATTGTCTCTGATCTGTATAGAAACTGGCGGGATCTGGAGTAACCCCACATCCGTGTCTCCTGCAGCCCATAAGGTACATGGCACATCTCTAAACTCAGCCGGAAGGGGGGCATCCTTCGCAAAGCACTGCTTGGCACGGGCTACCTGCGGTCCAATAGTCATGTAAACACCGTCTGGAGAACAAAAAATTGTTGCATGCAACCTTTTCAACAAATCAAGTCCTAGCAAATTTTCTCCACAATTAGACGTCAATAGAAATGGTGAATCGACTGTAAAGGGGCCAATAGTCAAAGCAAGGGGCTTGGAAATGGGGCTAATGACCGGCACGCCTGAGAAACCCACCGACACATTGTTTTGGCCTGACAGAGTTGCCCCCGGGACCAGTGAACGGGAAACAGAGCTATTCATAGCCCCTGTATCAACTATTTTTTTTTTTAGTAGTACCCTGTAAATCAGCAGTGACATAAGGTCCATTCTGATCTATAGGCACAGGAACTGGTCCCTTGCCCTGTCCTCGGCTGTCCTAGCTGTGAGATAATCCTGTCACTTCGTCCATGTTGCAATCGTCATGAGAGTACTGCCGTCCTCTGGGGTCATCAAAATAATTCCCGCTCTGCCTAATGTGTGATGTATCATCCGTCTGCATCCCCCCTCTACCTCCTGTTCCTCGTCCGCGTCCTCGAAAACCCCGACCCCTCGGGGTCTCACCTTTCTGTAACAAATCCAGACACTCATTCCGCCAATGTCCCTTCATCTTGCAGTACGCACATTGATTGAGCCCGAGGGGCGCGTTTGAAGCACCACCTCTGCCAGACCGGGGCGGGCGTTGGGCCGAACCCGAACCTCTACCTCGTCCATTTCCCCTCGCAACTTGCTGCATCAATACTCTCGTCTTCAAATCCTTTGACTTTTTCTCCACCCTTTCCTTGTCCTCATTCTCTCTATGTTCGTAATATTGTGCCATACTCAATATCACGGATGGGGATGATGTCGTCCAAGTACTTTCCGAAGCCTGCAACCATGTTGAAATCTCGGGAAGCAAATTAGTGACAAATTTGTTGATAAATAAACGAACACCACCCTCCTGTGACAGGTCCTGTCCACTAAAATCTAAGAACACCCCTTCAAATCTGGTAAAGAAATCCGACACACTTTCATCCTTCTTCTGGCGACACGCAGTCAACTTATCCAAATGCACTCTCTTCGGCGAGATAAGTGAATGCATGTATGTGATAATACGCCCTGGCAAAGCGAGGAGCTCCGCTTTCGGCTTGTCGCCAGGCTTACGCTCCTTATCCCAAGCCCTGATCTCATCCCATGTTCCCCCCAACTCTAGTGCATGATCCTGCGTTTGGACTTGCCTCCAGATGTCCACTAGTACCAACAGGCCGAAAAACAACTCTATGTCAGCCAGCGTCATTACTGTGGAGGAGGCCGCCTCCGTCAATTCTTTATAATATGCAGTAGGGTTTTTCCGGGGGTCCGGCAGCTGGCTCTTCAAGGATAGGACCTCACTCCTCTTCCAAGGAGTATAGATCCATTGCTCCTGAAACCGAGTGTCAACCCGTTGTCTAATGACAGCATTGGTGGAATCGCACAGTTCTGGAATTTCAGGGTGGTAAATGGGATGAACATCCCTCATGGGATGCTGTGTCCCCATTGTCGGAATCTTCTGGAGCAATCTACCTTGGTAACCCACTAGTGTTGTTATATTGCTAAAAACCTCATTGGGAGCCATATCTGCAGCATAAACCCTATCCCGTATGTCATATATTATTTGCGGTGCAACACCTTGAAAACACTGTTCCCACAAATCTATGAGCATCACAGACATGTGTTTAAGGGCATGCTGCTGTATAAACGGCTCATAATCTTTCACCACACTCCTCACATCCTCCACGTTATAGATTGGGTGCCGAGCCCACTGAGCTGCTTGATTCGCCACCATTTTCTTTTCCTCATCACCCACTGCAGAACGCACCAACACTTTATCCATTTGATCTCGCGCTGCTGCCCAGTTCACATCATGCACGGCATGCGCCGGGTCTCAGCGTCTCCTAACGTGGGAGCAGAACTACACACTTGGATAGGTATGTGAGAGCAGAATGGTCTGCTCATTAGCAAGTCGAGAAACAACCTTGGACAGAAAGAAAAAATAATAACGAAATACAGTGTTCTGCTGAGGCAAGCATTATGAGCCATGAGGCCTAACTCAGGCACAGTCTAAGTAGCCTAATAAGGATTACGAAAAACAAAATGGAGTCACACTCGCTAACTGAAGCCTGCACATTATGGGGATAACTCAGTGGGTTGCATAACGTGAATACAACTGGCATCTATTTAGCCACACATTGCTAACCTAATATAACGTGAAAAGAGTGCGTTGCAGGGATGGGAATTTGAAACCTAACACGCCCTACTCATGGTTGGTTTTCAGAAATCGTTTAACTTAGTGGACTGGGAATATCTATTCACCCTTTTAACACACCTACAGTTTGGGCCCGCATTCTTAGGATACAATAGATTGCTCTACACCTGCCTCCAGGCTACGGTACAGGTTGGCAATGCCGTCTCTCCCTGGTTCCCCATAGGGCAGGGAACTTGCCACTCTCCCCCCTTGCTCTTCTCCCTGGCAATAGAGTCCCTGGCTGCATGGGTGAGGTTAGAAGTTTTGCTCCGAGGCTTTCAATGGTCTTCGTAGGTGAGTGACAGAATCTCACTGACACAGATAATGTCTTGCTTTTTCTGGATGACCCGTCCATCTCAGGACAATACTCTGATACATAAGCTCCTGTGAAATGGAGGGCCACTTAAAAAATGTTACAGACCCACCTTCGAAAGAGTTATAGCCACTCTAGACCTGCTGTTGTACTACAGCGCGGTACACCTCCTGGTGCTCAATGACTGGTAGTTTGTGGGGCTCAGGAACCTGGCATACGTGGTGGAGGGGTGGGTCAAGGGTCACAAATGCCTTCCACACTTGCTATACGGCGATGAAATGCCACGCACCATGCTCACTTCCTCACTTGTGGTACTGACCTTTTGGAGAGAGGCCATGAAAGCTGTGGGATGGGCTGACCAAGTGGCACTAGAGACTCCATTATGGAGGGGGACCAGACTTCCCCGGGTGTTGGCACTTTGTGGCTTTGCAAAGTGGGATGCCATAGGCATCACAATGCTTGGCAACATACTCACTAATGCATCCATCAAGAATTTCTCAGAGCTGCAGGTGGAATACCAAATGCACTGCACTCAGGGGCCTATTTACAAGAGGCCGGTTCCACTGGAACATCACTTTTTTTGATGTTCCGGTGGCGGGCGCCTCTCAATCATATCTATGAGGTGATGCAAAGCCACCCTGAATGGCTTTGCATGACCTCATAGATATGGAGTAAGGCAAGGCACCGCAAAGTTCTGCGTTGCCGTACTCAAGGAGGCATTCCCTGGGCGTTTCAGTGGGTGTTCCCATGCTACACCCATGGATTTTGATGCTGCCCCAGATTTCCAAAATCATATAAAACTGGGGCTGCGCCAAAACCTTAAGCCTCCCCAGAGCAGGAGTAATGAAGAGAAATGTTTTCATTTCTCCTCCTTATTTCCTTTTTCCATGTGTCCTGCATTCTGCAGCACACATAGAACAAGGAAAACGCCTCCATGGACTGCTTTTGTGCAGAAAGGTGCCCCTTCATGCACAAAAACTATCCTGCTAACAATGTAGACACCCTTGCACCATGGTGCAAGGGTGCCAGCGTTGGCGCTAGGAACCAAATTGTGTGCAGGCAGAAAGGACATGAATGCACCGAATCTCGTAAATACGGTTCATTCCTACGCTTTCAAATTGGCGAAGGGCAATGCAGCAAAAAGACTTGCGGTGCTGCCCTAAGCCAATTATTGGTAAATGAGGCCCTCAGTTTTTTTTGCTATCTCCAGCTTAGAAATGCCCTCACCCTTTATCTGACATTAGACGTCGAAATCCTGGCCTATTCACACCTGGAGGCGATAATCATACTCACAAATATTAAAACACACGAACTGTCTGTTCTCTACCAAATACTGTTGTGTAAAGACTCAGACCTTTTGGCGTCGCTGAGAGAGGCATGGTTCCGAGACCTGGGCCAGCTTGACGAGTATTGGAGGGAGGCTGTGGTGCCCCCAAGGTAGGCAGTGCTGGCCACTCAGTTCCGCCTTGTCCAACTCAAAATACTGCACCACTCGTATCTCACAAGGGCACAGCTATTCAAGATGGGGCTGATAGCCTCGGGTATTGTCTGCACTGCAGGGATGCCAATGGGGATTTACTTCACACCTTGTGGAGCTATCCAGTTCTATTATATTTCTGGAACAGGGTGCTGGGGACTCTTGGGACAGTATTGGGATGAAGGGTCCACAGGGAGCCAAAATTGATCTTATTACATATTACGGATGATGTGGAGTAGAATAGATGTCAGATGGCATGACTCTGGCTTGGACTGCTCGTATCCAAAAGGGACATTGCACAGAAATGGAAGAGTATGGATTTCTGTATGTGCCTGGAGCGCCGGTATATCAGGCAAGGGGGTGTCCCTGTAAATATTTCAAAATCTGGAAAGACTGGGCGAACCACCGACAGACATATATTGAAGCCTGACCGTCTCGGCCCTGGCCCATAGACAATGGGCCCGGTTCACAGAACTAATCTGAGACAATATCCTAAACTTACTACTTTTGGTATTCACAGAAGGCATTTAGTAGGAGTAAAGTTAGGATTTTGTCTTAAGTTTGTCTTAAGTTTGTCTTAAGTTTGTCTTAAGTCTGTCTTAAGTCTGTCTTAAGGCTGTCATAAGTTTGTCTTAAGTCTGTCTTAAGTCTGTCTTAAGTTTGTCTTAAGTCAAACTTAAGACAAAATCCTAACTTTACTACTACTAAATGCCTTCTGTGAATACCAAAAGTAGTAAGATTAGGATTTTGTCTCAGATTAGTTCTGTGAATCGGGTAAGCCTGGGCGTAGTTCGCGAAGTAGCGCTACGCGAAGCTACGCAAAGTGCAGTTCGCACTACGCGAGCTACGCGTAGCACTACGCGAACTGCGTAGTGCACTGTTCGCAATGATTGCACAGTGCCGGATGCTTGTCCGCACTGTGCAATCATTGAAAACGGCATCTTGCACAGTGCGAGCTGTCTTTTGCTGCCGCTCGAGTAGATTTTTACTCGAGCGGCAGCTTTCTCAACGCGGACTGGTAGTTTCTCATCGCGAGCGGTCGCGAGCATACGCGACCACTCGCAATGAGAAACCTGACCTCCCCGCGTTGAGAATCTCGCCGGGAGGTTTATTTTACACGCTCGCGATCGGCAACTTGATGTTGCTGATCGCGAACGAAGAAAAGTCTCGCCGGGATGTCATTTTGCTTGCTCGCGGTCGCCAACTTGACGTTGAGGACCGCGAGCAAGCATAAATGACCGCTGCACTACGCTACGCTACGCTACGCGTGTTTGCACTGTGCTACGTGCAATTCGCGTTGTGCGAAGTAGCGCAAACTTCGCAAACTACGCGAGCGTAGCGTAGTGCTTTGCCCAGGGTTAGAATCGGGCCCAATGAGCACATACCACGTTGGGACCGAAAAGGGCGGCGCTTAGCAGCTTCATGACTGTTAGAAATGGGGTCTCTAGTTGGCAGAGGTTTGTACCCTGTCCAAGTAGGGACCACCACCCTAGTCAGAGTAAGTCAGACACACACCTTAAATTAACCTGTGCTCACCCTCTGGTAGCTTAGCACGGAGTAGTCAGGCTTAATTTAGGAGATAATGTGTAAAGTATTTGTGCAACACTTAAATTACAGTAAATCAATGAAGGCACCACAAAAAGACTCCACACAGGTTTAGAAAAATAGAGAGTATTTATCTGATTAAAACAAGACCAAAGCGACAAAAATCCAATCAAAGTCAAGACATGAATTTTTAAAGAATAAATGCAAAAACAGTGCTTAAAAGTCACCAGCGGTCAAAAGGTTACTTGAAGTTGCGAGGGACAGATGCAAATCTAAAGTTCAGGCCAACTACGATTAACGGCAGACCGCATACAGGACTCAGACAAGTCCCGCTAACAAAGTACATTGGATGGAGCAATTGTCGACTTCAAAGACTCGCGGTGAGAATTCGAGGAGGCGCAGCTTCGTCGTCAATCTGTGGATTGAGGCGGGTGTCGGTGCCATTGATGGAAGCTTTGGTGTCAAACCCCTTTTTGATGTAGGTGCTGCATCATTGTCGTCCCACACAGTCGTCGTTGAGCTGCATCAGCGCTGGAAACGCTGTCGTCGAGCAGCTGCTGTGTCAACGTCGTAGGTGATGCGCCCGTTCCGATTGGTGCAAAGTCACCACTGCATCGATGTCAATGTATGAAAAAAACTGCAGAAATCTACGTCTGAGGCCCAGGACTGTAGGGGGGCACCTCAGGCAAGGGTAGGATTGACAGATGGCGAGTCCAGCAGCACCAGCAGGATTTCAGGAAGTCTTTTGTGTCCCTGAGACCTCAGAAAACAGGAGGCAAGGCAGCAAGCCCTTGGAGTCACTCTGGGTTCAAGTGAGATGGGTCCAGTCCTTGTCCTCAACAGAGCAGAAATCAGCAGGCAGCAGGGCAGCTCAGAAAGGCAGAGAAGCAGTTCCTTAGAACAGTCAGTCACAGCAAAGTGGCAATCCTTTCAGCACAGCAGGCTTTATTCCAGAAGAGTTCTTCTCGGGTCCAGTAGTGTACTGATTTGATAGGGCCAGAGCCTGGTACTTAGACCCAAAAGTGCCTTTGATGTAGGGGGTGACTTCAAAGGAACTCTCTGAAGTGCACAAGGATCCCTTTCAGCCCAGCCCTGTCTGCCAGGCTATCCCTTAGGAGGTAAATCAGTGCTTTGTGTGAGGACAGGATGCAGCCTATTCAGATGTAAGGGTGAGCTACCTCTCCTCCTTCCTGCCCGGTAAGGCTATCAGAATGCAAATAAATGCAGATGAGTCCTCTGTCACACACAGCCCTTCCTCTGTTTGTGGCTGTCTATAGGGCCTGCACAAAGTGTAGCTGTCACCCAGCCCAAACCTGTATTGGAGACAGGCTGCAGGTACACAGAGCAAAGCTAAGAGCAGAGAAACGTCCACTTTCTAGAAGTGTCATTTCTAAAATGATAATGTCAAATACAGCTTTACCACAAAAGAGGATTTATCACCACCACTCCAAAGATATTAAACATGAAGTAGCTACTCCTTTCCAATCAGGAATTATGGCTTGAAAGGTGTTTTAAGGAATCTTCAATGTTAGCCTATGGAAGGACTAGGCCTCACAGCAATGAAACAGGAATTTAGCTGTTTGTAACTGCCAAGCACATATTTTCTTGTCCTAACCAGTTGGTGACTGTAGATTGTGTCCTGGGTCACATGACTCTGAATAGCATGGTTTGCCTTTGTGTATTCCTCCCAGACAGAGAGACAAAGGGGGCCTATGTGTTGACAGGATAGGCTATCCAGCCAGGATGGTTGGGGTGGAGATGTTCCCTTCCTCTCTTACATTTCAAAGGGTTGTTTCCATCACACACACAAAGGGACTTGACACCAGAGTATTGTCACCCTCGACCACTTGGAGTCTGGGCAGGAAGTTTCCAGAACCAGATGTGGGGTGGTATAGGAGTTGGGGTGGGTGGAACTCTCGGAAGGTGACTCAGCGGAATTCCGTGGACTACATAAAAACTCAGAGATATTCTGCGGATTCCACTAACGGGCGAAAATAGGCATTTTGCACTGCTCACACTGTGATTTAGCACCAGTAGCGCATTCCTCGCTGAAAAATCAGTGCAAACAGCACCACACGGTGCGCCAGAGGGCCCAGCTACTCGAGTTGAGTTTGTTGCTGGTTGAGTAGATTTTCTACTCGAGCAGAAGCCTTCTAACCGCAAACAATTGCAATCGCCCGCGACCTCTTGTGTTTGAAAAATCTCACCGGATGTCCTCCTAGTGACGGGAAATTGCTCTAGGGGATGCACTTGCTTGCGCTTGCCAACCTACCATTCTGGAGCCGTGCATGAGAAAAAATTCCGCCACGTGGCGATTGGTGAAATTTGGCGGGAACTCTGCAGAGTTGCCAAAATTCTGCCAATTCTGCTGGCTGAATGGAATATTCCACCCACCCCTATACAGGAATTTCCCCTAATTCAAAGGCTGACACAATATATAAATATTTGACCTCTTGAGCCACTCATCAGATCACTTTTGGACCTGTGGATGACTCAGAAGAAGGACTGCTCTGCTGCCCTGCTGCTGGAGGGACTGCCCTGCTGCCCTGTTACAAGAAGGACTGACCTGCTACCCCACTGCCTGCGGAAAAAAGGCTGGATATGCCCTTTAAACACAGAACCACCACAGCGACTCCATGGGCTAGCTAGGCTGGCCTCCTGTGTGAGCTAAAGGAATATCACAAGCTCCAGAGACCTGTCCTGCATCTGCCCAGATGTCTAGACGTAGCTGTACCTTACTGTGCCCTGCTGCTGGCCTCTGCTGCCCAGTGAGTATTGATCCCCAAGAGGTGCCCCTCAAGTCCTGGACCCTTGGCTGGCATCAGATTGTACTCCTCTAGGCCCAACAGTGGGTTTTCTTAGAACCAATGCAGTATAACGCATCTCGACGCATCTCAATGAAGGACCACACATCGCAGCACCTCACAACTCCTGATCGGCGGACTTATCAGAGCCACGCAGCCCAGTGCATCTCGACGCAGGGCCTCGCATCACAGAACCTTGCAGCACTTGATCAGTGACCTCATCGGAACTGACGCAACACGATGTAACTCAACACAGCACCTCTCAGCTCCTGATCGTTGCCCCTATCAGAACTGAAGCAATTTGACGTATCATGACGCAAGACTTCACTTCTCAGTCCAAGTACGACCAGGTACACTGTCCAGTGGGATGGACTTGGTCTCGTACCCCGCCTGTGCTCCATTGTGGACAGTTTTAACTTGTGACTTTGTCCTGGTCCAGCAAGACCAGATAACCACAGTTGGCGCTTCGATCTTCTTGGTGCAACTTTTACCTAAGACTTTAAAATTTCATATCTACAGTTCTACTGATTGGATTTTTCTTGTTCTCATATTATTTTATTTATTAAAATGTTCTTTATTTGTCTAGATTGGTGTGGGACATTTCTTGATTTGTGTTTTCACTTTATTATTGTTTGTCTGCTGCACAAATACTTTACACATTGCCTCTAAGTTAAGCCTGACTTCTTTTGTGCCAAGCTAGCAGAGGGTTAAGCTCAGGTTAACTTAGTGACCTGTGGATCCCCCTGACAAGGATTGTGCTCACAGCTTGAGAAGGGTTACACCCCCTCAGCCAATAAGCCAATTTCTCAGAGCATTCCACAGGTTTTGTACACCTACAAATCTTCCTAAATTTTTTAGGGCCTATTTACGAGTTTGGCTGTCCATTAGTGCCAAACTCTCGGTGGAGATGCGGTGGCAGTCGGGGACTGCAGCACCGGTGTTCCAACCGGCGTATTACAACTACAACGGTCGGACCCCCACAGGACCGCCGCAACCGCCAGGGATCCGCGATGCCTGGCTGTGGCGTGGCGGTCAGAGATTTCAATATGCTTGCCGGTGCGCTGTGGCACTGCCAAGCATATTTGGGGTTTCTTCACCATCACAGTTTTCACCACCATGAAAATTGTGATGGTGAGGAAACAAAGGGGGGCCTACAGGGCTCCTTGTTACCTCAGGGCCATGGAATGCATGTAGGGGGCATATGATGTGCCCCTCTGTCTGCATGCACCTTCTTTCCTGCACAGCATGGACTGCACAGTCCATGGCATGCAGAAACAGGCTTTGGCACCCCCCATTGCGGTGCCTTTTTAATGGGCACCGCCGTGGGAATGTCACAGGACTGCCCGCCAGACCACAAGGTAACTTGTAACCTGGAGGGCAGGCGGCGGTGAGGTTTGGCGGTGTAGGAGCGGGGCGGTGGCGTGGCAGCCCGCTCCCACACTGCCAAACTCATAATCAGGCCCTTAGTGTCTGGGTAGGTCCAATTAAATGTTTCTGGTGGGTGCTTAGTGGAGAACCAGTTTCTGATAGTATTGTATGTCTTTGTACTTTTATTGTTTATGGAGGGGGAAGCAGTAAGTGCATTGAGTACCATTATTTACAATCTGTTGGTTGCTTTGTGAATGCATTGTGATAAGTGGGATGTGGATGAAGTCGGGCATAGAAGTGTAGTTGCATGAAGGTGTGAGAATGGGCATCGTATGGTTCATTATTGCCAGGGCAACTGGAACTGTGTGATTGTGCAGCTGCAGCAGTTTTTGCATAAATATGGTTCTGCCGCATTTGTCACATAATTTGTTACCTGCTGTATATTCTGCAGATGTTAATAAAAACAATTTTGTTTCTAGCTCCGTTCAAAAGTTACTAAAAACATAGCAACACGTGTTGCCGTACAGTAAAAGGCCCTTTGCAAAGGTCGACTGGTCACCTTTTTGTTGCTTATTTCTATATTTGGGTATTAAACTGGTCCCAATGAGGTGTAATTTTTGCCCAGGCGGTGTTAACAAGTGTAAAAATGACAAAGTAATGAAGTGGTACTATCAGAAAATTAACCACATTACCCCGCATAATTTTACTTTTCTTGCCGCATAATTTGACCCTCTCCTGCCGCATAATTTGGACCTCGCCTGCACATAATTCCAAAGCCCTGGTTGTTGCTTACTTGTAATGCAAGGTGCATCGAAAATGGCACTAGGCCATTTTCAGAGCCTTAGGAAAGTGAATTCGAGTATCTTTCTCTTCCTTTGCCCTTTGCTTCAGACTCACGAAGAAGGTTGTGCTTGTGTGCTGATGTCCGTCCTGCGATGAAGTGCAGATTAGCTTTGATAATAGATCATGGCTATTTGTGAGGCTGCTAGAACATTAACTGAGACATGAGGGGCATATTATCAAGGACAGTATCGCCACTTTAGCGGCACTTTTTGCCGATAAAGCGGCGATATTTTTATCGCCCTATTAGCAAGCTGTCGCTAACAGCTGTTAGCGACAGCTTAATGGCGATAGCGGCCGTTTTGTTGCCGCTTTGCATGTCAGCGATAATTATCGCTAATGACATGCAAAGTAGGCGTTCCCAACTAAAAGCAACTGCAAACAGTCGCAAACACAACTTCCCCCTATTATCAATGCCCGTGAAGCGTTAAAAAAAGTCGCGCTAACCGCGATTATCGCTGGAATTTAACACCTGCTAAAAACTTGACTTACCTATTTTCTCAATGGGAGGTGGATTGTGAGGCTAAGTCCACCATGGCCTATCATCAAGGATTCCCCTATCGCTGGTGCTTTATCGCAGGATTTCCTGCGATATTCTCGCATTTCGCCGCCATCGCTGGATTTTTTATCGCCTTGGAGATAAGCGTTGCTAATAACGCGCTATCTCGGCGATGAAATCCAGCGATAAAATAAACAGCGCTAAGCGCGCTTTGCGATAATTATCGCAAATCGTTGCTAATATGGCCCTGAATTTTTGAAGTGCACTGATATTTGTGCAGCATTTTAATGTGTTAAACGTAAATGTCTTGGCTATGATTAGCATGTAAAGTTGCTGGGTAAGCTTGGGATTTTGTGCCAAATGGCGGAAAACCTGAGTCCATGTGTGATTCTTATAGTCCTGTTTTGCAGCCTAACTTTAGACTTCCACGTTAAATACAAACTTAGAAATCATTTTGGACCTTTAGAAGACTGTATTGTGAATCACACTTAAAGGAAATTGATTGAAGACATAAAAAAACCTCAAGAACCACGAGGAGAAAAAAGCTTAATATTTTAATTAAAAATCAACATCACACCACACAGGAGGTGGTTAAAAGTGAAGAATTAGAAGAAGGCAGTCTCAAATGAAACAAGACTTACCTCCCGAACTAAATCAGTTATAAATACTGCTTGTACTAGAGTCACAAAATCTCCAATCAAAACAGTTACAGTACCCACTCATCAAAATATAGGAGCAACCCATTGTTTACATCAGAGTAAATGAACACTTTAAACATGCAAAGCTGAGAAGCAATAGTTAATGCATGACTACAAATAGTACCTGATACCTACACACAAAAACATCCAAGCCACCATGAACACAAGGAAGGTGGTATGAGAAACAAAAAACTTTTTACATAAAGCCACTCCAAACTGAAGATAGTGAAAACTCAACAAAACCACTGTAAGGTTACCAGATCAAAAACATCACAAGCTCTCTGTCATTAAAAAAACAAGCGGCTGGGGGTAATATAATTGAAAAAAACAGGAACACTTAGGGAAGTAATGGTGTAGTATTCACGAGAAGCAGCCACACATTGATATTCAGATAATGTAAAAGTACTTGAAATTAAGAGATTCAAGATACCCCATTGACACAAAGAGATGTTGCCCCTGAAAAAAATAAAATAAGAAAACAGCTAGGGAGCGGAACTTGTAAAGGTTAAAAAAAAAAAATGGTTGACACATAACATCTCAATGCATGTCAGGGCCTTTCCATGTTTATTTGTAGGAATGTTTGTTGCTTTAGCATTGTTTGTCATTACAATGAGGAGGTGTGTGGCAGTCTGAAGGTGTATGTTATGCTAGAGGCAAGATGCTCAGTAAAAACAATGCTTCTATGAGTGAAAATTGTAGCATAGATGGTGTGTTTTCCAGTAGCGCTTAAAATGGAGTGAGTGAGAACTTTATGATGAAAGGTGTATTCCGAAATGCGGAGAAGAAGCATCGGTGATATTGAGTGCGCACTGTGTGGCTCACATCTATGCCGAACATTATTATAAAATGAATTTGCAAGGAGGTCCCTTTTACTTCATCTCAGTTTGGACTCACCACATCAAAGAAGGTCTTCAGAAATGTGTTTCTAAAATGGATCACATCTTGAGATATTTCTGTTAACCTGCAACTCTTACTTTAAAATGTAAAATGGAGCTGAGCTATCCCATGCCAGTGTTTGCAGTGTTTAAGGCCCCATCCTATGTGAGCGATAATATCGATTTGATATCCCTGCACCTGAACCCTCAATATCATTGATATCGGTATGTCCATGGCTGCCCGGGAAGGGATTCAAAAAGGGCTAGAGCCTTGTACAATGTCCAGTCAACTGCTAAGAAGGGGAAAGGCAGAGAACGTGGTAAACCAGCCCCTGAATGTACCTCCAATTAGATGGACGTGGCACCTGTGGGGGCCACACCGTAGTCCACTGAGGATGACATTGCTTTCCTTGGTGACCTGCCAGAGCTTGTTGGATGACATGTGGAAGGAGGACCCACCAAAGAGGAGTTCTGTAGGGCACAGAGGGAGTGCCCAACCCTTGTGGGCATGAGGCAACAGGCTGACACCCAAGCAGCAGGTGATGCCTCTGGTAGTCACCACATTTACTGGAAGGACAATCTGTAAAGTGAGCCTAAGGCTATTGGGCATGGAACATCAAGGGCCCTGGTGGTCCCCCAGTGCTTCAGGGCCTTCCTACTGGAGCTGGCTCAGGAAAGTCTTCTGGCAGGACACCTAGACAGGATTGTCCCCCGCATTTATTGGCCTAGGATCAAGAATTCCTCAGATGTATTCTGTAGGACTTGTGTGAGAACAGGGCAGAGGCTTAAACCCCCTCTTAATTCCTTCCCTGTTGTTAGAACCCCCTTTGAGAGGGTAAGCATCAACATTGTAGGGCCTATGGATCCCCATGCTGCATCAGGCAACAGGTTTATCCTGGTTCTGGTGGATCATGCCACTAGATATCCACTGGCAATCCCTCTGAGGACTACTACTGCACCCGCAGTGGCGAAGGCCCTGATGTGGATTTTTACCTGAGTGGGTTTCCCCAAGGAAGTTGGTTCTGGCAGGCGCACAAGCTTCCAGTCTGCTTTTATGCAGTGAATGTGGAATGAGCGTAGGGTAACATACAGGTTCTCCACACCTTACCATCCACAAACCAATGAGCTTGTTGAGAGGTTCAACAAGACCCTGAAAGGCATGGACTGCCTGAGGCCTTGAGGAAAAAGTGGGATATGCTCTTACCATGCATGTGCCACAGAGAGGAGTGGGTTTCAGTCCATTTGAACTGTTGCATGAGCACCCCATGAGAGGACCTCTGAGTCTGGTGAAAGAAGGGTAGGAGCAAGCTCCCAGGAAGGTACCCCAGGATGAAGTGAGCTACATGCTGGCCTTCAGAAGCCAGATGGCTAAGTTATGGAAGCAAGCTTCCAGTAACCTTGAAGCCAGACAGAAAGTCATGAAAAGAGTGGTAAGACAAAAATTCTGCCACTAACCCATTTCAACCGGTCAGAAAGTACGGGTGATGGAACCAGTAGATCCCAGGACCTTCCAGGACTGCTGCAATGGGCCATATGAGGTGATTGAAAGAAAAGGTGAGGCCACATACCTGGTGGACCTCAAGACCCCTCGGAAACCCCACAGGGTGCTGCATGTAAATCGTCTCAAACCACACTTTCAGAGGTCTGTACTCACCATGCTGTTGGTGACTCATGGAGAAGAGGAAGAGGAGAGTGAACCTCTCCCTGACCTCTTGGACTCCAAGGTGAAGAATGGGTCTTTGGAAGGAGTAATCCTTTTGCCCACTCTAACTCCTGAACAACAGAGAGACTGCCACCACATGGGGAAATACTCTTCTCTGTTCTCCCTTATCCCTGGGACTACCCACCTGTGTATCCATGATGTGGACACAGGGGACAAACTCTTACAGATTGTCAGATAAGGTGAGGTCCAGCATTAAGGCTAAAGCATCCAAAATGATGGAGCTGGAGATAGAACCCTCCAGTAGCCTCAGGTCCAGTTCTGTGGTTCTGGTACCAAAAGCTGCCACACTGTGCACCACACCTGAACTGAGGTTCTGTGTAGATTACAGAGGGATAAATGCAGTGACTAAGACTGATGCTCACCCTAGCCCCCAGGCTGATGAGCTGATTGATCAGTTAGGGGCTGCCCAGTATCTCAGTACCTTTGATCTTACATCAGGGTACTGGCAGATTGCCCTAACAGAAGGAGCAAGGGAGAGGTCAGCTGTCTCCACTCCAGAGGGCCACTACAAGTTTATAGCGGGGGAACTTTGGAATAGAGAACGCCCCTGCCACCTTCCAGAGCTGATGAATCAGGTCCTTGCTGGTATGGAGGCCTTCTCTGCGGCTTATCTGGATGACTAGCTGTCTTCAATAGCAGCTGGAAGGCCCACCTTTTTCACCTCCAGGAAGTGCTTCAGGATCTGCAACAGGCAGGCCTGACTATCAAGGCAAGTAAGTGCCAAATAGGGCAGGGGTCTGTGGTGTACTTGGCAAACATGGTGGGCAGGGGGAAGGTGCACCCCCTTCTGGCCAAGATAGAGACCACCATGACCTGGCTGCCTCCCAAAGCCCAGGCTGAGGTCAGAGCATTTTGTGGACTCACTGGGTACTATGGGAGGTTTGTCAAAGTATATGGCACAATTTTTGCCCCCGTGACTGACAAAAGGCAGCCCAGAAATGTGATTTGGACAAAGGCATGCCAAACTGCATTGGACTCCCTGAAGCAAGCCGTGTACACAGCTCCTGTGCTCAAGGCCCTTGATTTCTCCAAGGAGTTTATTGTTTGGACAGATGCCTCAGAGCATGGCATAGGGGCAGTACTATCCCAACTTAATGAGGAGTACCTATACCAACCTGTAGCCTTCATCTCCAGGAGGTTACTCCCCAGGGAACAGAGGTGAAGTGCTATTCAGAGAGAAACTTTTTCTGTGGTTTGGGCACTGAAGAAGTTCAGGCAAACCTGTTTAGCACTTACTTCCTGATTCAGACAGACCACATGCCCCTCAGGTGGTTCATGCAAATGAGGGGTGAGAATCCAAAACTGTTAAGGCAGTCCATGTAGGGTATGGACTTCAGGGTTAAACACAGACCTGGGGTAGACCACACCAATGCTCATTGTTTATCTAAGTTTTTTCCACCTTAGTGATGAGAACTTCCTTGAGGTTGGGTAGATCCCCCCCACTTCCAGCTGGGGGGGAGGGGGGAGCATGTGTTAGACCTGTCATCCTTAGAATGGTCTTTCCTCAGACTTTTTGTCTTTTAACTCCTGTTTTTGCTGATTTTGTTTGATGGCCTTAGGGCTCTGAGTCCTTTACCACTGATAACCAGTGCTAAAGTGCATGTGCTTCTCCCTTAAACATGGTGACATTGATTTATACCTGATTCGCATGTTTGATTTGCTAGTAAGACCCTTGTAAAGTGGTATAACATATACCCAGGGCTTGTAAGTCAAATGCTATTAGTGGCCCTGCAGCACTGATTGTGTCACCCACATAAGTAGCCTTTCAAACCTGTCTCAGGCCTGCGATTGCAGTGCCTGTGTGTGCAGTTTACTGCCACTTTGACCTGGCATTTAAAATTGCTGGCCAAGCCTTAAACTCCCCTTTTATTACATATATGTCACCCCTAAGGTTGGCACTAAGTAACCCTAAGGGCAGGGTGCTATGTACGTAAAAGGTAGGACATGTACTTTTATGTTTTGCATGCCCTCGTAGTGACAAACAGCCTATTTCATTTTTCACTACTGTGAGGCCTGCCACTCTCATAGGCCAGCATTGGGAATTTCTTAATACACTTTTAAGATGTAATTCCTGATCAGAGAGGAGAAGTTTTTTCACGTTTCAGATCTTTGGGAAGGTACTGATATATACTCCTTACTGGTGAAGTTGGAATTAACATTACTGTTTTAGTAATGCCACTTTTAGAAAGTGGAAATGTTTCTAAACGTACTGCTCTATGTGCCTGACAGCCTGTCTCCAGTACACATCTAGGGTGCGTGACAGCTACACTTTGTGCATCCCGCTAAACAGCCACAAACTCAGGAAGTTGAGACTCACCTGTATTCTGAGCACTCATCTGCATTAATTTGCATTCTAATGGGTCTTCCTGGGCAGGGAGGAATGGGAGGGGCCGGCACTTACACTTCAATAGGTAGTGTCCTGTCCACACATGAAACACTGATTTATCCCCCACAGGGTTGAAAGGGATCCTTGTGCACTTCAGAGAGCTGCTTTGAAGTCACCCGCAACATCAAAGTCACTTTTGGGTATAAGTACTGGGTTTCTGACCCCCTAAAATCAGACACCTTTGAATCTTGAACTGAACCTCTGTCAGAAGGACTGCTGTGCTGCTTAAAGGACTCAACTGGACTGCTTTTCTGGAAGGACTGCTTTTATGCTTGTTGCCCTGCTGACTGCTGCTCCCTGACTCTGTTGAAGGAGAGCTGGACTCTGCCTTTCCTCCAAGTAGTCCCTAAGAGCCTACTGGCTTGCCTCCTGTTTTTTGAAGTCTCAGGGACACAAAAGACGTCCAACAATTTTGCTGGATGAACTCTGCCATCTGGGAGTCCTACTCTTGCCTGAGGTGACCGTCTCCAAGTTTGCGGTCTCAGAAGTGGGTTCTGTAGCTGTTTGGCTACAAAACTGATGCATTGTCACCTTTGCGCCGATGGGAACCAACGCATCCCCCTTCGACGCTGATGCAGAGGCTGTTTGACAACAGTGGTACCACAGCCTGCACGACCCAATGATGATACATTGCCTGCATCTCAGTTGAAGCTCGACGACTATGCAGTGACCAGACTGCGTTGAAAAGATCAACACATCGTGGTCTCAGCGTCAATGCTTTGCTCCAGCCAAAGTAATTTCTCTGCGGGCTCTGCGTGGGTCCTGTAGCCGGCCTGCCGTCCATTGCAGTCGGCCTGCATTTTGGATTCACCCTTATCTAGCCCGACCTCAGGTAACCTTTTAACGCTAGTGACTTCTAAGCACTGTTTTGCATTTAATCTTTAAAAATTCATATCTCGACTTCCACTGATTGGATTTTTGTCATCTTGGTATTGTTTTACTCAGATAAATATTCTCTATTCTTCTATATCTGTGTGCAGTCTTTTTGTGGTGTATTCATTGTGTTCCTGTTTGTGTGTGTATGTGTGTTGCAAAAATACTTTACACACTGCCTCTATAGATAAGCCTGACTGCTCTGTGCCAAGCTACCAGAGGGTGAACACAGGTTATCTTTTAGTGTGTATTTAGCATACCCTGACTAGAGTGGTGGTTCCTGCCTGGCCTTTGTGCATACCACAGTCAACCAGGTATTCGATTTCTAACAATCTGTCCAGAAAATCCTCCACATTCGCTGTCGAAACACCATCAGCAACAACAACCTAAGGCAGCAGACTTTCCAACTCCCTGCTCATGAAGAAATCATGAAAAGACACTGGGGCTGGATAGGTAACCCCCTCTGCAATCACACATCAAATACCACTAGGCAAGCCCTCACTTGGAACCCTCAAGGGAATAGCAAAAGTGAAAGGCCAAGAAACACCTGGCATTGAGGCCTCGAAGCTGACTGCAAGGAGATGGGTTACACCTGGATTCAGATTGAAAGAAAAGCCCAGGACAGAGATGGCTGGAAAGTCCTGGTTCAAGATGTATAACCCAGGAGGGGTAGTAAGCATAAGTAAGTAAGTAAGTACTGGAAAATTGGTAGTGTAGTATTCTTGCATGTCTAGAAATTCCTTCTTCATCTGGAAATCCAGATTTAAGAAGGAGACCTTAGTAGTGAGTAATGAAAAGCAAGCAGCATCTAGGCACACATATAGAAAAAAAATGTACCTGCTTGTTTTCTAAATAAGTTTTACTCATCAATAAATTCAGTACCATTATGTAAGCCAAACTGCAACCTGGTGAACAATTTCAGGATTTAAGAATAGTCTTTGTCCTTAAGTGTCTGCAACACATCACCTTCAGGCCAGTACTTTGAGGAGGCATGCCTTTCTTGTTTCTCGCTAAGGACACGGCCTGCAGCTCTTAAGATCTGAAATATTGTTTTGTCGCTTCACAGCGGAAACACATAAACACCAGGTGTCTGCTGCTGTCAGATGTGGGGTCGTTACTGTTATTTATTCCAGCACAATGTTTAGATCTAAATGGGCAATATGATCATACATCAGTAAGTTTGCAAAGGATTAGGCATTTAACCGTGAGATCTGTCTTCTGAAATAGACATTAAAGTATAGTCCTATTCACTATAAGGGAAATAATGTTTCCTCAGGCGCTTTCCACAGAGTACTCAGGAGCAGTAAATCATAGGCCAATCGGAAACTCCTCAAAAAGGCGGTACAGTCCGACCGCCTGATTGTCAATGCACTGCTTCACATAAGACAAAGAAACGTCTTTACTTCTTTTTACCACACCAACATGTAACAATTGAGAGCCAAGGTCACATAGGAGCACTTTCCAGACACTGGAGGGATTCTGCATATGTTGAACCAGCCTTGAAGAAAAGAAACAACCTTTCTAATGACCTCCTTTCAAGTTGACCTGCTTTCAAATAGCTGTGTGCTATCTTGCCTTGTCAAATTCATCAAATGTAGCCTTTTGCTTAGAGAAAAATGAAAAAAGGAGCAAATAAAAAGTACAGCAGGCATTTTAAATCTCAAATCTTTATTTAAGGTGTTTATGTGGAACACTCAGCTTGTCGTGACATGATTTATGTAATTATAGAATTTATAATCTATAGTTAGCATGAAAAAAATCTGAATTAATCTTGCAATGCACGATTAAATTAATGTATGCATGTACGCGAGTACAAGTATTGTTTATTTACTTAGGTGTTGCTTTTTTAAGCATCAGCTGGTATGTGACTTTGTTTTCATTTGGGGAAGCGTGGCAGCAAATGGATGTGCTATAATCTCCTGTTTCTCTGTATAATACAGGTGACCATGAGGCCCAGCCATCAAGGCATACGCCTGTTGTTGCATTCTAGTTGTTTACATATGGCTAGTGTTGGCATCTTGCATGCAGGGCTGGCATCGTTTGTCAAGAACGTTGAATGTTCACAACCTTCTTCTTTTTTACTGTAATGATTTGAGGTCTGACAGCTGTTTACTTTTTTTTGGTCCAAGTGTTGCTGGAATATGAATTTACCTTGATAAAACACAAAGACAAGAGGCGTCTGACAAAACAGGAACAGTTGGTTTAATGAAACACTTAAGCCGGGAATACAGCTTACAGAAACGGGTCTGAGGACTGCCTCAAAGTAAAATCAATCTGAGCGATTTTATACAGTTTTGGGTGCCGTAAAAGCACATCCAGTGATCGTTGTTTGGTAAAAGAAGGCCTTTAGTAAAAGAATGCAGGCCTTTTCGGTAAAGTTGTAAATAAAAGGGCCCTGATTACAAATGCAGATGGGCCTCGACCTTGTGTGGACACAATGTGGGCCAGTGGGTAATGTATCCAGATGTCAGCCAGGAGGGGCGCGTGATCACTGCGTTTGCTGTGTCATGATTGGCTGTGTGTTCCTAACAAGCTAAGCAATGTGGACGAACCCACTGAAAGAAAGGAAAACCTTATGAAAACTCACTGTTGTGGTAAGCTGTCTCAGGGAACCATTAGGTTTTCTTAAAAGACCCCTCACACACCAACCTAGTTGGTGTCATGCTTCATCATTGGGGTCCCAACCGGGTGGCCGAATGCCCCCTGGTTGTGCTACGATGCCTGATTACAGCGGAGTGGGTGTGGTGTGTTGTGTGATAAGTGTGGGTTAAAAAATATCTCTGGGGATCCTTGTCTGATAAATTTATTAATGACGGCCCAGGATGTCGTTAAAAACAGGTGTGGCAACTAGTGGAGGGATTTGCTCCTAGCTGTTAAGTAATGGTCTACATGTTTCAGCCCAACAAAAAGAGTGATAGGGCTTTCTTCAGGACCGGGTGAGTGGTTGTGAGTGGCAAAAAATCACGCCACGTGAATGTGATTATCCAACACATGCGCTAAGGTGTGTGGTACTGTGCGTCAGTATACTTACGGACACTCAATAAAAAACACTAAGCGGTAGTGCTAGGTTGGTGTGTGAGGGGTCTTTTAAGAAAACCTAATGGTTCCCTGAGACAGCTTACCACAACAGTGAGTTTTCATAAGGTTTTCCTTTCTTTCAGTGGGTTCGTCCACATTGTTTAGCTTATTATTGAACTGGGGACAAGGACGCACCCATACAATTCCCTTGCTCTCTCCTTGTTTTACACTGTGTGTTCCTAACTCCATGTGGCATCTGACTTTATAGTGTTTTTGGAATGCGTGCACCTCTCTGGCTTTATTAGGGCCAATTTTCCTGGACCATTGGGGTGTCGCTGCACTTATGTGGGAGAATGGACCTGAGTTTCCTGTTTGCGTGCTTGTCTGCCGGCTACATGCCAACCCACCTGTGACCTGTCAATCCGTTACAGGCCTCGGTTGCAGAGCCTGCCTGATCATATATTTTTGAGACAGTGCTGATGGAGAGTTCATGGCGGTGGAATTTGAAAATAGAGATGTGATTACGTTCGTGTATGCAAGTGTACCATTATAAGTATTAGCATTGTTTTGATCAATATCAACACAAGTAGCTCTGATGGAGCAAGCATAAAGTACGGTATTGAAATTATGCATTTGGTGCAGTTAACACAGATAAGGAATATCATTGTAGGGTATATCGCCAATACAATGTTCCATTTAGTTCTCAGCATCTGTTGTTGCCAGCAGGCATGCCTCTTGTCTACCGCTAAGAGCATACTGCTACTACTTTATTAAATTGCCCAACAGGAGCTCGAACAATGTAACTTTGTATCCAGGAAACTAGTGTAGCATCTCTTACAGTGGGGCCAATGTGTCCCCATAATACCTGAGGTCTGTCCGGATATGTCGGTATGGTGTGGCATTGAAGGAAAGGATGATAATGTTCTGGGCACAGACCTGCCCCAGGGGTAGGAAGCAGAGGAGGGAGACTGTAAGTGCATAAGCACTGCAAATGGTGTATGTCTCTTATGCTCCTGTAGCGTGAGTGGGAATGTAATCATTAGTACAGCAGTCTCAGATGTTGAGGAGAAGGTCTATTCCCCACAGGGGTATTTCATCTATCTTTGCTGCCAATTTTTTTATGTATGTGTTCTAGGAATCCTATTGCAGTGCCTCCCCTTGGAGACACTTATCTGCGAGTACCAGGCCCTTTGGACAAGTCCAACTGCTAAAGTTGTGTGCAGGGGGCATTCGGGGATTTCTAGGCCATCGCTATGCAGCATTTGTCAAGAACATAGGCTAGGTCGATACATTTTATGACATACTTATTCCTAGGTGTGAGCCCTATGATCCGTAGCAGGGGATCGACAGGGAGCATCCGTCCAGTTATGTCTGTCAGTGTCGTTGATACCTCCATCCAATATTGTCCTAGGATTGGGCAGGCCCATACCATGTGATAAAAGTCTGGATCTGGGCATGAGCATTATGGGCAGTTAGGGTATACTGTTGGTAACATTTGATGGATCTGCACTGGGCTGATTTAAGTCTGATGCAAGTAATTAAGTTGGGTGTACTTCAGATGGGGGTTTCTGGACACTTTACATACTTATTCAAATGCAGTGTGCCACTATCAGTCTCTAAGCTCCTGACCCACTACAATTGACCATTTTCCTTCAGGAGTGGGGAAGAGGGTGGCTGAGTATCCAAAAGCAAACTGTATCACCTATCTCTCACTACTATAGGTAACCAGGGTCTGCA
This sequence comes from Calotriton arnoldi, assembly GCA_963921515.1. NCBI lineage: Eukaryota > Metazoa > Chordata > Amphibia > Caudata > Salamandridae > Calotriton > Calotriton arnoldi. The sequence continues at coordinate 1,270,498 of CAWUFW010003081.1, forward strand.
AGGGTGGGAAGGGTTTGGGTTTCATTTGTTCAGGCCCCCACAGTCGCAGGACTCGCAGTCACTCAAGCATTGTAGGACAAGAACTGACCCTCCTCAATGCTGTTCTGTTCTTTGAGTTCCTGGAAGGTCAGCAGGGTTTTATGTACATAGAGGTCACCAAGAGTGGTGAGATCAGCCTCTCACCATGGTCTAATGTTGTGGTCTTACTCTTCAGTCACACTGCAGAGGACTGGAAGTGCCTACAATGGCAGACATGGCGAGTATGGCAGCGGATGGCATTTGTGCTGGACATGTATGTGCCAGCAGTGCTTGGCGGCATTGACCAAGCAACTCAGGTGCAGTGCAGTGCACTGGGGATCCACAAGCCAGTCTATTAAAGCATAGTCCCCCAAGTCTCTATGTATGATCATTCATTCAGGGCTGGGGGCGTTGGACAGCAAGCGTATCGTCCACTTCAACTGAGCCGCGCATAGTATCATTCGTATTTGGTACTCCTAAACCTCCTTGCTCTTGGAGGACATATAACTTTCTAAGCACTACTCTCTTCAGCTGGTCTCCCAAATCAAATCACAGAGAGCCGTGCCCAGGTCTCTGGAGAAGACTTAGGGAGGTAGACAAAGAGGGAAGAGAAGTGGCAAAGCAATCTGGGTAGTGCCAACATTTTAGCTATTGCCACTTTGCCCATAGGTGATAATGGTATGGAGCCCCAGGACGCCAATGAGCCACACATGCCAGCCACCACCGCCCCTGGGTTCCCCTGTATCAGATCATATTAACCCACAAGCATCGGAAAGTGTCAGGGTGCCTTTCAGGATCAAACTGAGCTGTGCCTCCCTGTCCTGTTGTGTGAGTCTGCACATGGGATTTGGCTTAGTTCAGTCAAAGAACCGAGGATCAACCAAAATCTTCTAGCACCTCCATCACCTGAGGGAGCTACCTACGCACATCGCTGAGGTATACCAATGCGTTGTCAGGATATAGTAAAATGGCTTCTCAGGCTTACCACTTGGGATCCTACATTGCAGGCATTGTAGGCATAAGAGACCCGGGAGGGGATCCATGGCCAGAACGAAAATAACTGGTGACAATTGGCAGCCCTGCCTGGTGCCCCTGTACACTCTGAACACAACAGAGATATCATTGCCTGTGGGATCCCGAGCCACTAGGATTGCATAGACAGGGCAATTCAGTGCAATATTTCTGGGCCAAGCCTCATTCTCCTAAAGGCACTTCCATTAAGTAGAGCCATCACAAGGTGCTGAATGATTTCTCAATGTCAAGAGATAGGGCTGTGTGGGGTGGGATTGCGAGTGGATTGTCTTCCATGAGTCGAAAGAGGCGTCTTAGGTTTAAGAATGTATTACTCCCTGGGATCATGATGGACCAGGGTGGGGACATACAGCAAAACCTGTTAACAATAACCTCCCCAAGGATTTTGTAATCCATGAATAGGAGGGACAGCACTCTGCATGAGCACACCCTTCCTGGCTTTGGCATTGCTTTGTGCACGGACACCGGTAGAACACCCTTGTCTCTGGCCTGCTGATACACCTCGAGTAGTTTCAGGGCAAGAGTCACACTGTAAGTGGAGTAGAACTCCACTGACAGCCCGTCCATCCAGGGGTTTTATTACATGCTATCTGGTCGATTGGGAGGTAAGTCTCCTCTATCGACAAAATTTCATCCAAGGTGTGCCTCTGTAGACAGTTGAGTCCTGGGATAGGTAGCCTATCCAGGTATTCCAGTGAAGGGGGTTCCTCTTGTCCCTCCACTCCCCGGTATAGTGAGTTATAATAGGCAAAGAAGGCTTGATTAATGTCAGCCTGTGTGTTGAGTATTTCTCCTGCGGGGGACCTAATGGCATTCATATGAGATTTAGGGACTTCTGACTACAGGAGTCATGCCAATACACGTCCCGCACTGCCTCCTTCTGCATGTTGCCTAGTTCCATATTCTGAATAATCTAACTGCCCAAGTCTGGTCTCCAGAGCCTTATATTCTCTCCAGAGGGGGGAAATGTCACCACACCTGCATGCGCTTCAGGTACACGTATGGCATGGTCATAGTCAAGGATCTGTAACCGAAGAGTGTGCTTTACACAATATGAGGTTTTTATACACAAGCCCCGTATGATGACCCTAAAGTTGGCTCACTCTGTTCCTGTGTCTGAAGTAGTCCCCTCATTTTCCTTGAAATAATTAGTGATGTGCAAGCCTATAGTGTCTCCTAAAATTCTATCCTTTAATGTGGACATGTATAATTTCCAGGTAGGGAACGGTGCTCGTTGTCTACCCCACTGTATCATCATTTTTAGGGGATTATGGTCGGAGAGTGTGTGGCAAAGTACTCAGTAGCTAAGGCCTGGGTCACCGTGGTGAAGTTACATAAAAGAAGGTCTATTCTGATGTGTAGTTGGCGGACTGAGGAGAAAAACAAGTACTCTTTAATGGTGGAATGCATGCAACACCAGATGTCATGTATGTGTCTGTGGGTGAGTCATTCACTGAAGGCGTTTGCAAGTCTAGTAACCGATGTTCCCTGCGGGGAAAGGACCTGTCCAAGGAGGTGTTATGTGCTGCATTGAAATCACCCCATATGCTCAACGATGCCAGATCTTGTGTCAGTGTGGGGGGGTAAGCTTGTTAGAAATTGTTCTTGATTGCTGTTGGGTGCATATAGTGCTCCTGTGGCAATCAGTGCTCCATCAGGTGTCCCCTCTATTACCACATATCTACCCTTGGAGTCCAAGAAGTTCGTAGGCAATAGTCTGTTAAACCCACCCCCCAGGTTACTGTTCTCCAAGGCTAAGGCCAGCTCCCATTCTGGGGAGTCAACCTTGGGCTGGGAGACTTCAGGCCAGGCTGCGCCTTGATTCAGTTCCATGACTGCCATTTCACACTCCTGTGCTGCCTGTTTCCTCATTGGCCTGCCCCTGGGTGGTTTGTGTGGTCGACGTCTTGAGCGCAGGTGTCTCCAGCCCTCGTTCGTCTGCGTTTCCTGAGGTGTTGGGGGATACCTCTTTTGTCTCCAGGCATTCCTAAGCCTTCATCGCTGACGTGAAAAAGAGAATGTAGTTATTGCCCACCTCTTACAGTTTAGCCAGGACCATGACAGAGTATTTCAGTCCTAGTTGCCACAATGTCTGTTTAACCAGCATAAAGGAGCCCACTAGTCATTGAACGTCTGCAGTATAATCTGGGTAAAAGTTTACCGTTCTATTGCCAATCTGCCAAGAGCCATTTGTTCTTGCAACTTGTAAGGTGTAGTTCCGGTACTTGAATAGGCAAGCTACCATCGGTCTCATTGGGGAGACCGGGACACTGTGGGCCCTCTCCACTGAGAAGAACATAGATCTCTAACCACCTGAATAGTGTGGAGGAGCCAATTCTCTAAGAAATGTTCCATGTTAGGGCCTTCTTTCCCCTCCAGGAGTCTCCCCAGTTAGATGTTCCGGCGCAACCAAAATTCTGCAGCCTCCACCATGTTGCGTAGTTGGGACACTCCTGCTTGTGGAGCTTTGATGTGAGACTGCATCTCTGACAAGGTGGGGTGCATCTCAGCAAGTGTAGACTCGTTTGCTTCCACCCTGCCTCTGAAATTAGCTTGGTTGGCCCGTAAGAGTCACTTATCAATTGGTAATGCATCCAATTTACGTTCCAGGGTGCTTTTCCCATCCTTGAAGATGCAAAGTAGCTCATCGAACCAGCTCAGTGGGAGGAGAGGCGCCATGCATTGCCTCCATTGGATAAGGGGTGGCGGGCTGGCGAGGTTTGCCTCTCCTGTCTAAGCCTTGTGTGGGGTATCGCTGTTTCACCATCTTTGGGGCACCAGGAGGCAGAGAAGATGGGGGGTGCAACTTACTGCTAGGGCCCAGTTTACAAGTTGTTGTGACGGTCGTGCTTGGCTCAGGGCTCCCAGTATCCTGTGTGTAGTAGTGAGGCCTGTGTTGAGGGGCAGCCCGTCGCAGGCCGAGGAGGTACAGTGTTGATCGGTGGGGCATACTCACTCACCCCCCCATTTCTTCATGTGGTCCCCCTTCTGTCTTTGTTGGGATGTATGCTGCAGTTCCTTGCTTGTCTCCACAGCAGCACAGTTGAGCACTGTGATGGGGGCTTGTAGTGTCCTGCTGGACACGTTCTAGTGTTTTGCCTGGTGTTAACCCACACTGTACACCCACCCAACACAGGCGTCACCGGTCTGTTGACCCTGCCAATAAAAGGGGCCAGGCGCACGTGCCCCGGGGCCAGTTCCAGTACCCCACTGCTGAGTGTCCGTGTGGTCATTTGTACATCATGTGAGCCTAGGGCCCAAGACACCACAATGGCGACGAGGCAGGCCTGACCCCGCATGCCCGCTGCAAAGCACTCCATTGCCCTTCGTGGAGAGGAAATGAGCCAGAGGGGCGACATCCCCCACCGTGCTGCCTGAGGCCACCCGCGAGTGCGGAGAAGATTGGGCTCAACACCTTGATGCAGCCCTCTGCCTTCAAAGAAGGGCGAACGGAGACTGGCTGTCTCCTACCCCATCGGTTCTGGCAGAAATAGGAGAGGATAGCACTCCCCATGAGGCATCAACTCATGGCGCTGCAACTACCCGATTCCGGTGAGAGCGAGTGCCCGCCCCCCGTGCACCCCTGCTTTGCCAGCAATGTGCCTACTGCTGTGCTCAGGCAGTCACTGCTGTAAGTAAGGAGCCCTGTGACTCTCACCGTGCAGTGACAGAGAGAGAGTCATCCTGCCACCCCGGAGCAGAACACTGTAAAGCCACCTGAAACCCCCGCCTCACTCCCTCTTGCCTGGCAAGCCTAAGGCATTGGCCGGCTTAGCGAAGCACCGCTGCCCGGTAACACACCGCCTGACCATGCTCCCTGGTCTGTATCCTGCAGCACCCGCGCGAGTGTGAAGAGCGGACCCACCCATGGCAACCCAGAGGAGAGCAGGCCTTAGCGCGCCCCGCAACCAGAGAAAGCCTGTGGTCACCAGCACTCAAAAGTGTTTGCAGCACCGGAGGTAGGACTGAACCTACCCAGCGAGGAAACTGCGCGCCACACAGCCACTGCCTCATGAGCACCTAAGGTGAAGTGAGTCCGCCCTGCCGCATCAACAGTGGACACGCATCCCCTGCAAAGCAGGCTGCAGCAAGAGGGAGGCTGCCGTGGCACCTACGCATAAATCGCCTTCATTACCTACCAAAGGCGATCGTGTGCGGTGGGCCTGACCAGGACCGTCTTTTGAAGAAGGATGAGCTGTCTCGGTGTTGCGTGGCTCCGCACCGGCATTCCCAGCCCCGAGTAACCAGCAGCAACAGTGAGGCCCACATAGCCACTAACAAGCAGTAACTGCAGTGCCACCTAGTTTTAAGTACAACATTAATGTCAGATGCGAACAAGCGCCTTGCATCCAGGACAGCATACAGTGTCCCACACCAGCGCCTTACACGTTCACTGCAAATGACTGGCAGAGGCATCACGGTGCAATCACTCATTTGCCTGCAGCAGCACAACATACTTAAACTTGGACTGCAGCTGCCTGGCCCCCATTCATTCTCCAGGGCATAGGTCCACAAAAGAGAAGCAAGACTGCCATGGCATCTGCAGCACCACCAGTTGGCCATGGTGCAACAGCCCAATCAGCCCAATCTCCCATGTGTCAAATGCAGCCAAGCCCAGTATGGGCATGAGGAGCACCGTAACACACACAAAAAAAAAACAGCCAGAGACACCAAAACCCTAGCGGAACCCTACTGTCACTACAGGACACACTGGCCGTACTCTGCCGCAGCGGAGTCAGGAGTGGGACTGAGCAAAAGAGTGCCATTCACACTCAAGCGAGTTGCCTACCCTTTGCAGGTCAACAAATTGTAACTCCACGCACAAGAGAAAGCTCAAAGAAGAAAAGGAGCAGCATAGCCCGCAATGCCGGCAAAGTTGCCCCTCCCCCAGAGGAAGCAATAGTATTTCACCAGAGACTGTAAAAGCCCACAAGTTTCGCTGCCACTGCCGGCAGCCATAGATCTGCTTTCCCTTTGAAGGCTCACTGCGTACTGGCCTGAGAGAAGAGGCCACACAACAAGGAAGAAACACCCCCGAGGAGAGAAGTGAGCGATACGCAACCCCCAGTGGCTTTTTGACGCCACCGCAAGTGAGGAAATTGCGCCACCCACCCTCAGTGGTGACCGGACACCACCACAAGATACAAAACGGGCACACCAAGTACGAGAAGAGGGCGCCCACCCACCCATCACAGGCGTCACCGGTCAGGTGACCCTGCCAATAAAAAGGGCCGGGCGAACATGCCCCGGGGCCAGTTCCAGTACCCCACTGCTGAGTGTCCGTGTGGTCATTTGTACATCATGTGGGCCTATGGCCAAAGACACCACTGGGCTAAACCACGCGGATAATCATGCCTGCCCCAGCAGCATGCCATATCCCTTCATTCGCTAAAGTTCCCCAGGCGTGTGCTGTTTCTATATCTCCCCCACCCACGCTGTGGTGAGCAAAGGGGGAGAAGATGTGGAGGAAGGCCAAATGACTGGTCCTCATGGTGCGGCTACAGTGATGCACCTCCGCAGTGTTTCAATGCAAGCACAGCTACTTCGTGGACCTCAGTCTGCCCGTGTCATGCTTCAGTGGTGTTCAAATCAAGCAGAGCAGGTCCTGGGGAGCCCGTGCTGGCCACTGACACCCTCGGTGTTGAGGTAAGAGCCAGCAGGATGATGTTGGTGAGCTAGTAACACTGAGCTTTTTCAGTCTGCATCCATGGAGGCCACCATCTTGGCCCTGCCCATCCCAGATCTGGTTTATGTAAAGGAATACATACTGTATTCTGTTGTAAACCATTCCTTCATTACCAGAGAGCAGGGGTAGAACTGGTGTAGAGGGGCCATAACATGTTGTCGAGGCCACCAAGTATGCACAGGTATGTACAGGTGGAGTAGAAGAACAGGTAATCATGAAAATTGTGGAAACAGTATTTTGAAATGTTTCTTCCTGCCTCTTCAGGTTATGAGCAGTGCAAACATTTTGGTGGATTTATACCCACCATTTAACCACACACACAGTGGCCTCAGTGACTGCTTACCTGGGGCAAGGAGGGTGAAGTCTTGCACTCTGCTGTAGAGGTCTGCGCGTGGAAGCTCATGGTGAAGCGACTGCTCGAGTGCTGTCTTTTCAATGTGCTGCTGTCTCTGAGTTTCCTAAGTGGTGCCGGTTACCAGGGGCATAGATAGCACATTCAGAGGACACCTGTGAAATGGGAGCAGAGCCAAGACTTTTCAGGCGTTCATTTTGAAAAAAACATTGCAAAGGATTGCTGCCTTTCTATTGCGCTTTTTGTTTGAAGTATTTATGCAGAATTTGGCATCACAAAATACGATAGTAACTTTGTTTTCCAACCACAGATGTTGAAGACTATTTTAGTTGCTTTCATTACATATTTTGAAGAATACTGTAACCCCATTGCTCCTTATTGCTTTTGTGGCCATGGACGCAGTTGTTCCTCTGACAATATTTTACCAAAATCCTGGGGCACAGATGCAATGTAACAACCACAGGGAGTCATTTGAAACTCACTGGGAAATAGTTGGTTGTAAAGTTGAAGCACAATTCGGGTGAAGAAGGGAGGAACGTTTTACAGCGCCTGACCATAGGAAGAGAGAATGATCAAAATCAGGAGAAAGACTCATCGCCAAATGCGATGCAGCGCGCGCAACGAAATTCGTTTTAGTAATTTAATTGTCTACTTACCTGCATTCGTCCGTATTCCGGTGTTTACAACTCCCCACCCTGCCCCTCCCCTGCCCCACGTCACCGCCCGGCAAGCACGCCCTGCACGGGCCGCTACTGTGTGTCACTGGAACCAAGTGACACAGTGCTGATGAGCCCATGACTAGGGCAAAACCGGTCGTGGCTTGCTTGTGTTCCAGTTCAGGGTGTACCTGACTTGGCAGTTCGGGCTGCAGTGTTGCCCTTGGAGCAGGATCAAGACTGAGGTGGCATGGTGTGCAAAATAATGATGGATTGGGATGAGGCCCGAGTAATTACCAGTGGCTGAGATTAATTCAAGCATTCTATCCATCACTTTTTTGTATTCTTTGAGGCATAAATGTGGCATCTCAATGTACTCACTTCAGAACATTTTCTGGACCTAAAGCTGATCAGAAGCAGACTGGAACTTGTAGGAAAGTGCCCCTTTTTGACATGGTCACCTTCACTTTTGCCTGGTAAATGATGCAATTTTGACAGAAGGGCAATGGGTTTCTGCTATCCGGGTCCCCAGTGCCAGATCTCTTTCCCTAAACCTGTGCAATTATTCCCCCAATTGGCAGTACCTTTAGCACACCTGTAAGTCCCTAGTAAATGGTACACCTTTTACCTAGGGTATGAATATTCAAGAGGGTCCCTAAGAGCTGCAGCATGTATTGTGCCACCCTAAGTGACCCCTCACCACAACGCATGAAAACTGCCATTTCAGGGTGCATGACATGGTGCAGACAAAAGCGAAGACATGATATGGCACACCTCCTGTGTGCCATGCCTGCAGACACTGTTTGCAATATGTTAAAGTCACCCCTATAGCAGGCCTTACAGCCCTATGGCAGAGTGCATTATATTACATGTGAGGACATATCTGCATGAGCAAATATGCCCCTGTGATGTCCAAGTCGATTCTTAGACATTGTCAGTGAACAGGGCAGTCATCTTGAGTATATGTACAGGGCACTGGTGGTTACGAGCTCCCCAGCTACATGCTGGCTTCACTAAAATAAAAGATGCTTGGTATCAAACATCTAGTATTATTAAACTCACACTGATTCCATTGATTGATTTATTAATACATGCACCCAGAGGGTAGCTTAGAGGCCCCTTGAAAACCTACCAACCTCTAGTGTACTGACTGACTGGTGTAGACAAGCCTGCTACCAAAGACAGGTTTCTGACCCCTGCAGGTTAAAATCCACCCTCTCTGAGGACAGAAACAATGCCTGCTCAGGCTGAGGTGTTGCCACCTCCTTCAAACAGGATGGCTAATAATCAGCATATCAAGGCAGGAAACTTCAAAGGCCTCTGCCACCTTTAATATGCCACCCAGGCTTCCCCCGGATAGGGGAAATGCCACCTCCTGCCCCGGGCCCATTTGACACAGGTGGGAAAATTAGCTAGTCAGGAGGCATGTTCACTATCAGGCCAGTTCCACCCCTAAGGTGGGCAACCTGATGTGAACATAAAAACTAGAATTCAACTATCTTGGTTTTTGGTGGAATTACATTCACTGGGTCAAGGTTATGCCCAGTACCCACGGGAAGTGGTCATATAGGGGGTGTAGTCACCCTAAATGTGAGTATCCCCATGTCTACCACCTGTCACTCCCCCTAACGCCCCTAAATTAAGTATTTATGTGGCACCGCTGATGCCAGGAACTCAGATTTGATGGACCCAGAAGAAGAGCAGCGAAAACGAGAACTGAAGACTTGCTGTGGTGTTTTTGGCACCAAACCCTGCTTGCCTGCACCAGTCTCGCCAATTGTGAAGAAACCGACTCGTCCTGCAGCTGAACCTCCACCAAGAACCCCAGTAGGCTGCCAGCCCTTTGCAAATTGCCAGCAATCTCCCTTGGATTAGAGGAGCTACTCCCCTGCAGTCCGCAGGCACCAAAACAGCCTAGTCCAGTTACCATGCTGCCACTCCCCGGTCATACCGATGCAGCAGCCACCCAGGAGAAGGTCCTCATGCACCAGAAGGTCAGATCCATCTCCCTGCCAAGTGAAAAGAAGTCAGGACCAACCAGAGCTGCACAATACCAATTTTTGGGATACCAGACAACCAAAGCCTGTTTGAGTCCAATCCGGACTCCAACGACACCGATATTGAGCAGCCGTCAAGGGACATCAGCCCCGCAGAGGCCCACTTCCAGAGTGGCCTAGCTTTCTTGATTTGTGCACCCTCACTCAGCGAGGACCTGCAACGCACCAGCCCAGCCAACCTAACCCCTCTGCACCCGAGCGGCCCTGCCCGGGTCCTCAAGAACCAAAAGTGCTGCCTTGCTCCCAGGAACCATGTGAACTGAGCCCCCTGTTGGGAGCTCCCAGACTTGTACCCCTCTGCAGCCTGTTTGTAGGTGCCCCCCCTCTCTCCTTTGGTGTAGCGCATAAGGCTACCAACCCGATCAGCACCTCAGCACCAAAGTAGTTACTTGCTTAAAAAGTTCTTGGTATCAAAATGTATATAAAAATACGAATTCATTTTCTAAATTGGTCTCAGATTTATTCTTTGAGTGTGTATCTCATTTATTGCCTCTGTGAGTACAACAAAGGCATAGCACTACTCTCTGATTAGTCAAAAACTGCTTGCCCACACTACCACAAAAGAGAGCATTTAGTGTTATCATTTGTGCCTCTGTTAACAAGTAAGGGTTGCCTGGAATCTCTGCCCATTGTACTTTGTTTTGGTGCACTATATCGAAAGGCAGCTTCCTACAGATCTGCTGCTTGTGACCTGAGAATAGCCCTGAAGAATTGGGCCCACTGTCCTGATTGTTGCACCCTCAACCAGCGAGACTGACAACCGCAAGGACCTGTGACGAACCAGCCCAGCTGACCTAACCCCTTTGCATCTGAGCACCCCGGCCTGGGTTCTTGAGAACTGACTGTGATGCCTTGCTATGAGGACCCTTGTGAATGGAGCCCCCCATTGGGACCTTCCAGACTTGTCCCCAAGTCCCCCTTTGCAATCTGTTTGTAGGTGGCCCCCTTCTCTCTTTTGGTGTAGCTTGTAAGGCTACCAACCAGACCAGCACATCTGCACCCGGACGACCCAGGGCAGGTAAACTTTAACTGCTGGTGGTACATTGGACCTTATCCCCCTACCACCTTAAGTTCTGAAGTGGACCCCTGGAAATCTACTGCAACTACCAGTATACCATAGATGTCTTTCCCCCCCCCATAGGAAAACATTACGCTTAAAGACACATTTAAGTGAACATTTGTGCTTACCTGTGAAACTCGATATTTTAAAAAGTACTTACTTGCCTACCCCTCTGCAGCCTGTTTGTAGGTGGTCCCCTCCTCATCTTTGGTGTAGTGTGTAAGGCTACCAACCCGATTAGCACCAAAGTACATACTTGCTTATGAAGATCTTGGTATCAAAATGTATATAAAAATATGAGGTTTTTTTCTAAAGTGGTCCAGGATTAATTCTTTGAATGCTTACGGTCCGACCACCCGATTACGATGTTCGCGGTCGGAACGTACACCGGCCGGTCATTCCGACTCGATTCCGACCGGCGCTCGGAATATTGCTGTCGGTCGGAACCGCACCGTAACCACTATGGATGGCGTTTCTGCAGTCGGGATTACGATGTCAGATTGCGACAGCCTTTCCATGCTGGCCTTTCCGACACGGAAAGGCTGTCGGATAGTGACTTTGGGGGCCCCTGGCAGGGCCCCCTTGCCCCCGCGTCCTATGGTTGCTGGCTAACGGGGTACCTAAGGTACCCCCCTGTAAAACCCTGCACTGTGTGGCAGGCACCATGGGATGCCTGTGACATGGTACAGGGTTTTGCAAACACACCCCCCCATTACCGCATAGGAGCTTGTGATACAGCCGGTTTACGGCCGTAACACAAGCTCCCATAGGGAACGATGGGAATCTGACCGAACAGTGTTTGGTTGCATCGTAATCTTGCGGTCGGAACTGCAGACCGCCTCTCGGTCGGTCCTGAGTCTGATACAGTGTCGGTCGGAGGCTTTCCGACCAACATCGTAATGAGCCTCATAATGCACAAGTCCCGGACTGCTCTGTGCATCTGCTGTGTGTCCAGGGTGGGAACCCTTTCACATATGATCTGGGATTGCCCTCTAATTCGCACATTTTTGTCTGGGGTCCACAGCACCCTACAAAGAATTGTGGGCTACCCCATAGCGCAGTCACACACAGCCCTCCTAGGCATACACCATGGTTAGGATGGTCGGACCGGCGACAGAACATTATACAACATTGGTTGCCTTTTAGCCAAAAGGGACATTGCCAAACTCTGGCCCTCACCGGAGACATCCGCGTTGGCAGAATGGCAATGTGGCATGGATCACTGCGCCGTGGCAGAGGCCACAGTTTATAAAACCATTGGATGACCAGGGAAACCAAAAAGATATGGGGAAAATGGATGGTCCTTTTTCATTATGTATTGCCAGGAACTGACTGATAATGAACTGGAAGAAGTATGTGGAATAACTTGTTACTTAACTCAACAGCTATTCGAGCCAACTTGCTTAACTGGAATGTTGGGTTGCTGTAACTTCTTTGTAATTGGTACTTGCTGTTCTTGTTTACCTTGTTATAAAAAAAGAAAAATTAAAAAAATTAAAAATCCTGTTCTAGATTCTGAGTCAAAAATTAGTTTTTGGTTATTAAATGGCAAGAAAGATTTTCATTTGTTTTTATTATCACATATATGATTTTTTCATTTGCTGATCAAATGTTTGGACCTTGATTTTTTGGGGGGACATTGAAGTGGATCTCTCTCATCTGGCCTGCTTTACTGTGGTGGAAGTAAAGCCCATGTGCAAGGCAAGGAATCTTAAGTTGGTCAGAATGGCAGCAAGGGGAGAAACGAGAAAGCTCTATCAGAGATCACCTTAAGAGGAATAAGGATGAAGTTGAGTGCCAGAGGAGGATTGTACCCACAGAGCAGCATCACCACTGTTGTCTAGGGTGGGGTACAATGTGGCCTCTCACAGTTTGATCTGTTCAGAGCTGAAGGCTTGCAGGCTGATATGACCTTGAACTTGAAATTAGCCACTTTTGTCTTGGAGGAGAAAAGGCTGCCATGACGGCAAAGGAGATATATAGAGCAGCAGCACTTGCCCTACATGAGAAAAACTTGTCCTTGGAAGAGGGGCCCATTAGAGTAGCTAGTGCAAGATCAGCTTAAGTTCCAGCAGGGCATCAGAGTCCAGTGAAGCTGGAGGTACCGTGGAGGTACCGTGGAGTGGTCATTCCAAACTCATTCCAAATTCAACATTCCTATGGATCTTCTGCCTAGCTATGCAGGTGGGGATAGCATAACCCTGCTACCGGGCCATCCCGAAGCGCACCCAAGGACCCTTCACCTGCTGGAACTGCAGCTTCACCAGCATCCGCCCCGCCAAACCTCCGCCCAGGAAAGAACCCAACTACCTCAGATGCATCCTCCTCAACACCCGCTCCGCCCGCAAACACGCCGTCGAACTCTGGGACCTTCTCGACTCAACCTCCCCAGACGTTGCCTTCCTGACGGAGACCTGGCTGAACCCCGCCTCAGCACCCGACATCGCCATAGCCATCCCGGAAGGCTACAAGATCACCCGCAGGGATCGCACCAACGGAGTAGGAGGAGGAATCGCCATTGTCCACAAGAACACCCTCAGAGTCTCGACCAACACTGACGACACCCTCAGCACCTCCGAACACCTGCACTTCCAGATCCACACCGACCCCAACACCACCCTCAGAGGAACCCTCGTCTACAGACCCCCCGGACCCCGACCACAGTTCAGCGACTCCATCGCCGACTTCATCAGCACACACGCCCTTGCCTCCACAGACTACATCCTCCTCGGGGACCTGAACTTCCACCTCGAGAACAACAACGACACCAACTCCACCACCTTGATCGACAACCTCGCCAACCTCGGACTCAGACAGCTTGTGACAACACCCACCCACGCCGCCGGCCACACGCTTGACCCCATCTTCTCCGCAAGCTCCCACGTCTCCTTCAACCACACCACCGAACTCCACTGGACCGACCATCACTGCATCCACTTCACCTTCAGGAAGCCCACCACGCACCACCGCACCCAACAGATGCCGCGCCGCTGCTGGAGCAAAGTCACCGAAAACCAGCTAACCACCACCCTCGCCCAGAACCCCCCTACAAGCTCGCGGCTTGTAGGGGGAGCGAGTGGCATCTCATCCTCGGCGCACTTGAGGTGGGTTCCAATACCTAAATAAGGTTAGAGGGGGGCAAGTGTGGCTGTGATTCACAGTCTTAAGTGCATAAAAACTATATATTCACTTGACTCAATGCGTTCAGTATGAGTGAAATGTAAACAATCATCATATATACATATATACATTAACCCCTTGTGTGCTCAGGACGGTCCCCGGCCGTCCTACGTCACAGTGGGCGTGTGCTCAGGACGGCCGGAGGCCGTCCGAACGCCGCCGATTCCCCAGCGCGGCAGAAATTCCCCGCCTGTGCGGAAGAATTAATTAGTGGGCGGAGTTCGGACAGCCCCCGGCCGTCCTCCGCACACACCTACCGTGACGTAGGACGGCCGGGGGCCGTCCTGAGCACGCAAGGGGTTACGCCCCCTAATTAAATCCCCGCACCGCAGCGGAATTCACGCCACAGGGAAGGGGTTAACTGATGAAAGGACTGTGCACAGATAAGCATATTGTAGTGCATGATGAAAAGGCATAGATAAGCAGTCGGTATCGTGTTTGAAACACAGATCAACATTGTTGGTTGCTAGTTTGGCAAAGCAACAGGCTACACAAACACTGTGTTACCTTAAGTGGCAGTTATGTCGAGGCATGGTGCCACAGGAGGAAGAGCCAGGGTGTGGGATGGCGGACAAAGGACCCCAAGCTAAGGATAGGGTTCCAAAAGGCGGGCTAAAATTCAAGCTAAACAAGTGAAGAGCAGAGATCACCAAAGGTGAACCATCAATGCCTCAAGGTGTGTCTGCAGTGGATATTGCATGAAGTCCACAGCACACCTGAGGAGGTCGAGGAGAAATCGGTTGGCGTCCTTATGGGGAAGAAGGTGCGTGCTGGAGGAATCGTCCTCACTGACGCGCATAAACGGAAATTGAGCGGAACGGAGCATGACTAAGGCGAGGGCGGGCGCGGGGGAAGTGTAGAGCCCGGCCGCTTCTCGTAGCTAAAACGTAGTGGGAGCGTGACAGGACCCAGCTAGTGCTGGGATGTAGGGAGCAAGTGAAGCAATACTATTGTTTGCAAAATGGAGCACGTAATGGTGCAGGGCGGGTGACAACACCCCATCCCATGCTGGAGCGTGGGGAGCCTGTGGGGCAATACCGCCGCTGGCAGGTAGAAGCATAGTGCGTGTCGGTTATTAGCACTTACCTCCACTCGAAGTCCAGTACACTCCGGTTGTGTGGCTGGGACGAGGCGGGGAACGCCGAGTGAATTCCGACTGAAATACTCGCGGGAGGCGGAGAATCCGCCTCCCTGTGCTGACCAGGAGCGGACGACGGACTCTATTAGGCACATGCTGGGAGAGGGGGGAAAAACGGCGGCCATCTTAGAATGGTCTGAAAGTGACACAAGTGTGAGAACAGCAGCAGAAACCCAGTTTTGAGGGTTCTGCTGTATAGAAAAAATCCTTGAAAAGAGCTCGCAACAATCATCGGCAAGCTCTTTTGGAGCCACAACCTGCAAAAGAGAAAACTGATAGACTGATCTGAGTCAGTACATTCAGCAGTGGTTGAATAAAGGCAGTGGCAGTCTGACCGAGCCCATGTTCGCTTATGAACGCAGCGCCAACCTCAGGGACCAGTTAGTTCACAATAGACCACGTACAAAACAAGTATCCCACCAAAATACACTTTGGAACCTTCCACCAATTAAGGGGCATTTTCCCTGTGGCAAATGTAGCATGTGTGAACAGACGTCACACACAACTACAATACATATTGGTACAGACCGTTAATGGGAGTTGAGACACCATACCAACTGTAACTCCGAGGGCTTGATATATCTGATCAAATGCCCTTGTGGTCTCAGGGACGTTCGTATGACGACAAGAAAGGTGAAAACACGCATGCTTGAACACAAGAGTACAATAAGATGCAGGAAGCAGATCAACAGGCTCACTTCACATTTCCTGGAGGCAGGACATGATGCAAATGATTTTAGGTGGGTAGTCCTTGACAAACCCAACATTACCCGTCTGGTTACCAACCTGACACAGTTCCTCTTTAGAGAAGAACAACGTTGGGTGTTCAGGTTACATACCGACACCAACGGTCTTAATGATGAAATTACATGGTCTAGTTTAACCTAACAGACCTCACCCTCAGTTTTTTCCTGCGTCCAATCACATCTGGACCCGTTTACCCCATGACTCTTGTCCATGTTACCTTTGATTTTAACAGCTTCATTGACCACCCTCACACCATGAGAGCCATTCTCTCCATGGGTACATGCCTATTTTGCCAGGGTACTACACCTCATTTGGCCATTCTACACCCCCAATATGTCCGCCCCCCTTTTTTCACCCTTCGGTAGGATCCCTGTGGAGGCCACCATTGTTCACTCCCCCTCGAGTAGGCTGTGCCTCTGTGCTTAAGAAAATTCTTTTTATTTTTTCTGTACAGCAGAACCCTCAATTCTGGGTTTCTGACACTGTTCTCATACTTGTGTCACTTTCAGACCATTCTAAGATGGACGTCATTTTTCCCCCTCTCCCAGCGTGTGCCTAACAGAGTCCGTCGTCTACTCCTGGTAAGCACGAGGATGCGGAGTCTCCGCCTCCCTCGAGTATTTCAGTCAGAATTCACTCGGCGTTCCCCCTCCTCGTCCCGGCCACACAACCGGAGTGTACTGGACTTCGAGTGGAGGTAAGTGCTAATAACCAATCCGCACTTTGCTTGTACCTGCCAGTGGCGTTATTGCCCCACACGCTCCAGACACCCCAGCATGGGATGGGGTTTTGTCACCCGCCCTGCGCCATATTGTGCTCCATTTTGCAAGCAGTAGTATTGCCTCACTTGCTCCCTATGTCCCAGCACTGGCTGGGTCCTGTCACGCTCCCACTACGTTTTAACTACAAGAGGCGGTCGGGCTCTACATTTCCCCCGCGCCCACCCTCGCCTTAGTCATGCTCTGTTCCACTCAATTTCTGTTTATGCGCGTCGGTGAGGACGATTCCTCCCACACGCACCTTCTTCCCCATAAGGATGCCAACTGATTTCTCCTCGACCTCCTCAGGTGTGCTGTGGATTTCATGCATTATCCACTGCAGACACACCTTGAGGCATTGATTGTTTACCTTTGGTGATCTCTGCTCCTCACTTGTTTAGCTTGAATTTTAGCCTGCCTTTTGGAACCTTAACCTTAGTTTGGGGTCCTTTGTCCTCCATCCCACACCCTGGCTCTTCCTCCCTCGACATAACAGCCACTTATAGTAACACAATGTTTGTGAAGCCTGTTGCTCTGTCAAACTAGCAACCAACAATGTTGATCTGTGTTTTAAGCACAATACCTACTGCTTATCTATGCCTTTTCATCATGCACTACAATATGCTTATCTGTGCATAGTCCTTTTATCAGTTAATGTATATATGTATATATGATGATTGTTTACATTTCACTCATACTGAACGCATTGAGTCAACTGTATATATAGTTTTTATGCACTTATGACTGTGAATCACAGCCACACTTGCCCCCCTCTAACCTTTTTTAGGAATTGGAACCCTCCTCTAGTGCGCCAAGGATGAGTTGCCACTAGCTCCCCCTACAAGCCTTGTAAGCTTTGGAACAAACTGTCCATTATCACAGTAGCCACAGCATGTTTATTAATAATATCGATTGGCACGGCATTCGAGGAGTGTTATTGTAATGTCTCCCATGCTTGTCATTAACTCAATTTTTATTTATACGTACGCCGCTGAACATCAGCCCATCACAACTGATGCACTAATTCATCAGTTGTATGTATCCTTTCCACACTGACCAAAGTTGGTACGGTGTCTAATTTTCACGCACTTCTTTTCATTCGGTCATGAAAAAAGCCACTGCACCTCGGCGGAGGGCACCAAGGCTGAAACATGTCGACCCTATGACCACACCGAACCATGCAAAGTTGAATTTTCCAGGCATAGCTCACACACCGTTTTTAGCCCTGACCCCCGGATGTGTCATTAAAATTGAGTTTTAACATACCAGGGACTTAGTTTTAACTTCACAACCACTATCTTCACACACTTCCTCCACACCCGGCTCATTTCAAGGTTTTAGTATACCTCTCGTCAACTACAACTAAAATATCCCTGAGCTACTCCCTCACAGTGAGGGGGGTTGTAGCCCGCACTGCGACCAGGTTCGCAGTGCGAGGAGGTTCCCAATGATGAAGCATGCCACCCGCGGGTGAGTGTGGGAATTCGTCCTATAAAAGGGAACCCCCACACTCCTTCCCCCCTCCTGTTGTCTTTGACCCAGGTGGCTATTTCTTGTGTCGTATACCCCTGCTGGTCAATAAATCTCCTCATGCCTTCTGTGTGTATACATATAAAAATGTGGCACATGATACATTTAAGTATGTGCCCTCACAGCCACTGAAGGCCTAAAAGATATTTCACTGTGTACATCCTGCTATGTTTTCCATACAGCGTTCCTATGTGTGATTGAAATATACAATTTTATATCTGAACTAGGGAAAATGCTGGTAAAGTCCTTCAACGTTATTTAATTTGATTTAACAGTGAACATATGCTACTGGCTCACTGAAATTATAAATTCTACAGAAATACTGCAGATCAGTGGTGTTTCATTGGAGATTTCACCTACTGCAAGCAGGCAGAGTCTCTGAGTGAAATACAGCAGAAGAGCTTAGAGAAATCGGCTTGGGAAATCAGATTTCCGCATGGCATTCCCCAAAAACTTGAAATCCCTCGTATTTCCCCCCTTATGGAATTGGAAGGATCCTGCCATGGCAATTCAGGTTGAAGGAAACAACGGGGACAATTACCAGACACACATAATGAGGCTTTATCAATTGCAATTAAGCATATTCTTGTAATTCCTGACACCAATGCCAACAGCTTGTGCCAAATGCCAAGGGGCAGTGATGAGGTGCTAGAAGCAGTGCAATGGAGCATGGTAAATGAAGAATTCAGTTTGAAAGGATGATAAAAGTGAGTTTGAGGTTGTTGGGGAGGTAAAGAAATGTATTTGTAGGGGTTAGCTAAAGTCAAAGAAAAGAGTAACATTGGTAATTAATTATAACTTATTATCCTCAAAGATTTTAGAAGATGGGAGACCTTTTCAGGTGATCAGATGAATTTGTGGTACCGGCTTCACTGAGAGGTAATTTGTTGGTGTTATTACGTGAAGACCATGGTAGTATGTTAGCAATTAACAGGAAAGTGAGATCCAATTTTTGTTTGTACCATTAGGCTATCACTCTATTTTTCACTTGTGAAGTGTCACCTTGTGAAATCACCAATTGATTGTGTTACAATTGTTCTTGTTGTTTCCACTTTTTCAGTTATGTAAATTGTTAAGTGTTGTCCATATCTACCTTGTGTACTTATAAAATGTATAATAATTTTCAAAAAAAGAATAATTAAATGATGTAGACCATCTTACTTGTGATTTTGGTCGCAGTCTGCTTAAATAGCTGGCAGCCTAATAAATGGTCAGCTAGATATTTCGTTCTTTTGTAATTTACTGGCCCAATCTAGCTGTGTGATATAGGGCCCATCCCTTGTTTAATGAACTTTTAGAAAAAGGGCATTTTCTTGTATTACCATTGTGTGTCCATGCCTGTTGATAGAATACACGCCTGGGTTGGCTGAAAGTTGGGCTCTTGTGCATTCACTCTAGACAGTCACACAAAGTGAGTTGAGGTGTGCCTTGCATGTCCTGATGGGCCATCACCAGGCTGAAGGACCTTCTTGAGCTAGAGAGGAGTTGTCATTGACACCTGAATAGGGCTGTGTCTGTCCTCACACAAAGATGCTTCCACCCACCTGTATTGTGTCTGGAACCAGGTCAGAGACAGGCAGGGTCTTGTCCACTACGAAGACTTTCCTTTGAAGTTTGCCTATTTCAAAGGCAGAAAGGGGTATAAGTATTAGACCTCTGAAACCTCAAAATCAAAACACTTCTGGACTGAGGACATTTTGCCACTATTGGCTGGATGCTGTAGTAGGGACTGCCACTCTGCCTGCTATTTTGCTGTGATGACCTGCTGCTTTCGGCTTTTCCCTGGGAATCAAAGGACTGTACTTTATTTTCTATATCCTGCTTCCATGGTTCTCTAAGGCTGTGTGCGTGCTTGCCTCCTGTTAAGAAGTCTCTGGGCCATCAAAGACTTCACCTACCAGTGCCTAGGCTCTTCTGCTGAGAGTTGTGGCTTGCCAAGATGTGCCATGTCAGTTCCTGGGCACTTGGAAGTAGAATGTGGTGAACTGAGAAAATCGATCCATCGGCACCCAGTGCTTGTTTATTTAACGCATCACTGCACAAGATTGACGCATCGCCATTGCCTGCACCGAAGTGTGGTTCCTGATCAGTGCATCAACCACGGCTTTCACCGCAGGCCCTGGCTCGCAGTCGCTGCGCATCAGAAAAATCACCACAGCGTGAGTCCCGAGCACCATGTCACTGACGTCCGTGACACCTGCTCCCACTCGGCGGCTGTGGAATTGATGCAGCGCTGGCTTTGCGGCTGGAAAATCGATGCAGTGCTTGCTTCACAGCTTTCGCATGGACGCAGTGCATCTGGATTTTTGACGCATCGTCCCTCGACTCCGATACTTCATTGATGCCGCACCGCAGTAAGGAACCGAGGCCGCGTGTCTGCAGATCAATACATCACCTCCCTTTGCAGTGAGGAACTGATGCATCACCACCCCTGACAATAAGGAATTGATGCATCAACTCCCCTGCCTAGTAGTAAGGAACTGATGCATCACCTCCCCTGGCAGTAAGGAACCAATACATCACTTCCCCTGTAAAGTAAGGAACCAACACATTGCTTTGTACATCACCTCCCTGTGCCTTTTTCTGTCTTTGTTTTTTGATGCATCAAAGGTACTTTGTGTTAAAAGAAACACATACATAGATTTCTATGGACTGAACTTGCCTAGTCTTTGAAAAGTGACATCTTGAATTGTGTATGTTGGATTTTTGTAATTTTGGTCTCGTTTTATTCAGATAAATATTGCCTATTTTTCAAAACTGGTGTGGGCTTCTTTCATAATGTTTTCAATGTGTTACTGTCTGTGTATGTACAAATGCTTTACACATTGCCCCTGAGATAAGTATGACTGCCATTGCCAAGCTACCAAGGGGATGGGCAGGGGTTATAACTTATCTTAGCTGTGTGACTCCCTTAACTTGACTAGAGTCAAGGTCCCTACTTGGACAGGGTGCAAACTACTTTCAACTTGAGATCCCATTTCTAACAGGGCTTTTACCATGGGCAAAACATGTTGGCTTGAAATTTTCTGATGAATCCAAACTATGTGGTTTTTTAAGGACATTTTCCTGGGTATACCTCGAGATATTTTTATCACAGATCTAGATCCCTGCTATAATTCAGTTTCTATTTATGTGGGAACTCCCAGCACTTGTTGAGCCCACCCTGGTGGTATTTATCTACCTAGGCATGGAAAAAATCACCTATGATGAAGCATGCCCTGATAAGTTGTGGCTGAGACAAATTCTACAATATCTTCAGGATACCTTCAGGTTTCAGTAGAATTTCTTTATTAAGGCCCTGACATTTGTTGTGTGATTAAATTACTTGTTCTAATTATTTCATACAAATCCAACTTTATCTGAGAGTTGGGCTTGTAATATATATTTTTTAAAGTCCAAGAATGAACTTTCTAGCTGTATCCAACACAAAGATAACATTATTACATTTTAATATGGTATTCCAATGCTCTTCTATGGAACAGTTGACACTGACACTGCGAAAATAGCTTTTGGGTCCTTGTTACTGTATGGATATGTTTAACATTAAACATGTCCTACTTTTAAATATGATGCACACTGCCTTTTAAGCTTTAAGGCCGACTTATGGTTGAGGCATTTGCATTTAAAAGGAGTGTTTAGGTCTACCAAAAGGGGTTATTTTGACAGTCTAATTTGCAGTTTAAAAATGCACAAACAGTGGTGTGCCTGCAGTTACATATGCTTGTCACTATAGTGGGTGACGCAATGCGTGCTGCAATCTACTAATGATATTTAATGTACATGCACTGGAAACTGACAGCAGTGAACCAGTGGACACAGTCCTAAAACCAATAATAAAATCTAGAAAAAAGTGGCGATGACCACTCAAAAAGGGGCATTTTCCTGCACTTAGGCATTACATATTGCATATAATTTGGTATGTTTTTATTGTAATTGTATTGCAAAAAGGAGATGTGTTATTGTATGTAGGGCTTCATGGATTAAGAAGAAAGGAGAATACTTGCAGCGTTTATTGATCTGGAATTCTACTGTAATGGTTAGGCATTTGGTAGTTGATCTGACGTAGTCCTGCTACCCTTGATCAGTGGTTGTACTACTGAGCCCAAGAATATTGAGAAACTATAACATTGTGGACAGAATATTGAGGGACATATATCAAAAGGTAAGTGCATATAGAAAAAGTATAGATTTATTATTCCTAATTCCACATCTATGTAACATGAAGGTATATATATATATCATCAAAATACATATATGTAAAATTAAGTAAAGAAAATCTATACTTACTGACCTTTGAATATTCTGGATTCGATATTTTGTCCTTGATATTTGTATGCTTCAATATTCTAGCTTTGATATCCAGGGAGCACATTATCGGTTTTGGGTAAAGGAGTCAATATTTCCTTTACATCTGTTGTTGAACATTGCCTCACCTGTGATGTCTTTTTTTTTTGTTCAAATATTTTATTGTTATTTAAAAGAGATAATACATGTATAGTACATTGCAATACAACATACCATTAAGAAATATATGCTAAGTTAAAATCGAAGTGTTACAGAAATAAAAAACAGATTTCATATCAAAGATTAATGAACTTGCCTAAAAATGAATGAGAGCATATCGTAATATAGGCTAGGGAAATATAATATATAAATAAGTGACACGTGTGATATGTTCAAAATTGCATCAGATAATATTTCAAAACCCAGGGAAAAAAGAATAAATAAGATCGCCAGTATAAATATGTCGAGGTCATAGCCAGTCGTATTGCTTAATAAATAATATCGCATAGTAAAGGAAAGAAAGCAGAGAAAAAGAAGAGAAAGCCAGAAAAAGAGAAGTAAAGAACAAAGAAGAAAGGAAGAGGTGGGGACAACTGCTTCAATATAAAAAACAACTTAAAGAATAGAAACAAAGAGATACTGAGCTACAATCCCCTGAGAGGACAAATTCATATAATTGTCCAGTGACCGCCAAACATTACTAGAAATGGAAGGTGAGTAGTGTTTCTCCTCAACAAAAGTATGAGCTCCACGAAGGTATGATACCCATGCCCACCAGGTATGATAAGAGATAAGATGAAAAGATTTCCATTCTGTTAGTATAACTTTAACAGCAATGGATAGAAGTAAATCCAATAACTGCATATCCATATTGTCAAGGGGTAAAGGAATAATTGTAGCCCATGGACCCAATAGAATCAAAGTTAAAGAAAGCTCTAACGAAATGTTAAAGATTAGTGATAAATGTTTCCGTACTAAACCCCAAAAGGATTGTAGTAACGTACATTCAAAAAACATATGCTCATGAGTGCCTGGTTCCAAATTACAAATCCAGCAAAGATCGCTATCCTTTAGTTTCAATTTATGTAAACGAGCAGGGGTCCAATGTAGGAGATTTAATGTAAAGAATTTAAATTGAATAAGAGAAGGAGCAATCTTATTACGGTGGGATAACTTCCCAATCAATTGCCAGGTCTCTTGTGAAATATGTTTAAAAATATCATTTTCAAAATGATGAGACCATTTATCATGTGTGATTGTAGACTGTGAAGGAGGTGGAGCAGATAGAAACTTATATATTTTCGAAGCAGTATGGCCTGAGCGTGACCACATTTAGAGAAGTGAGACAGTAATCGAATCTGTAGAAAGGGCTACCTTGGAGAGAGCAACCTTTAATTTCAGAAAATAATAAAAATCCATATTATTAAGATTATATTCTCTAGCCAAAAAAGAGAAAGGAAGAGGGTCGTGATTGGAATCATAAAGATCTTTTACCAATCTAATACCACTAGCCACCCACGAAGAAACCGTATCAGGATCAATATCAGTAACAATTTTAGGATTATACCATAACGAGGACCACCTCGATTTATGAATAGGATTAGCGACTTTTTTGTCAATATACTTTAGAACCTTAATCGTGTCAAATATAATACGATGGGAATGACCAAGAACGAGTTTAGAAGCAGTGAGAAAGGAAGAAGTAGAAAGAGGAGCACACAATTCTCGTTCAATATAAATCCACGGGGGTGTATGACAGGAGTCTGGTAGGAACCAGATAGCACCTTGAGAGTCTAAGAATGCGATTTGATACAAATTCCAATCTGGAATATTACAACCACCCAGAACAGAGGGCTTTCTAAGGTGTTTATAAGCAATTCTTGCTCGTTTATCATTCCACAAAAATTTTGAAGTGAGTGAATCAATCTCATGGAAAAAGGAAGAAGAAAGCTTAATGGGTAACATGGAGGAAAGGAAATTGATAATCAGAATTATCATCATCTTAAGAGTTTGAAATCTTCCCCACCAGGAGATATATTTAGGAGACCAGGAGGACAAAAGTTCTCTAACTTTAGCTATGATGTGGGATTTATTATAAGAAATAGTATCTGAAAGGTCTTTACAAAACCAAATTCCTAGATATTTAATACAAGTCGATTGCCATTTAAATCCTGAATCACCCATGTGAGAAGGGAAAACAACGAATTGAGGGGAACATTTCTGTCTTCTCTTTGTTCAAAGTATATCCAGAAACCAGCGAAAACTCTCAAATGATATTAGTAATAACCGGAATCGCAGCAACAATATCTTCTGAAAAGATAAGAACATCATCCGCATAGGCGGCTATTTTAAGCGTATGTGGACCAAATTGAAAACCTTCAAGTTGAGTAAACGAAGGAGTGGGTCTATAGACAATAAAAAAAGAAGGGGTGACAAAGGGCACCCTTGTCTAGTGCCCTGACGGAGATTGAAAAAGGAAGAAGTAGCCCTATTAACTCTGATGTTAGCTTTTGGCTGCGCATAGAGAGACATTGCCATATTGATAAAAGAGTCCCCTAGGTTATGGGATTCAAGTACTGCTTGTAAAAAAGGCCAAGAGACTTTGTCGAAAGCCTTTTCGGCGTCAAGGGCAATCACCGCCGAAGGTAATGTAGAAAGTTTTGCTTTCTCCAAAATATGACAAAACGTTTGGATATTGTCTCTAGCAAGTCTGCCCTTAACGAAACCAGTTTGGGAATCATGGATAAGGCTAGTTATGTGACCCTCTAAACGCTTAGCCAATATCTTGGCAAAAGTTTTAGCTTCCATATTTAATAATGAAATTGGACGGAAATTTTTAGGGTCAGAATGATCCTTGCCATCTTTCAGAATCACGACAATAGTAGCCTCAGCAGCTGAGCCAGAGACCTTGCCAGAAAGGACAAAATTATCGAAAATGTCTTTAAGATATTTGATTATTGAGGAAGAAAATGTTTTATAAAAAGCAATAGGGAACCCATCAGGCCCCGGAGCCTTCCCCGACCGAGTAGCCTTAATAGCCTGAATTATCTCATCAGTCTCAATCGATTTCCCCAGATCAATCATATCAGAATGCGAAATAGTATTCGTAGGAATCAAATTCAGAAACTGCTGACAAACAGAAATGTTGCATTAATCTTTAGGAGTGCATCATTTTTCATAAAAATCACGAAAGACTCCAAGTATTTCTTGCGTATGGAATTTCTTAGAACCATTTTTATCATTAATATAAGAAATCTGGGTAGCCTTGACATTAGTATTCTGATATTTTAAGGTGGCGGCCAACAACTTACCAGCTCTATTACGTAGTAACAAATGTCGAGATTTTTGAGAGTGGACACCAATTTAAGCTCTTTTAGTGAATATAGAGTTAAAAGAGTATTTCAGATTCTTGATATAGGAAGGAGAGACTTATCATTAGAGCTTCTATATAGCACCTCCTTATGCTTGATCTCATCGTCCAGAGACTGCAGTGACTTTCTGATGTCACTATTCCTTTTTTGACATTTTTTTGATAACATGACCCCGAATAGTACACTTAAATGCATCCCATAGAATAATTGGGGAATTTACCGAAGACTCATTATCTTTGAAGAAGTTATCAATTTCCTCATTAAGCTCATTAACTTCATCCTTTTCGTCCAAAATTTCTGTGTTAAGACGCCAATTACGAGGGCCTCTTGTGTCTGTAAGATTAAGGATAGTCAAAGAAACCGCAGCATTATCAGAAACGACTATTGGATGGGTCATAACATTTATGGTATGTTTTAGGAGAGCAGCATCAACTAGAAGATAATCAATACGAGAAAAACTAGAATGTGGAGAGGAGAAAAACGTGAAATCACTATCCGTAGGATTGTGAATCCTCCAAGCGTCAATAAGCTGATGAGAAGAACACATACTGAGCAAGTGTTTATGCGACCTAGGAGGACGAAATTTTAAAGCAGAATGTCTATCCAACAAAGGATCCAAGGGCAAATTAAAATCACCGCCAACAATTGTTCTAGCATCCTGAGGAATATCAATAAGTTTTTTATTTATGGCATGCCAAAAAGAGGATTATCAATGTTAGGGGCATATATATTCATGATATATAAATCATCTGAACCATTGGACAAGCGAGTACGTAACCATCTACCATTGGTATCATGTTCAGCAGTAACAATAGACAGGCCAGAGTTTTTGGAAATCAAAGTCACAACCCCATTCTTTTTACCAGAAGCTTCAGAACAAGTAACATCAAGAACCCGCTCCTTTCTCAAAAGCAAAGCTTCTTTAAAGGCTATCTTAGTCTCCTGAAGTAGAACAACATCGCCAGATAAGCTCTTGCAATAATCTAGGATCTTGGCCCTTTTGACAGGGTGATTCAACCCACGAACATTAAGTAAGACTACATTTAAACCAGTCATAGATAAACATAAGACAACACATATAAAAACATCTGATAAAGAAAAAAGAGAAGGTTAACCAACAGATCTTCAGATATAGGGGTAAAAGAAGAGCACACAAATCGTAAAAAATGTACCGAAGCAGAAGTCCCCAGAGAAGGAAAGATAGAAAAATAGGAAGAAAAGACTAGAAAGAAGAAAAGAATGAACAAAAGTATTCCAAAGAAAAAGGAGCATAAAAAGAAAACCCCCACCAGGGGATGTCTGTAATAGACAATTTGCATGGGGGAAATAACGTGGAGGAGCAACCACAGAGGCCAACAAACACAATGCAGAACGCTCAATAATAAATATTCCATTAAGCGACGGAACAAATGTAAGAATATTAATATCTACTATACTATCAATAATCCATCAATAAGAATAAATAATACAGGTTCCCAAAAAAATAAATATCATATTTGATCAGTACTCAACATATTATCATATGCTGAATAGAAAAGTAAGATAACAATATCAGATAAATATCAAATAAAGGCATTATAAATAGCAATATCAGGTAATATAAATAACAGTCTAAGGCATAATAAATACTAATAAATGGTGTAAAAAAATAGCAATTTGAGGCAATATAAATAACAATATAAAACATTATAAATCGCGAACCGTTAACGTACCAAACACTACAAAATTGATAGCATCTAGGAATAAATACTATAGTATATGGAAAATTAAGAAGTAAAAAGCAAATTCTACATAAGATGTAATTCATGACTTAAATACATATATAATGAAAGCAAAAAGAATCAAAATAATAAATAAATACATATATAAAAAATTGTACAAGACGCAGATGTGTATAAGAAAAAACAATAGGCGACAAAAACACAGACAAATAGTAAACACACACAAAAATATATCACCAGCATAGAATCATAGAAAGAGAGGAGGACAAAATCAAGCAAGAAGTGGAACAAACGAACAGAAAGCATGAATAAAAGAAGAACGAGCAAAGAAAGAGAAAGAAAGTGGAAAGTAGAAGAAGAAGAGATACTTATTTTATCATAAAAATAGTGAGGAAGAAAAGCCAAGAAAAGAGCAACTATCTAGAATTTTATACCAAAATGACTTCATCAATATGAACTAAGAAAGAAGCAACTGAGTAGGAAGCAGTAACGAGATTGGAATAAGTCAGAGACATAAAAAGATGATAAGAAAGAAAGTGAGAAAAAGGGAAAAAGAGACACATTGACAGCCAAAAGTTAACAAGATAGAACTGAAATAGTACCAGCATATTGAATGTAATCACCAAAAAAACATTCATAAAAATATGATAAACCGAAACACCTGTAAAGGAGAAATTAGTTAGTAGAGAATAACCAATATAATACTAATAGTCTTTACAGTGCATAATTACCAGTACAAAAAGGAACACAAAGGAGCAGTATTAACCACACACTTTATGGTAAGGCACAAAACATGGAACCAACTAATCATAAAATGAAAGTCATTAAGTGTGAGAAGTGCCAGGAAGAGAATCGGAATCCATCTGTGATTCAGAATGATTATCCAAGAAGGTGGAAAGCTGTGAAGGTTCATTAAAGATCTTTGGGCGACCTCTGAAAGTTATTCTGAAACGTGAAGGACCTGCAAAGGAAAATGGAATATTCATATCTACGAGTCTTCTGAGTAGATTCAAGAAACCTTTACGACGAATGACGGTGCCTCTGGCAAAGTCTTGTGATATTGATATTCTGTGACCCTCTCATTGTAAGGTTTTAATCTTCCTCATTTGGGTCAGAATCTGCTCCGTGTGTTGATGGCGCAGAGGTTTAAAGATCAACGGTCTTGGAGCAGATAACGTTTTAGGCTTAAAAGTGGGATCTCTATGAGCACGTTCTATTTCAAAATCCTTGTGAAATGAAATGTTCAGAACATTAGGGATCCAAGTAAGCAGAAAATCCAACACTGAAGGAGCAGATTTCTCACAGTCTTCCGGTAATCCAAAAATACGAAGGTTACTTCTACGATTTCTGTCTTCCTGTTCAGTCAGGTCTCTCCTTAAGGAAGCCAAAGAACGCTCCATACTTTGAACATGTTTAGCTTGCTTGTTCATGAAGTCCTCAACAGTACTTATTCGTGTTTCTTCATTCCGAATTGCCGCCACCTCAATTTGAAGCAAGTCAGTGTTCGTTTTGGTACTCTGTGCTATATCATGAACTGAATTTAGTTTGAGTAAAATAGTGTCTAAGGTCGAAGCGGAGTCCAAATTACCTTTAGCTGGTAAATTCAGGGTGGGTGAATTTTGTTTAGACCTCTTCAGATTCCCCTTAGAATCTCTGTCCTTGGAAGTGACACCCATACCTTCTGCCATTGGAAACACACACAGTAGGCACGCAAACTGACTAAAAGTGCGTAGTTGTTGCGTAATGAGCACAGAGTACTGTAAAAATTACTTCAGAGAAAACAAAGAATTAGTGCCTGAGAGAACGAAAGCTAATTCGTCTATGGAATGCGTGAAAAATCGACAAGCACTAGGACTCTCGACGACAATTCATTAACAGGTAGCTGACACAACAGCGAGGGCCGACCAATGTTGAGTTATAGAAAGCAGAATTAAGTAGACTCTGCACAACCAGCAATAACCAGGGCAGGCTCCAAAACTTAAAATTGAACAAAAGACATGCTGCTCATATGATAGTATACACTCACTGAAGTACAGCCAGTTGAATAGTAGGCCACTAATTAGGCATTATGACTCCCGAGAGAATCCTGTCAGCGGTCTCCATTTCATGAATGTAATGACGAAATATGATAGCGACCCTACAAAAGACTCAGAACCTGATATAGAGAGGTATAAAATTGGGCATGACAATACCTCATGCAGCGCAGAGGAAATGAGCCTGAAGTCCAAGCAGGCAAACAAGTTGATCTTATGCCCTCAGACCTTGTAACAATGGGACCTCTGTGCCGGCCGCCATTTTGAATCTCTGACGTGAAGAGAAAATCGCCGAGCAGCGTAACACCCAGGGAAACTGTCCAGATCAACAGAGAGCTGTCCCAAATGCTCCTGAGCAGTTCCGCCACCTAATGCTGTGAATTGGTCAACAGAAAATCACCCGAACAGCATTTTAAAAAGAGCGTTCACACCGGTGGTTCGACGGAGCTCAAAAAAGCGCGGCCATCTTAGTTGTGCGCTAAGCCAGGCCCCCCTCACCTGTCATGTCTTAATAAAATTCATAGGCTTGGCAAAACTGGTTTTATCTGAGGAGAGAAAGGTCAGTAGTGTTTGGTTAAAGGGTAAAGAGGTCCAAGCATGGAGACTGTATGGGGTATTCTGTCAAAAGATTTTTCAAAGGTAGCATTCTTTGAGGACCAAAGTCCAAGATTGTTCCTAACACTTCTTCAGGTGGTGAATCACTGATGATGATAGATACACATGACAAGCATACACATCTAGGTAATATTTCAGGAACCTAATAATTGTTGCTGTCTTATTAGCTCATTTGCTGACTTAAGACTGTGAGAAGGTAGAACACACCGGTGAAGGTGTGAGTCCCCTTTTGGATAGTAGGGTAGGTGAGTGCCCAAGGAGGGAAAAGGCTGCAAATAGTTGCACCAGCACCCACACTGAGGGTAAAATGGGAGGTGCAGTTTAGCTGGAAAACCACTGTTGTAAGAAGGCTGCTTCTTGTCTTACTGAGAACTACAGTCATCAGAAACATGAAGTATAAAAGGGGCCAGTGGCACGGAAGAATGGTCACAAGAAAACTGATTTTGATAGAGTGGGGAGGCAGATATAGGATTCTAAACAATAGGGAGAGTTTATGGATGTTCTCAGTGAGCAATTGTGAGATGAACATTGTTTTTTTAATATTGACACAGATACACCAGTAACATACAAATATAAAAATAATGATCTAAAACCTATCAAAAATGTTGTCATAACTATTCCCTTTGCTGGACTGCATCATTTATAAGGCTGTCATTACCAGCACCCCCATTTATCTTGCAGACAAGCTCATCCTCTCTGGTAGCTGTCTGCACAACCACAGCCAAGTCATGATCGGACTGAAGACTAAAATGTTTTGAAAAAGGAGAAAACAGGGCAGCATGCAATTTTCATGTTTGAACTCAGTATCAGGAGTAGCATCCCCATATCCAGAAGGACTGCTCCAATGCTGCTCCAATTTTGGAAAGGATTAAAGACACCTCTCTTTAGAGAACACATGGCGATGCAGTAAAGCACAATAAACAGCTTCCTCTCTATCACCTGTTGACTGTATGCTTGCCTTAAACCTGTACAGTGCTCCTCTGCCTTTTTTCAGCTATACAAATATCATGTACATACATAGATACATAATACATGGAAACACACAGACATACATACATACATACATGAATACATACATAGATATCCAGTAACTCACTTTCCCATTGATGTACACCTGGGGAGTTTGAGTACTTCTAGCGTTGTGCAATAATAATTCTTCCCAATTATCCCAATCACTTTAATGGGCTTAACATCCCCTAAAATAATCATCGTCAGTGCGCATTACTGAAAATATTGAGGATCAGTATTCTATTAGTTGACCACTGTAGCTATCGTGTGTGTGTTCAAGTGGCCTCTTTAAGTATGCACCTAGGACATCTGCCAATTGATGGATTCTAATTTTGTTCCAAAGTGAAATTTTAAGAGGTGTAATATAGAAAGTCAAGCAATGTATTCTAGAGCTGTAATTAACAGTCAACATAGTATTAGGTATCCTTAATATTTAATATTTAAATAAATCATCCTACTGCCCACTTTCCTTGCTTCAGTGCTAGTTGCAATTATTTAGATGGTCACTTGGGCCTTTCATGTTTCCATTAAAAAAAACATTATTGTTTAAAGTAATTTGAAGTATGAGTTTTGGACTCATTGGTAAAATGGTCATTTTCATAAGAATAAGCTCACAAATCATAGTTAGGGGCAAAGCTCCCTGTGTCGATGGATGGAGGCGGCTTGGGAGCCCCTGACATTAAAGCGTATTAATTGGCCGGATAGCTACAGTGGTTATCCTATTGGTGGGTGGACGTAATCTGATGGATATAGGTTATATAGCAGAACAGATCAGCCCGGGTCAACTCCATCATTTGATGTGCCCAGATGTGGCTGGTCCCTCAGCGGGCTCCTTTTTACTGTGTATAGCCCTTGCCTATTGGAGGAGAGCTAGGAAATATACTGCTTCCAACGTGCCATATGCACTGAATATACCGCTGTGCAGTCTCCCCACATTCTCAGGCACACTGATGGCACGTAGGCTAGGCTCCTGGGAACGTGAAGGGTTACTGACGATGAGTACCTTGTTTGAGGATGGCATGCAGAAGTCCCATACCGATTTTGCACATGCACATGCACACGCCAGAATTATCAGTTATGTCCGACAGCACTGGGCACTGGATAGGAGGGAACCTACGATGCACGAACTGTTTCAGGCATTGCATACCATGGGACATGGCAGACACCTAATATGCTGGTTTTATCGTTGGCTCCGGGCACATCTCATGACACCACTCCTCTCCTTAAAAACTAAATGGGAGATAGACCTCTCCCAGCAGTTATCATACAATGAATGCATGTGTTTGTTGGAATATCCCAAGAAATTCTCATGTAATTCAAGATTTAAATTCATCCAATTCTCCATACTACATAGAGCATATGTAACTTTGCCCAGGCTTAGCGACATGTTCCCCATGACCTTCTTGGCATGTCCCCATTGTCCTGGTTTAGATGCCGATCTCATGCATATGTTATGGACATGCCCCTGCTTGTCTGCCTATTGGGTAGGGATTTTGGCAGCATTATCAAAACTAACCGGCCTGAACCGATGGGATACACCAGCAAACTGTCTTTTAGGGCTACATCTTCGGCCAAAGAGCCAAAAAGTGGCACCATGCTTTACTGATTTGGCCATATTACTGGAGAAAAGGCAAATAACAAGACATTTGAAATCTCCAAGGGCTCCACGGGTGGCTCAATGGCGGGAGAAGGTTGCACACTGGGGCCTGGCAGAAAGCGAGGCTTTATGGTGAGAGACGTATAAAGGTCTACGTAAGCAACCCATCTCACTTGAATGGGAAACCATTCTAGAGGGATTCAAGTCGCAGGATGAGGTGCTCGAGGGAGAGTGATGAACATGAGTATCCTTTCTGTGCAATATCGGGGCATTGTGATCACAGTATAAACCCCACCTCTTTCTCTCTCTCACTATTAGCTACCGCAGACACACCACCCCTTATCACATATCTGCTGAATGCCGGATCTGTCCCCCCCTTTGTAACAGTCATACCATTAAAATTTGCGACTGCTATGCAGTTTCTTGCAGGGACTCGCACACATTCCCATGTACAATGCTTATCACATATGACCTTATCAACAGGTGACACCATTTTGTTAGTAGGGGGAAGGGTATTGGTTGCATTATTTGAGAAACTTTTTTTCTATGCCAGGACCTCTCCATGTCTTCCCTAACATGTCTCGCAAGGCATACTACTCTAATATAAGATGTCACAATGTACAGGTACAGAGTGATAAATGTTTTGTATATCCATAAAATACAATAAAGTTTGTGTTAAAAAAAAAAGGGGCAAAGCTCTCATTTCTTCAATCACTTGGCCCAGTCTGCCAATATTGGTGTTTAATTAACTTTATATAAATCTTCATAAGTACTCATCAGTCTACCACCTAAATATTCCAATGAGTCTACAGCCTTCACTTTATTAGTATTGTTTGTCTCTGTGTGTAACACTTGAGTCTCTTCTGAGGCTTAAACGGATGTTCAAATTCTCCTCCAGATTCTAATGCTATCTTTTCTTTCTATTCTATTGCTTGCTTAAAATTCATTGCATAAATGAACACATAATCAGCATATGCCAAATTTCAGGGGAAACATGTTCGCCTTGATTAGCTTCTCCCTAGATGTTGCTCAAGTTGATTGAGGAAACTGTAGATATGTTTGCCATTAACTTAATTCCTAAGCCAGAGCTGGTGCAGCCCTATGCTTATTATGTACCTGTTTCAACACTTCAAGGAGAACTGCCAATAAAGGCATGCCGTGCATGTTAGTATAAATGCATGAAAATATGCTCCTGAGGTTTTACACTCCTCTTCAGGTGGCCTCATTGCAAGACAAAGAGACATAATCATCAGTCTATGTTTCTCTTGGTGTATCATGTGAGGTTAAACCGCTTTCAGCTGGTTGGTCTGGCAAGCAATCCAGAAGGCAATTATGTCACACTTTGTGGCATCTTACCTATGATAGTATTTATCGTCTGTGGACTGACTGCTTGTACAGCATCCTGTCTCTGTACTACTTGTCCAGCTAGAGCTGGTCTAGAGTTTACGGTATGTAATACAAACTGTACAAGTTTCTTTTATAAGGAGACTCTATCATTCAAGGTCTCCACAACATCAGCAAGTGGTAGAGTCTCAGGATGTGAAAAGGGGTCGTATCCAGCTAGTACTGGTCACGTAGCCCCTTCATTACTGAAGGGTCCCAATCTGACATTCCTGTATATGTATGGTATCCCACCAGCAAACCCGTTTTGATCTTGGTAAGTCAAAGGGATTTCCAGATTCAGGTGGTGTGGCTACTTTGTAAGCCTGAAACTGCCCTGAGGCAGCATCTACAGCCTCAAGCTCCACCCATGAGTAAAATGTCACAAAGGCATTGCTGTGTGGCAGCTATTACAACTGTAACTGCCCCTGAATCGGGGACACTGCTATTCTTGAGATGTTGAGTAACTGCATCCTAGTAATTTATTCCTATCGCTACAGGAGCTGCCATTTTAACCAATATGACACATTGGATTCAAAGAACATGGGAAACCCACAGACAGGGAATGACCATTTAAAAGTCAAAGTCAAGTTTGACAACCTATGGCAATAGGTGCTCCCTTATTCCAGGTAGGAGGTAACCGTGATTACTAAGGCCGTCTCTGTAATGATGTAATGATGGTTCACTTGTATGTGGATATTAAAAAACACTACTCAAGGGTCTCTAAAATCCAAAAACCGATGCTGGGCACCATGATGCATAAACTAAGATTCTGGCTTAACTCTATAAGGCTTGGTTTCACACCCACTTATGTCCCAAGTTAACTTAGTTCAATGTACCAGCAATTGAAAGTGAAAAAACAGGTTGTTGTGGCCCCACACAACCCCACTCAATACATAGTTGACGTGGTGTCCGTGAATTCTAAGTTACTATCAGCCACTAAACTGGGATTCAGGAATGCAGTTGTAATTTGAAAGCCCAATTTTGTTCTGTACAATATCACTTACAAGTATTGCACCAGAAAAAGACATTTTATGCTGACAGTCTCTGTCAAGATCTACTGGCAGTATCTTATGTGATAATCTAGGGCGAAGGATCTCTCCTGCCAAGTGGTCACTTCATGGGCCTTTTATACTGTTGCTTATTTGACATAGGAATTTCTGACATAACTTTAGTAATGTCTGACATAACCTGTGAGCATCAAGATGCTAGTCTTAAATACATTCTTATAAATAAATATGCCAATTCAGACTACATTATTTTATTATTATTATTATTATTATTATTATTATTATTATTATTATTATTATTATCATCTGATCTTGAAATAGAGATAACTAGGCACATGCTGCTGACTGCTGTAACATCAGGGGTCTTATTGATGTCATTACTTGAACAACTTGAAACTTTCACAGGTTCTTGGAAAGATAAGGATAGACAGCATCTGGGTCAAAGGCAGCTATGCTGATGATTATGGGAAAATAAAGTCTCGGCCTGTTCAAGGTGGAGTCTGGCCATAGGGACTTTACATCAAGGCATCCCATGATGCGGGTATCACTCCACCTCCCAAAATTGACTTAATCAAGTCCTGGAGTATTGGAGTAAATTTATAGGAAGCCTTTGTATAAAGATCTCCCCTATGCAACTCATTGAGGGTGCATTATCTAGTTTGCTTTATAGCTACATTAAGCTTATGATACTTCACAGTCATCAAAAATTATTTTCATAACTGGCTATTTCAATGATTTTGTGAGGTATACAGATCTAGATTTTTTTTTTAAACTCACAAAAGCATCTATACTTGATGTCTATCCCTTGGGATTTGCCCTTCCTCAATTCTATAAATAATATAATAGAGTTGGATCGTTCTCTGTTCTTCCTGAACATACACTATATACACTTCTACACATACTTTGTATATGGGATTCCCCTGTCTTTCAAGTGTCTTCACCATGTTTGGTGGTAATTTTGGATCATATCTGTGTCATTTCAAAAGTACTTCAATATGACTTTCATTGGAGATTAAATTAATCACTTTTGTATCATTTCTAGCTACAGGAGGTTTTTTTTGGCTTTTTTATTCCATCCTTTTTTGCCTAAGTCAGACATTAACTGGATTGTTTGGCCACTAATATATGTTTTCAAAGCATCCAAACTATTTGAAGTGGTGCACTACTGGTAGTGATTCTATGAAATTCATAAATATTGCACTCCCTTTCTTCTTTAGGAATTGATAATTGGTTAATATATTTTTCTTAAATGTCCTCCAGGGCCATAGATCACTACAACGACACGATAATATTATCGGATAATAATCTGTTACAATTTTGGAACAA
Source organism: Calotriton arnoldi (assembly GCA_963921515.1). Lineage (NCBI taxonomy): Eukaryota > Metazoa > Chordata > Amphibia > Caudata > Salamandridae > Calotriton > Calotriton arnoldi. The sequence continues at coordinate 1,307,057 of CAWUFW010003081.1, forward strand.
AATTGAACCTCTGAGCTTAATATTAGTTCTCTGTGTCTATGGGAACTTACGATGAGGATATTGTGTGTTTCCTGCCCAGCTATAACTGTAATGACTATACTACCTTCAGTGTTCACCTGCACTGTGCTTAACTATAAGTCCAGGTTTTGTTACAGTTATCTCAACTCCTATAATTGAATGAATTCTTCTGGTAATGAAAATCATCTTACATTCTATGTCTGTATAAATTTGACAATCTACATAGGTAACTTTAGTTTTCTGTACACATACAATATCTGGCTTCATTTCACCAAGTTTGGCTCGTATCAGCTGCAGTGTCAGATTAAAGCTCAGCCCTTTTACATTCATCACAATTATTCTTCTCATGTGCATTGGGCAACTCCTGCTAATTGTATCTTGTGTACCTGTACCCACTGTTCCCCTTTTCCTTGTCTCTTCCCCCCATTCTAATTCATTTTGCTTTTTTTGTCCCCCTCCTCATTCTCCCTTCCAAACTGTTTGTTCACTACTCCACCCCAACAAAAGCTATCCAGTTACCAGTCAAGTACCCCCTCACACACCCAAATCCGGAAGTGTTGCATTGCATCCTTGAAAGATGGTCAGAACTAAGGGCCTGATTACGATTTTGGCAGTCATACAGCCGTACCGTTGCAGTGGCGGTCCAAGAAGACTGATGCTGCGGCCTCCCGGACCGCCATATTATGATGTTCCTTACAGGCCGGCAGCTGCCTTTCTGACGACGTGAGAGTTCTTTTCATATTTATCGATGCATGTGTATATATTTTGACTGCACAAATGGTGAATGTACACATATGCATGATGTAAAAAAATACCTACTACGAGTATATTCCCATTGCTGGAGTCTGGTCCATATGTGCCTAGTCAAGTGAACGGGTACACAAAATGGACTTACCTGGATTTCCGCGCCAACAGGGTCGTTTTCTTCAGGGTCAAGATGATGCTGTGACGGGGAGACCTGGAGGAAGGGATCCACGTGGGAGACTTCAGAAAAGAAACAGAAGCGGGTGAATATGCATCCAAATCCTTCGATTCGGACAGCTCGAAGTAGGAAATCTTCCCACCCTAGTCGGTTCATCGGAATGCCAACTCATAATTTGGATGGCAGTGAGCTTCTCTGACCTCCCAATGACAGCTGCTTTCCCCTTACCGATGCCGCAGCAGTCTGCGAATGGCTTGCGGTGTCAGCCGTCTTTCGTTCTGAAAACCGACAACATCGTAATATGGCGGGTGGACCGCCTAGTCAGCAGGCGGTGAATCTGATGCCGACGTTACAGCGGCCCAAAGACCACCAAACTCTTAATCAGGCCCTAATTTTCTGATACTCAGATCTATTCTGCCTTCTTTCCTATTTCCCATGTTTTATTTCTTCCCCTTTGTTTTTACCCTCCTCCTCACTGAACCTCTTTCTGGTGTTCAAAAAAATGTATGTGTCCAAATCACAAATCCTCTACATTCTCTTTCCTCCTTTCATGACCCAGCATACTCACTAAATTATCTTATGAGGTGGAAGCATTTCTGTTGGCGCAGGTGCATATTGATCCATGATTATTCCATTTGTGCACCTTAATATTAGTAGAATTTACCCAGGTTTAGGTCTTGTTTATTATCCTATTCATTGAGAGGAAAAAACTATACTACTTCTGTGAAAAATTATGTAAATATATATAAGTGGCATTTGTGCAATGCACACCTAACCAAAGTCAGTGGAGCAGCTCAGAGTGTCATTTAACTTGCTTAACTCCAAGGACTCGGCTCATACAGGGAGTGGACTGTAAGAACTGTGGCAGATTATTGGCTCATGTGGTATTGATAGAGTGTCTGATTTTATTAGGCAGTAATTTTATGTTTGAGCTTTGTGTGTGATTACATTTGAAAGAATTTCTTTCTTTGGCCCTGTCACATTGGGATAATGCTTTCATTTAAGTTAGTTTGTGTGAATGTTGATTTATTGTTGATTTGTGGTCACGCATTAGTCATTGCCAAAAAGCAATATTATATAGAAATATGTACATATGTAGTTTATTTTGTTAAAATTCATTTAGATCTGTTCACTATCCTTTCTCTTCTATTGTGTACTATTTTTATACAATGTGTACTTAAAAACCAAATGAACATATTTTCAATAACTAGATTGGCCATAGACCTGCTTTTAGGATTTTGAGAAAAATATGTTCTGAGTTACATTGTCAGTGGATAAATTTACAGTCTGGCAAAGAACGTAACTTCAGTGCCGCCATTACTGCTGTCACTTTGCGGGAGCTGGTAGGAAGGAGTATAGAACCCTTTGGCTAACACTATTTATCAATGACCTTTACATAATGATAACCTTTCAATATGAAACGGGATATCATGCCGTTCTTGGTAAGAAGCAAATTGACTAGAGCAGGCTTCTCCTACGAGTAGCTCAAGAGCTACTGGTAGCTCTCCAGCTACCTTTCAATAGCTCACTTGTGTGCATCACAGCCTTCCAAACCGTAACTTTTTGTTTGGTTAAATTAATGTATGATGACAACATTGTGTAATCCATAACGAAAATATGTATATTTTCAGAACTCATAAGCTGATGTTTGGAGAAAAATGGCTTGAATTTCCAAAATATATTTGAAGGTGATTTTTGAGTGATAAATCATGTGTGGAGACTTATTACTAATATGATTACTTGTGTCCCAGGAGCACTGCAGCTGTGGCTGTCACCTATTACCTACATAGAGGCATTCCAAATTGACAAAACCTTTTTTTACATTCCTTCTGGCAACCCTGTCTGATGCACTGAGGAGAACACTGCTGGTAATCTTGGACATGGTGATCACAAAGGTAATCTTGGATGATGTGGTCACTATTGCAACAGTAATATTATTAGTGGCTCACAATGATTTTAGTTTAACATAAGTAGCTCTTCTTACTCCAAAGGTTGGAGACCCCTGGCCTGGACTACAACAATATCTGACTCTGAAAACGCTTTTACCTGAATCAAGTATTTTCTGCACAAGTTGTTCAAGACTACAGAGGTGCAAAATGTGTTATTGCTGGATTCCTACAAATGCTTTAAAAATAAAATCTAATACGCTATTTACAGAGTCATTTTGTCAGTGCACCTCAGTTTACAATTAGGCAATGGCACAAAACTGAAAAACCTACAGCTCTTTCCAAGTTAATGTAATTCTACTAAAGGCTGTTAGGACCTTCTTGCAAGAAGCAGTTCATACAGATCAAGGCTGCCAACAAATTCTGGCCTAAAACAACGTTCTATTTAATGGTTTCTACTTTGCAATGGTGAATGTCAACATCATTTATTGTCATGAATAGATATCCCAGATTCTCTGTTCTAATCCCTGGCCTTGTCTCTTACAAATCAGCCTAAGATACTTAAAGTGAGAGATGTCAAGATCTCTAGGGCAGTTGTGTGGACGCAGATTTCTCCAGTTTCACCACGAATCCATGCACTAGGTTTTATCCTATGTACACACGTGGATCGTTTAGACACAATCTTCCCAAATGGCCCTTATTTCTGATGATAGAACTGTGAATTCAGGTCTTTTTCATGAGGGTATTCGACCCAAATATGCATGGATACTGATGGGAGACTGCAGCTATCTCCCAGTAATTTTCCAATAACCCAGGTCTATTCCAGCCTTTTGAATTCTCTGCACCAGGCAGTGCAGAGTCATCTAATCTGCATAAATTCAGAATTTTAACTTTGCATTTGACCCTGTACTGCAGGGGAGCAGTGCCGTCTGTCTCATTATAGCTTTAATAGCTTGACATTTTTGATAATTTCCAATAAGTACCATAGGTAGAGGTTGTCAGTGGAAGCGCCCTAACAATATGTTCTATAGAATATCAATTCAGGTCAGTATAATAAAATCCGAAGGCTATCGCTTCCATTTCTATCTCAAAAGTATCCAGCAGGTAAATCACACGGATTTGTGCCTACATTTTGCAGTGCTCCACCAAGCCTGGTATGAGATGGGCCTTCCATCGGAATCATTGCAGCCGAGAGAAATGGATTGTCAGTGGCTTAACTGTTCAATGATGGAGAAAGAAGATGAGCCTGCTTTCACAAGTAATAAATGTCAGCCGTAAAAAGAGATGTTCACCTGCCCATCCAGAGGGAACATTTCTGTCCCAGTAAAAAACGTGTGGTTATAAATCCAGCGAGGTGGGTTTTCAGAGGACGACTTTTGAAGCGGTGCGTGGAGCTGCCCCTAAAAGCGCGAAGGCACGGATATCTATTTTTAATGAATAAATGCATCTTTTCTGTTCTGCTTGTCAGAACCAGCTCCGTCCTGCCCATTTTTAACTCGTATAATTGATTCCCCTTCTTTAAAAAGGAGCCGGCAAATGAGATCGTGATTCATTTAGGCAGCAGAGAAGCTATAAGGCTGGAAATTAATTAGCTGGTTCAATACATAAAGAAAGTGATGACTCTATAAAATGTGCTAATACGAAGTGAAAGTGCTAAAAATACAAGGAACCCCGTAAGATTCTTTATGAATCACAGTTGAAATATGAGCAGAATGCAGGGCTCTTTAGGGCTATCTGAAGATTGAAATTTGAACACCATTAAATTGGTTAATATTAACACAAATTATTTACAGCGCTTAGACACCTCTTTTGTGCGTGTCTTTGCCTATGTTAACACATTCTGGAAAACGCGAGCTTCTTGAGTTTTTTAAGTGCTAAAAATCACGTATTGCTTTGTGAAAGGCATGGTTTATCAGACTAAAATTAAAAATGTTAAGAATATGCTACAGTTTGCGAGAATCCGTGCAGTTCATTTCCACAGTACATCTGGGATGGGCAAAAGGGGGAGAGACCGAGAGACAGCTGATAGACAACATATAAAACGTGTTGAGCAAAACATTATCCAACTAGAGGTAAAGTGCCAACAAAGTTCTAAAAGCAGGTGCTGAAGGTGGCGACGTAGCCTACGGCTAGAGATTCTTACCTTGGCAGTGGGGGCCAGCTCAACATCCAGTGATTCTGGGCATTAAATATATAGGGCCACAGGTAAGACCATTTCCTTTTGCGACTCACAATTTGCGAATTTTAGCCACTCACAATTTGCGAGTCACAAAAGGAATTGTACTAATGTGTCTCAGACACATTTTGCGATTCCCAGTGGGGTCGCAAATGACCTGCCTCATCAATATTCATGATGCAGGTCGCAATTTGCGACCCATTGAGAATGGGCAATAGCACAGGGATGGTGTCCTGCTGGGAACAGCAGACCCCCATGTCTGTTATGTTATGTTATAAAAAACGTATAAAGCGCCCGTACACCGGTTGGTTTCATGGCACTGAGTCTAAGATATGCCGGGCCCCAGGGAGGATTATTCATAGGCAGTAGCGGCCCGTCGTGGGAGTGCTGCCGGGCGGTGACGTGGGGCGGGGGAGGGGCTGGGTGGGGAGTAGTAAAGTACGGAATACGGCCGTCTAGAGGTAAGTAGACATATAAATAAATAAAACGAATTTCGTTGCGCGCGCTGCATCGCATTTGCAGTGCAAAACGTGTTTTTGCATTAAACAGTAAATACTTTATCAATGCTGGTTTGGTTCTACACTGTGTGACCTTGCATGAGCGCAAAGTATTGGTAAATCTGTCCCTTAATATTGAGACATAGAGGTGAAAAGTAACCGAAATTAGCTAAACCAAAAACTGGAAATATTGTATTCTGCTGTCATAGTGGTTTATTTTCAACATCTGGCCTGAAAGTGTGATTTTATTTTTTTTATACATTTTTTCATATGATGAACCTGAAGCACTCCAAAATATTTATATTCAAGTCTTCACCTTTTCTTGGATATATTCACATTCGTTGTATAAATCTTGCAAGCACAAATGCTATTTGCTAAGCTGCAGATAACTATTAGCAGGAGAAACCTGTTGGTTCAGTCCAAAATGCTCTCAAACTTGACCTTACTTTGTGCTCACATTAGATCATGCTGTATTAACATCTGAATTATGGCTCTAATGTTTAGGGTGTCATTGCCACTGTGTATAGTAGTGACAGGAACCCTGCACCTAAGAACATATCTACCTGCTCTTAGTTATTTTCTTGATGTTCAATTGATCACTTGCAGATTGAAACTTGGTGGGTGTGCCTGTGTCCTTTTTAATAGAGCCAAAAGCAGCTCAACGGGCCTCAGTAAAGCACAAAAATTCCAAGTATCGGTTCTGCTTTTAAAACATCGTGAGTATACCAAACTGATATTGATGATGGGATGACTTGATTACTATCTCGGATAATATTGAAAATTACTATCCAATACGATTATTCGTGCTTCTTTGATGGTGATTTTTATTTGCTAAACATTCATGTGCATTACATTCTTCAGTCTTCCCTTACTCTTGTTTACTCTTCACACCACCATCAGTACTGACTGCCAATGTTAATATGTCAAAATGTAAATGAAATTCAGTTACATTCTCCGTCTCTATCTCAATGTGTCTTTATGTTTTGCTATTCATCAATGATTTGTGTGAACCCTGGTCCTAAGGAACCACTTATCTTCTTGAATAACTTTATTCGGTTATTTACTTAAAACCATCAAAGTATACAAATACAATCAAGACTTAGGTTTTAAAACAATTAAAAAAGTCATCAGACATATCTAAAATTGGTAAAAAAGGACGTGGCTAAAATTCTAAAAACAGTAATCAAACAAGCATCGTATAAATCATCATGCATTTAAAAAGCACAACACTAGGGAAGCAGTGATAACATTTTTGTATAAAGCGTGCAATTCATTTGTGCCGATAGATCAATTTTCAAAATCACAGGGGTTAATTTTCAGTTTAAAAGAGATTTTATTTGTTGAAAATGTAAAACATGTTACAGTTATCAAATAAATACTACATAAGCATAAAATAACATTACTGGATCATATGGGGGAAAGGAAAAGAAACAAAAGAGAGAAAAAGAGGGGGACAGATAGATAGAAAAGGGAGAGGAAATATAAACTCCATGTTGATACTAATAAGAAAAGACAACAGTTATGTAAGTCAGTCCATCTAACCGGCGTTGCATTGTAATAATAACCAACTTGCAATGTAATACAAACAAGAAATAGCAGTATAGTACAGTAAGTTGATAGCAGAAATATGGAATATCACGGAGGTCGGGCAACCTCTTGCTGAGCAGGAGACAAAGAAAATGAGCGTTTAGCACTACAATCAATAAACAACGTGACAGGTAACCATATAGCAGAGCGCTTCATAGCTAAGTGGATGGGATGAACAAAAGCTGTATCCAACCTGTGATGATAACACACCGCGTACAACCAGGCCTGAGATGATAAAGTCGTAAAATCTTTCCAATTTTTGGTGATCTGTTGGAAGGCAACTGCCAACAGAATATCCACAATTTTGGTATTGGAGGTGTGGTCTTCCCATATAGGGGAAACGCTACCTAGGAAAAGATGTGTAAAAGAAAGAGGAAGTTGGAATTGAATATAGAATTAATTTGACCCCAAACAGATGTCCAGAATTTATGTAAATGGGGACAGGTGAATAGCATGTGATTTAAATCAGCGAGTGGAGATGAGCAGGACCAACAAGTGTCTGGGATGGTGATGTGTCTTTTATTTAAGATGACTGGGTGTAATAGAAGCCTGTTATAAATAAAAAATAATGTCTGGGTGACATTAGCCGCCCTAGAAGTTTTCCTGATTTTGAGCCATATTTTGTTCCATAGAGACGAGGGCCAATCCACTCCAAAGTCCTCCTCCCAAGCCAGCTCAACCCATGTCTTTAGTCTAACAAGTTGTGAGGATCGGATGAAGGCATAAATGCTAGAAGCTCTAGGAGACGTGAGAAGAAAGGGTAATAAGTTGTTGATCACAGGAGCTGTCGAATGTGACTGGAAGTGGGCAAGCGTAATAGAAAGGGCCTGTGTGAGTAAATTATATTTGGAGTGGCAGGAGGTGGGTAGGTGAAAAAGAGGACCTACTTCTGCAAAAGATAACATTTGATTATGAGAGAACAATTGGTGCATCCAGATTAAACCTCTATTTCTCCAAGATTTCCAGTAAAAAGGTTTCCCTTGGATTAAAATGGAAGTATTGTGCCATAAAGGGGAATTAAGAAAGTAAACACGATCGGTGGGGGGAGTGGATGGGAGAAAGCCTAAAAGCTTGCACGTATGTTTAAGAATAGGGGTAGATAGAGATGGTGGTCTGCGAGTAAAGGAAATAAATTCTTTAAAAGAGAAAGGTGAGATAAAAGCTCGCTCAAGCGTTACTCAATTAGGACAGTCCGCTGAAATCTCGGAAAGCCATCTCGAGGCTTGACGAATTAGAAAGGATTTGTGATAAGTGGGGAAATCAGGATAGTTAACTCCGCCTTCTGCTTTAGTTTTCATTAAACGCAAAAGAGACATGCGGGGCTTTTTCTTATTCCACAGAAATGACGATAGCAGAGAGTTAATCTTTGAAAAAGTTTTTAGAGGAATGGGGACAGGTATATTAGAGGTAGTAAACAGTACCAACGGGGTAAGCATCATTTTGATGGTATCTAAACGACCCCACCAAGAGAGATATAATGGGTGCCATCTGGTCGTCAAAGAAGAGATTTTGTGTAGGCATTTCTCCATACAGAGAGATGTTGTTGTCGATACTGAAGGAGTGAAATGCATACCCAAATATTTTATGTGATGTGGGCTCCATGTAAAGTTAGAGGGACAAAAACTTTCTTTAAAAGTGTATTTGGTTAAGGGCAGTATTTCACATTTATCCCGGTTGAGCTTATATCCGGAAACAGAAGCAAAGAGGTCTACTTCATGTAAGAAAGCCGGGACAGAGGATTGAGGGTCGGAAAGAAATAATAAAATATCATCAGCATACGCTGCCAACTTAATCTGGATGTCTTTGGTTTCAAATCCTTTTATATCAAGATTTTGTCGAATTCTGGACAGAAATGGTTCCAGAGCTAGATTAAAAAGGAACGGAACTCGAAGAATGAGGAGGAAGAACCATTCACGAGAACAGCGGCACGTGGACTAGAATATAGTATTGAAATTAAAGAAATAATTTTGGGTCCAAAACCAAACCATTCCAATGTATGAAATAGGTATGACCAGTCCACTCGATCGAATGCCTTCTCAGCATCCATGGCTATGGCTGCTAATGAGTGGGGTAAGTGAGGGGATTTTGATAAAATATCAAAGAACAACCGTGTATTGTCAGAAAGGAGACGACCCTTGACAAAACCCGATTGCTCAGGACCTAACAATTGGGGAAGGAACGAGTCTAGACGGATAGCAAGAGCTTATAGAATTTTTTTATAATCAATGTTTACAAGAGAAATGGGTCTGTAATTTTTACAATATTGTAAGTCCTTCCCATCTTTGGGAATTAAACATATTAGTGCATCTAGAAAGGAGCCAGAGGATTTACCAGATTGTGTAAAAACATTTAAAAGATCAAGCAACCTGGGAAGAAGGATCGGGGCGAAATGGGTAAAAAATTCTACCGTAAATCCATCGGGACCCGGGGCTTTGTCTTTTTTGAGTGATTGCAGAGCGTGAAGAAGTTCTTGTTGTGATAGGTTAGCCTCTAAGGGGGTAAAATCTATTGGAGTGGAGGAGTGTTTCTGTATGCTAGAAAGGAAGTGTGTAATGTCAGAGTCTGAGGGTGAGGTCTCAGGAGAGTATAAGGTTTTATAGAAAAGAAGAAATTCATCTAAAATCTCTGAGTCCTTGGTACATAGTGTGTTATTTCCATCAAAGATTGCGTTAATATCAAACTTGTTATGTTTTACTTTTAAGTAATTTGCTAGAAGTTTGCCAGCCTTATTCTGACCTCCATAAAATTTGGCACTGGATTTCAATAAATAAAGGGAGGCATTGTCAGTTGATTCTTTGTTGAATTGGAATTTAGCCCTAAGAAGTCTTGAGAGGCAGTCCGTGGATTTTGAGGAATAATAGGATTGTTCTAGGTTCTTTATCTCAGCCAAAAGGTCATTGGAAGCTATACAGGCTTTTTTACGTTTTTTGGAGATGAAACTAATGATGAAATCTCAGGCCGCTGCCTTAAATGCGTCCCAAATAGTGGAAAAATGTAAAGTGTCTGTTTGATTCAATAAATAATATTCATTGCAAAATGAAACAAAGGAGGAGTGAAAGTTAGGATCTAGAAGAAGTGAGTTATTAAATCTCCATCTTCTAGGTGAGTTTGGTTTTAAAACTACGGGGCATATTAGCAAGACCCACGTTAAAATTATCGCCGTTTTAGCGGCAGGAAACTGCCGCTAAAACGGCGATAATGGGCTTGCTAATATGCGTTATAGAATTCCAATAGAAGCCCAGGTTAGATGTGCAGGACATCTAACCTGGGCTTCTATTGGACTCTATAACGCATACTAGCAAGCCCATTATCGCCGTTTAGCGGCAGTTTCCTGCCGCTAAAACGGCGATAATTTTAACGTGGGTCTTGCTAATATGCCCCCAAATCCAATTGAATAGAGATAGGGGCATGGTCGGAAATCAAAATAGAGCTAATTTCTGTGCCTCTTAGGGCTTGGGAGATATTGTGTGAAACAAAAAGATAATCTAATCTAGATTGAGTATGGTGGACTGGTGAGAAAAATGTGAATTCTTTGGTGGTAGGATTGCATATTCTCCAGGAATCAATAAGTTTATATTGTTTAATGGTTTGAGTGAATAATTTGTGAGCTGTATGAGGTTTAAAAGAAACTTGTGAGTTTCGGTCTATGAAAGGATCTATCACTTGGTTGCAATCCCCAGCAAGGACGAAGTTATCATCAATATATGAAGAAATTTGCTGAGACAAGAGTGACCAAAACTGGGGATCGCCATTGGTGGGAGCATAAACATTAAACACAGATAATGGAACATTTCCTATTAGTAGTTTAGTAAATAACCATCTACCATCATTGTCGGAATGTTGAGAAAGCAAAGAGACTTTTAGCGATTTATGGCACAAAGTGATCACTCCATTGCGCTTACCATCGCCAGGTGAGAAAAGACATTCCCGACCCATCCTTTCTTCAACTTCAAAGATTCACTATCATTTAGATGAGACTCCTGCAAACAGACAATATGTGTGCCTAATCTAGATAGGTGTGTTAGTACATGCTGTCGTTTAATGGGGGAATTCAGACCCCTGACATTCCATGAAACGTTTTTCAGTGACATAAGGGTGTCAATAACATAGCCAAAAAGGGAAGGCCCATAAGGACCGTTACAAGACAAGAAATGTGGTTTGCAACAAACCAACTAGAGAAGTACATCATTTTAGAGAAAAAACACATTAAGAGCAATAAACGGATAGGTGAACTGGATAGATGAGATTGAGAAGAAATGTATAGAGAGAGTGGAGGAAAAAGAGTGATATACAACAGCAAAATAAAAGCAGAGGAGGAAAAAGACAAGGGAAAGGGGAGGACCAGAACAAAGAGGTAGCAGTAAAGAGAAATAAATGAGAATAATGGACAAACGTAAGGGGAATTTGAAAATAGACAATAAGAAGGGTACAACGTACCTACATTAAGAGACATCACAGGTGGGTGGGGAGGGGTTGAGCCACGAGGAAGAATGACGAGTCCGCACTCTACGGACCGAAACGCGAACAAACCACAGCAACTCAAATAGGGAAAGGGCATGTAGTGAGTGCACATACCAAGGGACCTGTAGGGAAGAGGAAAGAACAAAAGGCATCAATGTTTCTCGACACACAAGAACAAAACAAACATAATATAGATGCATTGTTAGAACAAAGACGACAAAACTATTTTGGAAAGTCCAAAATGGAAAGTGACCAATTAAATATTTAAAAGGACTAATAGACTCTACGCGAGCTTACGGTTTCAAATTTAATAGGACAACTGGAAATATTATAGAGTAACAAAGACTTCCTGAAAAGAAAAACATCAGCCTATTAATGCATGCAACTTGTCAAAAACAAGAGTGAAAGTATGACAGGAGTTATGACCCAGTCAACCAGCTGAGGAAGACGAAGCACCAGAGGCGTCCATAGGTACAGTTTTGAAGGAATTGATGAAACTCTTCAATTTAGCAGGGTCCTCATAAGACGTTGTTTTGTTGTTATATGTAACCTTGAAGAGGCAGGGATGGAAGAGACCGTACCTGGCTCCCATTTCACGTAGAGCAGGTCTCATGCTCAAGAATTCTTTGCGTCGATTAGCTGTGAGTCTAGCATAGTCTTGAGCAAAAAATAAGGTAGATCCAGACCATGAGATATGTTGAATAGACTTGGCAGCAGAGAGCACCTTGAGGAGATCCGTATACTCCAGAAAATACATGATAACCCCTCTTGGTCTCTGTGAGGAAGTGGTATCCGTGCGTTCTTGACCTAATCTATGGGCCCGTTGGATATTGAGTGAGGTCCCTTCAGGTAAGTGTAGCACTTTTGGAAGGAAAGACTTGAAGAACAATATGAGGTCCGACCCTTCTGAACTTTCTGGCAGACCATAAATGCGGAGGTTATTCCTCCTATTTCGATTTTCCAATTCTTCGACTTGTTGTTGTAAAGAAGAGACTTGGGACTGGAGCGTAGAGATCTTCCCATGGGAGTGCATCAACGAGGAGACCTCCTGTTCTACTGTAGTGAGGCGTTCATTCATCTGTGACCAGTTATCCGTTAGAAACTGCAGTTTAGTAGAAGTGTCTTCCATGAAAGGGCGAAGTGTCCTAATCTCCTCTAACAGGATATCCAGCGACACAGGAGAAGAGACTTTAGGTGGCGAGGGTGGATTTTGTTTCAGTCTTTTCGATGTGACTTTACCAACCATGGAAGAACCTGAAGGGAGAGGAGAAGCTGTCTTGGAGATAGGGGCCAACGACTCCTCCATCTTTGAAAATTCCGTGAACATTTTTGAATTTTTGATGAAAGTGTGAGTAACTCGCGACGTAGAGGCTCCCAGCTTCTTTAATCTGCCCATATGAGGAAGAATATGAAGATATAGTTTATGACAGTGATCAAATTGAAGTCGAAGCCGCTCCCGATGAGGAGGGGTGAGTGACCAAGCTGTAGCCGGAGTGCGGGTCAGGCCAAACAAGGACAGGTAAACATGCTGAGTATTAAGGAGAGAGTAATAGAATTGCAAATCCTCCGATATTTGACTAAAACTCAAGGGACAGCATTTAAAGCCTGCTCACATTGTTGGAAACCCTCTTAGTGTCACTTGTGCTGAGAAGTATACAGTCAGGCAATAATGATTATGAGGATATAGCAGGTACTCTCTACTGCCTCAAATATATCTGTGAGGTTCTGTCCTTAAAATGGCCAAGAGGATGAAATATATGTGGTAGTAAAATCCATTATTAATCAAAGTGGTAAATGGAGGAGCTCATGTGTGAGAGAATAAGAAAACCATTTGCGTGCTGCAGCCAGCGCCATTTCCTCGCCGAAGATTTCTCCTCAGGAAAAACCAAGATGGCGGGCGCGATCCGCGGTAAATCGGCGACGACGAAAAAGGATGATTTCTCTGCCCTCCAGGATCAGGAAAGCTTCAGGAAATGGAGCGCGCAGGTCAGCACGCACTCCGACATCCAAAGCTGTTCAAATGAGGAAGAAATGGCACCGCAGAATAAGTTTGCCACGTCCGGCTCCGCAGAGTGTTACGGACGCGCCGCCATTCCGATCGGGCGCTAAGCCACGCCCCCACAGAGGTTAATTTTAATAATAGCGATCGGCGCCAGCTATGTGCAAGAGCTTTTGTTGTTTGATCCAGAACGAGAATAGGAAATGACTGACCGCATAGACTATTGATCCTGTAGTATCATTTTTCAGTATTCTGTAGGCAACCTGGTGTTGCCTAGCTCCAATGTTTAAGCAGGTCGGTCATATCCATCTCCTACGGATCTTTTGGTATTTTATGCAAAAAAAAAAAAAAAAGGACGTGCTCTTCTGTCTCCTTTGTTTTGGCACATGCATGGCAAAGTTCTAATGATAAACCTGCGGCCCAGTTGCTAGGAAACCGTCGTGGAAGGTTACCATACCTAAATCTAACATATAAGCTTTTTGCAAGTGGTGGCGTGATTTGATCCAGGAAGGGTTCAAAGGAAGGGCATGGCTTAGCACATAGAAATTGTGAAGTTAATTGGACATTTACTGACCTCGTGGCATAGCGTTCTTCCACGGCCACCCAATACCTAATCTTCAGCTTTGAACAATATTCTCTATTTGCCTTCTCTGGGTGTTCCCATAATTCTGTCATACCAAGTGTTGTAAACCAACTTGCAACATGCTTAAACCAAGATAGGCTTTTGGCACCACTAATCTTCAAAACCTCCTTCAGAGAATTGCAATAATCGGAAAGCTGCGGTGTTGCCCACAAGCGCAGCCAATACAATAAAGGTTTAAATGAGGCCATATCACCTTTTTGTCCCTAGGTCAAAAAACAGTGGGATTAAGGGAGTGGTAATAGGTACTGAGATGAGTGATCTAGCAAAGATATTTTCAGATGTCGTCAGTTTATTAGTATTAATATACCCCCATATCTCTGCTCCATACAAGGCACCACTCTGAGCTTTTGCTCGATACACTTCTAATGCTGAGGTCAGTGATCGAGTATGAGACTACCTATAATATCTCAGTATTGATTTTGACCTGTGAACGAGAGTTAAATGGCTCTTTTCCAATTGTTGCTCCCAGCCAAGTGTATCGCTCAGTCTTATCCCCAAATAGTCAAAGCTTTTCACCCACTCTAAGGGTTCCAATGCGATCCTGACCTCTCTTGATTTACCCTTGGTTTTCCCGAACACCATAAATGTGGTTTTGGCAACATTTAGTTCCAAACTCCTGCACAAATCCAAAAACCTATCACTAAGATTTGCAAGCCCATTGGGGTTGTGGAAATAAGTAAAGAATCATCTGCAAAGAGCAGGATTGGGACCTTCATGCCATTCATGAGAAATTCCTGCAGTCCACTAATTATAGTGGGCACCTTGCACCAGTCCAAACAACCCCTTATTGGAGATAGGTTAAAGACAACCTTTATTGAAAGCTATCCTAGTGGTAGCTATGGAGAGCAGCCTTCAGGCTAAGTCTTGAAGGAATGTAAAGCAGCTTGTTTTACCAGTCTATAATCTCTTGAGTGACCAAATGAAAGAGGACCACACCAGGTATATATTCAAAATATATGTATTTATTGCTAAACACACCCCTCTAGTCTCTTTATGAGGCTAGAGTTCGAAGTACATAAGTTATAAGTTAGTTATCAACAGTAATAGCACAAATACACGTTTGAGCCCTAGGGGCGTACCAAACCATATACCAATAAAGTGGTATAAGAACCACGACTGAGCTAGACACAAGGCCTAGAGCCTGTAGAAGTGCTTGGCCCTCAAGGAACCACCCAAGGTAGTGACACAGGGGACCCACGGGGGACGTGTGCAGTGTGGGAACACAGCCGCGAGCCGCCGTTGACTTCTATGGGGAATGTCGCGGTTGGAGTTTTAAAGAAAAGAGACACTTGGAGGAGGACTTGGAGCAAACCCCTTTAGAACTGGGTCGTTCTAGAGTCTATACCCACGGGAGCACCGGAGTACTTGAGTTACCTCACCCAGGGAAGCCGGGTGCATAGGTGTCTTTCGGGGTCGGGTTTCGTCGTCGTTTTCAATGGCGATCTGCTGCAAAGTGCTGCTGGCGGCCAAGTCGAAAGTGTTCGGGTGGATCCAAAGGTGGATCGAAGATCTGAAGAACCTGAAAGCAGAGGGGACAGAGTCTGGGTCACTAGCCAGTGACCAGGAAGGCGATGAGCGGATGCCCAGCGATGTCGAGTGCTTCAGGTAGGTTGACGGTCATCTTGACTCTTCAGCCACGAGGTCCAGGAGGCGTCGACGATGACCAGGAGCTGAATTCGAGCTGTCCCACAATGTCTGTCGATTGCAGGGGTGTCGGCGACCGGATTGGACCCAACAAGCCTTGGCAACGGCAAGTCTCGTGGAAATAGAAGTAGGACGGTGGTGAAGACCAGCAAGGTCTGAGGGACTCACCCAGCAAAAGTAAGTCAGGGCACGCCTGGAGCAACTAGGGAAGCCCAAGCAGAAGAAGATTGGCCTTCGGGAGGGCCTACTAGCCAACGGACTAGCAACTGCGAAGGAGCCTCGAGTGGACGCACTTAGGGCTGGCTCACGGGACACTCGTGGAGTGCAGGCCAGTGATCGTCGGTGCAGTCGGTGCTGGAGGTGGGGGCTACTCGGAGCCCAAAGCACAACTTCGTGGAAGACCAGGAAGAGGATGCACTTGCAAATGCGCTCGGTGTCCAGGGGTCACGGTTCCACGTTACCCACAACAGCTACGGGCCTCAGCTTTGCTGGGGACTCAGGGCAGCCTTGGGGAAGTCTGAAAAACCACCTCTGGTGATGCAAAGACTTCGGCGTCCGGCGGGAGCTTCAGCGATGCAGACCGGACAATTGCTTCGTTGGTGCCTGCCAAGCAGGGGAGTCACTCCTTGACCCCAAGGGAGATTCTTCAGTCCTCTAATCTTAAAGTAGAGCGTCGAAGGTCCAGGATTCTGTGTCAGAGTTTTGTCCAGGTAAATCTAAAGTCCTAAGGACTGGGGTCCCATACTTATACTAAGTTAGGGTTGGACATACTCTGGGGACCCACCTATGGGAGGGTCAGGGAAGAGGGGTGGTTACACCCATTCCCTTTGTCCAGTTTCGCGCCAGAGCAGGGGCTGGAAGCTGGGGTATGCACAGGGACACCAAGTGTGCCCCCAGTGCAGGACTTCAAAGCACCAGAGAGTGCTCCCGCCCAGCCCCAATACACATTATCCTGTCTGGGGAGGTGGTTACACCTCCCTGGGACAGGAAACCTATTGTCCAGGCCTCCCCTGCCGGAGTTTCAGTCAGCAGCAGGAGGCCAGACCCGTGTCTGTGGCAGCGGCATCCATTTTGTGATGCCAGGGCTTGGAAAGAAGTTACCGGGCAGGCCGGTGTGTACATGTCTTTCCCTCTAGAAGGGTGGAATGCTACCCCCGCCGCCAGAACTGACGGGGGGGTAGTATTCCAAGATGTTTGACAACAAACACGACATGTTTCCGTGCAGCCATCCCAAAGTTAGCATTTAACGCGAGGTTATAATGCGCTTAAGAGTATATGGTCAGGCTGCACTACAAACAGCATCAGAGAAGGGTCTCCGAATGCTGCAGAGGGGCTCTGCTCATTCAGGAGCACCCTCTCACATAGGAACCAAGCACTCTGCCTTCAGGATTGACAAGGCCTGCCATAGGAGGGACTTATAGGTTTATATGGGTGTATGTATGTAGTGATATAGGTAACCTATATCACTGTAAGGGGTGCATGCACCACCTTACCCAGGCTGCAGTAGCAGACCTGTGGTGTCATTTTGGATGGCCTTCCAGGGGTGGCACAATACATGCTGCAGCCCTTGGTAGGCCTCTGAGGTACCTATGCCCTGGGTACATAGTATACCATATACTAGGGACTTATAAGGGCACTCCAGATTCCAATCAGAGATGTGCTTAAGTCACATGGAAACCATTTTAGAGAGGAAGCAGCTAGGCTGGGGTTCTGATTAGCAGGGCCCCAGCCAGACTAAAGTCGAAAAACAGTGAAGCATCAGCAAAAAGTGGGGGTACCCATGTGAAGCAGATCCTACTCTCCTACAACTACTACCATCCCCACCCTTAGGGGGATGGATGCCTGCCACTACCACCACCCCTACTCAGGGGGGCCTGGATGCCTGTCACTACTACCATCTCCACCCTTAGGGGGATGGATACCTGCCACTACCACCACCCCTACTCAGGGGGGCCTGGCTGCCTGTCACTACTACCATCCCCACTCATGGGGGGATGGATGCCTACCACTACCACCACACCTACTCAGGGGGGCCTGGATGCCTACCACTACCACCACCCCTACTCAGGGGGGCATGGATGCCTGTCACTACTACCATCCCCACTCATAGGGGGATGGATGCCTGCCACTACCACCACCCCTACTCAGGGGGGCCTGGATGCCTGTCACTACTACCATCCCCACTCATGGGGGGATGGATGCCTACCACTACCACCACCCCTACTCAGGGGGGCCTGGATGCCTACCACTACCACCACCCCTACTCAGGGGGGCCTGGATGCCTGTCACTACTACCATCCCCACTCCTAGGGGGATGAATGCCTACCACTACTACCACCCCTACTCATGGGGGCCTGGATGCCTGTCACTACTACCATCCCCACTCATAGGGGGATGGATGACTACCACTACCACCACCCCTACTCATGGGGGCCTGGATGCCTGCCACTACCACCACCCCTACTCAGGGGGCCTGGATGCCTGTCACTACTACCATCCCCACCCTTAGGGGGATGGATGCCTGCCACTACCACCACCCCTACTCAGGGGGCCTGGATGCCTGTCACTACTACCATCCCCACTCATAGGGGGATGGATGCCTACCACTACCACCACCCCTACTCATGGGGGCCTGGATGCCTGTCACTACTACCATCCCCACTCATAGGGGGATGGATGCCTACCACCACCACCACCCCTACTCATGGGGGCTAGATGCCTGCCACTACCACCACCCCTACTCATGGGGGCTGGATGCCTGTCACTACCACCACCCCTACTCAGGGGGGGCTGGATGCCTGTCACTACTACCATCTCCACTCATGGGGGGATGGATGCCTACCACTAACACCACCCTACCACCACCCCTACTCAGAGGGGCCTGGATGCCTACCACTACCACCACCACCACCCCTACTCATGGGGGCCTGGATGCCTGCCACTACCACCACCCCTACTCAGGGGGGCCTGGATGCCTGTCACTACTACCAACCCCACTCATAGGGGGCTGGATGCCTACCACTACCACCACCCCTACTCATGGGGGGCTGGATGCCTGCCACCACCACCACCCCTACTCAGGGGGTGCTGGATGCCTGCCACTACCACCACCCCTACTCAGGGGGCCTGGATGCCTGTCACTACTACCATCCCCACTCATAGGGGGATGGATGCCTACCACCACCACCACCCCTACTCATGGGGGGCTAGATGCCTGCCACTACCTCCACCCCTACTCATGGGGGGCTGGATGCCTGTCACTACCACCACCCCTACTCAGGGGGGGCTGGATGCCTGTCACTACTACCATCCCCACTCATGGGGGGATGGATGCCTACCACTAACACCACCCTACCACTACCCCTACTCAGGGGGGCTGGATGCCTGTCACTACTACCATCCCCACTCATAGGGGGATGGATGCCTACCACTACCACCACCCCTACTCATGGGGGCTGGATGCCTGCCACCACCACCACCCCTACTCAGGGGGTGCTGGATGCCTGCCACTACCACCACCCCTACTCAGGGGGCCTGGATGCCTGTCACTACTACCATCCCCACTCATGGGGGATGGATGCCTACCACTAACACCACCCTACCACCACCCCTACTCAGGGGGCTGGATGCCTGCCACTACCACCACCCCTACTCATGGGGGCCTGGATGCCTGTCACTACTACCATCCCCACCCTTAGGGGATGGATGCCTGCCACTACCACCACCCCTACTCATGGGTGGCTGGATGCCTGTCACTACTACCATCCCCACCCTTAGGGGGATGGATGCCTACCACTGACACCACCCCTACTCATAGGGGGCTGGATGCCTGCCACTACCACCACCCCTACTCATAGGACGGGTAATGCATGACACAACCAGCATACTCCCACATAAGGAATGTCTGAAAATTACATCCCCCCCAACACCATGACAAGCGTGTGTAGTCTGTGTCAAATGACTACAACACTGAACATGACATTGAACATACAATGTGACCACCATCACATGTGTCACACATAAATGTGTGTGGCCTCCACAATGCAAGCCGACCATGACCACTGTGGCAATGGGTTCGAACACCCCATCACCACAGTGACCAAAAGGTAAGTGTGGGGTCCATAGCTGAAGCACATTTTGAACAGTGTGGCAATGGGGCCTAAAGCCCCATCATCACAGTGACCAAAAGGTAAGTGTGGGGTCCATAGCTGATGCACATTTTGAACAGTGTGGCAATGGGGCCTAAAGCCCCATCACCACAGTGACCAAAAGGTAAGTGTGGGGTCCATAGCTGATGCACATTTTGAACAGTGTGGCAATGGGGCCTAAAGCCCCATCACCACAGTGACCAAAAGGTAAGTGTGGGGTCCATAGCTGAAGCACATTTTGAACAGTGTGGCAATGGGGCCTAAAGCCCCATCACCACAGTGACAAATAGCTGATGCACATTTTGAACAGTGTGGTCATCACAGTGACCAAAAGGTAAGTGTGGGGTCCATAGCTGATGCACATTTTGAACAATGTGGCAATGGGGCCTAAAGCCCCATCACCACAGTGACCAAAAAGTAAGTGTGGGGTCCATAGCTGATGCACATTTTGAACAGTGTGGCAATGGGGCCTAAAGCCCCATCACCACAGTGACCAAAAGGTAAGTGTGGGGTCCATAGCTGAAGCACATTTTGAACAGTGTGGCAATGGGGCCCAAAGCCCCATCACCACAGTGACCAAAAGGTAAGTGTAGCCATGGTAAAAGCTGCCAAAGCCAAACTGCATGGATGATTCCTGGTCACACAACAACAAACACATCAGTGGCATAGTAGTGCTTGTGTCCCATAGCAACATAGATTGGGTGAGGCAAACAGTGCAGTGGCAATGAAACATCGTTTTGGCCATGTGCATACAAACATCACCCATGGGGGCTCACATTGTCAACATTCACAAATAACACAATGACATAAGTGACCATCATAATGCAGACCCACATATCTGCACCAATGGACACACAAATGTAGATATCCTGTGGAGACTGTAGATGTCAGGTGAACAAATACCATACCATGGCAGCAATGGGACATACAAACCATGATTATTGTGCTGACTGATGACCTAGGAGTCCCAGGGACAGCAGGGGAAAGCCACCAAACAACATACAGCCAATGGCACACTCAAGATATGCCAATGCAGTGGTGCAAATGCACAAACACAAACAGGCAGACTCACACTGCATATCAAACACAACAGGTGATGGGGGTGTGTGCCAGTGACCTCAGGCAACCACACAACACATGAGGAGGCCTGAATTCCAATTACACAGATGTGTATACAGTGCCATACAAAAGAAACTCATGGATCGGATTCCCCTATGTGGGCAAACAGGCATTGTTAGATGAGAGGGAGCCCAAATTACACATGTCACACAAGCTTGTAGGAACAGCAACTAACACAGCAAGAGACAGACCCACCACAGCACTACCCCCAGGGACCCCACATTGTGGTGACACTAGCCTGCATGATAATCCCACTGTGATGACAAAGGTAGATGTCATTCACACTGTGAACCACAGCCATGTGTCCTGAGCAACAAACTACCATCACACCTACACAAGCACAAATCAATCAAAACGGCCTGCCAGCCAAGGCCAATATGGAGGTAGGGGCCTAGCCATGCAACAACTCACATTTGCACACACTCAACACCACACACCTTGATCTCCACCAATGTGCAGCAGTGAAGCTCACATGGACTGGTGACATTGCACATGCACCCATGACAATCCCAGGGGTGGTGGTGGGAACTAAGGTGCAGAAACCCATCACACATGGCCAGTCAACAAGACTCGTGAATGTCTGACACACTGCACACTGCACAGTACGCGGTACATGGGCATGACGTGAAATCCACCCCAATCAATGGGATCCCGGCCATAGTCACACACCAATGAAGAAGCCAAGGTGACCCACAAAGAACACACGTAGACAACTTCCAACATTGCAGCTCTGACCCTGAGGAGTGGCAGCAGTCACACACACAACGTGTCACAATCACTGAAAGCTAGCAGAAACTGTAAATTACATGACTTGTGTAACCAACAAGTGCCAAGGGGAATCCTGACTGTGTCCCATCTGCGTTTGCCCACATCCCCAGCCCTGACAACAAAGACAACTAGGGATGACAACCTGATGAACATTAGTTTGCCATGCACCCACATCCCGGAGAAACCAGGTCCAAGATGCTGGATGAACACAGAACAACTCAGCAAGCATCACAAACAGGAACATCCGTAGGGACACAGCCTGTGTAGGAAAAGGGAAGGGAACACGCACAGACATGCTTACACAAAACACTACACGGGCCCAGGCAATGTCACGGGATTACACACTGCCATGAGGGCACTCCACTCCTGTGGAAGGTCCGCTGTGCCAAACCTTGTCTGTGCACGACTCAAACATGTCAGCAGAACACTCGGTCAGTGAGTCAACAACTACAACACACTGAAGGCTCTGCTCCCATCAGCCTGGGTACGGGAGTGTCACGTCAGTCATCTGCATACACCCAAAACACGTGTCAAGCAAGTATACACAGATGAGTCCTTCAACATTGATGTGCTAAACTGCATGTCCAGTGGAGATGGGCACACAGTCAGGGAAATAGAAACATTGAAAAGTGGTAAGCCCACCAGATGTGCATCAGTGTAAGACAAAGATGTTAATTTACAAATGCAAAACGTACATCCCTGTGTCAAATGCTGAACATTACACCCTCAGACTGCAGCAAAGGATGCTATAGATCCAGACTACATCAGGACACATATCCCATGGACCACATGGAGTCCATCACAGCAACACTTCATTTTCCTGATCTGAACACTATTACAACTGCAAATGCATAATGATACTCATCTACATCATGTACATCAAAAGAAAAACCACAAGTAAACAAAAAAAGGCTTTATTCAGCAAATGTCAAACTAAAATTTTAAGTCCTAAAGAAACTAAGGCCAATGGCCAGTCCAAATACACAGTCCCAACAGGGTGATATGTGACAACATGTCACCCATTGCTTGCCTGCACTGGTACGGACAGGGGACATCCCCCTTGGAGGGGCATACAAGGGGCAGGCCAGGCACCGCAGGGACAGGATCAGGGGATGCCAGAGTGAGGCAGTGAAGGGGTGGTGGGTGCATGAGTGTCACCGGCAGCTGCAGTGGAGGTGTCTGACTCAGGGGGGGCCGGCACCACTGTAGGGCACAAGTCAGATGGTGTGGGTGCTGCAACCACTGCAGTGGGCCGGTCAGATGGAGTGGACTGGGTCCCCACTGCAGTGCCCGAGTCAGACGGGGTGGTTGTGGACTCCACTGCAGTGCATGACTCCAAGGGAGTGGAAGGGGGGGCAGATGAGGTGGGCAGGACAGAGGGGGGACCCGGTCTCCACACCAGTGGCACAAACAGGCAGAGCGTCTGGTTTGGGGGTGGAAGAGCAAGTGGCAGGGGGGAGGGCCTATGCAGTTTGGGGATGCGGTATCGGTGTGTGGGGGAACCTGGGGCAGGTTGTGGCGGTGGAACCTGTGGAGTGGTGGCCTGGGGGATGGAGGAGAGAGTCTGGGTGGTGGAGCTGCGTGGTGGTGGTGGTGGGGTCTTGCCCTTCCTGGTCCGGGGGGACTTCCGAATGGGGTCCTCAGTCTGCCTGCACCTGGGGGAGGGTGTCCGGGGGCGAGGGGCACTCCCCTCTGTGTGGGTGGACTTCCTCTTCCCCCGGTATGCTGGATCAGCAGGATCGGAGGGGAAGAGGTCGAGGTCACAGAGGAAGAGCTGCTGTGTAGGTGGGGTTGCAGGTGAGGCAAGGGAAGGGGTCTTGGAGGGAGAGGATTTGGAGGACTGCGGAGTGACTGTGGATGCCTGTGTGTGTGTCTGTTCCCCATCCCCTGTGTGTGTGGTAACAGTCCCCTGAGGATGCTTGTGTGCACGTCTTGCCTTTCTTTTGGGTGTGTCTGTGCTGCTCGTGTCTGTGTGTTTGGGTGATTGTGCAGGTGTGCATGTGCTTTGGACAGGTAGGGTGCCAGGAAGTGTGGATGGGGCAGAGGTAGGAGGGGTGAGGGACTGTTGGAGGAGGGACACTGCTGCCGTCAGGGAGGAGTCCATGGACTTATTGCTCCTCTGTAGGGCAGACATACCCGTCGAGATGCCCTCCATGAACGACACCAGCTGTGTCAACAGAGTGGTGTGTGCATGAAGGACACTCAGCATTGCTGTCTGCCCTACATGGAGCTGCCGAAGTAGGTACACAGACTCCTCACTCAGGGCAGTAGGGGACACAGGGGCAGGGGGTGCGGTGCCTGGCACGAAGGAGACACGCTCCCGAAAACGGGAGCCTCCACGGACCTCTGGAATCGGAGCCAATGGGAGGGCAGTGGTGGTGGTGGTGGCGGGGCCAGACAGACTAGCTGGGGTGTGGTGGCTGCTGACACTCGCCTCCACAAGGGAGTCATCATCCGAGCTGCTGTGGTCCTCAGCTGAGGTGGATGGTGCTGAGGACTCCTCGGTGTGGCTCCCCTCACCCTCCGTGCCACTGGGTCCCTCCGACCACTCGTCGGCTGCTGACCCAGTCTGGCTCTGCAGCTCCTCCTGGTCTGTGGAGCTGTCCCCTACTGTGGCCGTGGATGTATCTGCAAACAATTAGGGAAACAGACAAACATCAGTCACCTGCACTGACCGCACACACCACAGTAAGTACAGCACATTACAGAGCAAGCCCTGGCATCCTTAGTTGAACATTGCCAAAAGTCCTCACACAGATTTGGAGAAGCCAATTGTCAGTCTGATGGTCAACCATGGAACTCACACCCCTCCTGCCCTTGCACCCATCTGTCTGGTGCCTGTCTGATGGTAATACCCCAGTGTGGACACATGCACCACCTACACAGTTGTTGGACATTGCAGAGAACACGGTGAAGTATGTGAACATGCACACATCACATCTCTTGCCACTGAGTCAGTGCAGGTATCCGGATAAAGGGATGGCCAGAGTCTAAATAGAAATGCATGTGATGCATATCAGCACCAGACACCATGATGCACCCATGTCCGGATAGTCAATGCCACAATGGGGTGCATGTTGCACATGTCACTCCCCTGCAGGATCACTCTTAGGAAGTTTAATGCCATGACACAGGCATGCGTGCAAAGTCATACATCACTGTCTCCAGTCACATGGCCATGGCAGCCAGCCAACAACAGTCTGCACTGTGTCACAATCCTAGGACATGGGGAATGCAAGTTATGTAACTGACAAGTGCACATGTCCATCCCCCACAAACCACATCATCTGAACTCGTATTTGTCCACGTCATACCAATTGGACATATGGGAGACATGAAACACAACTCTCAGAACCTGAGCACCTCACAGTGTGCTGTGAATGAAAAACAGCTGCCTGAAAGTCACAGTCGCATACACCTGTGTGCACATTCAAGTGATCAAACACCTATAAGTCACAGAAGTATCGTCTCTCATGGTCACATCTCAGATGGCATGCTGAGCCCTAACCGATAAACATACCAGTAGTCCTGACAACGAAGCCACAGCACAATGACACAGAGGCAGACACCTGAGGGAACATTTCACTGATCACAACATGTCAGCTGATACACGGGAGTGGGAGTACAGAGTGTATTGTATGCCCTGGAGTAGGCATGACTGTCCAGCTCCACCTGTAAGAGGGATGAGCCCTGGACAGTAGGCAGGTGGCTAAGCATGTGTGACACACATGACATACATACTCCTGAGGCCCAAACATTGTTCCCACCCGCAGCATGGGGGTGTGCCAAATACCCCAGGGACATGTGGTGATTCAGATCAGCAAGTGGACCACATATCAAAGTTACACCAAGATTAAATTTCACGACTTAGGCATTGTGTGAGCAATCGACCCACCCATGAAGCCCACCACAAAGTCACGGGAACAAAAGCTGTCCCCCACCTTGAGCAAAGCAAAATGCAAGGACCCTGTACCCAAGTGACACCATTTCCTGACCGTAAGGACCACACCTGCGTATCAGATGAGGAGTGGGCATGTCACAATTGAGGGACATGGGTCCTGGACCACAAGACTGATGTACTGTGGAAGTTTAACCAGGCCAGAGGAGGGCACATAGCATGTCAGACAGAGTTCACAGTGCAGTCATGGACTCACCCCCTCCTTGCTGCTGTCTGTCCTTCAGCTGCCTATCCAGGTCAGGGAAGACCACCGCCAGGATCCGGAGCAGGTGGGGGGTCAGGGTCCATTGTCCGCCCCTCCTGCGAGGAGGCGACAGCTTCAGCTGGACCCTTGCGATCCTCCGGGTCCAGCCACGAAGGTCCTGCCACCTCTTCTGGCAGTTGCAGATCCGGCGCTTGTAGACCCCGACGGATCTTACTGCCCGGGCGATGGTCAGCCAGATTTCCTGCTTACGGTGGGCATCAACCTGTGAGGATGACAAAGTGAAAAGGCCATTACTACACATGCAACATATCCGTGCATCACACAGTCGGATATACATGCCTCAATCACAGGGGCATATGATGTACACAGGCAGTGCAACGATGGCTATGAACAGTTTGCCAGCAGTTACTACATGGTATCATTGCATGGGAAGTAAACCTTGTTGGAATGCACTGTTACTGCTCTGTACCTGTTCAGTGCATGTGACTACACACTTTGGGGGTGAGAACTACTCAGTGAGCATGCTAGCCAGTGGTGTGCACACTGGAAGTCTTGCTAGTCAGACAACATGCACAATTAGTAAGGCAGTGGACAGCACACTCACCTGCTCCCCTGGTGTCCCATACATCTTGCTGTACTGTGGAAGGAGGTTGTCCAGCAGGGCCTGGTTCTCCTCAAGGCTGAAGGCTGGGGCTCTATCCACAGTACGTGCCATTGCAGTAGCCAGAGGATGCAGAGACAGCAGCAGTGTTGGTGGCAGATGTCGTCCTGGAGCATGTAGTGCAGGCAAGTGAGCCCTCAGGGGAACAGCCAGCATTATATGTGTGCTGCAGAGGCAGATACTGTCCCATGTGTCCAAAGTGATAGGTCCAAGTCGTTTGCATCTTCTGAATCTGACCAATCCATGGAATACCAGCACTAATACACGCCCACAGCATCCTTCAAAACTTCAACTTCATGACACCCATGAATTTGCAACATTGTTGTGGCTGGCCAACTGAATTCACTGCATCAGACTCGTTGAAGCTTTGAAAACGCGTCTGTTGCCATGCCAGGCCCCAGCCAATGCGTGCGCACCGTTCGGTCCATTGCTGTACAACGCGTATTCCGGGATACAACGCGTACCCGCTCACAACAGATGCAATGGGCCGTGCGGGCACAACGATCGGTCCATTGCTGTACAACGCGTATTCCGGGATACAACGCGTACCCGCTCACAACAGATGCAATGGGCCGTGCGGGCACACCGATCGGTCAATTGCTGTACAACGCGTATTCCGGGATACAACGTGTACCCGCTCACAACAGATGCAATGGGCCGTGCGGGCACACCGATCGGTCCATTGCTGTACAACACGTATTCCGGGATACAACGCGTACCCGCTCACAACAGATGCAATGGGCCGTGCGGGCACACCGATCGGTCCATTGCTGTACAACGCGTATTCCGGGATACAACGCGTACCCGCTCACAACAGATGCAATGGGCCGTGCGGGCACACCGCTCGGTCCATTGCTGTACAACGCGTACCCGCCCCCAACAGATGCAATGGGCCGTGCGGGCACACCGATCGGTCCATTGCTGTACAACGCCTACCCGCTCACAACAGATGCAATGGGCCGTGCGGGCACACCGCTCGGTCCATTGCTGTACAACGCGTATTCCGGGATACAACGCGTACCCACTCACAACAGATGCAATGGGCCGTGCGGGCACACCGATCGGTCCATTGCTGTACAACGCGTCCCTGTACAGGTCACACGCATATGTCACCATGCTTGTCACTGGTGAACGTATGCCAGCCACATATACTTTCCAGGGACTCAGGGGCACACCTACAACACCACACCCAGTCCACACTGTATCTAAGGCATGTAAGGCTGCATTACCTTTTCTGTGTATGGGGGTAAACATGTGGTTTTGGGGTGGCACTTGGGGGCAGCCACACCCAGGCTGTGCACGTGTTCATGGGGACAGGATCCTTTGTGTGTTGTGCACCTGACCACTGTGATGGGCAACTGTTCATTTTGGAGCATGTGGCATGGTCACATTTCTAGGTTGTGTATGTGTATGACATGTCACATACCCCCAGGCTCACATGTGGGAAGGCATGTACGTCACAGGGTGACCCATTGCCACAATAGTGATGGTCCTCCACAGTCTGTGTGCATGTTGTGTTTCCGATGTCTCTGACTCCATGTGCACAATGGGAGACAGTCTCCACATCCACGTTGTTTGTGCATGGACTTTGATGTTGTGTGTGTGTGGTGTCACAGACGTCCATGTCTGTCCTGCAGAGGCAACAGGGGCCACTACCTGTGGGAGTCATGTTTGTTTTTCTGACGTGTACATGATACGCCATGTCATGCCAGTGTCCATGTGGCAAGACAGGGTCCCTGGGAATCTACCTGTCAATGAGCTGTGATGCCTGTGGCGCATCTGTCCAGACATGTCACTGTGGTGTGTGTGTGGAACGTGACAGCAGTAAATGGGTACTGTGACACAGCCTAATGGTTTCCCATAGCACACCCTGGAACCTGTTATCAACACATGTTGAACTGAGATGTTAGATGATGTCCATGTAGGTGCCATATATGTCCAAACAGAACGGCACACACATCAAGTACCTGTGTCTTGTAATGATGTATCATGTGAAATTGAGTATGGTGAATGGCACATATGTGGGGTGACTGACAATCTTTCTTTCTTCACCTATGCACTGCAGTGCTCCAGCTGTCCATAGACCATTCCCTGACCTGGCAACAATGGTGGAACGTGACAGCATCCGACGGTACCGCTTCACCAGGCAGCTGATTGTGGATTTGGCAGTGCGCTTGGCCCCACATTTGCAACCTGGCCGGCCGTACCCTACAGCGCTGACCCCCAAGGTGAAGGTGATGGCAGCCCTACACTTCTTTGCCACCGGTACCTTTCAACACACTGTGGCGACTGCTGGTGGGATGTCACAGACTATGTTCAGCCGTGTGCTACGCGATGTTTTGGAGGCAATGTTGAGATGCCTGAACCAGTACATCTATTTCCCAACATGTCAACAACTCACTGACGTCAAGAGTGACTTCTATGCCCTGGGGAGGATGCCACATGTCATTGGCTCCATTGATGGGACACATGTGGCTTTGGTACCACCACAGGCACATGAGCAGGCATACCGGAACCGTAAACATTACCATTCGATCAATGCTCTGGTGGTATGTCTTGCAGATATGACCATCACACATGTGTGTGCCCGTTTCCCCGGTTCTGCACATGATGCCTACGTGATGAGGAGTAGTCGCATCCCGAGGATGATGTCACAGATGCAAAACCAGCGTGCCTGGCTTGTCGGTGTGTACTGACTTTGTACCATTCTGTGTGTTCTGCTATTTTGTATTCCGCCCACTTTTCCAACTCAGCTAATGTGCAATTGTCTGTCTGTAGGTGACTCGGGATACCCCAACATGCCGTGGTTGCTGACACCCCTCAGGAACCCTGTGACACCAGCCCAGATGCGCTACAATGAGGCACATGGTCGGACCAGGAGAATGATTGAGCGGACCTTTGGTCTCCTGAAGAGCCGCTTCCGCTGCCTGGACAAGACAGGAGGGGCCCTCCCATATGCCCCAGCAAAGGTGTGCAAGATTGTCATCATCTGCTGCATGCTACACAACCTGGCAGTGCGGAAGGAGTTGCCTCTCATCCTGGATGACGATGACCAACGTCCGCCACCTGTGGAGGATCCTGGCCTGGGCCACGATGCCAGTGATGATGATGATGATGAGGGTGATGTCCGCACACAGCTCATCACCAACTTCTTCAGCTGAATGTGAGTATCCATAGATGTCATGTCAATGATGTGAGTTTGCATGATATGTGTGGGTGGTGCTCTGGTGCTGTTTGAGTGTGGCCATGTGCTACTTGACTGGATGCGTGCAGCGATGTGTTCTTGCAGGTAGTCTGTACTGCCCAACAGTGTTGACATGCTAACTAGGTTTTGTGTAGTTATATTGTGACATGTATTGGGCATGAGTATTGCAGTTCTGTGCTGTTCTTCAGTGGTTTTGACTGTGTGTCATGTCTGACCTTCACAGGGTGCTTACAGAGTTGTTTGGTCAACTTGGATCCCCCGACTCCATGATTCCGCTTTCAGGGTGGCAGCAGTAGTTTCCCTACAGGTGATGTGCCACACACCCCTGGACTTTCTATCTTCTGCACTTTTTGACTTTGTGGCCACAGCCACGTGGGATTACCTTGCATTTGTAGTGGAAACAACATGTTGCAAATGTGTAATAAACCCGTGCTTCACTTTGGGATGTGCGTTGTCTGTGGTCACACATCTGACTGACATTTGCTTGCTGCACCTGTGGGCTAGTTGACACAGACTGTGAATAGGTGTGGTGTCTGTGCATTCCACAGTATTTCCTGGCAACATCAGTGTAGGCGAAGAGTCCGATGGCCCTGGTGTCTCTGTGTTGTGTAGCCCTAGTGGTGTGTCTCCCTCATATGTATCACGTCACCATGACTCACATGACGGTGTTGTACTTGCTGTAGCAGTTAGCATACACAGTGTAATTTAGCAGATCATCATCCCCATGACAGTAACCATGTTAGAATCACAACAGAGGCAAGTATGGTGTAGTAGTGATTTTATTTACAGACATGTGTGAGTATAGTGCACAGGATGGTGGGTGCTGTACATTAGGATTGTGATCCGAAGTTCCCAGATGAGTTGGAAGTCTTGGTAGCAGAAATGTCCTGAGTGAAGTCCACAGTCATCTGATACATTAGTCCAACTTAGACTCCCCATGTCATGTGGGAGAGTTGTGTTGCATTCTACAGGGTGAACAGTTTGCACACAAAGGAGACTTTCCAGAACAGGTGTTGGCTTCCTGGGGGATGTACATGGCCATCAACCTCTCAGTTTTCCTTCCTCGGACGACCCCTCTTCTTTGGGGGGGACCCTCACGTGCAGGCTGCTGCGGTGCAGGGGACTCTCCGCCAGAGTCCTCCTCCCTCCCTGTGGCAGTTGCAGTTGTTGCAGCACCAGATGTTGTGGGCACACAGGGAGGTGTGGCCATGTTGGTGCTAATCTGGCGGAGGCATGTCAATATGTCCCTATGCACCGCTGTCAGTTCTTGCCATGTGTCCCACTTGGACTCCATGCGAGACATGTGTGTCTCCACACGGGACATGTGTGAGTCCAAGCGGGCATGATGGGCAGCCTGCTGCTGTTGGATGTCCTTGAGGATCCCCACTACCTGGCTGACCTCTCCGGTGCTATTCTGGTACGCATCAGCAATGCGTGCCAGTTGTGGGTCATCATGCAGTCCAGACCCCTCTGCAAACAGCGACCTCTGCCTACCACCCCTCCCACCACCCCTGGCGACACGTGCGGGACCTGCGGTGGCACGCCCAGGTGACCCTAGGCCCCTTGGGGGTTGTTACTGGGGTCGTTGTCCGTAGCTCGACGTTGGGCCAGGGTCCCTGTGCTGTTGTCATTGGTGGTCCTTGGTCTGTCCGTGTCGGCGGGGGTGGTCTGTGTGTTGGCAGTTGTTGGAGGGGTGGGTGCAGGGGTGCAGATGTTGGTCCTGCTGGTGCTGCATGATGACTCGCACCGGAGGGGCCAGGTAGGTCTTCGCCATCCGAGGAGTGCAGAGGCTGTTCCACACCAGTGAGCTCAGTGTCCCCCGGAGCCTGGGACAGGGACTCCTCCTCGCCTGCTGCTGTGTCCCCATCATCAACTGTTTTTGGAAGAGACACACAATGTATGTTATATTTCTACAGGCATCAATGGTTCACACACCTGACAGTTGTGACTGTACCTCTGGGTGCGGACCTGTACATTGCATTGTCCTAAGTTGTAACAGTAAGAGGTTGATATTGGTATAGCACATTGTCCTGCAAACCTGAGGCTTTTCAATGTGAATGTTGAGGTGTGTGCATGGCCAGCATTGGTTGTATTTGGTGGACATCTGGCCCTCCTTCTCCCCCCAGCCCAGTTATCCCACCATGAAGCATGCCACCCTTACAGTGTGTTCAGGTTGACTCTCAGGATGTCATTCAGTGGTGTCCTGCTGTTGGTTTGTGCACAGGTCCCAGCAGGGCCTGGTACTCCCCACAACAGAGCACCATTGTCAGACATCTTTGATATGGCTTTTCACTCCCTGTGAGGTGTGCATGCTTCAGTGCTAGCTTGCTGGGCCATGTGGGTGGGGGATGTTGAGCTGTGACTACCACTCCCATCATGCTATTGCCTACACCCCCTTCCCAGCATGCCCATACTTCCTTCCTTTTGACTCTGCTTCCCTGTGGGGTAGTGTGCCTGTGCTGACAGGATGGCTGACAGTGTTGTCCTGGCAGTTGTTTGGCTACAAGTCCCAAGAGTGTCCCTGTGCTTCACACAGCATAACCCAGGGTGGTGGTTCTTTGTGGGATCTTCAATTAGAGTGTGAGGCATTGCATTCTCCCAGGTGGGTTATGTGGAGTTAGTGTTGAGGGTGTGTGTGAGGAGAACTGCTTGTACTATGGTCAGTGCTGTGAGTCCTCCTTCCCACCCAGCCAGATATCCCACCATGGAACGTGCTTCCATTGCAGGGAGTGCAAGTTGGCTTTCAGGATGTCAGTCAGTGGTGTCCTGCTGTTGGTTGGTGCACAGTTCCCAGCAGGGCCTTGTGCTCCCACAACAGAGCACCATTCTCAGACATCTTTGAAGTGGCTTTTCACTCCCTGTGAGGTGTGCATGCTTCAGTGTGAGCTTGCTGGGCCATGTGGGTGGGGGATGTTGAGCTGTGACTACCACTCCCATCATGCTATTGCCTACACCCCCTTCCCAGCATGCCCATACTTCCTTCCTTTTGAGTGGACTTCACTGTGTGTGAGTGTGACAGCAATGGCAAGATGGCTGACAGTGTGGTCCTGTTGTTTGTTGGTGCACAGTTCCCAGCAGGGCCTTGTGCTCCCCACAGCAGTACCCAGTGTCAGACATCTTTGAAGTGGCTTTTCACTCCCTGTGAGGTGTGCATGCTTCAGTGCTAGCTTGCTGGGCCATGTGGGTGGGGGATGTTGAGCTGTGACTACCACTCCCATCATGCTATTGCCTACACCCCCTGTTGGACTTGGCCCTTTTTGCAGGGTCATCCCTAAACTTTTTGCCTTCCTCCTATATTTTTTCTGACCTGTTGTTGGCTGTTTTATGACTCTGGGCACTTTACCACTGCTGATCAGTGCTAAAGTGCATATGCTCTCCCTATGATAAATTGCGTTATGTATTAGTGACTCCATGATTGGATGATTGGTTTACTTGTCAGTCCCTAGTACAGTGCACTGAGTGTGCCCAGGGCTTGTAAATCCAATACCGCTGGTGGGCTCGCAGCACTGGTTGTGCCACCCACAGAAGCGGCTTGTAAATGTGCCTCAGGCCTGCCATTGCAGAGCCTGTGTGCAGCCTAGGGCTGCCATGTCGACTTGGTGAGTACACCCACTTACCAGTCCCTAAACCTTCCCTTTACTGCATGTTGGTCACCCCTAAAGTAGGCCCTAGGGCAGGGTGCATTGTAAGTATAAGGTAGGACATGCCCTGGTGTGTGTGGCATGTCCTAATAGTGAATTACAGCCATTTTCGTTTTTCACTATTGCAAGGCTACCTGCTCCCCATAGGCCAGAATGGGCAGACTGACTATTACACCGTATAGTCAGAACTGACCCAGGGAACATGGTAGAAAAACGAATTTAGTATGCCTGAACTCAGAATGATAAAATACATCTTTTAGTGAAGTTGGTTTTAACATTCTGTGTTTGAAAATACCACTTTTAGAAAGTGGGTATTTTCTTGCCTAAACTTCCAAGCCTGCCTCTGCTAGGTTGTGTATTCCTTGTCTGGAGATTGAGTGACAGGGGCTGGGGGTGGCTACAGGAGACAGGGTGAGTCAGCACAGGGCTGAATAGAAAGATCTGCATCCAGAGTGGAGGGAGGAGTTGCACCTGGGTCTGAATAGGGCTGTGCCTGCCTTCCACAATGCTGGCTCCACCTCCTGCCGGGCGGCTGAGCACCCTGCCCCACATTCTGAAAGGAAAGAAGGAGACAGAAAAACAAAAGTGCTCCAGGACTGACCAGAACTGGTTTTGGGCTGGGCAGAGGCCTCTCTGCCTTCAGAGAACAAAGGAAAACTGTGTATAAAAAGGGGACCCAGACCCCTAGGAAATTAGATCACTTCTGGGAAATCAAGAAACCTGTTGCCAAGGAGAAGAACCGGAGAAGCTGAAGGAGGAGTACTGCCCCTGTGCTGTTTTGCTGATTGGGGTTGGCCTGCAGTGGTTGCTGTCTGCCAAGGACAGGAGAAAAGACTTTGCTGTGCTTTGTCATCTTGAAGAAGGGAATCTCCAAGGGCTTGAACTGAGCTTGCCTCCTGCCTGAAGTCACAGGGACACAAAGACTTCACCCCTTCGGTTTGCCTGCATCTGGAACTGCTGTTTTAGCTGCTAACAGAGGGAAATTGCAACACCGACGCCGACGAGCGACGCCGTAACCTGCACCGAAGCCGTGGGCACCGCTCGTGAAGAGCACGACGCACCGCCCCGACTTGCACCGTAGGCCCGACGCCTGCCGACGCCGTGCGACATCGACTCCGAAGCCGTCATCGAGGCCGCTGCCTGCACCGGAGCCGAGGACACCGCTCGTGACGCTCACGACGCACCGTCCCGACTCGCACCGCAGCCCCGACTTCACCGACGCCAGGGCTTCATCATCGCGGAGCCGATCCTCGACGTGGGTGACCCCGAATCCATCGACGCCGCACCATCGTAAGGAACCGACGCCTCGCCGCCATCCGTGACGTCACCTCCCGACACAGTAAGGAACCGACGCCTCACCTCCCTGCGCTGCAGTAAGGAACCGAGACATCACCTCCCTGGGGTCGTAAGGAACCGACGCCGCCGGCGCCAACGAAGCATCACCTCCCCGACGCCGTGCACCGTCTTTGTTTTCATCGAATTCCAGGTACTGTTCTTTGTGGGTCTGCTCGACTCCAGGCCCGACGCCGCGCACCTCGCGGTCGGCGCCGTACTTTGGGATTTCCACCGGTCACGACGTCGTGATAACTCCAAGTGGAGTTATTTGTTGCTACAAGCTTTATTTGATTGACTATCCTATTTTTGAAGATAACGTGAACTGTCTCTATCATTTTAAGTCTATTTTTGATTACAGTATTGTGGATTTTTGCTATTGGGTCTTGTGATAAGTCTATATAAAGATTACTTATTTTTACATAAACAACCTGTGTGGTGTCCATCTGTAGTGTTTTCACTGTATTACTGTATGTGTTCACAAATGCTTTACACACTGCCTCTGAGATAAGCCTGTCTGCTCGTGCCAAGCTACCAGGGGGTGAGCAGGGGTTATTTTAGGAGTGTTTCCCCCTTATCCTGACTAGAAGCAAGGGTCCCTATTTGGACAAAGGTGCAAACCATTGCCAACTAGAGACCCCCAGTTCTAACATTGGTGGTCAGCGGTGAGGATTTGGACTTGCATTTGTGATTCATATACAGTGATTGGTGTACACTACTAGTGAGTGCAGACCAATACGCGACCACATACCTTTTTGATAGGACTTTTTTTTCCTTGGAACCTTTATTTTTGTTGAGAACTGCCAATTTTTACCATGAGCAAAAAGGATCCATTGCACCTGCAGATATTGAATTTGAAGAAGATAGGGTTGATACCTACACTGTGCCAGAACTCAAAGCTGTTTGTAAAAAGTTTAAAATCTCTATGAGAGGCCTCACCAGGAAGGAGGAGTTTCACAAGGCGCTAAGGGCCTGGTTGGAAGCACGGAATGCCAGTGGGCAGTCCGAGGAGCCTGTGGAGGAGGCAGAGAATTTAGATGGGCAGCTTGAGGGGCCATTGGGCTTACCTGGGAGGGGAGTGCCTTCCAGGGAGGGCAGCAGTGTTTCTCAAAGGGCCTGTCTCCAGAGGAGCTGGAGGACAGGGATAAAAGCAGGATGCATGAAATGGAAATGGCCAAACTAAAACAGGGAAGCCATGATAGCCTTGAGCATAAGAAATTGGAGTTGGAAAGTAAGAGGTTGGCCATGGAAGAAAGGAAGATGCTTTTAGAGCATGAGAGAATGATGAGGGTGTTGGAGTTCAAAGCCAGGGGCTTAGGGATTCCCTCCTCTGGTGGCAGCAAAATTGTATTACCTAGTGCTGAGGGAGTAGTACACACACCCAGAGATGTGGTGCCTGACTTGGAGGGGGTTAATATACACCAGGAGGTTCAAGGACATGAGGTAGCTCCAGTAGTGCGCAGTGTCCCTGAGAGGAATAGGGAAACTGACGCAGGGATTCATGGTCCTAGTAGCAGGAGGGACACTCTACTGACTCTAGATGGGAGGTGCAGGGAGAGTGGTTCCCCCATGTTTGAATTCCTGGGGTGTGAGTGTGAAGACCGCCCAGAAGAGTGTGGGTTGAGTGACAGAGACAGTCAGATACTGTCTTGCCAATCTCAGCAGAGTGGTGTGGGGTACATGTGTGAGGCACTGGATGGTGAGGTGAAGGATAACTTGGTTAACACCTGTGAGGGGTTGTGTGATCCAATTGTGGGAGAGCATATTGTAAGTCCCTGTTTTCCAGAGCTATGCCAACGCCTGTTGGAGAGTGAGTTCTCTGACCCCAGGGAGCTCACGAGGGAGGAAGACCTTTTGGTGGTTTCCAGAGGGTCTGAAAAGGCATTGGGGAGTGACCCTAAGAGGAGTGGCTCAGGTATCTTCCAGCCCAGAGTGGTGGAAGTGGTTCAGTGTAGCCCAGCTAGGTCCCGTGGTAATGGGAGGGGTGCAGGGACTCACGTCCTGTCTCAGTGGAGAAGGAGTGAGTGTGGGGCTGCGTGTCCCAAGGTGCCCGAAACCCAGTCTCAGAGCCTGGATGGTTCTTTAAGGGAACACCAGGTAGGGAGCCTAGGCTGTCCTGATGGGCCGCCTGTTGAGGAGGATCTCCTAGCGTCTAGAGAACCTGGAGCGTCTGTAAATGGAGCTCCAGTGTTTCTGGTGTCTGGCAGTGCCGCTCCAGTTGAGAGGGGAGAGAGTCCCCAGTGGAAGAACCAGTGGGTCAGGGACCAGCCAGAAGGGCTGAGTCACCAGTGAATGACCATGGTAACACCACTTCTGTCCTGGGGATCTCCCCGCGCTGTCAGATGGACAGGCGTCGGGAGATCTGCGCCAGGCGGACTGTCACACAACACATGAGAGATGTGTTACCCTCTGGGGGCATGCGTGCTCCCCAGGAAGTCCTGGTGCGCCAGGCAGATTATTACACAACTCTAAAGGAGTGTGTTTCCCTTGGGGGGTTGGTGTACCCTCCCGGAAGTCCTGGGTTGCCAGGCACAGGTCCAGCCTAAGGGTACAGACCCTGTGCTGGAATCCCAGTTGCAGGATAGAACCCCTGAACTGGTGGGCGAATTGTGCAGGACACCTGCCACAGGGGCCCTGACAATTCTGGTAGGGGGTACCGCTCCTGATGGGAGGGGGCAGTACTCTGGAAGGGGTTGCAGAGGGAGGGAGTCCTCGCCTCTGACCCCGGTTCAACTGGAGGGTTTAGACCCTAGATTGGAGGACCAGGTTCAGGGTGTCCCCCCTGACCTGGACGCCCAGTTGCAGGATAGAACCCCTGAACTGGTGGGCGAATTGTGCAGGACACCTGCCGCAGGTGCCCTGACAATTCTGGAAGGGGTACCGCTCCAGGTGGGAGGGTACAGAGCCCCAAGGAGGAGGACCGGGTGTGGGAAAGCCCACCCCAGTCTCCAGTCCAGCCGCCGGGTATAGGCCCGGGGCTGGTGGGTCAGCGCCAGGATGTCATACCTGACCTGACAGGAGGGAGAGTGGACAAAGGGTGCCAAGCACCTGGGGCTACTGCCCCCGCCTCTCTGACGCCACAGAGGTTTGAGAGCCCTGAGAGGCATAAGGCCTGGGTCTCATCCCTGACCACTGTCAGTGGCCACTGTGGCGTGCTGTCTGTCTGTTGGGACACACCAGTGAGCAAGTTAAGGTTAGGTGCTGCACAGGTGGTGTCCACAGGTGAGGAGAAGGGTTCCCCATGGATTAGCTGGGTGGGCCCTGAGAGTATGGACAGAGGGATCCAAATAGGTTCAGATTGGCGTAGAACTAGAGTATGCCCCTGCTGTTGCGGGCCAGGGTCCAGGTTCTATCGCCCAAAGCAGGGAAGCCCATCAGGGTAGTGATTGGTCTCCCTGCGTTTTGGCTGGAAGGGGTTGTGTTGGACTTGGCCCTTTTGCAGGGTCATCCCTAAACTTTTGCCTTCCTCCTATATTTTTCTGACCTGTTGTTGGCTGTTTTATGACTCTGGGCACTTTACCACTGCTGATCAGTGCTAAAGTGCATATGCTCTCCCTATGATAAATTGCGTTATGTATTAGTGACTCCATGATTGGATGATTGGTTTACTTGTCAGTCCCTAGTACAGTGCACTGAGTGTGCCCAGGGCTTGTAAATCCAATACCGCTGGTGGGCTCGCAGCACTGGTTGTGCCACCCACAGAAGCGGCTTGTAAAATGTGCCTCAGGCCTGCCATTGCAGAGCCTGTGTGCAGCCTAGGGCTGCCATGTCGACTTGGTGAGTACACCCACTTACCAGTCCCTAAACCTTCCCTTTACTGCATGTTGGTCACCCCTAAAGTAGGCCCTAGGGCAGGGTGCATTGTAAGTATAAGGTAGGACATGCCCTGGTGTGTGTGGCATGTCCTAATAGTGAATTACAGCCATTTTCGTTTTTCACTATTGCAAGGCTACCTGCTCCCCATAGGCCAGAATGGGCAGACTGACTATTACACCGTATAGTCAGAACTGACCCAGGGAACATGGTAGAAAAACGAATTTAGTATGCCTGAACTCAGAATGATAAAATACATCTTTTAGTGAAGTTGGTTTTAACATTCTGTGTTTGAAAATACCACTTTTAGAAAGTGGGTATTTTCTTGCCTAAACTTCCAAGCCTGCCTCTGCTAGGTTGTGTATTCCTTGTCTGGAGATTGAGTGACAGGGGCTGGGGGTGGCTACAGGAGACAGGGTGAGTCAGCACAGGGCTGAATAGAAAGATCTGCATCCAGAGTGGAGGGAGGAGTTGCACCTGGGTCTGAATAGGGCTGTGCCTGCCTTCCACAATGCTGGCTCCACCTCCTGCCGGGCGGCTGAGCACCCTGCCCCACATTCTGAAAGGAAAGAAGGAGACAGAAAAACAAAGTGCTCCAGGACTGACCAGAACTGGTTTTGGGCTGGGCAGAGGCCTCTCTGCCTTCAGAGAACAAAGGAAAACTGTGTATAAAAGGGGACCCAGACCCCTAGGAAATTAGATCACTTCTGGGAAATCAAGAAACCTGTTGCCAAGGAGAAGAACCGGAGAAGCTGAAGGAGGAGTACTGCCCCTGTGCTGTTTTGCTGATTGGGGTTGGCCTGCAGTGGTTGCTGTCTGCCAAGGACAGGAGAAAAGACTTTGCTGTGCTTTGTCATCTTGAAGAAGGGAATCTCCAAGGGCTTGAACTGAGCTTGCCTCCTGCCTGAAGTCACAGGGACACAAAGACTTCACCCCTTCTGTTTGCCTGCATCTGGAACTGCTGTTTTAGCTGCTAACAGAGGGAAATTGCAACACCGACGCCGACGAGCGACGCCGTAACCTGCACCGAAGCCGTGGGCACCGCTCGTGAAGAGCACGACGCACCGCCCGACTTGCACCGTAGGCCCGACGCCTGCCGACGCCGTGCGACATCGACTCCGAGCCGTCATCGAGGCCGCTGCCTGCACCGGAGCCGAGGACACCGCTCGTGACGCTCACGACGCACCGTCCCGACTCGCACCGCAGCCCCGACTTCACCGACGCCAGGGCTTCATCATCGCGGAGCCGATCCTCGACGTGGGTGACCCCGAATCCATCGACGCCGCACCATCGTAAGGAACCGACGCCTCGCCGCCATCCGTGACGTCACCTCCCCGACACAGTAAGGAACCGACGCCTCACCTCCCCTGCGCTGCAGTAAGGAACCGAGACATCACCTCCCCTGGGGTCGTAAGGAACCGAGCGCCGCCGGCGCCAACGAAGCATCACCTCCCCGACGCCGTGCACCGTCTTTGTTTTCATCGAATTCCAGGTACTGTTCTTTGTGGGTCTGCTCGACTCCAGGCCCGACGCCGCGCACCTCGCGGTCGGCGCCGTACTTTGGGATTTCCACCGGTCACGACGTCGTGATAACTCCAAGTGGAGTTATTTGTTGCTACAAGCTTTATTTGATTGACTATCCTATTTTTGAAGATAACGTGAACTGTCTCTATCATTTTAAGTCTATTTTTGATTACAGTATTGTGGATTTTTGCTATTGGGTCTTGTGATAAGTCTATATAAAGATTACTTATTTTTACATAAACAACCTGTGTGGTGTCCATCTGTAGTGTTTTCACTGTATTACTGTATGTGTTCACAAATGCTTTACACACTGCCTCTGAGATAAGCCTGTCTGCTCGTGCCAAGCTACCAGGGGGTGAGCAGGGGTTATTTTAGGAGTGTTTCCCCCTTATCCTGACTAGAAGCAAGGGTCCCTATTTGGACAAAGGTGCAAACCATTGCCAACTAGAGACCCCCAGTTCTAACACCCCCCTTCCCAGCATGCCCATACTTCCTTCCTTTTGACTCTGCTTCCCTGTGGGGTAGTATGCCTGTGCTGACAGGATGGCTGACAGTGTTGTCCTGGCGGTTGTTTGGCTACAAGTCCCAAGAGTGTCCCTGTGCTTCACACCATAACCCAGGGTGGTGGCTCTTTGTGGGATCTTCAATTAGGGTGTGAGGCATTGCATTCTCCCAGGTGGGTTATGTGGAGTTAGTGTTGAGGGGGTGTGTGAGGAGAACTGCTTGTAACTATGGTCAGTGCTGTGAGTCCTCCTTCCCACCCAGCCAGATATCCCACCATGGAAGGTGCTTCCATTGCAGGGAGTGCAAGTTGGCTTTCAGGATGTCAGTCAGTGGTGTCCTGCTGTTGGTTGGTGCACAGTTCCCAGCAGGGCCTTGTGCTCCCCACAGCAGTACCCAGTGTCAGCCATCTTGTCAGTCCTTTTCCACTCCCTGTGATGTGAGCATGGTTCAGGGTGGTGTTGATGGGCCAATTGTGAGGGTGACCAATATCTGTGACTACAACTCCCATCATGCTATTGGCTACACTGACTTCACCAGCATACACAGAATTCCTTCCTTTGAGTGAGCTTCCCTGTGAGGTGGTGTTCTAGTGGTGGCAAAATATCTGACTGTGTTTGTTGGTTATATTTGTGCCACTGCCTTGCTGTATTTGTTGTTAGCTTTGTACATGTCATGACACAGTTACATATCACTATGAGATGGCAGGTATTGTGTTTGTCTGACTAGCATTCACATCTTGGGATGATTATCTTTTGGTTGCTGTGGATTTGCTAAGGGTGCATGGTTTGACTATCCCTTGACAGTGATGTGTGTGTATTGTCACACCATATTGTGTATATTAGTTGTGTACTCACCAGGCTCTGGGATGTTTGTTAGTCCATATACGCTCACTGGTGGTAGGATGGCCCGCACCTTCTCCTCCCAGGGCCTGAGGTATACTGGTTTGGCAGGAGTGCCACTGCCGGTGTGCTGACTCAGGAGGTAATCCTTCTTCAGTAGGTCCCTGACCCTCCTGCGCACATCATACCACCAGTTCTAGATGTCTTCCTTTGTGCGCAAACATGGTGATTGTGCGTTCACCCTGTCGACGATCCTCTCCCACATCTTGGTTTTCTGCGCCATGGGGGTCTGTTGGACCAATGTGCCAAACAACTGTGGCTCTACCCTCAGGATCTCGTCTACCAGGACTTCCAATTCACTATCTAGGAACTTTGAATTCTTCTTTGGGGGCATGGTGATGGGTGGTGGTGGTGATTGATGTGTGTGTGAGTGTGCAAGTGAGGGTGGGTGAGTGTAGGTTTTGCTGGGTGTGTGTGAGGGTGCTATTTGTTGAGGTGCTAATGGTGTGTGGCTTGTGTGATGGATGAGCTGTGAGTGTGTCTGTGGTTGCTGTCTGATGGTGTTCATTGCTGGCAGGTCAGTGGAATTTGCAAAGGATCATGGTAGGGATTTGTGGCCTTTATATAGGTGGAGTTGGGGGTGTGTCCTTGTTCCATTTTTTTCCCCCTGTATTTATTGGCTTTGTGATTGCTTGTTTGGCCCTTTTTTTGTATTTTTTCCTTTGCATTTTTGTGCATGTAGGAGACGTTCTTCTGACCGAGTAGGACGCTGCAGTTGTCTCGTGCGATCTTCTCCGACTCGTTCCCGCTGTGTTTCAGCTAGGTTTCATGTGCGGCGTACGAGTCGGTCGCAGAGTTTTGTGTTGTTTCGGCTGGCTTTTGTATGCGTGTCGGTCGTACGGCTTGAGCTCCGTGCGAGTCGGTCTGGTTTTGCACGCATTGCATCGTACTGCGCGGGTCGGAGTTCGCGGGTACGTTTCGGTCGGGTTGATTCCTGGTGCGTGTCGGTCGGTTCGATTCGCGTGGTTTCCCGGCCGGATAGCTTGTTTCCGTCCGGGTCGGTCATTCGTTTTGTGTTCCGTACGAGTCTGTGGTGATTCACATGCATTTCATCGTACTACGCGGGTCGGACGGCGCCGGTACGTGTCGGTCGGACTAAATTCCCGTACTGAGTCGGTCGGTACGTTTTCCGGCCCGAATCGGAATCGGCCCCAAAATGTACAAATAATGCATAGATCCTAGCATATAAATGCGGGTCTGCGAGTACATTAGGCCAAGTAACTCTTCTACGGTTATTAGTTACAAGAGGTTCATCCACCCTGGACAGGCAACCAAATGGCTGTCTGTCCAGTCCGGAGCCCCTCATTTTTAACATCAAAGGATTATGGTCGCTGTCAGGTCTTGGGGCAATTAACATGTCCTCAACTAGTGTCCAAATTCTGACGTCAACAAGGATGTAATCAATGACGCTTGTGCTGACGTCACGTTTGAAGGTGGTTTTCCTGCTCCTATCAGAAACAGTCCTCCCATTACAAGCCCTCAGGCTCCTACCTGCGACCAATGATGCAATCTGCAGAGACACAGCCGTTGCTCTATAACAATTTTTGATCGATGCCAGACTCGGTATACCCCATATCTCATTCTCCTCCTCCAATAAAATACTCAATAAGGGGGAGGGTTCAAAGGTGGCATTGAAATCCCCTGCAACTATGATCTTAGAGTTGCATTGGTATACCCCCACCAAATCATCTAACTGTGATAATACTGCAGATTCGTTGTTATAGGGTTCAGTCCTAGTGTAGATATTGAACATAGTTAAGTTAAGGCCTGTTGAAAAAGTAAGCTGAATCCCCAGTATATCTTGAGATTCTATTATCAGCTGTTTGTA
The DNA here is from genome assembly GCA_963921515.1 of Calotriton arnoldi. Classification (NCBI taxonomy): domain Eukaryota; kingdom Metazoa; phylum Chordata; class Amphibia; order Caudata; family Salamandridae; genus Calotriton; species Calotriton arnoldi. The sequence continues at coordinate 1,350,495 of CAWUFW010003081.1, forward strand.
TTTACAAGCTATAGTGTTCTTCACAAAAATTATCAGTACCCCGCTTGCTCTGCCCTTTTTTTTGGGTGGTTTTGCTTCCACACTATAAGTCGTGTAGCCATTTATATGTAACTTATCCACTGCCCAAGTTTCTTGGAAAATGCAAACGTCATTAGAACCAATAAACAGGTGCCATTCTGGGTCTTGCTGTTTAGAATATATCCCCGCCAAATTCCAGGATATTATATTTAAGCTATTATTTTCCTCATTTCTAAGTATGGTTGGGCCTCTACAGGTCTCTATAGCGGTAAGATGCTTGTTGTCAATGGTTGGATTAGGCAATCCGATAAAGGGGGGAGTTGGTAATGGGCAAACGACCTCGACTACACCAGAAATACTAGAAGAGGATACATCGTTGCTTGCCTCATGATGTAGATTCGCTACGGGAGACTCGTTGGTATTATCAGCCTCTGGAAGTATTGTGCATGAAGGTACATATGTGAGAGGGGTAAAGTTATTGGTGTTGCTGAGTCAATCTACATCTCGTAATGGTGATGAAGGCCCTACCCGGGATGTACAACCCTGCAATAAATCGTATCCCACTCTACAGTACTTGAATCTAATATGAGAATTGTTTAAGGGATCTGTCCTAAAGTCTAGTGCCACTAAATCATCCACTATTCTAGCATCTTTTAGAGCTAATTCTATCACATCAAATATAGGATTCGTGGTGGAGGTCCTTCGAGCATGGAGAATATCTTCTCTGATGATCGAACGGCACCCTCTAATATGTCTTATCCAATGGGTGGTCTTATTTGTAAGGGAATATTCGGATTCGAACTTTACATGTGGCGGTACTTTTGGTACATTTATCATGATTACTTTATTTCTCTGATTGATAGGCCTATTTCTGGTGTAGGAGGGAGTTTTAGAGTTCAGCCCTCCATTAGTTGAAGTGTGCAAAGAATTAGTGGTAACTGGGGAAAAAGAAGGTTGTAGCTGGTAAAAATTAGGCATCCTATGATTATTTAAGTAATTTCGGTTATACTGAGGATACAAAGGATACTGGAGATTAGGCTGGCTAGGCAGGGGTCTCCTAATCTGACTTCCCATCTCTTTTGTACCATGAGTCCCCTGTTGGTCACGAACGAAAGGTAAGGATACAGATTGTTGTATGTCTAGCTGTTGGATAGGTTGGGCAGGTTGGGTGGTCTGTGTGTACCGGCTGTTCAAGATAATAGATGTATCTGTGTTATTTACACATTTTAACTTGTTAATAATGAGGACCAATTTAGATATGGCAGCTTTTAGTTCCCCCACTTCAGTCCTTAGTTCATTAACTAGAATTGTACATTCCCGGCTTATTTGGGATTGGGAGTCAGATGATACAGTCCCCAGAAGTAGTTTGGGAGGGGAAGAAACAGGGGAAACAGAGGTTGCCCTACCCTCTACAGTCTCATCGGACATGTCCAGCAACAGCAAAAATCGGTTTCTACAATGGACAACGTCTACTGAAAATGATGGGTGAGATAATCCCGATGCCTCCGGACTAAGAGAATTCCCCGTTGATACCATCTTGTCCATGGGCTGTTTAGTTACCTTTCCAAACATACTGGGTATGCGTGGCTGTAAAGTGGATGTAGAAGGGCCCACTTGAGTAGGGTCCAATGTGGTTATAGAGTCCCGCATTGCCGATGGTTCAGAATGTAGCAAGTCCTCGCATTCGGTGATTAAATTATCAATGCGATCAATTACACAGTTCCCACCAGATGATTTAACTATTCTTTTTTTTGTGTTTTTGTTTAGTGGGAACCGTGGGCCCTTCAGTAGCCTTCCTCTTTCCCATTATGAATGTGGTGATCAATAATACAAAAGATGGGAAAAAGTGCGCAAAAGGCAAAATAGACTATTGGAGTATACTTGAAAAAATATCAAGAAGCAGGGTATATACACACCTATCAGTGCACCCCAACCCCTAGATCTATATACATCAGAGGGTCAAGAGTAGGCTCCGTGGGGGGGGGGCCCAATATCAATAGTGGAGTCAGTAAGGTTTAGCAATACAACAGAGTCTTACTTGCGTGCTTCCTGGGTCGAAGACGTTAGGGAGATGGCCCAGCCCAGCCTCCGACGGGCACCGACGGGCGTGGCCGGGCCCGCCCGCCATGGGCGGAGTCCCCAGCAAAGCAGGCAGGCAAGGATTATCTCATTTTATAAGGCAGATGCTTCTCATGCGTGCCCTGAGGTCTACAAACACACCATTGATATCCTGACCTTTAGCCTCGGTGAAGGAGGCCCCCTTAGCATCAAATGCACAACTTTCGGCAACTGCAGATAGTGGTGATGCCTACTAACCTCCCCAGTGGCCTGATACAGATGGGACCCATTCATATTTATTTTTGAGAAGTGTAATGTTTTACAAATATTGTATGCATTGTTTTTGCAAGAACAATCACAAACATGCATGCACCAAGACGTTAGTTTGAGATCACTATCACCAAATGCGATGCAGCGCGCGCAACGAAATTCGTTTTATTTATTTGTTTGTTGACTTACCTCTGTGCGGCCGTATTCCGTAGTTTACTACCCCCTACCCCCTACCCTGACCCTCCCCCACCCCACATCACCACTCCCACCACGGGCCGCTACTGGGTCCTTCCCAGAATTCCATCTCTGGAGGGAAACTCTGCTCCAACCTAGTGGGTTCAGGCTTTTAAACTGTGAAGGATACTTTGAACTTGATTGACATTGGGTTGCTGTCCAACTGCTCAGTCTTGGACAAGGTGACCAGTTTTTGGTGAGTCTTGGGCAAAATGTAAATATATTTCTGAAATTTGCACTATTTGTTATTGTCATATTTTGCAACATTTGCACAATTTCTTGAAATTTTGCATTGAGCCATTCTTGCCTGCGGGAGACAGCTTCGACCAGATAATGTCAGAGACATGTTCTGCGTGAACTAGTCTCTTGCATTTATTTTGCCTAACTTGTTTTATGGGAGGAGTGCCCTCACATGAAACGTTCACAGGAGATAATGGCAAACCACATTTTATGTTATTCGAAATAACATTATTGGTGTGGTATTTCCTCATATTTTTGCCTTCAGTTGCTGAACCTATTTTGTTGGCCATAGAAATCCTTTTCAGACATGGTAAAATTGGCATAGACCTACTAAGTACTGCCCTGGTGTCTCAAGATCCTGGAAGAACAGTGGACCTGCTTTCCCTGAACCCAGGATCACAGAAGTCACTACAAGAGTCAGTTGGCTGACCTCCTGTTTGAGCTAAAGGGAAACAACAAGCTTCCAGAGGCCTCTCTCCCTGTAACTGCCCAGCTGACCAGTTCCAACTGGACCTGCCCTTCTGGCCTCTGCTGGAGTGAGTCCTAATCCTGAAGTGGTGCCCCCTTGGCTGGTGTTAGAGTGTACTCCTCATGTCCTCAAACTGCAAGAAGTGGGACTTAGAAACTCTTTGCCAACTTTCTGCCTGGAGAACCAATGGAAACCGGGATCGCCATCAAAGCCCAAGCAGCTGACATCGATTCACACAGGTTGGCCTCAACTTGCTGGTTTGCCCTGCTGAAAGAACCCCAACTTCCAGAAAAGTTTTAAAGTCCGAACATAGAGGGCTTCATCGGGACTGATGTTGAGCAGCATCTGATCGCTGAGGCCTTCCTGGTCACTGATTTCGGAGTTAGCCCGATCTGACCTTTCCCGCCTTTTTCAATAACTACACCGGGACCCCGCCCCCTTCAGATCCAGCTTGCAGCTTACCCTGGCAATGACTCGATGACAGCCACTTTTTTTTCCATGAAACTTTCTAAGTTAGTATGTAAACTTTCCACCAGGATGACTCTGGTCCCCGTATTCGACCCACACTCCATCGTGGTCAGCCTTAACCTATGACTTTGTGCTTTTTAGTGCTATTTTTAATTCAAATTAAGAAAATTCCATATCTCTGGTTCAACTTATTGGATTTTTACATTTTCATGTCATTTTATTTATTAAAACATTCCCTATTTTCTTCTAAAAATCTTAGGGATTTTTGTTGTGTTGTGTTCTCACTTTATTGCTGTTTAAGTGCTGCATGAATACTTTACACATTGCCTCTGAGATAAGCCTGGCAGCTTTGTGCCAACCTTCGAGAGGGTTAAGGACAGGTTTATTTAGTGACTTTAGTGGTGCACACTCACAAGGATATTGATTATTTATTGAAGAGGGTTCTCATCCCCCAACTAATACTCCAATTACTTAAACATGTCATATGTGTAATATGATGTAATCTGTGACAAAATCTAAAAGAAAATTATGCAATTTTGCACACCTGTATCCTTGTGAAGAGAGTTGTGATCATCCACAGCACAGTTTGGTGCTCAAAATTAGGTAGTGATTCAAAACTGTGATAATATGCCGATTTATGCACGGTCACTCTATTTTTTTTTCCTGAATTTTTTTACTAATTTTTAGACTATGCACACTGGGGCCTTGTCCTTTGTTTTTTGTATGCTGAATTTGGTTTGTTAATGAAAGTGGTCAAGTTGGTGCATCCCGGCCCATATATGATGTTATGTGGAAAACTGTATCTGAGAGGTAACTTTGTTGGTGTGTTGTGGAAATCACAGGGACCTGCAAGTATTACACACAGACATCTGCTATGGATTCTTCTTGCTAGATCTTTGATAGACATTTTCATCTTGCTGGATTAGGCCCTTAACAGGGCAGTCATTGGAATCAAAAGCAGTTCTGGTAAAAATATTCCACTAGCCTGGCTACACCCATCATCCACTGTCTTCTCTTTCTCTTTACATCCGTCCATTCTTTGTCTCTTTATCTCCCTTCCCTCTCTCTCTCTATCTCTGATCTCTCTGGCCTTGCTGCAGCTGACCTCTAGGAGCTGTATGTAGAAAGTGACAGAGTGGACCTTCAAAAGCTTCAGCCCCTCCGAGAAAATGTCTTATAGGACAAATGGACAGTCCGGCCCTGAGAGCGTACATATGGATCGAAATCAGCAAACCAAAAGCCAAATATCTACGATATGTAATAGAAAGGGTATCTTTGGTTAGGAAATGGAATACAAATACACTACGGGGCATATTTACGTTCCCTGGCGCATCCCTGCATATCAGCAGGGATGCGCCAGGGAAAATGCGTCACGCAAGTTTACCCTTGCGCCACGTCCGATGCGCCGCATTTACAATGCGGCGCATCGTGGCGCAAGGATAAGCAGATGCGTGACGCATCTGCCGACGGAAGGTTGGCGCAGTGCTGAAGCTGTGTCGCAAGCGCGACGCAACTCCAGCACTGTTCCAACCTTCCCTATCCCTAACATGGTGCGTCAATCCTTACGCCTGCTTGAAGCAGGCGTAAGGATTTGACGCATCAGCTGCCGGAAAAGTGACTGCGTGAAATCTTGTAGATTTCACTACGTCACTTTTCCGAGGCGTTCCTGCGCCGGAACGCCCCCCAGCGCCGGTACGCCCACATGAAACCTGACGCAGGTTTCATGTGGCGCAGGGGTTTACTACGTGATGCATCTCCCTAGATGCGTCATGTTGTAAATATAGCGCAGCGCGGCGCATGGTTTGCGTCGCCGCTGCGTCACATGCGTGACGCAACGGCGGCGCAAAAGTGGCGCAAGGGGCTTGTAAATATGCCCCTACGAGCCTAAGAAATGAGAGAGACCATCTTAAGTCAAAAGGACGCGCCATTTATAAAGTTGTGTGCAATTGTAGCATGCAGGGTTAGGAATCGCATTGTATTCTTTCTTTCTAAACGAATATTATGCTGCGTCTTTAGGGAACTACTTGGTGCTCTGATACATATTCCCAGTAAGAAAAAATAGAAAATAAAAAAAGAAGAAGGTACGTGTTCGGGACACTGTGCTCTTTTTAAGAATGGGGGCTATTTGTGGCATTAATGCAGCGGCATTTGTAACAAGGGCCTTCTCATTTTTTAATACATTGGGTTCTATGAATGTGAATTTTAAACCGTACAATAAGAATTATTATTCAAAAAATAAGATAAAGTTTAAAAGTTAGTAAAATAAGGGCTGGATTATCCTGATGCAGGCCACTTGATACATGTGCTTGAGCTCTGAGTGGTGGCATGTGTACATGGGTCATTGCACTGAGGAAGTCTCTTAAACTGGGCTTTATTTGACAGTTTGTGCCAACGGCATAGAGTATTGTATGTCAATGACCACCAAGTGTTCAGGGCGTAGCCCTGTTAGTTCATTTTTGCTGTGAGTTATGGTGGTTCTTTTTTTAAAGGTGACAGCATGCTGTGTGCTCGATAGGTGCAGCAGGGGACTGGCTGCCATGCTATCCTTTTTGACCCTTTTAAAAGTATGGCCCATTTGCACCCCCAGCACCCTGCCACATTGTCATGGGCACAGACCATTGCAAGTGCAATGTATGAACTTTCCACAATGCAAGGGTTTCAGCCTGTATGCCTTAACTATGCTCCACCTACAAATGTTGAGGATCTTCAAACTTCATAATGAAAGGCATTGGACTGGATATGGACTTTTGGAGGTCTCTAGTAGGCCAGACCAAATGAGGGTAGCTTGATAGCTGATGTAATCGTCCCTAGGGGGTTGCATTGTGATTTTTTATATTTTATCAGCATGGCCCGTACAGGAACAGTGCCCTGTGGCATTCTGAGCTATTGTGAGTAAACTGCCAGGTAGAGAACAATGGTTCAGCTCATTGTTCATGCATACAATATCGTAGAATATCTTGTATGTCATTGACTGTTAAGCGCTCAGGGCCTCATTTATGAGGAATTGGCGTAGGGCAGCACCGGATGGCTTCTCGCAGCGCTGCCCTGCGCCAATTTGAAAGGGCAGGAACGCACCATATTAATGAAATAAGCTGCATTCCTGTCCTTTTCCCCTGCGCTGGCACACAATTAGCTGCCTAGTGCCAACGTAGGGTACCCTTGCACCATGGAGCATGGAGTATTCTAATATACTGTCTTAACAAAGCGTTTTTTTATTGCGTTTAATCAAAATGAGAAAACATGGATGACATACTAGGCATACATGTTTATATCGCATATGAATATTAAGTTTGATCACAATCAATTTTTTGTAGTATTTTTTATCATAACCTGTTCTTCTTGCATTTATTTTCGAATGCACCTCAACTAGTCTTTCCTTGTATTTGTATAATTCGTGTTTAAGTTGCAAGTATTAAAAATCTGCATTAATCTGCAATTTAGCCAACACAAATGCCACCTTCAATTTGTGGTATGTCTTTATGTCTGAGTCATCTCACACATCCTGATCTTAGACATTCTTCTCTCAGGAAGTAGCTGTCCCAGGATGGGGTTTCTTCTGTGATCCTGTCCTTCCACCCCATTGACAACATGTGATGAGGCTGGCCAGTCGTTTGGGGGATTTTTCCTATAAATTAGTGCCGGAGAGCCACTCTGTCCTATAGTGTACTTGTGCTCTTCCTGAGGGGCAAAGGCCCAGTCATTTAGTACTGTCAGATGTGAGGCCCAGTAATATCTCCAGATATAGGAGGTTGTGCTCCCCAATATAAGCACCTTTACAATATTCTTTAATGATACTGGTGGGACCCACCGTCTCATTATACTGCGTGAACAGCAGAGCCGGTCTGTACAAATTATGGGGGGTATTTACAATAAAATATTACTCCAAAATTGGTAACACTATGCTCTGACATTTTTTAAATGCAGGGATGTGCCATATTTACAAAAATACGGCGCACCTCTGTGTTTGCCCTGAGCTGGCGCTAAAAAAGCTGCCTAGCGCCAACGCAGGCACCCTCGTACCATATTGCAAGGGGGGCCTGCGTTGCAGAGGTGATATTTTATGTGCAGAAAGGGACCCCATCCTACACATAAACAATCTTTACAGGTGATTTGCTGTTTGTATGTGTGGTGCAGAATGTGCCCCTATGTGTCTGGTACAAGGAAAGGGACATATAGTGGGGCATATACGAACCTGGGTTGGGCTCTCATTTTGAAAATTGCATCTCTGCTTCCGAGAGTCAGGTGGAATTAAATGTTAAGGCACCAGTCCAGGACACAGTGACACCACACACTGTGAACAAGTCAACAAAGATACCTTGATGACACTTTGAGTGATGTCATTTGGTCCCCGTTTATGATGTCACCTCCTGTGATCTTGGGGTTAAATGCCATGTGAAATCACTACATCTAATATCATGTTCTTACGTTCTCTATGTTAAAATCTTCATTTCAAAATATAGCTACTCAAAATGCACAGCTCTACACACAGCACTAGCTTTGTTGCTGGTACTTTTGGCCCTTTTAAGATTACAAGGTTGAGATTATGATGAAAGTACATTTTTTCCAAATCAATCACAAGCTGAAAATGTGAAATGATAACCTAGTGAGTGAAGGTAAAATGTCTGCAGTAGATAGACTGCCATAAAGAAAATGAAATTCAGGAAGGCCAGCCAGAGCTTAGACCATGACATCATCTAATTGTCTTGTCCAAGTCAATGATAGTCGAAGTGGAACCTGGGAATACTTACACTAATAGAGTTATTGTATTATTAAGTAGTCAACGTGCACCTGAATTAATCTTTCTCCCATCTAAAGGCCAGGACCTCTCCTTTCAAGAATGATTTAATATGAATAAGCGCTAGTGCACAAGGATAAGAGGATGTAAAGGCAAGGGGGGCCTGTTAAGTGTTTCAATGTCTCTCATATTTCAGTTTGTAATACATTTGCCTAGTTATCATCATTTACATCAATTTTTTCCCTGTATTTTTCCATAATTTTTTCATTTTATTTTGATTATTTTAATTTTGTTTTTGATGCTTTTAGTTCGGTTTCATTTTTGTTGCTGTCACTTAAAACATGACAAACACAAGAGGAGTCGGGTTCCCTGTTTTCGCCATCCATCCGTCACACTTTCCCCCTTGTTGTCGTTTCTTTCTGCCTTCTTCGCTTGTCATTTTTCTCGATGGCAGTCAAAGCACTTTGGTATTGCCTTTCTTCCACCTGCTTTTAGGAAGAAGGTTTTGCATATGACCAGCCCTTGGTAAACTGAAAAACATGTGACGTACTCTATTTCTGGATTTAGTAAAATAGCGATTCTCCAAATAAAATGCCAAGAGAATCTGAATTTCATTAAACACACGGAGGCTAACATTATGCATTATTCCTTTCATGCCACCCCACACAGCACTTGAAAGAACATTACATCATAAAACAAAAGCAATCTAGAATAGAACATCTACACAGTATGAGTAGTCCATGCACTGAACAATCTTCCACTTTAAAATTCAAAACTTGTTCCCTCCTTTTTTGTTAAACGAGGATTGAGTAAACAGCGACGGTGTAACTTCTTACAGCAACTGTGTAACTTATTACAGGAACTGTGCCATTGAATATTATCTGAAAAGATTAAGAATTGTTAAAGTCTCAATCTAAACAAAGCTTTCAATGAAAACTTTAAAATGCAAAGATTATCACTTACGCAAATAAATATATCAATTTCTAAATACTTTATATACCAAATTATGTTTTTCTTTTTTTTGTATATATAATCAAGAAAAAAATCCCACCAGATTGGGATGGGAGGGCGGGATAATGTTAGCCTATGTGTCTTTAACGAAATTCAGATTCTCTTGGGATTTTATTTGGAGAATTGCTATTTCATTACAAGATCGGAGGCTACCATTACACATGTTGGTAGCTCTCTAATACCACATCAGACATGTGTTCAACTGCCATTAGACTAATTGTTTCCCATAATATCTTTCAGACTTCCACATCTCCAGAAGGTTTGAGTAGCCAAAGAGAATGAGTTTGAATCTTTTGCAATTCAACACCAGTCTACTGTATTGAACATTTCACCTATCTTGCAATAGAAACTGGGTTAACTGCTTAAAAAGGTTTCAGAAATTAAATCAAAAATTGGTCAACGCCACCAGGTTAAAACTCACTCATTCGAGAATTGTATTCTCTCATGCAATACACTACATACAATTTCTTGCATGAATCAACTCTTGGATAATTATCCTGAAAGGGTCAAATCACCTGTTAGTTACCTCCAATGTCGAAATATCTGAAGCTCTATGACAAGAGGTTAGACATAAAAAAGAGGCTAGTTTTATAGTAAATGTTTTCTAATCTAAATATCTTTTATCTGGTCATCTAGTAAATAAGGACAAAAACCGAATTAACATCCCACAGGGTTTCATATCTTGGTCTATGAGGTCTTTTTAATCTGATGCTCTTATGGAATCTCCAAACCAAAACATAATACCCTACACGCTTGCCATTAATCAGACTGTGACAAACAGATACTGCTGATCTGTAGTAGATAAAAGCACTACAACTAAGGCCCCTTAAAACCTGAACTACCAGGAAGATATCTACTTCAACTGTAGGACCTTCCACGGGATCCACGTTCGTTTTCATGCACCAAGTTAACCAAATTCTTCAAATTCTTATATACCAGTAACGGGTTCCTGGACCCTGACATCTGGGAAGATCTCCTGACACGTTCCAAGTAAGATAGTGCAAAGTCTCTGACTGTACCGGAGGACGTTTCTCTCCATCTACGTCTTTCAACAGACCCTCCATAACAGGAAGAAGAAAAGTGGAATGTCACAAGATCTGGTAGCTCTTGCTGCCCCCGTTGCTGCTGCTGACCCTCTGGTCAGGAGTTCAAGGCACTCATCCACCCAGAGGCTCCCGCCTGCGCCTCATCCCAAGTGTTCTAGTTGTAGAGCGTCACTGCTCTGCTGCTGGACTGCCCTTCTGTCTCTATTTTTCTGCCTTTCTCTGCCTCTTTTTCCTTTTTACTGCTTCTGCTTTTTTCTGCTTTTTGCTTTTTCTTGCTTTTTTGCACTTTTTCACTTTTGCTCTCTACTTAATGGTGGCCGCTGCGTGGTGAAAGTGCAGTCCCCTGACCTTTCTAGTGGACTGTTCCTTTTACTGCACAGCTCTGCCTGGTAGCTGCTGCTGTTCCCATTGCTGCTGCTGACCCTATGATCAGGAGTTCGAGGCCCACCACCCGCAGGCTCCCACCTGTGCCTCATCCCTGGTGGTCTAGTGATAGATCGTCACTGCTCTGCTGCTGGACTTCCCTTCTGTCTCTATTTTTCCTGCTTTTCTCTGCCTCTTTTGCCTTTCTAATGCTTCTGCCTTTTTCTGCTTTTTTGCACTGGCTCACTTTTGCTCTCTTCACTGCCCTTGCGATCCCCCATGGCCCGCCCCCTCCAGTGACCCTTTGCGCGTTTCCCGCCTCCCAGCTGTCCAGCCTCCCTGCACACTACTTGAACCGTGTCCAGCACCACGGACCCTGGTTCTCGGACCTTCCACTGATACGAAGCCAGCACCCTCCTGGCCCTCAACTCAGGATGCCACACCACCTGCTACCTTGCTTCACCGGAGGACACCCAAGGACCCTTCACCTGCCGTAACTGCAGCCACACGCCAACACACCAGCTTCCCTTGCTGCCCAAATGACCAACAGCGCACCCAACCGGCTAAACTGTATCCTCCTCAACACGCGCTCCCTCCACAAACACTCCACAGAATCTGGGACCTCATCGACGCCGCCTCTCCCGACATTGCCTTCTTCACGGAAATCTGGCCCAACCCCAGCTCTGGTCCGGACATCGACACCGCCATCCCCAATGGCTACAAAATCACCCGAAAGGACCGCTCCGACCAACCAGGAGGAGGAATCGCCATCGCCCACAAGAACACACTCTGCCTTACCACTAACTTAAACAACCCAATGACAACAATGCAACACCTCCATTTCCAGATCCAGACCAACCCCAACACGACCCTCCACGGAACACTCATCTACAGACCATCCGGGCACCAGCCCGCCCTTCACCGACACTATCATAGTTACGGTGGGCGGCAAACTCCGCTCCGCCGACGGAGTTTGCGGATTTTTGCAACTCCGCACTCCGTTTGGAGCACAGAGTTAGGGGCAAAAACTCCACCTATCGCTGGCGAAGCAGAGTTCACTGGCATACTGGAGTCACCAGTCACCCAATTGAAATATTTATGACTCCAGGGTGTGGCGTTTGTGAGGGTGCGGGACCATCTGCCCTGCTTAATCAGCCTAATCAGTCAGGGCTACCCTCCCCCATAGCAATAACAAACTATTCCGGTCACAGCCTCACCTGGTCTCTCAATCTGGAGCCAGGTGCTGACATATGCAGGCTGCACCTGCACTGGGCGCATTTTCTGCTTCCTAATGCAGTCCCCGGGCTCCACTGCTCTGTGAACATCAATGACCTGCCAACACTGCCTCTGTTGACGGGCCGCCGCACGCCGCCTCAATGAGCAGCACTTCAACCTGGGAAGCCAGTCTGCTGCGCACGGGCGAGCAGCGAAAACACGCCACGGTGTCGCCCATCTCAGGGTCAGGCAACCACACCAGCAGCAACTAATAGTTACCAATAGGGTTGCCTGATGCTAAGATGGCCGCCACCATGACGCGCATCCCCCCCCATGCGCAAACGCCGTGGACCAGCTCACCCGGTCGAAGCTGTAGAGAGGAGGGAGTCCGATCACTGTGTTGCCCTTTCCGGAGGGACCTTGAGGGCCGGAGCTGGCTGGTCGGTTACTGGCACTGAGAGGATGACCTCTGCTGACCTCCTTCTACTCTGCTGGTCAGTGGTCACCCGGACTGTGCCCATGTTAGTTGGTGCTACCTCCCTGCCAGAGAGGGACCATCATCATCGGTGAGCTGGATGACTGCTTTTGGCAACGGCAAGGTGTTGAAGGTAAGCCAAGTCGACCCTGTACACCTGACGGGCACTGCCCAATATAGGCAAAAGTGCATCTCATGGCAGGCATTCAAGTACTCCGCTTGCTCACGGAACTGCAGAATTCTGCAGAGTTTTTTGGCAACCCCGCAGAATTCCACGGAGTACAACTCAGTGAGCTCCGCCCAGCCTTACATCGTAGACCTCATCGCACCCCAGGCTCTTGCATCCACCGATTCCCTCCTACTCGGCGACCTCAATTTCCACATGGACAACCCCAGTGACCAGAACCCCGTTAGCTTCTGGAGAACCTCGCCAACATCGGACTCAAGCAGCCAGTCACTGTCCTGACCCACACTGCCGGATACATGCTCGACCCCGTCTTCTCTGCCAGTGGAAACATCACCTACAGCCACACCACCGAACTCCTCTGTACCGACATCACTGCGTGCAATTCACCTTATCCACCCCCACTGTTCACCACCACCTTCAGCGCCCCCCCGTCATAGCTGGAGCAAGGCCACCGAAGAACAACTCATCGCTTTCCTCAGCACCACCACACCCCCGACATCAACAGACGCCAACACCTCAGCACGCAACCTCCACCAATGGATCTCCAACTGCGCCAACACTCTGGCACCCTTCAAGAAGACGGCAGGCAAGCAACACACCAAGAAAGCCAGCTGGTTCACTCCCGCCCTCCATGAGTCCAGACGCACCTCCAGACGTCTTGATAAGAGATGGAGGAACAACAAAACCCCAGAAATCCATGCAACCCTGAAAACCGCTATCAATGCTAACCACCTCCTCTGCAACACAACAAAGAAAAAGGCCCTCCAAGACAGAATCAATGCCAGCGCACAACAGCAAAGAGCTCTTCACCATCATCAAGGAGTTCTCCAGGCCCAACAGCGAAACAACAGACGTACCACCCTTCCAAGACCTCTGCAGCAAACTCTGCACCTTCTTCCACCACAATATCAGGCAAATCTGTGATAGTTTCTACAGCCAAAACCCTGCCACAGCACTCGTCACCACTACACCCAACCTTGCTGCACCCAAACAGACCCTGCTCAACTAGACTCCATTTACCACAGACAACACACAGGAAGAGCATCCACTCTGAAGCCCTATCGGACCCTTGCCCGTATCACATCTTCCACAGAGCAGCCACCTCCATCCCCCAGTGCTTTGCGACACCATCAACAACTCCATCGAAACCATCACCTTCCCCGACGACTGGAAATACGCCAAGATCAACCCCCTGCTGAAGAAGCCATCCGCTGACCCGACAGACCCCAAAAACTTCAGACCAATCTCCCTCCTCCTCTTCCCAGCCAATGTCATAGAGAAGGCCATCAACGCCCAACTCTCCGAGTTCATCGAAGAGAACCATGTCCTGGACATCTCTCAATCCAGCTTCCGAAGCACCCACAGCACTGAGACCGCACTCCTCGCCGGCACCGATGACATCCACTCCCTCCTCGACTAGGGCAAAACCGCAGCCCTCATCCTACTGGGCCTCTCGCCGCCTTCGATACCATTTCCCACCGCACCCAAATCACAAGACTCCACAACGCGACAAGGCCCTGGACTGGATCCACTCCATCAGACTACCTCCGTTCCTCTCAGATCCCACAGAGATCAGCTGTGGCATGCCCCAGGGCTCCTTCCTGAGCCCCAGCCTCTTCAATATATACATGGCCCCCCTCGCGTCCATCGTTAGGAAACACAGACTCAACATCGTATCCTACGCTGATCCTCTCCCTCATCAATGAACTCACAGCCACCTGAATCAACTTACACAGCGGGATGAAGGCCGTTGCGACCTGGATGAAAGATTGCTGCCTCCAGTTCAACTCGGACAAGACCGAAGTACTCATCCTCGGACCTGTCCCCTCAGCCTGGGATAACTCCTGGTGGCCCGTCACACTGGTTACCCACAGACCACGCACGCAACCTCTGCATCATACTGGACTCCTCGCTCACAATGAACTGCCAGATCAATGCTGTATCCTCATCCTTCTTCCACATGCTCCGCCTGCTTCGAAAAACATTCAGATGGATTCCCACAGAATCCAAAAAGATGGTCACCCACGCACTCATCCCCAGCAGACTCGATTATGGCAACGAACTCTACGCCAGCGTCACCCAGAAACAGCTTAGGAAACTACAGAACATTTAAAAAGCTGCAGCCAGACTGGTCCTCGACACCTCCATCTGCAGCCACATAACTGAACACCTCTGACAACTCCACTGTCTCCCAGTCAACAAGAGGATCACCTTCAAGCTCCTCACCCATGCCTGCATAGCTCTCCATGACGCAGGACCACCTTATCTGAATCACCGCCTCTCATTCCACGTACGTGCCAGACAACTCCACTTAGCCCAACTTCTCCTGGACACCATCCCATGGATTCACAAGACCAGAACCGGAGGCAGATCCTTCTCCTACCTCGCCGCCAAGACCTGGAACACCCTGCCCCTCCACCTCAGGCAATCTCCATCGCTGACCCAATTCTGGAAGGATCTCAAGACCTGGCTCTTTGACTGAACCTACACGCCCAGACGGATCAGCAGCCCCCAGCGCCTTGAGACCCTCTCTAGTGAGTAGCCACAGTATACAAATTCCTGATTGATTGATGGATTGAAATCATTGGAAACCATGCTTGAGAAGTCCAAAACGGGGTTAGCAGTATAAATGAGCATCTCTTTTGTCTCTCTTTCTGAAGGACTCTCTGAAGTATTGTGAAAGGTGGAAACGCATAACCTTTCCTTCCCTTCCAACTGTGAATGAATGCATTCACCGCTAGGGCTCCTGGATCTGGCATCCAACCATAATAATTGTTCAGTTGAAATGTCAGTCTGCTTGCAAAAAGGATCTACTTTCAGAGGACCCCAACACCGAGCTAATTCCCTGAAACAAACCTTGTTCAGTACTCAAAAGCTGTTATCCCTCACAATTCTTGAATTCCAGTACGCAGATACATTCGCCTTTCCAGGCAATTACTCTGCCCACAAACTGATTTTGAGTTGTAAGCCAAAAGATCCAAGGTTTCTTGGCTAAATCTGAAAGATTCAAGGATTATCAGCCTCACAAGTGATTTCACAATCAATAATACTGCTCTGCCTTGTGAACAATGTCTGAAACTCTAGGGAGTATAAATACCTGCTGTTAATTCCAAATAGTTTAAATGATGCTATCTATCTGAGTTTGACCATAATCCACCAGTTTTCTGTACACCCATTGAATGCACCCAAACCAGTTAAACTCCAATTCCAAATGATGTCCGGCGAACATCCAAAGATTGCCCTGCTATACCAATCATCTAAATTCTCTAAGCACCAAACCAGCTCCTCCTTTGCCTCCTGATCCAGAGATACCTAGTCTCCAGACCATAAACCTCCCTGAAGGGCCCTTTCCTTATCCTTTGAAAAGCACTAAAGTGTAACAGACCACAAAATAATTCCTGATTTGAAGAGGATAGTAGATCTAGTAGCCTTGCAAGCTCTCTAAGAGTTGTAGCCTGATGCAGAACCATGTTGACCTTATCTATTGTGAACCCTCCAAACCTCTAGAGTGTGTGAAGGGATGAGGATCGACTTCTCTGTGTTCAGTATGAACCCCAGATTTACCTGAAGGCTTTCGTACAATAATTGAGATTGACACTGGGACAAAAACAGAATATTGTCCAATTAAGAAAAAACATGTGTATGCCCCTTTCTCTCCCTCATAACGTTGGTGAAGCACAATGGTGCTGAAGGAAGGCCAAATAGAAGTGAACAAAATTGGCAAAGTTCATTCCGCATAGTGAACTGAAAATGAGGTTGGTAAAACTTTGCCATGGCGATTATAAATATAGGCATCCTTCAGATCCTACTTACCAACTAACTGCCTCTTAAAAGATGAATCCCTACCATCTTGTAATGTCGGTACACAAGGAATCGGTTCAAACCCCATAGGTTTAAATCAGATCTTCTGCTGTCGTTTTTCTCTACTTGGAAGAGTACTTACAAAAACTCATCTTTCTTTGCACACTTCTAAATTGCTCCCTTTAACAACATAGGGGCCAAATCACAGAACTAATCTGAGATAAAATCCTAAACTTACTACTTTTGGTATTCACAGAAGGCATTTATTAGTAGTAAAGTTAGGACTCCTAGTTCTGTGAATCGGCCCCATAGTATTTACCTCCTTGTGCACTACTTATTGTTTATCTGCATTCAAAACCAACTTCCTTGGAGGAGTGTACTGAAAGAGGGGGGTTTCTGAGAAATCTAATCTGAAACCTTGGATGGTTTCTTAAAACCCATGAATCCTGTGCAATGTTTTCACACACTTGGGTAAAATGTTAAAAGCAACCACCCACTCTTTCCTGAGAAGAAGAAGAATGGTCTCTTTCTCCCTTAAATCTCCCAACTTGGGGTTTATTTTCTTTAGGGCCGCCTTGCGCTTTTGGCCTTTAGTCCTGTGCTAGCTTTCCCTAGGAGAATCATAGCATGCAGACACCAACCTCCAGCCTCCAAGTCTAATGGAAGCCCCTAAAATATGCCTCTTCAGACATATCAATGATCCTTGTTGGTGGGCTGACAACGTCAAGGAGGCGATCGTGACATTTGTTCAGGAATCTCTCAAGACACTTCCTGGGGTCCCTCACAACTGGGAGATAGGCGTACTTGACATGGATGACTGGCCTAGAACATTTGGCCTTGAGGACATTCCTCCCTTCTCTCTCTAGTGGAAATCCGATCCACCTCTCAATGAATTTGCCTGCATGTTCAACTTTTCAGCGCTTCTGGAATGTTTAATACTGTGTGACAAGAACATATTCTCTCCTAACGGATTCCTGAAGTCATCTCTGGAGATAGAAGGAACTTGAGCTTGAACCTCACTGAAGAGGTCATCTCCATCAACATCCACTTGGAGGTCGAGTACATACTCCCCATAAAGCTCATCATCATCTCTCTGGAGATCCCCCTCCCCATATTCAATTTCTTCTTGAGTGTCCATGTCTTGTATTTTCGCTCAGGACACCAATCATCATTGTATCCATGTCTTGCGTGTCACTCAGGGCACCCATCTCCATTGTGCCGCTTCCGAAACCTCTCTTTTTCGTGCCACATAGGACACAATTCCTCCATTGTGCCGCATCGGACACTTCTCTTTTTCGTGTCGCATAGGACACCATTCCTACATTGTGCCACATCAGACACCACCTTTTTTTGTGCCACATAGGACACCATTCCCTTTTGAGTTACTTGGGCCTCCTTTTTAATGGAATAGACCCTTTCTCATTATGATTAGTCTTTTTTCTTTCATACCTCTTTTATTCCCACAATTGGAGACTCCCTCCGAAATAGACCATCATTCACTGTCAAAACCACTCTTAGCTTTCTTCTTGAGCATTACTTGCCAATTGTCTCTCTTACACAGATATGCTTCTCATGTTGGAAAAATTACTTAAAGATCTCCTCATTAACTTTCCCCTCTGGGATCTCAGGAGATGCTGTGTCCTTCTCGGGCATACTGTAAATAAGGAGTAAACTTATAGGCCATGCTTCTCGGGTATAATGTAAATAAGGAGCCTGTTTATAAAAAATAGGCTTAAGTTATAGGTTTATGGTAAACCTAAATGAATAAACTCTCCAACATAGAAAGAGGCTTTAACTGAAAGCTTAAAAAGAATAAGCCCTGTAAATTGGATTTGTTTATTTTCTATTCACCATATCTAATCACCAATTTATTCTATGAAAGTAAAAAGAGATTAATCTCCTAGTGAAACAAAGTTGCAGGATGTCACCTGCAATGCTGCCCGATGATTAGCTGCTGGCCGGAATAGCTGAAAGTTATAATTTGAAGGAAAGGTTTTGTTTTTTTCAAGCTTTTTATGTAAGAGGTATGCATGCGCTG
The DNA here is from genome assembly GCA_963921515.1 of Calotriton arnoldi. Classification (NCBI taxonomy): domain Eukaryota; kingdom Metazoa; phylum Chordata; class Amphibia; order Caudata; family Salamandridae; genus Calotriton; species Calotriton arnoldi. The sequence goes on from CAWUFW010003081.1 coordinate 1,369,123, forward strand.
TAGGAAGGCCACATTTATCTGTCTATAGGAGTAATTACACAAATAACCATTTCTCTAGCACTTACTAATAAGTAATTATTACCATTTAAAGGAACCATTTTAAGCCTTATAGTTTGCATGCAGCTCTTTCATGCTGGCTCATAACTCACTGAGCTACATTACAAGAATTATAACTTATGATCCGCAGGTAACACACAAATCTCTGTAGCAAAAGTTGCAGGCCAAGGAGCTGTCTACATAAAATACAAATCTTTGACCTGCATGTTGCACGTTGTGCTTTCTAACAGGCTCGTTGATGCTCAATGCAATTTTATGTATCACCAAAACTACTGGGAATAAACGGGAGGATGTTTCCATAGATTGGAAGCCGAAGTAATGTTATTAGGATAAAGAAGTTCTTATCTGAGTGAGGAGCGGCATTTAAAAGAGGAAGATTGTTCAGTGCATGGACTACTCATACTGTGTGGATGTTCTATTCTAGATTGCTTTTGTTTTATAATGTAATGTTCTTTTAAGTGCTGCCTGAAGTGGCATTAAAGGAATAAAGCATAATGGTAGCCTCCGGTCTTGTAATGAAATAGATATTTTTTTTTATTTATGTTGAACATTTTAAGCCTGCTACTTGTAAATTGGATGTATAAAGCTTAATACCCTTAGGTGTAGTGTGATAAAATTCCTTTGCTCCCGCACCCCATAATCGAACTATATGAAACTGAACAAAACCTTTAGGCATTATAATAGTTGGCTTCCCGAAGTGTCCTTTATTGAAACTTTAGGTTTCAGAGCAATAAACATATAAAGATGGGTAATTGTCAGCATGTTTCAAATATTTCAAAGGCCAGAATACCAGATGTCCAGAGCAAAAACCATGGATTGACCACTGGTAAATTATGTATCCTCACAGAGCACCTTCTGCTCATTGACTTTTTATGCGAACAACATTTTACTACAATCAAGTTCAAGGTATAATTCTTATGTTGCCCATCCAACAAGCAACACATCAGTGCACATTAAAGCCACTGTGTAAATCTTCGTTCACCAGAAGAGTGGACATCTAGGGCAACTTCTGTCCTTATTAGTAAATTTGTCTCAACCATGAGTACTGACTGACAAACATACATTGTACAAAACAGACATATGTACCTTTCTTTCCAGCATCAATATATTATACTTTTATAATGTGAGCTATTGCTTTCGTACTATTTACTTTTTAACATTTGCATTTATCCTTATTTATTTTTTCCTCATCAGATCAGTATTTATTCATAGTTCCTAAAAAAAATGAAGTTGTGTCTAGTATATGGCCACAATCAATTACCAATAAATGCACACTCACACATGGATGCCTAAAGGTTTTATGAGTTTATGCAGTTAATTATAATGCAATACTCTAAAGAAACGATTAGTATTATGGTAAAAACACACATACTAATTCACAGATATTTAAGGTTATCACAACCTTTCTAATTACCCATGCAATCAACCTGCACAGACATTGGTCACCTTGAAGTGCATGATAGAATGGAGATAAATTTACAAGGAGGGCAATTTTCCTTTTAAAAAAAAAAAATACAAACTGGAAACATTGGGGCATATTAGCAAGGGCCATTATTCTCCGCTTTTTTGGCTTTAAGAGCCAAAAAGTGGAGATAATATTAGCGCCCTATTACTAAGGCGGGTGCTAACATGCATTAACGCATGTTAGCACCCGTTTTCCCCACGCCGCTCTGCATCTCTAATGAGATGCAAAGTGGGCGTTCCTTCCCAGGATAACAGGAGAAATGTCGCTAACCGACATTTCTCCTATTATCAAGCTGCAGGCGAACATGCAGAGCGATTAGTAAAGTAGCGCTAACCGCGGTTAGCGCTACTTTTCTAACGCCTGCTCTCAGTATGACTTAGCCATGATATCCAATGGAAGGTGGATATCATGGCTGAGTCTGTCCTGCCCTATCAGCAAGCTATGCCAAAGGTTGTGTGATTATCGCTGGATTTCCAGCGATAATCGCACATTTGGCAGTTAGCGCTTGCAATTTTATCACTGTTGAGATGAGCGTTGCTGATAGCACGCTATCTCAGTGATAAAATTCAGCGTTAGTCAGGCGATAATTATCCTCGCGCTAAGCGCGCTGAGCGATAATTATCGCCGGACCTTAGTAATATGCCCCATTGTTTTTGCATGTAGTCAAATTTTGAAAACAGGAAGAACATAAAACTGAGAACATCATTGACATAAAAAGGACACACCACACCCTTGTATGAACCACCACACTAAGGATTTGTGCTATTGAAAGGTATTTCCCGTATATCTTTGCAGAGCTGAAATATTCTTATAAAATATAGAAAGTAGATAGTTTCTTAAATATCAAATGTTTCTAATATAAATTTTGATCCAACTGTTAATATTCTAATATCCTGATTTAGAATAAATCTGCGGAATGAATAAATGTGCATGCGATCGCTCACTAATTTGCTTTTCTCTATGTATATCGGCAAGTCAAAGTTTGCTCTCACCTCTGTCCACCTTCTAACAGTTTTCTCCATAAAGTTCTTCAAGATTCGATATCCCAAAGCAAGTGTAGCAACTCTAGCCTGTCAGAAGCATTTGTGTGGCCTCAGTCAAAATGTCCCTGTGTGGCCCCAACTATTGCACACTTTTCCTGTGTCCACTCTGGTTCTCAACTCATTGTTCCACCAATAGAAGGGAAATGCCTTGAAAGATTCATGGAAATATTGCTTGGCTTCAGTTCCTGTTGTTCAATACTATGCAGGTTGGAGCTTTCCGTGCAAACTCGCCAGTTGTTTTGTATGTCTGAAGGTAGCTCCAAGACTGTGCATGCGGCATAAGGATAAAGGTGGCTGACATTGCAGACAGCAAGGCAGGCAGGGCCCAATGTGTGTGACCTGAGTCTAGCTGGAGCAGATGTCCTTGTGCCAACGTCTATGGGAATAGCAAGCAAAAAAAAAGGATTTATAGGTGGGTTAGGGGAAAGGGTGGTACGGAGAATTTTAAGATTTAGGAGTGGGTAGTGGTAAAGGGTGGTGAGGGTAATTTTAGGGTTTAGGGGTGGGTAGTGGTAAGGGTAATTTTAGGGTTTAGTAGTGGGTAATGTTATAGGGTGGTAAGGGTACTTTTAGGGTTTAGGGCGGGTAGTGGTATAGGGTAGTAAGGTTAATTTTAAAAAAGAGGGTTTGGGAATTCCCCCCCCCCTCCAGAAAAGAAAAGCATTAAATTTAAAATGAATTTAAATGAAATGTATATATTTATATATGTGGGAGTTTTACATTAAGGATTTATAGGTGGGTAGTGGTAAGGGTAATTTTAGGGTTTAGGTGTGGGTAGTGGTATAGGGTGGTAAGGGTCATTTTAGGGTTTAGGGTGGGTAGTGGTATAGGGTAGTAAGGTTTATCTAAAAAAGAGGCTTTGGGACCTCCCCCAGAGAAGAAAAACATTACATTTAAAATTAATTTAAATTAAATGTATATATTTATATATGTGTGAGTTTTACTTACCTATATATATATATATATATATATATATATATATATATATATATATATATATATATATATATATATATATATATATATATATATATACTAACCATGCATGGTAAAGGCATGAATGGTATAGGCATCTGTGTTGTAAAGGCATGCTTGGTAAAGACTGCATTGTAAATGTATGTGTGGTAAAGATGGTATACATCCCACTTCAGATGTTATACAGACAAGGCACCTATAGCACATCCCACTCTAGGCTGAGGCTGAACTCTGGAAAATACTTGCTAGCAAACTGTTTTTCTATTTTTGTGTCTCTTGAAGCACATCTGGCTGTTGCTGCTACAAATGTGGAGACTGCAGGAGTTCTATGTTAGAGTACTTAAACCCTATATAGGCTCTCATTGTTCTGGCCCAATAAGGTCTTCTTAGCATACCACTTTGCATTTAGAGAAATGTTAATGTTTGACCATTTGCAGTGGGATGCTCACATCTGCCCCAGGAAAATCCTCTCCACCCTTTCCCCCAATGGACTCTTTAACTCTTGGTTGACTCTAAGAAAAAAGGCAAAACAATTTTTTTGAAACTGGCTTTTATTTTGCTTTTCATGAGGGAGCCATTTGTCTCAGGCTTTTCTGTCAGCAGAATGTTGCATTCTGGTGTTTGTTTTATACACATGACATGGAGTCAATTGGCCACTCTGTTTTAATATTTTACTAAGTACTGCCGTCGATTTCAATAACTGTGCTTCTGTTACATGAAACATTGCCTATTTTTTGGCCACAATGCAAAGGAATAGTGAGCAGTAGCAGGTCCTCTATTATTAATAAAATGACTTTGCAATGCTTTCTCCCACTTGCACAACACAGCACATCAACTTTGGCAGCTGCGTTGTGTCGCCGTGAAAAGAAAATCTGCCGCGTTGTGATTATGCCTGGCCTGTCCAGCCTTAACCCCTGGACTCTCAGGGAGTGCTAATTTGTAAAAGACTAGGGGCCTCATTAATGAGCACTTTTGTGCTGCAGGAACATCACTTTTTTGAAGTTCTGGTGGCGCAATGTACTCAGGCATATTTACAAGGCCATGATATTCTGCCACATGGTGACACTATGGGCCATATTATCAAGAACGGCGCAAACATTATCGCCGCTTTAGCGGGAGGAAACTGCTGCTAAAGCGGCGATAAGGGGCTTGATAATATGCCCTATAGAATTCCAATAGAAGCCCAGGTTCTGGTGTCAAGGACATCAAACCTGTGCTTCTATTGGAATTCTATATGGCATATTATCAAGCCCCTTATTGCCGCTTTAGCGGCAGTTTCTTGCCGCTAAAGCGGCGATAATGTTTGCCCCGTTCTTGATAATATGGCCCTATTTGTGTAATTTGAAGGTGAGCACAATAGAAGTTATTTATTAGTTCAATGTATTTTAGAACAACTAATTCATGGCACCAAAACCGTTCTTATAGCTTTGGGGGCCTGGAATAGTTTCAATTGTCACACTTGTAGGAGCGTAAGGGTTTATAGTTGTGTTGTTATTGCCATTGGCTGCACTGGTAGGGGTAATGGGTGGTGCAAGTTGCAGTGACTATTAAGTGTCGGTGCTCAGCACCGGAAACCACCGGCTCAAATTAAGCACTTCTTTCAGGCAGTTAGTGGCAATTAAATTGATAATAGTCTTTCAATGCCATTGCTCTCTGATGACCTCACATCTTTTACCTTAACCCTGTCTTTTAACCTCTCTATCTCTCCTTCTCTATTTAGCTTCATGCTCTTTCAGTTCTCCTCACCTCATCATTGTCTACCACACGTTTTCCTGATAGACCAAATATACCTCACTTGATTTAATTTCCATCTACCTCTGTCTGAAGGCCCTGTCCCTCTCTCTATCATTCTCTGTCGCTACATCCATATATAAGATTCTTGATTCCTTTCTCTACCTCAACTCTCTACCTCATCCCTCTTTATGTTACCTCACTACTTTTTCATCTGACCTCCATGTATCGCTCCTCTATCGCATTCATTTCTCACACCATCTCATCTTCAGCTTTACCTCACCTCTTTCTCCCTTTCCATGTCTCTACTACTTTCACCTCCCTCGGCCCTTTTTTCTATCCCACCACTTCACATCCCCTCTCTATTTAGTTTCTCTGTATACCTCACATCTCCCTCATTACTTCCCCTCTTTCTTCCCCACTGCTCTCTATTGCTCACTACCTAACCTCTAAATTTGCCTCATCAATAATTTACTACCTCACCTTTCCACCTTTCCACCTTTCCACCTCCCTTTTCTCTTGTTTTATCTTTCCAAATGTCCTACATCTGCAGGCAATCTCTAGGTCTCTACCTGTACCCCTTTTACTCTATCATCAACACTTCTATCTCTGTCACTTTCTCTCTCATACAAACACATATCTCTTTCTGAACCGACTTCTCTATTCAACTCACCCCCTCCACCTCACCTAACTTTCTCAACCTTTTTCTTTACAGCTGTCTCTACTATAGCACCCCTTCCTCTCACAACTCTTTATCTGTGCATAAACGTTACCTGTCTTTATCTATTTCATGTATGTTTCTCAACTTTTTCTTTAGCTTTACACCATGTTTTTTGTTCTACCCTCAACCCTTCTCTCTTTTTCTCTACCCCCACTACTCTCTACCTAACTTAATATCTTTGATTTTCCTCAGGTCTCTGTCTATTTCTATCTCTTGCTGCCTTTACTTTTCTTTAATGGACCTTATTTTCCACATTACCACTCTCTCCACTTGTCCTGGATTACTGTACTTCTCTACATTTAATTCTCTATATATCTATCTCTTACGCTAATGTGCTGTAAAACTTACATATTTCTCTACCTGTCTTGCTCTACCTACTTCTTCCTCTTTCTTCTTCTCTTTATATGTCCTCCTGCCTACCTCACGCTTCTCTCCCTTTCTATCATCTCTGTCTCTACCACCTTTTCCTTCTCCTTCATGGCTCTCACTATACTCTTCCCTTCATGTCTCTGTCCTTCTCCAGTATTTTGCCCGATCCAATTTCTCTGACTCATCATGGTCGCTGCTACCTGTCTAGCCGGAGAAGTGCACACATATAAAGAGGAAAAGAGGGACAGGGAAGGGTAAGAGAAATTAGGGGAAAGTTATAAAAATGTATTCACGGAATCTTGAAAATCCTGAGAGCACCACTTTGATTTTCACTGTTTGCTGCAATAACACCAGTAATGAAGGATGTATTTGTGATAACAAATATTCAGCTACTAAAGCAACAATTTCAAGTGCTATGTGCATATGTCTTATTTTAATTTCATGAACTAGTTCACTAAACATCTAACAGGCCACCTTTTGCATATTTTTCTTTCAATGGGAATAACAATTTGGTTGATTCTAAATTCCACACAAAATATTGAAAGTAAAAAAAAATCTAGATACAAACTGAAAAAGAAGTGGCTGTATCAATACTTGTTTAAGCATTTCTTTAGTAATATTTAACAGGTGGACACTGGGGAGGTGGACTATGTGTCTCTTTTTGAATGTACCTGTTTCTGAAGATTTAACAATTCATTAAATATTGTTTACCATGATGATGGCTTGAATGAGCCAAAAGGGGGTAATACATTTTAAATTGATCTAAATAGGGGGCCCTAAATATATATATATATTGCACACGGCTCCAGAAATCCTTAAGATGTCACTGCCCAGGATGAGTAATTTTGTCATGGTTCTCTCCTTCATTCACATCATGCATTACAACAAGCAATAACAATACCAACCACTTTGACTTTTTTATGGTGAAAATATTTGTAACAAACCTAAATAAAACATAGCAAAGGTCCAACATGGGTTTATCAGCAGTGCCAGCTTTCCTAATAAGTAAAAGATAAATGATGGATGCTCGAGGATTGGTACTGGATTCTGTCACACCCACATCAGGTACAACACAAGTAGCAATTTATCCTAGCTTTATTGCTGAATAATTGCAATAGGAGCATTAATAGTGCAAGCTTCTCTCCCTTTCAGAACATGTACAACTTGGTCAGCAATCATATTAGCTTCCCCCTCACAGGGTGGAAACAAATCAGACACCAGTGCACGTTCACTTCCTTGCAGAGCATACAAGTACAACATTGCAACAGCAAAACAAGCTTTCCTCTGTCACAGAAGGCAGCTGCATTTCAAGCTTCCCTTCCATGCTGAACAGATATAGCTGGCAGCAGTATTGCAAGCTTCTATTGCTCAAAGAACATGTACAGCTCAAGCATCTGTGCCATGTGGGTTACACAAATCCCTCTAGATCAGGACTTAATCCACACAGTAGGAATATAAGTGAACATGTGAGTACTACTAACCCTTTAACTCAGGTGCCATTCCATGTCATTACTCTTGCTATCATATGCCTTTCAACCAACTTCTCTCTTCTTCTTGCTTCATTTTGTTGCATGCTATCTCTATTTCCACCACCTAGAGTTAGAAAATATTTTCGACACCCTAAATGTAGGCACAACTTTCTGTACCACCCAGTTTAGCAATGGTTGTGCTGCTAATAAACATCCTCTCAGCTTTCTCTATCCCCAAACCTATTCCTGTCCTCTTTACATACAGCCCTTTCTTTTTGTCACCTCTTCTTTTGGTCTATTTTCTATCATTCTTCTTCCTCTTCTTAAACACATGCTCCTCATATCTTCCCGTTCTCACCCCCTAACATTCTCCCAATATTTCACCCTCCTGTCTCAGACGTGTTATTTGCACATCCATGTTCTCTCTCCCTCCCTGTCACTTTCCTCTAGATCATCTCATACCCACATATAATAATCTCTTCTCGATGGCATCTCACTATTGTCTTACATAACTTACTCACAATTTTCTTTTACATATCTTTTAGTCTTACCTCCCTCTCAAACATTTCTAAGATCCTCCTCTCTGTCCTACACGCTCCACTTATCTTATTGTCCCACTGTCAATAACAGCCTTCTCTATCTAACACAAGCAGAGCATTCCCTCTCTCAGATTCTCCTTTCAAATGCAAACCACTCTTACTTACCCTTTTCCACATCCTTTTGTTTCTCCTTTCTTGCGCACCATACACTCCCTTACACCCTACTTTCTCTCAATATTATCTTTCTCTTTCTTAGCTCCTGTTTCTTGCAAACACCTTCACTATCTCCCTTGCACAGATACACACACACAAGGGATTATTTTGCATTTTATGCTCCCTATGCACAAATCCAAATTTTGAATGATAAGTCTAACTTGGCAGCTCAGGTCTCTATAAGACATATTGGTACCAATTTCAAAAATATACATTGGCCAGTATTCGGTGTGATATTTATTGCACTGGATACATAACTATTTTGCCTGATTTGCTATATATGGAGTGCAGAAATAGCACTCATGACATGTTTTTTGGCACTGAATAGGGAATGACATGCATATTTTGATGCTTACCACACTAAAATCTACATGTCATGGTACTTACTGGGCATTTTTTACCCTACAAATACCAGCAATGTTTAATCAGCTAATATTATCAAAAAAATCATGATTCGGATATGGGTGGTAACAGAAATTACTGCACATATCAGAATTAATCAGCCAACTCGTAATGAAGGCCAAAGTGGGTTTTACCTCCAGCCAAAGGAGCATTTCTCTCTCACCACATGCTGTTGGCTGCTTTCTGTATCATTCTGCCTCCTATGGAGTGCTTGCAAGGCAATGCATGTGGGACTATTTTATATCTTAAAGTACAGTAAATTATCACACATTGCATTATTTCATTCTTTATGTCATTTTTGCATTGTAAGCAGAAAGCAGTTCTTTTTCGTTTTATTTTTTTTCACTGCAGCAGTCATCATGAGCATGGCACATGCATTAACAATGGACACTTACTTAATATATACAGACACAAACAGTCACACACCCTTCTACACACACACACACACACACACAAACACAAACACATAGAACTAACAGCAGCAGAGCAAAGATTTTTTACATGAAACATTCAGGGGCATATTCTCAAGGACTCATCGCCGATTTAGCGGCACTTTACCACCACGAAAGTGGCGATAGAATCATCGCCCTATTCACAAGCCTGCGCTAACAGCCCATATCGTCACTTTTCCTGCGATAGCTGCCGCTAAAAACATCGCCAAGGCTGACAGCGACAACTAACGCTAATCATATGCAGAGTAGGCGTTCCTGTGCAAAAACTCACGATAACACCACTTCGCGATATTCACAACGACCAGCCAGATCGGCGATGCGGGCCTAAAACATGCAATAAGGCGCGTTAGCAGCAGGAACTTAAGACCTGCTTTTTTCTGGTCTTAAGTAGGACGAAAACCTGCACTAGAAAGGGAGCACAGCCCAGAGCCACATCTGAAGACCAACACATGCCATGGAGCTACTAATCATGCAGCTTAGAGACCCAAGAGGGCCACAACACCCACCGCCACCACCACCAGGACCACCCCCACCCCTCGGACCACCCCCCCGGACTACCACCAAGGCAGCGCCGAACAAGACAGCGGACCTTCCGAAAACGCACCAGCCTCAGAGACTTAACGCCAGAGGAAGTCATTGCCCGTTACAGGCTCAAAAGGACAACCATCCTCTGCATCATGACCCACATTGCCCACAGGCTGACGGTACCAACACAGCGGACAACCAACATCCCTCCGCAGACAAAGCTGCTGGCTGTGCTGCACTTGTTGGCCTCTGGTACCTTCCAACCAACAACTGCCAGAGTCGGAGGAGTCTCACAGCCAGCCCTATCAAAGTTCCTCACACCTGTCTTGGATGCCATCATCAGCTTGATACCCCAGCACCTTCACTTCCCCCACACTGCGCAGGAACAGCTGGGGACCAAGCAAGGCTTCTATGCCATAGCTGGCTTCCTGCACGTGTTGGGGGCAATTGACTGCACACATGTCCTACTTGTGCCCCCTGCCGACACTGCACACAATTACCGCAACAGAAAGCACACGGATTCCATCAATGTGCAGGCAATAGTGGACCACCGGGGACTGTTCACCAATGTCGTCGCAAACTTCCCAGGCAGTGTGCATGATTCCTACATCTTCCGACAGTCCATCATCAACCAGCGCTTTCAGGATGGCACCTATGGAAATGGACTGCTCATTGGTAAGTACCAACGGAACACACCACACACCTCAACTCCACAATCATACAACTCACAACTGTGGGAATGCACATGTAACAAAATCACATACAACATGCCAACCAACATGCCCACCTACCAGACACGACAACACAAGTAACTGTGGTAAGAGGGGCCAGACATGTAGAAAACCACCCACAAAGGCATAGCCCCTCTGCCACACAATTGCAGTATGTGGGGAGAGGTGGGAACCAAGAATGTGCGAAGGAGCCAAGTGACCCATGAATTAGAATGTACACAATGCCAAGTGTGGTGGTGATGTGCTGGACAGTCATGAGTATGCAGAGCACAGACATGTCATGTGGACATATACAGCTGGTGTGTGTAGTGTCGTGGACAGTGGACGCAACCATGTTACCTCAGGCAGTGGGGAAGACCTCGGACATGTAGCTATGTCGCCCCCCCTGTAAGTGTAAGCGTAGGGGGCTGGGCCGGCGTACGGCAGTCCAGCGTAGGAGTGTGAATAAATAGCCCAGGGCTCTGGGCGCGGTTCACTTCCGGGATGGCCACTAAAGTAACTACTGTGTGTGTCTCTGTGTCCGCCATATCCTGGCCATAGGCCTACACACACGTGGCCGACCACCTTCATCGGCCAAACTAACACCGGTGACAAGGAGCCTACGTCACACGCCACCCGGCGCACAACTCGTCATCGCCTGCAGGGGTGTGTCTGCCAGGGCGGTGCCCCTCACCCTGCCACGAGGCCGCCACGACCAGTGGTGCCTGTGCGCCTGCTGCACCCCAGCCCGCTGGTCCCCAGACCCGTCCGACGCCCAGCGGTGATTGCCCGCCACTGCGCACCCAGGCCTCACTGCTCATCTGCTGCCACCGGTGTGTCTCCAAGAGGGCCCACCACGTTCCGGTGCAATCTTCAGGGCCGAGGCCTGTGAGCTTGGCAGCCTCCTCAGCCTATCGCTGGCTTCTGCGCAACAGGCCCCCTGCGCACCCTGCGGCACCGCACCGCAGAGTTCTGTGTGTGCTGACTGCTCCCTCCGGCCTCCACTGCGGTCCAGCAGGCTAACAGACAAATCCTTTCCAGTCCGGCCCTCCAGGCGCAATGCATCATCGCAGGCTGCACACCTGCTCAGCTCATCAGGTGGGCCTACCTCAGTGCACCGCAAGTCATCGCCACGTGGCGGTAGGCCCCAGCCGGACGCAGTGCCTCAGGTGCCACTAACTCAGTGCACCGCAAGTCACCGTCCAGCCTCCAGGCCACAACATCATCGCAGGCTGCACACCCGCTCAGCTCATCAGGTGGGCCTACCTCAGTGCACCACAAGTCATCGCCACATGGCGGTAGACCCCAGCCGGACGCAGTGCCTCAGGTGCCACTAACTCAGTGCACCACAAGTCATCGTCCCGTGGGGCTACCCCACAAGTCCGCCTCCAGCAGCCAACAGCATGTCCTCGGTAACGCCACTGGAGCCCCTCACAGTCACGGGGCCACCCCCATCCCAGGCAGGCCTCTGGAAAGCCTGGGTGGAACGTCTGGAGACGTACTCCGAAGCGCACGACATCCCAGCGCCGCAGCGGCTGCGCATGCGTAGGCATGTGAGGAGTGTGAAGAAATGGCCTGGGGCTCTGGGTGTGGTTCAGTCCTGGGCTCTGGGTGTCGTTCAGTTCCGGGCTGGCGTTTGTCTCTGTTGTGGTGTCTGCGCCGCCCGGCCCCTAATCGACAAACTTGCAATGTAGCATGCACCCGGAGGGCGGGCTCGCCCGAATGGATAAATAAAGGAGTGCAAGACCGCTCGGGGTCTTGGCTCATACATGCCAACTGTTGTGTGTGTACCTTCATTGCCGCAGCATAAGCCAAAGGCCTAGCCTCAATCGCAGCGCGAGTTCAGCCAGGCCTGAACTCCACATCTGTGTCCGCCCTATCCTTACCATAGGCCTACACACACGTGGCCGCCCACCTTCAACGGCCAACATTACAGTGTTGTTGACAGGCTTGCGGACATGCGCAGACAGGCATGACAGTGGTGTGCCGTAGGAGTGCAAGTGATGCAACCGCGAAGTGCACACAAGTAAATAGGCTCGGGGGGAGGGAGGAGCAGCTGTGAGGCTACGTAATACACATTGACCCCGCACATTCGCCAGAAGCAATACATGGCAAACATGAATCCCAAAGTCACACAAATCATACACCACAAAACTTGTAAGTCTGACAACACAGCATGCAGAACCACCAGTTTACACTAATCTCACTTACCTCTCACAGGTGATCAAGGATATGCACTCTGCCCGTGGATGATGACACCCCTCCGAGCCCAGAACACCCCGGCCCAGAGGCAGTACAATGTGGCCCACAAACGCACCAGAGGCATTGTTGAGCGCACATTTGGCGTGTTAAAGTCACGTTTCAGGTGCCTGGACATCACAGGTGGAAGACTCCTGTACAGCCCAGAAATAGTGTGCGAGATGATCATTGCATGTTGTGTATTGCACAACATATGTGTACGCACCAATGGCCCATGGATCCAAGTGCCAGATGCACTGGACGATGATGAGGAAGATGAGGCAGGTGGACCACACCCCACTGCAGCTGCAGCAGGAATAGCCAGAAGGAACACAATCATTAACAATTTCTTCGCATGAGCACGTCACATTGTGACAGTCCTTAGCAATCATGGAACAGTACGAAATGACCACATGAACAGCTTGTGCAAAACAATTCATTGCAACACACATTCCCTGTGTGCATGTCAGTACTCTGCATTGGCACATCACTCTGACAGGTGAAAGTGCAACATTAAGTGCTAACAATCTCACAAATAGCAAATAGATGGTGGGTATGTCACCTCTGTACAGAGAGGCTGTTCAGGGTGTCACGTATTTGAAATTCCATCACAGGGTGTCAAATGTAGTACGTAATCCCACTCATCAGCGTATCACATGTGTACATAAACATGACATGAAGGCTGTCATTGGTGTTAAAAAAAGACAACAGGCTGTCATTTGTGATCAAATTTGAAATTGCGGGTGTCATTTGGGGTCAAATATGAAATTGCGGGTGTCATTTGGGGTCAAATATGAAATTGCAGGTGTCATTTGGGGTCAAATATGAAATTGCGGGTGTCATTTGGGGTCAAATATGAAATTGCAGGTGTCATTTGGGGTCAAATATGAACCACCCTGATGCAGATATGCACCCTGTAACTCAAGTCCCACAACATGAGCAACATGGACGTAAGGGAGATGGGGGCACAGTAAACACCTCAGCAACATGGGAGATGCCCACCAGCCAAAAAGCCAGCAGGAATACCTTGTGTAGAACACACCAAGGTGTCCCCTGGACATATGTGCCATGTACAGATCACATGTGTACACGGACGTCATCCATCAATAGTAGTGAACAGTGTCAGCTAATAGGTGCAAGGTGAGATGTCACGCGCCTCCTCACAGCTACCTGTACCCATCACTGTCAGACTGAAGCAAAACAACACTGCTACATCAGAGCATGCAAATTTGACCGTGAGGGCACGTACATGGCTGGTAAGGGTTCAACCGTGCCAGAAGGCGAAGCAGTGACACCCCTCCCAATCCACATCACATTTCCAGAATGCAAGCAGATGACAAACTAACATTAGGGATGAAAGGTCCTTTGTCTGGACTAGAAGGCGGTGGCACATCTGCACCTCCGAGCTTGGAATTGCATGCACCCGGCACCGCCTGAGAGATACCATAGCAGCTGATGACGACTCCCACACTACGCACAGCAATAACCAAAGGCCAATGTATACACACCCCACACACAGAAGTCCTTGCTCGCAGTTCTCTTGCATGGAATGACCTTCACACTTACGCACAGACCATCCCAGGAGCCCAACCGCTGCACACTCAAACAAATCATTGCTCCGAGCTGTGGCATCCACATAACTTTGACTTTGACTTTTTAACACATAGCCCTATTTCCTACATTGGCGTGGGGCTAAGTTGGGAAATTGCGAGATTGTTGTTTAGGAGCAATGAGGCGACAGCTAGTTCACACATTCCCAGTCATCACACTGCCTGTCTGGGTCACGGTCAAACATGCGCATTGATATCAGTTCCCAGGGAGTACCTTATTTTTGGAATCACTGCCCCTATATTCATCCATACTTTCATGCTTGCTTGATCATTGACATGACACATCTGTGTGAATTAGAATGTTGTAGTCACATTCGGTGGAGTGTTGAAGCTGGACCAGTACATGGCCATGCAAACCCCACTTGACATTGTTACCCCGTGGAGGGCCAGCCAGAGTCCTTTAGGGATTGACAAGTTCATCGGAAGAGGAAGAGTGCAGTCCGCAGTCTGACTGCTGTGTCATTGGTAACCAAAACAAATATGGCAGTCCATGTCGAGGGCCAAGGTGAGTGTCGCAGAGTGTCTTGGGGGACAGTGGAAGGTGTTGATCCAGGGAATGATGCAGAGGGCAGAACCAAGCTGAAACAGGCCATATGGCGGAGATGAATGCTACTGCTTCCTTCTTACCACAAAGGCAGAATCATCCACATCATCGTCCTCTGATGTGTGATGTGCCTCACAAGTGGGTGGTGGTGTTTTGTCAGCAGCACTGTGTGGCACTGACACATCAGGGGCCGGAGCTGGAATGTCTGCCACACTGTGTGGCAGTGACACATCAGGGGCCGGAGGTGGATTGTCTGCCGCACTGTGAGGCACTGACACATCAGGGGGCGGAGATGTGGATGGAGTAGTAGCAGCAGCATTCATCTGCGCCAGGCCTTGTGGCAGCAATGCCATGATGAGGATCTGCAGGGCATGGAAGATCCCAGCTACATCTCGCTGGTGTGCAGCCGTGGCAGCCTTTCCTTCCGCCTGCATCCGCTCCATGTTCTCCATGATCCTCCGCATGCGTCCTAACTCCCGGCTGTCATCGCTGGAGCCACTCTGACTAGACAGTTGTTCTTGTCTCAGAGTCATGACTCCAGCGATGTCAGCCATGGCTTGTTGGAGAGCATGGAGCGGACTGTGGGTGTCCGTTAGGGACTGTAAGTGGTCCCTGATGGGACTTACACACCCACGTATGGCATCTAGTTTGGTTGCCATGAGGTCGAACCCCACCCACACCTGATCAGCCATCTCCTTCTGTCCCTCTAACACACGGCGTTGGAATGCCGTGTGTTGGTCGTGGGGTCCTGGGAGACAGCCGTGGTGGGGGGTGCTTCCTGCTCTGTGGTCTGTGCAGGGGGTGGCGTCTCCTCGATGCAGCTGGGCTGCCCTGCTCCTGGGGGTGGGGTGCTGAGGGTATCCATGAGCTGTTGGAGGGCGTCGGTGTCGATGGATTGGAGGTCCTCTTCATCATCAGTGAAGAGATGTACGGTCTGCTCTGCAGGAGGTGTTGATTCTCACTCTGCAATGTGAAGGGGAGATGCAGTTTAACAGTGTGTTCCATGTATGTTCACGCATTGGACAAGTTTACATACAGACTGCATAACAATGTACATTGTGACTGTTTGGGAGGAGATGCCTATTTGATGCGGGACAGTGGACATTTCTACACCATCAGGGATGTGGGGTTGTACTTGTACATTATCATCTCACAGTTTCCTGCTATGCCAAATGTGATTGGCCAGTTTCTACACACAAGCGGCAGCAGTTTTGTCCTCTGTTCCTGTCTGAAAGTGTTGCAGTCTGTACCACATTGTTGTCAATGTTGATGTGCTCTGTTTCTTATGTGAGTGTGCTGCATTGTGGGAGAGTCGCCCCTGCAGCTCTGATTTTGCTGGCCCTTATCACTTTCAGGCGGTGTGCCTTTCACTTCTGTGCTTATGCAGTGCTGAGATGTTGCAGACTTGGGTAAATTGGGCTCTTGGTGGGAGTTGGGACTCTTGGGCATGGTTTGTCCGCAGATGTCTTGTTGACGTCAGGGGTTGTTTGTGCACGTGGATGTGTCAGAGTGTGACCTGCTCCTTTACGGATGTGGTCCACACTCAGCCACCTCAGTGTCGTGGCGTGCACCATGTCATGATAATTGGACTGCAGCCATGCTAATCGTCATGCAGTGTCACTTGCTTTGTCAGTGTGACTCATGGACCCGCAGCTTTGCTGGGTTCAGCACATGTGCATGGGTTTGTTGTGAGATTAGTGATGTGTGGTGACGGCCCCCTCTGGGCACATTGTCAACGGGGGCCTACTTGCTGTTTCTATGTGTGCTGCAGTGTGCCAAGGAGATCAGGGACATGATCCAGAGTAATTGTGGGTGTGCACTGTGCTATACTTAATTGTGCATGTGTGCCATTGTGCCCATCTCCCACCGTCCCCCCAGTCCCTGGTTGTTACTCACCCTGTTGCTGTTGGGTCAGATCATGTTGAGCAGTGTCACGTCCCCCAACTCCTGCCACTGTCTCCCCACTGATGACTGTGGACACCATTTCCTCCATCTCATCCAGCTCCTGCTGTGGCGCTGGAGTCCCACCTCCAGGCTGCATTGCTGCTTTCCGGTTGTTGGCGAGTTTCAGCTTGGTTTTGTGCTTCACATCATTCCAGCGCTTCTTGCAGTCGTCCACTTCCCTTCTCTTCACTCCCACTGCATTCACCTTGGCCAAGATGGACTGCCATATTGCATTTTTAGTTGTCAAATGACACAGTGGAGGTGATGAACAGTTGTGGTGGTGTTCTATCACCTCCGTAATCAGGATATTGTTTTCCTGCGGACTGAATCGCGGGTTCCTCTTCTTCTTCTCCTTGCCCTTCTCCTTCCCCGAGGTCCCTGGCTGGTCCTCCGGGGGGTTTGTGGGGTTCTGGTTGGCCTCTGTACTTGCTCCAGCTTCCTACATGGTGCTTCTCAGTGGTTTGTGTTTTTTTGGGCAGTTTTTATGGTGATTTTTCCCGCCTGACGTGGGAATAGCAAGCCTGGCGCTGCTTATCACTGATGTTTTTATCGCTGTTGGGCTCATCGCCACTTTTTTCACGTTCGGGTTTCCTGTTTTATCGCCGTCCCGGTAATTTTTACGCGGACATTTGACGCGTTATCGGGATACTATCGCCAGTTGCCGGCGTGTTGAGAAAACGCCGTTGACACGGCGTTAGGTTCCCGCGATAGACGGCGTTATGTAAAGTTGCGTTAACCTAGGTTGGCGATAATTATCGCCCATTCTTGAGAATATGCCCCTCAAAATTCTTGTCACTCTCAGGACACTTAACATGGCAAAAACCAATAGGTTTGTTTTTGTTCGCGTGTTGGCATATTACAGTTAGACTGGTTAGCTTTGTCAATGCATGTCCACTCTTACAGTGGTGAAAACAAAGCTGTGTTCCTCAATTTAGCATTATCGATTAGAGGTCCTGCTATCAACACTCGTGCAAGACTGCAGACCTAAATCAATGTAGTCATGATTTTAAGAAGAAATATTCATGTGTGTGAAAGAGAAGCCAAATAATGTTTTGGGGCAGATATTAGTCATTTACTGTCACTTCCTTTATTAGCATCCCAGAATTCTGAATTTCATCTCAAACGTGTTGCCCGAGACAGAAGCGTCTCTATGGTCAGGTCTTGTCAGTTCAGTTCATAAATACGTTTACAAAGTCCCTTAAACCATAAATATCAACTCATTAAAACATTGGGGGTCATTATAATGACGGGCGGGCCGCCACCGCCCGTATGGCGGTGGCGATCCGCCCGCCATTTCTCACCGCCCGCCATTTCTCACCGCCCACATGTCAGTTCCCCCTCTGCCATATTACGATGGCGGGGGGGACCCCGGCGGATGGAAAGACCGTCCACCGGTCCGACAGCAGACCGGGCGGTAAAGGGGCCTAATATGGTGGCGGTGTCTGCTAGACACCGCCATCCATATTAGTATGGCGGCGGAGAGCAGCCTTTCCATGGCGGCGTTGCCGCCATGGAAAGGCATACGGTGTTTGCTGTTGGGGGCACGTTGTGGGCCCCCCCAGATGTTGGGGGATGGGGGTGCACATGGGGGGTACCTATGGTACCCCCCTGCATTTGCATGCACAAGGTGGCAGGCACCGCGCGGTGCCTGTCACGGTGTGCATGCAAAGCACTAACTTGCATATATTGCATTGTGGCGGGTG
Organism: Calotriton arnoldi; assembly: GCA_963921515.1. NCBI lineage: Eukaryota > Metazoa > Chordata > Amphibia > Caudata > Salamandridae > Calotriton > Calotriton arnoldi. Next base: position 1,387,833 of record CAWUFW010003081.1, read on the forward strand.
CTGCTTACAGCACCGCCCGCCGCAATTCAATATATGCGGAATGCCACCGCCACCGTGGCGGTGGCATCCTAATCCCAATGGCGGGACCGCCGCTCCTATGGCGGACGGTCCCATTCTCCGTCGTAATGACCCTCATTGTATTGTAATACACATTAAAAGTTAATTATAAAATTTTAAATATCACATATCACAGACATAAAATCTTTTAAAGCCATTAAAAATCTAGCCAATGCACAGGTGACACCCACACATTGCATACAAAATAAACAATCTCTTGCTGCTAATCTTGCTCTTATGTTATATTTTAACAGGGCAGGTTTTAAGATTTTCCTACGAATATTTAAAAATTAGAGACAATTCAATACAAAATGCAAGGTCTTGTCAAAGTACTCCGCATACTTCTCAAGTATGGGAAATGGATTTTGTAGCTGGCTCGTTGTTGTTTTAGTTACATACACTAGAGTTAATTAAAAACCGTACTGTGAGTGCACTGTTGTTCCATTTTCGTTCCAACATCATTTCAAAACACAACAACACGAAGTGTTGCTGCTCAGACCTTGTATTTCCATGCAGAATTCACGAACCAGTGATCGGGAAAATACTTTAATGCTCTTGTCAACAAATGTATTAAAGCCAATAGTTTGTCCTGAATTGTGTGTGATTTAAAGAGCACCATGCATGCAATGTTCAATTCACTGTCGTGCATAAATCGCAAAATGCACTCCTTAAATTCATCCAACAGAATGGAGTCACAGTTGAAGTGATAATACATTGCATTATATAATTTGAACTGTGTACAACACCTACCTGCTGTAAAAATGATATACTGGTTATATTTTGATGAGCTGATAATCCCTTAGGCGTCTGGTCCCTCCCATCCTGGGTTTGTTTAGTGGTTTTTCATACTTCTATACTTTTTACAAGATCTCTCTTTTGATTTAGTCTTTTAATTATTTTGAAATCGTAAGGCACTGGTGCTTAATATTGTCATAACATTGCCAGGATAATACAATAAACACAATAAATTGTAAACGAGGAAAATATTTGGTGCTAAAAGAACTGTTGAAAAATAAATTAGGGAAGCAAATTAAATTTACTCCTCCACCTAAAGGAATATATACAGCAGTAAAAAGAGTTATGCAGTAGAGAAGTGCAAACTGTTATGACACACATAAGTATATCTGACATACTGACATGACTTTCATAAATTTTGGGATAGGGCTCTCAGGATTCTAAATGCAGGCTGAGAAAATTAAGGGTATATATTTTGAAGCTGATATGAACGTGTAGCTGCGCAGTTTTAGTATTATCCCTGTGTATCAATTTTAACCTATTAAATAATTAACATAATATTTAACTTGTGTGACAGTCGCATTATCTTCCTTCTTTTAGCCATTGACTAAATGATGTGGGTCCTCAGGTGTGACAGGCATATAATCCATTAGGTCGATTATAAAAGGGTCATCATCTCGGTCTGCAATCCGGCTGCGGTGTCGATCGCCCAGGGGCACAAACTCCCTATAAAATCTCTTGCAAATGGGTCTACTATTTTTATTAAAATTTTCTTCAAGCCTGATCCTGGGCATGTGCCGATGCCTGGCCGCCTTGCATTCTCCACTTGCAGTAAAACTAGGGGGGATATGTGCAATGAAGTGGCGGAGTGTGTCGTTAGCCTCCTGGCTTAACGACACACTCTGCCACTTCGGAAACGCAAGGCTGCACCATATTTACAAGAATGTGGTGCAGCCTTGCATTTCCCCCTGCGATGGCGCTAAGTTTAACGACTTAGCGCCAAAGCAGGCACCCTTGCACCAGAGTGCAAGGGTGTCTGTGTGCAGGGGAGTATTGGTTATGTGTAGGAAGGTGTCCCTTCCTGCACATAAACAATCCTAAAATGCCATTTTGTAAATTGCATGTGTGCTGCTTCATGCAGCACATATGAAAGTTACAAAATGGCATTTTTTAAAAAGGTTTGTTTGTGTACAGGAAGGGAGACCTTCCGGTACATAAACATACCATGGCATTTTGCTTTTTCCATGTGTGCTGCACAAGGCAGAACACATGGAAAAAGCAAAAACGAGGAGAAATAATGCATTTCTCCTCGTTTCGCCAACTTAAGACCAGGATTTTCCTGGTCTTAATTTTGGCGCTGCCTCCTATGTATGTCACCCCTGTACATAGGGGGAAGTGTCAAATACAATGGGTGTTGCAGTGGAACGCCCACCACAACACCCACTGCACGCCCCTTTCACGCAAAACATAGCGTGAAAGGGTGCCTTATGTACAAGGCAGAGTTAACCCTTTCAGTGCTCATGACGGAATGGTTCCGTCATGAGCACAAGTTCCAGTGTGCTCATGACGGAACCATTCCGTCATGAGCACATGCTCAGAAAATCCCTCTGCTGTAGACAGCAGAGGGACTTCCCATTTTTTTTTTTTGCCTGGGGAGGTGGGGAAGAGCTTCCCCAACCTCCCCAGGCCTCTTTTTGAATTTCGTTGCAATGACGATCGCGCGCATGGCGCGCTATCGTCATTGCAATGAAAACAAAACTGAAACTTAGTTTCAGTTTGTGTTTCAGTGCTCGTGGGGCTATCTCAGCCCCCCGAGCACCGAAAAAGATGGGAGAGGTATAGTTGGAAAGGGGAGAATCTCCCCTTTCCAATGGTACCCTTCCCTAGTGGATCCCTACTTGGGAATCACCCCAGGGGGGCGATCCCCAAGCAGGGATCCACCCACTAGACACCAGGGAGGGGGGAGCGGCCCCTTGGGCAAGGGCCTTTGCTCCCCCCATATTTGTTTGGGCACCAAAGTCTTTCTGCCCCCCCTGGGGGGCAGAAAGCCCACTAGAAGCCAGGGATTATTTTTTTTGACGTTGGGGTGGGGGCTGCCCAAAAAGGGCATGGCAATGCCCCCACCCCCCCAGGGAAATGTAAGTCTTTCTGCCCCCTCAGGGGACAGATGGGGGCAGTAGCCCCCAATCTGCCCCCCGGGGGGCAGAAAGCCCATTAGAAACCAGGGATTTTATTTTATTGATGTTGGGGTGGGGGCTGCCCAAAAAGGGCATGGCAATGCCCCCACTCCTCCCCCCAGATAAATGTCAGTCTTTCTGCCCCCCCAGGGGGCAGATGGGGGCAGTAGCCCCCAATCTGTCCCCCGGGGGGCAGAAAGCCAATTAGAAACCAGGTATTTTTTTTATTGATGTTGGGGTGGGGGCTGCCCAAAAAGGGCATGGCAATGCCCCCACTCCTCCCCCCAGATAAATGTCAGTCTTTCTGCCCCCCCCAGGGGCAGATGGGAGCAATAGCCCCTGATCTGCCCCCGGGGGGGGGGCAGAAAGCCCACTAGGCACAAGGGAGGTTTTTTTTTTATAATGTAGGGGTGGGGGCTGCCCATAATGGGCATGATAATGCCCCGCCCCAAAAACAATTACCACAGTCTTTCTGCCCCTCCCCAGAGGCATATTGGGGCAATAACCCCATATCTGCCCCCCGGGGGGGGGGCAGAAAGCCCACTAGGCCTCAGGATTTTAAAAAATTTTGCTCAGGGTTGAGGTCAACCCAGAATGGGCATGCCAATGCCCACACCTCCCCAAAAAAGTGCCACAGTCTTTCTGCCCCCCTGAGGGGCGGATGGGGGCAGTGGCCCCTGATCTGCCCCGGAGGGGGCAGAAAGCCCACTAGGTGCCAGCGATTACGCTGGCTTTTTTTATGCGTGGGGGTGGGGGCTGCCCAGAATGGGCATACCAATGGGGGTGGAGGCTGCCCAGAATGGGCATACCAATGCCCCCACCCCCAAAATCATAGCCAGTCTTTATGCCCCCCAATATCGGGGTAACCCCCTTCCCCCTCGGATCCCCCTCAGCGCGGCAGAAATCCCACTAGGCACAGACTTGCTTTTAGCAAAGTGCCTATCTGTGCATTATGGGCCCTAGCGCAGCTGGCACATAGGGAAACCTAGCAAACCTATACATTTTTGAAAACTAGACACCCAGGGGAATCCAGGATGGGGTGACTTGACTGGCTCTCACCAGGTTCTGTTACCCAGAATTCCTTGCAAACCTCACAATTTGTAAAACAAAAACACATTTTCCTCACATTTCTGTGGTGAAAAGTTCTGGAATCTGGGTGGATCCACAAAATTCCACCCACCCCACATTCCCCAAAGTCTTCTGAGAAAAATGGTACCTCAGTTATGTGGGTGGGTCAAGTACCCGAGACAGGCAAGGGCCCAAAACCTATTGCGGCGACATCAAAATTACCTATCACAAAACAACCTGGTTTTGCAAGGGGGGTACCATGAGTTTTTGGCCCCGGGCTCAGCGGCCATCTAGGGAAACCTACCAAACCCACACATTTCTGAAAACTAGACACCCGGGGGAGTCCAGCAAGGTATGGCTTGCTTGGGTCCCCCAACATTTCCCTACCCAGAATCCCCTGCAAACCTCAAATTTTGTTGATAAAAATAAAACTTTTCTCACATTTCTGTGTGGGAAAGTTGTAGGATCACCGGGATGACACAAATTTCCTACCACCCAGCGTTCCCCCAGGTCTCCCAATAAAAATGGTGCCTCACTCTTGTGGGAGGCCCAAGTACCCGCAACAGGCAAGGGTCCAAAACGTATTGAGGAGACATCAAAATTGCCTATCACAAAACGGCCTGGTTTTGCAAGGGAGTCACCTGGGTTTTGGCCCAGTGCTCGGCGGCCAGCTAGGAAAACCTACCAAACCCACACATTTCTGAAAACTAGATACCCGGGGGGTTCCACGAAGGAATGGCTTGCATGGACCCCCTAACGTTTTCTTACCCAGAATCCCCTGCAAACCTCAATTTTAGCTGAAAAGATCACTTTTTCCACACATTTTTGTGTGGGAAAGTTCTGGCATCACCGGGCTGACACAAATTTGATACCACCCAGCGTTCTGCCAGGTCTCTCGATAAATATGGTGCCTCACTCGTGTGGGAGGCCCAAGTACCCGCGACAGGCAAGGGCCCAAAACATATTGATGCAACATCAAAATTGCCTATCACAAAACGACCTGGTTTTGCAAGGGGGGTCACCTGGGTTTTTGCCCCGTGCTCTGCGGCCAGCTAGGGAAACCTACCAAACCCACACATTTCTGAAAACTAGACACCCGGGGGGTTCCAGGGAGGTATGGCTTGCGTGGATCCCTCAAGGTTTTCTTACCCACAATCCCCTGCAAACCTCAATTTTAACTGAACAAATCACTTTTACCACATATTTTTGTGTGGGAAAGTTGTGGCATTACCGGGCTGACACAAATTTCCTACCACCCAGCGCTCCCCCAGGTCTCCCGATAAAAATGGTGCCTCACTCGTGTGGGAGGCCCAAGTACCCGCGACAGGCAAGGGCCCAAAACGTATTGAGGCAACATCAAAATTGCTTATCACAAAACGACCTTGTTTTGCAAGGGGGGTCACCTGAGTTTTTATCCCCGTGCTCGGCGGCCAGCTAGGGAAACCTACCAAACCCACACATTTCTGAACACTAGACACCCGGGGGGTTCCAGGGAGGTATGGCTTGCATGGATCCCCCAAAGTTTTCTTACCCAGAATCCCCTGCAAACCTCAATTTCAAATAGAAAAAAATCACTTTTTCCACACATTTTTGTTTGGGAAAGTTGTGGCATCAACGGGCTAACACAAATTTCCTACCACCCAGAGCTCCCCCAGGTCTCCCGATAAAAATGGTGCCTCACTCGTGTGGGAGGCCCAAGTACCTATGACAGGCAAGGGCCCAAAACGTATTGAGGCGACATCAAAATTGCCCATCACAAAACAACCTGATTTTGCAAGGCGGGTCACCTAAGTTTTTGGCCCCGAGCTCAGCGGCCAGCTAGTGAAACCTGCCAAACCCACCATTTCTGAAAACTAGACACCCGGGGGGTTCCACGGAGGTATGGCTTGCGTGGATCCCCCAACGTTTTCTTACCCAGAATCCCCTGCAAACCTCAATTGTAGCTGAAAAAATCACTTTTTCCACACATTTTTGTGTGGGAAAGTTGTGGTATCATCGGGCTGACACAAATTTCCTACCACCCAGCGTTTCCCCAGGTCTCCCGATAAAAACGGTGCCTCACTCGTGTGGGAGGCCCAAGTACCCGCGACAGGTAAGGGCCCAAAACGTATTGAGGCAACATCAAAATTGCCTATAACAAAACGACCAGGTTTTGCAAGGGGGGTCACATGGGTTTTTGGCCCCGTGCTCGGCGGTCAGCTAGGAAAACCTTCAAAACCCACACATTTCTGAAAACTAGACACCTGGGGGGTTTCAGGAAAGTATGGCTTGCGTGGATCCTCCAACGTTTTCTTACCCAGAATCCCCTGCAAATCTCAATTTTAGCTGAAAAAAATCACTTTTTCCACACATTTGTGTGTGGGAAAGTTGTGGCATCACCGGGCTGACAAAATTTCCTACCACCCAGCGTTCCCCCAGGTCTCCCGATAAAAATGGTTCCTCACTCGTTTGGGAGGCCCAAGTACCCGCGACAGGCAAGGGCCCAAAACGTATTGAGGCGACATCAAAATTGCCTATCACAAAACGACCTGGTTTTGCAGGGGGTCACCTGGGTTTTGGCCCCGTGCTCAGCGGCCAGCTAGGAAACCTACCAAACCCACACATTTCTGAATACTAGACACCCGGGGGTTCCAGGAGGTATGGCTTGCGTGGATCCCTCAAGGTTTTCTTACCCACAATCCCCTGCAAACCTCAATTTTAACTGAAAAAATCACTTTTTCCACATATTTTTGTGTGGGAAAGTTGTGGCATTACCGGGCTGACACAAATTTCCTACCACCCAGCGTTCCCCCAGGTCTCCAGATAAAAATGGTGCCTCACTCGTGTGGGAGGCCCAAGTACCCGCGACAGGCAAGGGCCCAAAACGTATTGAGGCAACATCAAAATTGCCTATCGCAAAACGACCTTGTTTTGCAAGGGGGGTCACCTGGGTTTTTGGCCCCGTGCTCGGTGGCCAGCTAGGAAACCTACCAAACCCACACATTTCTGAAAACTAGACACTCGGGGGTTCCAGGGAGGTATGACTTGCGTGGATCCCCCAATGTTTTCTTACCCAGAATCGCCTGCAAACCTCAATTTCAGATAAAAAAAATAACTTTTTCCACACATTTTTGTGTGGAAAGTTGTGGCATCACCGGGCTGACACAAATTTCCTACCACCCAGCGCTCCCCAGGTCTCCCGATAAAAATGGTGCCTCACTGTGTGGGAGGCCCAAGTACCCGCGACAGGCAAGGGCCCAAAACGTATTGAGGCAATATCAAAATTGCCTATCACAAAATCGACCTGGTTTTGCAAGGGGGTCACCTGGGTTTAGCCCGTGCTCGGTAGCCAGCTAGGGAAACCTACCAAACCCACACATTTCTGAAAACTAGACACCCAGGGGATTCCAGAGAGGTATGGCTTGCGTGGATCCCTCAATGGTTTCTTACCCAGAGTCCTCTGCAAACCTCAAATTTAGCTGAAAAAATCACTTTTTCCACACATTTTTGTGTGGGAAAGTTGTGGCATCACTTGGCTGACACAAATTTCCTACCACCCAGCGTTCCCCCAGGTCTCCCGATAAAAATGGTGCCTGACTCGTGTGGGAGGCACAAGTACCCGTGACAGGCAAGGGCCCAAAACATTTTGTAATAGGGAATTTTGATGTCGCCTCAATACGTTTTGGGCCCTTGCCTGTTGCGGGTACTTGGGCCTCACACACGAATGAGGCACCATTTTTATCGGGAGACCTGGGGGAACTCTGGGTGGTAGGAAATTTGTGTCAGCCCGGTGATGCCACAACTTTCCCACACAAAAATGAGTTGAAAAAGTGATTTTTTCAGCTAAAATTAAGGTTTGCAGGGGATTCTGGGTAAGAAAACGTTGGGGGATCCATGCAAGCCATACCTCCCTAGAACCCCCCGGGTGTCTAGTTTTCAGAAATGTGTGGGTTTGGTAGGTTTCCCTAGCTGGCCGCCGAGCACGGGGCCAAAAACCCAGGTGACCCCCCTTGCAAAACCAGGTCATTTTGTGATAGGCAATTTTGATGTCACCTCAATACGTTTTGGGCCCTTGCCTGTCGCGGGTACTTGGGCCTCCCACACGAATGAGGCACCATTTTTATCGGGAGACCTGGGGGAACGCGAGGTGGTAGGAAATTTGTGTCAGCCCGGTGATGCCACAACTTTCCCACACAAAAATGTGTGGAAAAAGAGATTTTTTCAGCTAAAATTAAGGTTTGCAGGGGATTCTGGGTACAAAAAGTTGGGGGGATCCACGCAAGCCATACCTCCCTGGAACCCTCCGGGTGTCTAGTTTTCAGAAATGTGTGGGTTTGGTAGGTTTCCCTAGTGGGCGCCGAGCACGGGGCCAAAAACACAGGTGACCCCCCTTGCAAAACCAGGTTGTTTTGTGATAGGCAATTTTGATGTTGCCTCAGCACGTTTTGGGCCCTTGCCTGTCGCGGGTACTTGGGCCTCCCACACGAGTGAGGCACCATTTTTATAGGGAGACCTGGGGGAACGCAGGGTGGTAGGAAATTTGTGTCAGCCCAGTGATGCCACAACTTTCCCACACAAAAATGTGTGGAAAAAGTGATTTTTTCAGCTAAAATTGAGGTTTGCAGGGGATTCTGGGTAAGAAAACGTAGGGGGATCCACACAAGCCATACCTCCCTGGAACCCCCCGGGTGTCTAGTTTTCAGAAATGTGTGGGTTTGGTAGGTTTCCTTTGCTGGCCGCTGAGCACGGGGCCAAAAACCCAGGTGACCCCCCTTGCAAAACCAGGTCGTTTTGTGATAGGCAAATTTGATGTTGCCTCAATACGTTTTGGGCTCTTGCCTGTCGCGGTTACTTGGGACTCCCACAATAGTGAGGCACCATTTTTATCGGGAGACCTGGGGAAACTCTGGGTGGTAGGAAATTTGTGTCAGCCCTGTGATGCCACAACTCTCCCACACAAAAATGTGCGGAAAAAGTGATTTTTTAAGCTAAAATTGAGGTTTGCAGGGATTCTGGGTAAGAAAACGTTGGGGGATCCACGCAAGCCATACCTCCCTGGAACCCCCCGGGTGTCTAGTTTTCAGAAATGTGTGGGTTTGGTAGGTTTCCCTGGCTGGTCGCCGAGCACGGGGCCGAAAACCCAGGTGACCCCCTTGCAAAACCAGGTCGTTTTGTGATAGGCAATTTTGATGTCGCCTCAATATGTTTTGGGCCCTTGCCTGTCGCGGGTAGTTGGGCCTCCCACACGAGTGAGGTACCATTTTTATCGGGAGACCTGGGGGAACGCTGGGTGGTAGGAAATTTGTGTCAGCCCGGTGATGCCACAACTTTCCAACACAAAAATGTGTGGAAAAAGTGATTGTTTCAGCTAAAATTGAGGTTTGCAGGGGATTCTGTGTAAGAAAACATTGGGGGATCCATGCAAGCCATACCTCCCTGGAACCCCCCGGGTGTCTAGTTTTCAGAAATGTGTGGGTTTGGTAGGTTTCCCTAGCTGGCCGCCGAGCACGGGCCAAAAACCCAGGTGACCCCCCTTGCAAAACCAGGTCGTTTTGTGATAGGCAATTTTGATGTCGCCTCAATACGTTTTGGGCCCTTGCCTGTTGTGGGTAGTTGGGCCTCCCACACGAGTGAGGCACCATTTTTATCGGGAGACCTGGGGGAACGCTGGGTGGTAGGAAATTTGTGTCAGCCCAGTGATGCCACAACTTTCCCACACAAAAATGTGTGGAAAAAGTGATTTTTTCAGCTAAAAGTGAGGTTTGCAGGGGATTCTGGGTAAGAAAACGTAGGGGGATCCACAGAAGCAATACCTCCCTGGAACCCCCCGGGTGTCTAGTTTTCAGAAATGTGTGGGTTTGGTAGGTTTCCCTAGCTGGCCGCCGAGCACGGGGCCAAAAACCCAGGTGACCCCCCCTTGCAAAACAAGGTCGTTTTGTGATAGTCAATTTTGATATTGCCTCAATACGTTTTGGGCCCTTGCCTGTCGCGGGTACTTGGACCTCCCACACGAGTGAGGCACCATTTTTATCGGGAGACCTGGGGAAACACTGGGTGGTAGGAAATTTGTGTCAGCCCGGTGATGCCACAACTTTCCCACACAAAAATGTGCGGAAAAAGTGATGTTTTAAGCTAAAATTGAGGTTTGCAGGGGATTCTGGGTAAGAAAACGTTGGGGGATCCACGCACGCCATACCTCCCTGGAACCCCCCGGGTGTCTAGATTTCAGAAATGTGTGGGTTTGGTAGGTTTCCCTAGCTGGTCGCCGAGCACGGGGCCAAAGACCCAGGTGACCCCCTTGCAAAACCAGGTCGTTTTGTGATAGGCAATTTTGATGTCGCCTCAATACGTTTTGGGCCCTTGCCTGTCACGGGTAGTTGGGCCTCCCACACAAGTGAGGCACCATTTTTATCGGGAGACCTGGGGGAATGCTGGGTGGTAGGAAATTTGTGTCAGCCCGGTGATACCACAACTTTCCAACACAAAAATGTGTGGAAAAAGTGATTTTTTCAGCTAAAATTGAGGTTTGCAGGGCATTCTGTGTAAGAAAACATTGGGGGATCCACGCAAGCCATACCTCCCTGGAACCCCCCGGGTGTCTAGTTTTCAGAATTGTGTGGGTTTGGTAGGTTTCCCTAGCTGGCCGCCGAGCACGGGGCCAAAAACCCAGGTGACCCCCCCTTGCAAAACCAGGTTGTTTTGTGATAGGCAATTTTGATGTTGCCTCAATACGTTTTGGGCCCTTGCTTGTCGCGGGTACTTGGGCCTCCCACATGAGTCAGGCACCATTTTTATCGAGAGACCTGGGGAAACGCTGGGTGGTAGGAAATTTGTGTCAGCCCGGTGATGCCACAACTTTCCCACACAAAAATGTGCGGAAAAAGTGATTTTTTAAGCTAAAATTGAGGTTTGCAGGGGATTCTGGGTAAGAAAACGTTGGGGGATCCACGCAAGCCATACCTCCCTGGAACCCCCCGAGTATCTTGTTTTCAGAAATGTGTGGGTTTGGTAGGTTTCCCTAGCTGGTCGCCAAGCACGGGGCCAAAAACCCAGCTGACCCCCTTGCAAAACCAGGTTGTTTTGTGATAGGCAATTTTGATGTCGCCTCAATACGTTTTGGGCCCTTGCCTGTCGCGGGTAGTTGGGCCTCCCACACGAGTGAGGCACCATTTTTATCGGGAGACCTGGGGGAACGGTGGGTGGTAGGAAATTAGTGTCAGCCCGGTGATGCCACAACTTTCCAACACAAAAATGTGTGGAAAAAGTGATTTTCTCAGCTAAAATTGAGGTTTGCAGGGGATTCTGTGTAAGAAAACATTGGGGGATCCACGCAAGCCATACCTCCCTGGAACCCCCCAGGTGTCTAGTTTTCAGAAATGTGTGGATTTGGTAGGTTTCCCTAGCTGGCCGCGAGCACGGGCCAAAAACCCAGGTGACCCCCCCTTGCAAATCCAGGTCGTTTTGTGATAGGTAATTTTGATGTCGCCTCAATCCGTTTTGGGCCCTTGCCTGTCGCGGGTACTTGGGCCTCCCACACGAGTGAGGCACCATTTTTATCGGGAGACCTGGGGGAACGCAGGGTGGTAGGAAATTAGTGTCAGCCCAGTGATGCCACAACTTTCCCACACAAAACTGTGTGGAAAAAGTGATTTGTTCAGCTAAAATTGATGTTTGCAGGGGATTCTGGGTAAGAAAACGTAGGGGGATCCACACAAGCCATACCTCCCTGGAACTCCCCAGGTGTCTAGTTTTCAGAAATGAGTGGGTTTGGGAGGTTTCCCTAGCTCACCGCCGAGCACGGGGCCAAAAACCCAGGTGACCCCGCCTTGCAAAACCAGGTCGTTTTGTGATAGGCAATTTTGATGTTGCCTCAATACGTTTTGGGCCCTTGCCTATCGCGGGTACTTGGGCCTCCCACATGAGTCAGGCACCATTTTTATCGAGAGACCTGGGGAAACGCTGGGTGGTAGGAAATTTGTGTCAGCCCGGTGATGCCACAACTTTCCCACACAAAAATGTGCAGAAAAATTGATTTTTTAAGCTAAAATTGAGGTTTGCAGGGGATTCTGGGTAAGAAAACGTTGGGGGATCCACGCAAGCCATACCTCCCTGGAACCCCCCCGAGTGTCTTGTTTTCAGAAATGTGTGGGTTTGGTAGGTTTCCCTAGCTGGTCGCCAAGCACGGGGCCAAAACCCAGCTGACCCCCTTGCAAAACCAGGTCGTTTTGTGATAGGCAATTTTGATGTCGCCTCAATACGTTTTGGGCCCTTGCCTGTCGCGGGTAGTTGGGCCTCCCACACGAGTGAGGCACCATTTTTATCGGGAGACCTGGGGGAACGGTGGGTGGTAGGAAATTAGTGTCAGCCCGGTGATGCCACAACTTTCCAACATAAAAATGTGTGGAAAAAGTGATTTTCTCAGCTAAAATTGAGGTTTGCAGGGGATTCTGTGTAAGAAAACATTGGGGGATCCACGCAAGCCATACCTCCCTGGAACCCCCCAGGTGTCTAGTTTTCAGAAATGTGTGGATTTGGTAGGTTTCCCTAGCTGGCCGTGAGCACGGGGCCAAAAACCCAGGTGACCCCCCCCTTGCAAATCCAGGTCGTTTTGTGATAGGTAATTTTGATGTCGCCTCAATCCGTTTTGGGCCCTTGCCTGTCACGGGTACTTGGGCCTCCCACACGAGTGAGGCACCATTTTTATCGGGAGACCTGGGGGAACGCAGGGTGGTAGGAAATTAGTGTCAGCCCAGTGATGCCACAACTTTCCCACACAAAACTGTGTGGAAAAAGTGATTTGTTCAGCTAAAATTGATGTTTGCAGGGGATTCTGGGTAAGAAAACGTAGGGGGATCCACACAAGCCATACCTCCCTGGAACTCCCCAGGTGTCTAGTTTTCAGAAATGAGTGGGTTTGGTAGGTTTCCCTAGCTCACCGCCGAGCACGGGGCCAAAAACCCAGGTGACCCCGCCTTGCAAAACCAGGTCGTTTTGTGATAGGCAATTTTGATGTTGCCTCAATACGTTTTGGGCCCTTGCCTGTCGCGGGTACTTGGACATCCCACACGAGTGAGGCACCATTTTTATCGGGAGACCTGGGGAAACGCTGGGTGGTAGGAAATTTGTGTCAGCCCGGTGATGCCACAACTTTCCAACACAAAAATGTGTGGAAAAAGTGATTTTTTCAGCTAAAATTGAGGTTTGCAGGGGATTCTGTGTAAGAAAACATTGGGGAATCCACGCAAGCCATACCTCCTTGGAACCCCCTGGGTGTCTAGTTTTCAGAAATGTGTGGGTTTGGTAGGTTTCCCTAGCTGGTCACCGAGCACGGGGCCAAAAACCCAGGTGACCCCCTTGCAAAACCAGGTCGTTTTGTGATAGGCAATTTTGATGTCGCCTCAATAAGTTTTGGGCCCTTGCCTGTCACGGGTAGTTGGGCCTCCCACACAAGTGAGGCACCATTTTTATCGGGAGACCTGGGGGAATGCTGGGTGGTAGGAAATTTGTGTCAGCCCGGTAATGCCACAACTTTCCAACACAAAAATGTGTGGAAAAAGTGATTTTTTCAGCTAAAATAGAGGTTTGCAGGGGATTCTGTGTAAGAAAACTTTGGGGGATCAACGCAAGCCATACCTCCCTGGAACCCCCCGGGTGTCTAGTTTTCAGAAATGTGTGGATTTGGTAGGTTTCCCTTGCTGTCCGCCGAGCACGGGGCCAAAAACCCAGGTGACCCCCCTTGCAAAACCAGGTCGTTTTGTGATAGGTAATTTTGATGTCGCCTTATTACGTTTTGGGCCCTTGCCTGTCGCGGGTACTTGGGCCTCCCACACGAGTGAGGCACCATTTTTATCAGGAGACCTGGGGGAACGCTGGGTGGTAGGAAATTTGTGTCAGCCCGGTGATGCCACAACTTTCCCACACACAAAAGTGTGGAAAAAGTGATTTTTTTCAGCTAAAATTGAGGTTGGCTGGGGATTCTGGGTAAGAAAACGTTGGGGGATCGACGCAAGCCATACCTCCGTGGAACCCCCCGGTGTCTAGTTTTCAGAAATGTGTGGGTTTGGTAGGTTTCCCTAGCTGGCCGCCAAGTATGGGGCCAAAAACCCAGGTGACCCCCCTTGCAAAACCAGGTCGTTTTGTGATAGGCAATTTTGATGTCGCCTCAATATGTTTTGGGCCCGTGCCTGTTGTGGGTACTTGGGCCTCCCACACGAGTGAGGCTCCATTTTTATCGGGAGACTTGGGGGAACCCTGGGTGGTAGGAAATTTGTGTCAGCCCGGTGATGCCACAACTTTCCCACACAAAAATGTGTGGAAAAAGTGATTTTTTCAGCTAAATTTGAGGTTTGCAGGGGATTCTGGGTAAGAAAACGTTGGGGGTTCCACGCAAGCCATACCTCCCTGGCATCCCCCGGGTGTATAATTTTAAAAAAATGTATAGGTTTGCTAGGTTTCCCTAGGTGCTGGCAGAGCTAGGGTTCAAAAACTACAGCTAGGCACTTTGCAAAAAAAGGGTCATTTTTCACTGTGAAAATGTTGTGTGTCCACGTTGCGTTTTGGGCCGTTTCCTGTCGCGGGCACTAGCCCTACCCAAACAAGTGAGGTACCATTTTTCTCGGAAGACTTTGGGGGATACGGGGTGGGTGTAAGTTTGTGGATCCACGCAGATTCCAGAACTTTCCAACAAGAAATGTGAGGAAAATGTGTTTTTTTTGACAATTTGTTAGGTTTGCAAGGGATTCTGGGTAACAGAACCTGGTGAGAGCCAGTCAAGTCACCCCATCCTGGATTCCCCTGGGTGTCTAGTTTTCAAAAATGTATAGGTTTGCTAGGTTTCCCTAGGTGCTGGTAGAGCTAGGGTTCAAAAACTACAGCTAGGCACTTTTAAAAAAAGGGTCATTTTTCACTGTGAAAATGTGTTGCGTCCACCTTGCGTTTTGGGCCGTTTCCTGTCGCTGGCACTAGGCCTACCCACAAAAGTGAGGTACCATTTTTCTTGGAAGACTTTGGGGAACGCTGGGTGGGTGGAATTTTATGGATCCACGCAGATTCCAGAACTTTCCGCCACAGAAATGTGAGGAAAATGTGTTTTTTTGGACAATTATTTAGGTTTGCAAGGGATTCTGGGTAACAGAACCTGGTGAGAGCCAGTCAAGTCACCCCATCCTGGATTCCCCTGGCTGTCTAGTTTTTAAAAATGTATAGGTTTGCTACTTTTCCCTAGGTGCCGGCAGAGCTAGGGTTCAAAAACTACAGCTAGGCACTTTGCAAAAAAAGGGTCATTTTTCACTGTGAAAATGTGGTGTGTCCACGTTGCGTTTTGGGCCGTTTCCTGTCGCAGGCACTAGGCCTACCCACACAAGTGAGGTACCATTTTTTTTGGAAGACTTTGGGGAACGCGGGGTGCGTGGAGTTTTGTGGATCCACACAGATTCCAGAACTTTCCACCACAGAAATGTGAGGAAAATGGGTTTTTTTTACAATTTTTTAGGTTTGCAAGGGATTCTGGGTAACAGAACCTGGTGAGAGCCAGTTAAGTCACCCCATCCTGGATTCCCCTGGGTGTGTACTTTTCGAAAATGTATAGGTTTGCTAGGTTTCCCTATGTGCCGGCAGAGCTAGGGTTCAAAAACTACAGCTAGGCACTTTGCAAAAAAAGGGTCATTTTTCACTGTGAAAATGTGGTGTTTCCACCTTGCGTTTTGGGCTGTTTCCTGTCGCGGGCACTAGGCCTACTCACACAAGTGAGGTACCATTTTTCTCATAAGACTTTGGGAAACGCGGGGTGGGTGGAATTTTGTGGATCCACGCAGATTCCAGAATTTTCCACCACAGAAATGTGAGGAAAATGTGTTTTTTTGACAATTGTTTAGGTTTGCAAGGGATTCTGGGTAACAGAACCTAGTGAGAGCCAGTCAAGTCACCCCATCCTGGATTCCCCTTGGTGTCTAGTTTTCAAAAATGTATAGGTTTGCTAGGTTTCCCTAGATGCCGGCAGAGCTAGGGTTCAAAAACTACAGCTAGGCACTTTGCAAAAAAAGGGTCATTTTTCATTGTGAAAATGTGGTGTGTCCACGTTGCGTTTTGAGCCGTTTCCTGTCGTGGGCACAAGGCCTACCCACACAAGTGAGGTACCATTTTTATCGCGAGACTTAGGGTAACACAGAATTGTAGAGCAACTGTTATTACCTATTGACTTTTGATGCATTTCTGCCTTCCAAATGAAAGACAATGTGTAAAAAAGAAGTCATTTTGAAAAATGACCTATAATTCTCATGCTAATATGAGTATTCCCAATTTTGGAAATGTGCAAATATCTACTGTTTCTAAACTCTATATTTTGTTCCCATTTCAGAAATACATAGTGTCTTTCATACCAATTTTTCCATGTATACATTTTTCCAGAATAATTGCTATATACCCGGTACATAATAAAAAACCATTGCAAGACGCTGCTCAGTTATTGGCTCTGGGTTCGTCGGGTTCTTGGTGAACCTACATGTCCTATATATCCCCACAACCAGAAAGGTCTAGCGGATGTAATGGTATATTGCTTTCAAACAACTGTCATAATTAGAAGAAGTTACAGGTGAAAACGTTGACACAAATGGCTGTTTTTTTTAACTAATTTTCAATTTTTCCTCTATTTAACTGTTAGTTTCTATGAAGAAACCTTGAAGGATCTACACAAATGACCCCTTGCTGAATTCAGAATTTTGTCTACTTTTCTAAAATGTATAGCTGTCCAGGATCCATTATTGCTTTCATACCCATTTCTACCATTAACTGGAAAGAGGTTGAAAGCGCAAAAATTAGGAAAAATAGGCTATGTCCCAGAAAAATGCCAAAACTGTGTAAAAAATGTTGGTTTTCTGACAAAAGTCTGCTTGTCCCTGAAAGCTGGGAAGATGGTGATTTCAGCACCACAACCCCTTTTTTGATACCATTTGCAGGGAAAAAACCAGACGCTTTCATCTGTAGCCCTTTTTTCCCCCAAAAAATAAAATCTTGCTGTATTTTGGCTAATTCCTGGGTCCCCCAGGGAAATCCACAAACCCTGGGTACCTTTAGAATCCCCATGATGTTGGAAAAAAAGGACGCAAATTTGGCATGGATACCTTATGTGGTCAAAAAGTTACAGGGGCCTAAGCGCGAACTACCCCAAATAGCCAAAAAAAGGCTTAGCACAGGGGGGGGGGGGGAAAGGCCTAGCAGCGAAGGGGTTAAGCCACGTTAAGTGCTTAATGCTGCCTTGTACATAAGGCAAGGCCCCTATCGCCACGGGAACGTCACAAAAAGTGACGTTCCCGTGACAATAGGGGCTTGTACATATGCCCCTAGGCTTTCTAGCTAGCTGAATAGCACAAACCATGAAAACATACTGACTAAAGTAGGTGAATGTGGTGGTGCTCTAGGTTTCATAAAGCTTACATGTGAATGGGTGCTCAGATGAACTCTGTGTTCACCTTTAATGAAAGATATATCCAGAGAACAGATAGCATTGTCTCTTTCAGAAGCAAATCAACTGTGCTGAGTGTAAGTTAACTCATGTGCATAATTGTGCCTCTGCTGTTCTGGATTCCTCAGCACCACAGTTACCTTCGATTGTCGATCCAAATGTTCCTATAAATGTTTGTATAGCAAATAACAGCCAATGCGTTCCGTCCAACACACTGAACTTCTTCAGGGCTATAAAAGCAATACATACAATACACACATAAATACCAATATCTATAGCAAATACAACATAAAATCCAATAAACAAATTAGTGTTAAATTATATGAGACAAAACTAAAGCAACAGACTCATAAAACCCTTAGTTATACATGAATATATTTACATTACATCACAAAACAGACAGCGCAAATCATTACAACACAAAAGGAGAAACAACAAGGGGGTGTAAGGCAAAAATATAACAATACAAAATACAATCTACAGCAAACATATAATATAAACAAGTGATATGTTAAAAACAATCATTCTACTTAAAAACGGGAAGGATGGATGGCGCATTATATGCTTAATTGATTTGCCCTTATATATGTCACAAGTAATCTACTAGCCCCAAAGAAATGATCTGGACCGGGACAGGTTTCTCCAAAGCATTCTAATGTCTAATCATACATGAGGCATGACCTATGTTGATAGCCCTAAGGCAGAAAACAAGACAAAGAAGGGAATGATGAGAAGAGAAAGCGATGGTTGCAAACGGAAATATTATGGGGCATATTCTCAAGAACGGGCGATAATTATCGCCAACCTAGGTTAACGCAACTTTACATAACGCCGTCTATCGCGGGAAACTAACGCCGTGTTAACGGCGTATTCTCAACACGCCGGCAACAGACGATAGTATCCCGATAACGCGTCAAATGTCCGCCTAAAAATTACCGGGACGGCGATAAAAAAGGAAACCCGAACGTGAAAAAAGTGGCGATGGGCCCAACAGCGATAAAAACATCATTGATAAGCAGAGCCAGGCTTGCTATTCCCACGTCAGGCGGGAAAAATCATCATAAAAACTGCCAAAAAAAACCACAAACTACTGAGAAGCACCATGGAGGAAGCTGGAGCAAGTACAGATGCCAACCAGGGCCCTCGGGGAAGGAGAAGGGCAAGGAGAAGAAGAAGAGGAACCCACGATTCAGTCCGCAAGAAAACAAGATCCTGATTACGGAGGTGATAGAACACCACCACAACTGTTCATCACCTCCACTGTGTCATTGGCAACTAAAAATGCAATATGGCAGTCAATCTTGGCCAAGGTGAATGTAGTCGGAGTGAAGAGAAGGGAAGTGGATGACTGCAAGAAGCACTGGACTGATGTGAAGTGCAAAACCAAGCTGAAACTCGCCAACAACCGGAAAGTAGCAATGCAGACTGGAGGTGGGAGTCCAGCGCCACAGAAGGAGCTGGATGAGATAGAGGAAATGGTGTCCACAGTCATCAGTGGGGAGACGGTGGCAGGAGTTGGGGGACCGGACACTGCTCAACATGACCTGACCCAACAGCAACAGGGTGAGTAATGACCAGGGACTAGGGGGACGGTGGGAGATGGGCACAATGGAACACATGCACAATTAAGTATAGCACAGTGCACACCCACAATGATTCTGGATCATGTCCCTGATCTCCTTGGCACACTGCAGCACACATAGAAACAGCAAGTAGGCCCCCGTTGACAATGTGCCCAGAGGGGGCCCTCACCACACATCACTAATCTCACAACAAACCCTTGCACATGTGCTGAACCCAGCAAAGCTGCGGGTCCGTGAGCCACACTGACAATGCAAGTGACACTGTATGATGATTATCATGGCTGCAGTCCAATTATCATGACATGGTGCACGCCACAACACTATGGTGGCTGAGTGTGGACCACATCCGTAAAGGAGCAGGTCACACTCTGACACATCCACATGCACAAACAACCCCTGACGTCAACAAGACATCTGCAGACAAACCATGCCCAAGAGTCCCAACTCCCACCAAGAGCCCAATTTACCCAAGTCTGCAACATCTCAGCACTGCATAAGCACAGAAGTGAAAGGGACACCGCCTGAAAGTGATAAGGGCCAGCAAAATCAGAGCTGCAGGGGCGACTCTCCCACAATGCAGCACACACACATAAGAAACAGAGCACATCAACATTGACAACAATGTGGTACAGACTGCAACACTTTCACAACAGAACAGAGGACACAACTGCTGCCGCTTGTGTGTAGTAACTGGCCAATCACATTTGGCATAGCAGGAAACTGTGAGATGATAATGTACAAGTACAACCCCACATCCCTGATGGTGTAGAAATGTCCACTGTCCCGCATCAAATAGGCATCTCCTCCCAAACAGTCACAATGTACATTGTTATGCAGTCTGTTTGTAAACTTGTCCAATGCATGAACATACATGGAACCCACTGTTAAACTGCATCTCCCATTCACATTGCAGAGCGAGAATCAACACCTCCTGCAGAGTAGACCGTACATCTCTTCACTGATGATGAAGAGGACCTCCACACCATCGACACCGACGCCCTCCAACATCTCATGGACACCCTCAGCACCCCACCCCCAGGAGCAGGGCAGCCCAGCTGCATTGAGGAGACCCCACCCTCTGCACAGACCACACAGCAGGAAGCACCCCCCACCACGGCTGTTTCCCAGGACCCCCACGACCAACACATGGCATTCCAACGCCATGTGTTAGAGGGCCAGAAGGAGATGGCTGATCAGGTGCGGGTGGGGTTCGACCTCATGGCAGCCAAACTAGATGCCATACATGGTTGTCTAAGTCCCATCAGGGACCACTTACAGTCCCTAACGGACACCCACAGTCCGCTCCATGCTCTCCAACAAGCCATGGCTGACATCGCTGGAGTCATGACTCTGAGACAAGAACAACTGTCCAGTCAGAGTGGCTCCAGCGATGACAGCCGGAAGTTGGGACGCATGCGGAGGATCATGGAGAACATGGAGCTGATGCAGGCGGAAAGAATGGTTGCCACGGCAGCACACCAGCGAGATGTAGCTGGGATCTTCCATGCCCTGCAGATCCTCATCATGGCATTGCTGCCACAAGGCCTGGCGCAGATGAATGCTGCTGCTACTACTCCATCCACATCTCCGCCCCCAGATGTGTCAGTGCATCACAGTGCGGCAGACAATCCACCTCCGGCCCCTGATGTGTCACTGCCACACAGTGCGGCAGACATTCCACCTCCGGCCCCTGATGTGTCAGTGCCACACAGTGCTGCTGACAAAACACCACCACCTACATGTGAGGCACATCACACATCAGAGGACGATGATGTGGATGATTCTGCCTTTGTGGTAAGAAGGAAGCAGTAGCATTCATCTCCGCCATATGGCCTGTTTCAGCTTGGTTCTGCCCTCTGCATCATGCCCTGGAACAACACCTTCCACTGTCCCCCGAGACACTCTGCGACACTCACCTTGGCCCTCGACATGGACCGCCATATTTGTTTTGGTTACCAATGACACAGCAGTCATACTGCGGACTGCACTCTTCCTCTTCCGATGAACTTGTCAATCCCTAAAGGACTCTGGCTGGCCCTCCACGGGGCAACAATGTCAAGTGGGGCTTGCATGGCCATGTACTGGTCCAGCTTCAACACTCCACCGAATGTGATTAAAACATTCTAATTCACACAGATGTGTCATGTCAATGATCAAGCAAGCATGAAAGTATGGATGAATACAGGGGCAGTGATTCCAAAAAAAGGTACTCCCTGGGTACTGATATCAATGCGCATGTTTGACCGTGACTCAGATAGGCAGCGTAATGACTGGGAATGTGTGAACAAGCTGTGGCCTCATTGCTCCTAAACAACAATCTCGCAATTTCCCAACTTAGCCCCACGCCAATGTAGGAAATAGGGCTGGGTGTAAAAAAGTCAAAGTCAAAGTTATGTGGATGCCACAGCTTGGAGCAATGATTTGTTTGAGTGTGCAGCGGTTGGACTCCTGGGATGTCTGTGCGTAAGTGTGAAGGTCATTCCATGCAAGAGAACTGCGAGCAAGGACTTCTGTGTGTGGGGTGTGTATACGTTGGTCTCTGGTTAGCGCTGTGCGTAGTGTGGGAGTCGTCATCAGCTGCTATGGTATCTCTCAGGGGGTGCGTGGCGCATGCAATTCTAAGCTCGGAGGTGCAGATGTGCCACCGCCTCCTAGTCCAGACAAAGGAGCTTTCATCCCTAATGTTAGTTTGTCATCTGCTTGCATTCTGGAAATGTGATGTGGATTGGGGAGGGGGGGGATGTTACTGCTTCGCCTTCCGGCATGGTTGAACCCTTACCAGCCATGTACGTGCCCTCACGGTCAAATTTGCATGCTCTGATGTAGCAGTGTTGTTTTGCTTCAGTCTGACAGTGATGGGTACAGGTAGCTGTGAGGAGGCGCGTGACTTCTCACCTTGTACCTATTAGCTAACACTGTTCACTACTATTGATGGATGACGTCCATGAACACATGTGATCTGTACATGGCACATATGTCCAGGGGACACCTTGGTGTGTTCTACGCAAGGTATTCCTGCTGGCATTTTGGCTGGTGTGCATCTCCCATGCTGCTGAGGTGTTCACTGTGCCCCCATCCCCCTTACATCCATGTTGCCCATGTTGTGGGACTTGAGTCACAGGGTGCATCTCTGCATCAGGGTGGTTCATATTTGACCCCAAATGACACCCGCAATTTCATATTTGACCCCAAATGACAGTCTGTTGTCTTTTTTTGAACACCAATGACAGCCTTCAGGTCATGTTTTTGTACACATGTGATACGCTGATGATTGGGATTACGTACTACATTTGACACCCTGTGATGGCATTCCGAATACGTGACACACTGAACAGCCTCTCTGTACAGAGGTGACATACCCACCATCTATTTGCTATTTGTGAGATTATTAGCACTTAATGTTGCACTTACACCTGTCAGAGTGATTTGCTAATGCAGAGGACTGACATGCACACAGGGACTGTGTGTTGCAATGAACTTATTTGCACATGCTGTTCATGTGGTCATTTTGTACTGTTCCATGATTGCTAAGGACTGTCACAATGTGACGTGCTCATGCGAAGAAATTGTTAATGATTGTGTTCCTTCAGGCTATTCTTGCTGCAGCTGCAGTGGGGTGTGGTCCACCTGCCTCATCTTCCTCATCATCGTCCGGTGCATCTGGCACTTGGATCCATGGGGCATTGGTGCGTACACATATGTTGTGCAATACACAACATGCAATGATCATCTTGCACACTATTACTGGGCTGTACAGGAGTCTTCCACCTGTGATGTCCAGGCACCAGAAACGTGACGTTAACACTCCAAATGTGCGCTCAACAATGCCCCTGGTGTGTTTGTGGGCCACATTGTACTGCCTCTGGGCCGGGGTGTTCGGGGCTCGGAGGGGTGTCATCATCCACGGGCAGAGTGCATATCCTTGATCACCTGTGGGAGGTAAGTGAGATTAGTGTAAACTGGCGGTTCTGCATGCTGTGTTGGCAGACTTACAAGTTTTGTGGTGTGGGATTCATGTTTTCCATGTATTGCTTCTGGCGGATGTGCGGGGTCAATGTATATTACGTAGCCTCACAGCTGCCCCTCCCTCCCCCCGAGCCTATTTACTTGTGTGCGCTGCGCGGTTGCATCACTTGCACTCCTACGGCACACCATTGTCATGCCTGTCTGCGCATGTCCGCAAGCCTGTCAACAACACTGTAATGTTGGCCGTTGAAGGTGGGCGGCCACGTGTGTGTAGGCCTATGGTAAGGATAGGGTGGACACAGATGTGGAGTTCAGGCCTGGCCGAACTCACGCTGCGATTGAGGCTAGGTCTTTGGCATATGCCGCGGCAATGAAGAGACACACACAACAGTTGGCATGTGTGAGCCAAGACCCCAAGCGGTCTTGCGCTCCTTTATTCATCCATTCGGGCGAGCCCGCCCTCCGGGTGCATGCTACATTGCAACATTGGCGCCCAGACTACGACAGTGACACACGCCATAGTTACCTTTGTGCCAGCCCGGAAATGAACCACGCCCAGAGCCCGGAACTGAACCACGCCCAGAGCACAGGACAGAACCACGCCCAGAGCCCCGGGCCATTTCTTCACACTCCTCACACGCCTACGCGTGCGCAGCCGCCGCAGCGCTTGGATGTTGTGCACTTCGGAGTACGTCTCCAGACGTTCCACCCAGGCTTTCCAGAGGCCTGCCTGGGACGGGGTGGCCCCTGACTGTGAGGGGCTCCAGTGGCGTTACCGAGGACATGCTGTCGGCTGCTGGAGGCGGTCTTGTGGGGTAGCCCCACGGGACGATGACTTGTGGTGCACTGAGTTAGTGGCACCTGAGGCACTGCGTCCGGCAGGGGCCTATCGCCACGTGGCGATGACTTGCGGTGCACTGAGGTAGGCCCACATGAAGAGCTGAGTGGGTGTGCAGCCTGCGATGATGCTGTGGCCTGGAGGCTGGACGGTGACTTGCAGTGCACTGAGGTAGTGGCACCTGAAGAGCTGAGCGGGTGTGCAGCCTGCGATGATGCTGTGGCCTGGAAGCTGGACATTGACTTGCAGTGCATTGAGGTAGTGGTACCTGAAGAGCTGAGCGGGTGTGCAGCCTGCGATGATGTTGTGGCCTGGAGGCTGGACGGTGACTTGCGGTGCACTGAGTTAGTGGCACCTGAGGCACTGCATCCGGCTGGGGCCTACCGCCACGTGGCGATGACTTGCGGTGCACTGAGGTAGGCCCACCTGATGAGCTGAGCGGGTGTGCAGCCTGCGATGATGCAGTGCGCCTGGAGGGCCGGACTGGAAAGGATTTGTCTGTTAGCCTGCTGGACCGCAGTGGAGGCTGGAGGGAGCAGTCAGCACACACAGAACTCCGCGGTGCGGTGCCGCAGGGTGCGCTGGGGGCCTGTTGCACGGAAGCCAGTGATTGGCTGAGGAGGCTGCCAAGCTCGCGGGCCTTGGCCCTGAAGATTGCACCGACACGTGGTGGGCCCTCTTGGAGACATGCCGGTGGCGGCAGGTGAGCAGTGAGGCCTGGGTGCGCAGCGGCGGGCAATCACCGCTGGGTGCCGGACGGGTCTGGGGACTAGCGGGCTGGGGTGCAGCAGGCGCTCAGGCACCACTGGTTGTGGCGGCCTCGTGGCAGGGTGAGGGGCGCCGCCCTGGCAGACACACCCCTGCAGGCGATGACGATGACGCTTGCAATGTTCAACACTCCGTCCAGCATCCCCTTTGGTTTTGCTTTGTTCGCCCTAAGTTGGCAGGGTGTGCCCAGACGTGGGTCCCTTGCTCACTTTGCCACTGGATTCAAGATAGCCTGGCTGATGACGGCTGTAAGCCAGAAACCGGTCCCAGGATGCTTGTTTCCGGTCCAGGGAAGACATAGCTTGGCAGTTCGGGCTGGACTGTTCCCATGAGGCACAGGGTCAGACTGATTTGCATATGGCCATGTCTGAACTGGGGTGGCGGAGTGAGCTAAAGAATGATGATGGATTAAACCCAGATCAGTTGACTGGGGGTGAGTGCTTGCAATGTTCAACACTCCGTCCATCATCCCCTTTGGTTTTGCTTTGTTCGCCCTAAGTTGGCAGGGTATGCCCAGACGTGGGTCCCTTGCTCACTTTGCCACTGGATTCAAGATAGCCTGGCTGATGATGGCTGTAAGCCAGAAACCGGTCCCAGGATGCTTGTTTCCGGTCCAGGGAAGACATGGCTTGGCAGTTCGGGCTGGACTGTTCCCATGAGGCACAGGGTCAGACTGATTTGCATATGGCCATGTCTGAACTGGGGTGGCGGAGTGAGCTAAAGAATGATGATGGATTAAACCCAGATCAGTTGACTGGGGGTGAGTGCTTGCAATGTTCAACACTCCGTCCATCATCCCCTTTGGTTTTGCTTTGATGACGAGTTGTGCGCCAGGTGGCGTGTGATGTAGGCTTCTCGTCACCGGTGTTAATTTGGCCGATGAAGGTGGTCAGCCACGTGTGTGTAGGCCTATGGTCAGGATATGGCGGACACAGAGACACACGCAGTAGTTACTTTGGTGGCCATCCCAGAAGTGAACCGTGCCCCTGAGCCCCGGGCTATTTATTCACACTCCTATGCTGGACTGCCGTACACCGGCCCAGCCCACTACGCTTACAGGGGGGCGACATAGCTACATGTCCAAGGTCTTCCCCACTGCCTGAGGTAACATGGTTGCGTCCACTGTCCACAACACTACACACACCAGCTGTATATGTCCACATGGACATGTCTGTGCTCTGCATACTCATGACTGTCCAGCACATCACCGCCACACTTGGCATTGTGAACATTCTTATTCATGGGTCACTTGCCTCCTTCGCACATTCTTGGTTCCCACCTCTCCCCACATACTGCAATTATGTGGCAGAGGGGCTATGGCTTTGTGGGTGGTTTGTCTACATGTCTGGCCCCTGTTACCACAGTTACTTGTGTTGTCGTGTCTGGTAGGTGGGCATGTTGGTTGGCATGTTGTATGTGATTTTGTTACGTGTGCATTCCCACAGTTGTGAGTTGTATGATTGTGGAGTTGAGGTGTGTGGTGTGTTCCGTTGGTACTTACCAACGAGCAGTCCATTTCCTTTTTTTTTTTTTTTTTTAAATTTTTTTTTTAATGAAAAGGTCAGGTAAAAACAAATATAGCTTATACATTCGTCTAGAATAATCCAATTCATACAGCGCTAAATATATACATATATACAATTTACATATTTAGTTTATACCCTTTTACTATTCCGCCATAGTAATAAAGGTTCCCATAATTTCATACCCTTCATCTTTGCTTTACGCCCTTTACATTTATACAGTGATATTTCCTGTGCACTAATACTAATCATTCTATGCAACCAAAGCTGGTACGTAGGTGGCTCTGCATCTTTCCACGCTGTTGCTATTAACAGCCGGGCTATAGCAATTGTCATAAACACAAAATCCCTATGTTCCGAATTCAGGTTTGCCCGGCTATCATATCCCAATACCATTAATGCTGGAGTAATCATTACTTGCTTATCTAGTGTTTGTGCCCAAAATTCTTCTATGCTTTGCCTAAGTTGCAGAAGCTTAGTACAGGAATAAAACATATGAACACTATCAGCAGGACCTATCTGACATCTTGGGCACTTATCATCTCCCCTCTTCCCCCATGCATACAATTTTGCCGGCGTATAATATAAATTGAACAGAGTTTTATATTGCTGGGCTTTTAAATTAGCAGATAAGAAGGTTTTTACCCCTAGTTCAATTACCATATCCAGATCAACATCCCCATCCCCCAGTTTCTCTGCCCATTTTGATTCAGTTTTTTCAATATCATCTGGAAGGGTTTTTAATAATTCCAGATAATATTCCCTAATTCTACTATCAAAACGTTTACAGATTTCTAGTAATGGGATCTTCTCCAGCTTATTAGAATCCTGAAGAAATTGTTTTAAACACCTTTGTATCTGTAAGTATTTATACTGTGTGTTATTCTTTACCCCGAATTTCTGTACTAAGTCAGTAAACGGCATTAGTTTATTATTCTGACATAGATCTACCACACTGATTATACCAGCATTCTCCCAGTTTCTAGCGGGGGCTGGGCCGGCTCTGGAAGCTCCTGGAGGCTGCAGTACGCTGACTGGCTCCGAATCCGGAAATACTACAGCGCGTTACCAGGGACGCCGAGGTCAAGGGAACCGGAATGAGGTAACCCTGGAGGCGAAAGGGAAAACTGCAAACACTCGGCAACAACGGCAGCCCGGCAGCACAGTGCTGGACTTATTAAAGGGGGCCAAGAAGGGCACCTCAGTTGGAGAACTTTCTGGTACCTCTATGCAGGGGGCAGGGGTGGAAAAATGCCCGGATGGAAAAGGAGGAGGAAACGACCGAAGGAATAAGGACAATTTGAAGGGGAAGGCTAGCGGTAAGGATACCCCACAACAGGCATATCATGAGGGGGTAACTGTAAGTGAAGAGGGGGATGATGTGGTCAATGGAGACATGTTAACAGATTTAGTAATAGATAGTACCCCCCCACCCCCTTTGGCAATCTCCCAGCAACTAACCCTGCTAACTGACTCTCCTCAACTCCTTGATATTGATAACTCTGGGGTGAGCAGGGCTGCATACCCTGAAGAAGAGGAGGAAGGGAAAGGTAAGGGAGTACAAGAAAGGGATCAACTACCTCTACATCCCTCACAGTATAGTATAGATCGGTGTGAGGGGATCGAGGCCGAGCCAGTAATGGATTTAAACAAGGTCATGAGCGCGAAAAAGGGGAATGATACTGAAACTGCAGATTGTTTTTATTCATTATCTGACGCTACATGTTCAGTGGATGACTCTATATCGCTATCAGGATCTAGCGGAAGCTGGATCAGCGAGGTAGATTCCGCAGCATCTAGGCGTAAAGCAAGGAGGAGGTCGAGTCGGGCAGAAAAAGCTGCAAGGAAGAAAGTTACAGTGCAAGAAGAGTTGAATTGGGATTATTTCCCAACTACACAACTGGGTGGCGCTGTAACAGATAAGGCAGCCGCAGAGGACCAGGAGAGCGCAACATCAAGTTTGGAAATAGTATTGCAAGCAATCGCATCACACCGGGAAGAGGCTAAGCAAGATAGTAGACGATCGCAATCTGCCCTTCGGAAGATGCAAGGCTCAGTACGCAAAGTGGTCAAAATTTGTAACTCAATTAGTGAACGACTGGGTGAGTTAGAGTCACGTACTAGAGTCCTGGAGGAGGATGTATCAGTGGTGCAGACTCAATCGGAGGCACATGAAGCTAGATTGTCTGATATCCAGTGGAAGTTAGAAGAACAGGAAAATTACCAACGACGTAATAATCTGCGCTTTTTGATATTCCGGAAGGACGCGAAGGATCAGACACACGCCTCTTTATGGTTGATCTTCTCAGCAAAGCATTTCCAGATCTGGAAGGGTGGAATTGGCAGCAGGAAGTTCAACGCGCCCATAGAATCCCCTTCAATCTAAGGAAACCAACTGGTCCAGACGTTAAACCTAGGGCTATCCTGGTATTTTTTGGGAACTTCCTATTGCGACAAAACATTTGGGAGAAAGCCAAACCAGAAGCTAAACGGAGGGTGGAGGATGTGGCCTTTTTGTAAGACCGGACTTTTGTCATATTACCGTTGAGAGACGCTGGAGGCTGCGACAGATGATAGCCCCTTTTCAGGCCAAAGGGGCTCAAGCTTATTTGATAAACCCTGCTAAATTAAAAATAATCATAGGAGGCCGTACTTCTTATTATAATTCTGAGGTTAAAGCTAAGGTGGCCTTGGCGGAGATAAGGGGCTAGGTGGTTTTTTTTTTGTGGTTTTTTTGGGAATTAGAATAGAGTACAATAAGAGATTGTGAGAGTATTAATGGATAGGGGATGTTGGAGGATTAGTAATATGGGGACATAAGAAGTACTCAGATCGTAATAGCTTGACCCATTGCTGTTTGAGGTTTAATGTATCTGGTACTTACGTAGCCCATATTTCAGTATGCTTTCTTCTCTTCTATCTCTTTGGTTTATTTTTTAGCTAGAATAGTATTGGGGTTTTGTTGATCATGCTGCTACACTGCGTCATCACACACTCAGACTTAGGTCTGGAAGCTTCCACGGTGGAGGGTGAGCATGGGGAGTGGGGACAGGGGGGCAGACAGGGGGTGGGGGATGTGGGGATGGGAGGTTGGGGGGTAGGGGTAGTGGGTGAGGGCAAGGGGGGTCAGAAAACTGAAAAAGGAAAGGCAGGTATAAAAGGTATATATAAATTAAAAATGAATAAGGAGGGCGCTAAACTGTTGTGTATAGCTCAAAATGAGTAGTCTCAAGTTTTGTACAATTAACGTTGGAGGGCTGAATGATAAGCACAAACGTGGAAGAGCTTATGAGATACTTAGAACTATTAGTCCAGATGTAATGTGCTTTCAGGAAACACATATCCCGTGGAAGAATAAAGATATTTTAGTGATTAGGGGATATAATTTGGTGGCTTGTTCCACCCAAACCTCGATGATTAGAGGGGTAGCAATTTATACTAAGCTTTACATGGGTAAGGCCAAGAGGGTTGCAGTTGATAACTGGGGACGCTGGGCAATAGTAAGGTTAGCTATGGGGATCACAGTGGTTAACATATATGGGGCGAACCAGGATGATCCAGAAATATGGGAGAAGTTGGAATTGGAATTGGCGACCTGGCCTGAACCTATGATTGTGTGTGGCGATTTAAATATACATTTAGAGACTACCAAAAATCAGACTAAGCAATATGTAGGAAAGAAACCAAGGGTATATAGAGCATTGATTAATTTTCAATCTAGCCACGGGTTAACTGATATATGGAAGGAAAAAAAGAAGGGGATCCAGGATATACATATTATTCGCATCCCCATAGGAAGTATGTCCGGTTAGATTACTTTTTAGCTTCGCGTAGATTAATAGATAGCGTTAAAATTAAGAAGCTCCCGCAGTTATTTTCGGACCATAATCCACTTATATTAGTGCTAATAGGAACTAGTAAGGGAAGACAATCGAGTGTTTGGTCTTTTGATAAGAAATGACTTGTTAGTGAAGATTTTTGTAGCTATATTAAGCATTGGGCCAGGGAATTCTTTGATGTTAACAGGTATAGTGCCTCTCGAAATGTGGTATGGGACTCTTTCAAGGCTGGATTGAGGGGAGAAGTAATTAGTTATGTGGGACGAGTTCGTAAGCAGAGAAAGTCCGAGGTTGATATACTAATGGGTAAATTGGCATGCTTGGAGGCAGAACATGTGATTATGATCAGGGAGGGGAAACCGGAAGAACAAATTCGGGAACATAGGCTGAAATTAGTAGTAATAAAGGCAGAATTTAATAACTTTTTTCAGGAAAGGGTGGCCCAGGCATACCAAACCCATCGGGGAAATGTATGAATATGGGGAGACAGTAGGTAGGCTATTGGCATTGCGAGCAAGGCAGAAAAGCACTCGAAATAATATACAGGAAATTAGGAATAATTATGGACAAATTGTAAATGACCCAGATAAAATAATGGAGGTTTTTGAAGAATTTTATACTAAACTATACCAGGTAGATACGCAAGGAATGAGCATATTAGAGCGGGAAGACAGCTGGCCAATCTTAACAAAAATAGATGAAGTTACAGCGCAGGTAATGGAAACAGAAGTTACGCTGGAAGAGGTTCAGGAGGCTATTGGTGTCTTGTCAGCAGGGAAAGCAGCAGGCCCGGACAAGATACCGTTAGAGGTATATAAAATTCGGATACAGGAAATTGCTCCAATGCTGTATGATTTATTTTTGGGAGTACAGTATACCGGAATCCCCCCTGTATCATGGCAGGGAACTGATGTGGTGATCTTTCCCAAGAAAGGGAAACCGGCAGAAATGCCGGCGTCATATCGGCCAATATCTCTGATGAATTCAGACGCTAAACTGTACTAAAAAATTATGGCTATGCGACTTCAAGGGGCTATGCTAACTTTGATTTCACCTTGGCAGCATGGTTTTGTACCAGGCAGGGGGACCACAGACCACGTTAGACGGGTTATTGCAATTTTAGATATAGCAGAAGTAGAATCTAGGGCGGTGGCTGTGGTCCTCCTGGATGCGGAAAAGGCATTTGATCGGGTGTCATGGCAGTATTTATGGGATACCTTGGTAGATAGGGGAATAGGTCCGCGGATGGTTCGGTTTTTACAAGCAATGTACTATCAGCCTTGTGCTCAGTTACAAATAATGGGTAATACCTCAAGGAAGATCGAGATTGCCAGAGGAACACGACAAGGCTGCCCCTGCTCACCAATATTATTTGCCTTATATATGGACCCATTTATAATGCAAATTGTACAGAATCAAGCAATAAAACCTGTAAGTACCAAGGGCTTTGAAACCAAGATTTTAGCATATGCTGATGACGTGGCAATAATAACAAGTGAACCAGTGAGTGCAATTAGAGAAATTGAAAGGATGGCAGAGGGATTTGGTAGGAGAACAGGCTACTTATTGAATAAGGGGAAAACTCAAATTATATGCTCATCACAGTGTCAATTACAAGATTCCCGAAGATGTGGAGTGGCTACATATCTAGGGGTGAATATTACAAGTCAAATAGACACGTTATGGGCGGTTAATATCGACCCGGTGATAGAGAAAATAACTAGAGAACTCAAACGAATTGACAGACTCTACCTTACAATTGTTGGTAGAATTAATATTATTAAAATGATAATGTTCCCAAAGCTATTATATCTTTTTCAAGCGATCCCGCTAGATTTAGCAGAAGAAAAGATAAAACAAGTTAGTGCTACGTTCTCGAAATTTATATGGGGGTATCATAAAACACGCTGCGCATTTAATTTTTTGACTCTACCTAGAGAACGGGGAGGATGGGGGCGCCAAATATATTATTTTATTATTGGGCTGTTGCCCTCCAACAGATGGGTGGTTTAATTCTATTTGGCCAAAAAGGAGATAGTCCTGCTGGTTTACCCACAATATATCAACTGTCCTTAGGAAAGGAAGCAGACGGGCTCTTTTTGAGGCAGGTAGAACCAAGTTATTTAAAAAAAATAAGGTTCAAATGTATTCAAGGTGCCTGGAAGGTTTGGATAAAAGTTAGTAAAGTTTTGAGGATCCCCAGGCAAAATCGCTATTCCCCCTTGTGGCGCTCAACTGTTCTGCCGGAAATCATTTATGATGGTATGGCTAGAAACTGGGAGCAGTCCATTTCCATAGGTGCCATCCTGAAAGCGCTGGTTGATGATGGACTGTCGGAAGATGTAGGAATCATGCACACTGCCTGGGAAGTTTGCGACGACATTGGTGAACAGTCCCCGGTGGTCAACTATTGCCTGCACATTGATGGTATGCGTGTGCTTTCTGTTGTGGTAATTGTGTGCAGTGTCGGCAGGGGGCACAAGTAGGACATGTGTGCAGTCAATTGCCCCCAACACGTGCGGGAAGCCAGCTATGGCATAGAAGCCTTGCTTGGTCCCCAGCTGTTCCTGCGCAGTGTGGGGGAAGTGAAGGTGCTGGGGTATCAAGCTGATGATGGCATCCAAGACAGGTGTGAGGAACTTTGATAGGGCAGGCTGTGAGACTCCTCCGACTCTGGCAGTTGTTGGTTGGAAGGTACCAGAGGCCAACAAGTACAGCACAGCCAGCAGCTTTGTCTGCGGAGGGATGTTGGTTGTCTGCTGTGCTGGTACCGTCAGCCTGTGGGCAATATGGGTCAGGATGCGGAGGATGGTTGTCCTTTTGAGCCTGTAGTGGGCAATGACTTCCTCTGGCGTTAAGTCTCTGAGGCTGGTTCATTTTCGGAAGGTCCGCTGCCTTGTTCTGCGCTGCCTCGGTGGTAGTCCGGGGGGGAGGTCCGGGGGGTGAGGGTGGTCCTGGTGGTGGTGGCAGTGGGTGTTGTGGCCCTCTTGGGTCTCCAAGCTGCATGATTAGTAGCTCCATGGCATGTGTTGGTCTTCAGATGTGGCTCTGGGCTGGGCTCCCTTTCTACTGCAGGTTTTCGTCCTACTTAAGACTAGAAAAAAGCAGGTCTCAAGTTCCTGCTGCTAACGCGCCTTATCGCATGTTTTAGGCCCGCATCTCCGATCTGGCTGGTCGTTGTGAATATCGCGAAGTGGTGTTATCGTGAGTTTTTGCACGGGAACGCCTACTCTGCATATGATTAGCGTTAGTTGTCGCTGTCAGCCTTGGCGATGTTTTTAGCGGCAGCTTTCGCAGGAAAACTGACGATATGGGCTGTTAGCGCAGGCTTGTGAATAGGGCGATAATTCTTTCGCCACTTTCGTGGCGGTAAAGTGCCGCTAATTCGGCGATGTGTCCTTGAGAATATGCCCCTATGTGTTCCCAATGGCCTAATTATGTGGAATACCTACCAGAAATGAAGAAGAGGGATGTATGGTCAGTTACAATGTGCTTCTTTGGGCCTGTTCTTCATTCAAAAGGGTATGGATGTACACTTCAGTTGACCGATAATCCTGGTAACAAAATATATATCCAGGAATCAGTAAATCCAAATAATAGCAAGAACCCTACAATCCATGTAACCCAAAGAATGGTCACTCAATAGAGACGTTTTTATGTGTGATTCTTTGTCATGAGAAAGGAAACAAAAGGGAGCCCAATCACAATAGATACACCCCAGTGCCACACAATAAAGATACACACTTTAGGCAGCTAAACGTTAAGCAGACATAATATCGATGTTTAAATATCGATATACCAGAATATCGATGTTTAAATATCGATGTGGCATAATATTGACCTGCAAGAATATCGTCAACCAGAATATCGACATGCAGGTAAGAAATATCGTTTTACTTAATATCAGAGTTAGTAATATCGTTAGTAAAAATATCGTTGTTAATAATATCGAAATGTATTTTAGTGTTCTGTATTTTAGTGTTAAAAGTATGTGATTTAAATATTTTGTATAAGTACAGCTTATTTTTGTAATGTATGTTTGAAATTTTTTCAAATAATTAATTTTATGATAATTAATTTTTGCGTATTTTAGTTCCGTAGCGGGTTGTGGGTTTATAGGGGAATAGGATGGGAAGTAATTTAATTATAATATATTTATTAAAAAAATTATTAATTAATATTTATGTATTTAATAATGTATATTGATTGTGTTAATTCATTTCTTATTAAT
Source organism: Calotriton arnoldi (assembly GCA_963921515.1). NCBI lineage: Eukaryota > Metazoa > Chordata > Amphibia > Caudata > Salamandridae > Calotriton > Calotriton arnoldi. The sequence goes on from CAWUFW010003081.1 coordinate 1,422,056, forward strand.
TGGTTATTAATTATTAATTATTAATTGGTAAATATGTTAATTGTGTCATTTTTTAGGAGCGGGTTGTGGGTTTATAGGGGAGTAGGGTGGGAAGTAATTTAATTATAATTAATCAATTAACAATTTTATTATTTCATATTTATGTATTTACTATTTTATTTTGTTAATTGTTATTAATTAGTTATTAATTGGATATTAATTATTAATAATTAATTGGTTAATATGTTACTTGTGTTATTTTTTTAGGAGCAGGTTGTGGGTTTATAGGGAGTAGGGTGGGAAGTAATTTAATTATAAATATTTAATTAATAATTTTTATTAATTAATATTTGTGGATTTAATATGTTATATTGTTAATTGTGTCAAATAATGTATTATTAATTAATTATTAATTGGTTATTAATAATTAATTGGTAAATATGTACATTGTGTCATTTTTTTAGGAGCGGGTTGTGGATTTATAGGGGAGTAGTGTAGGAAGTAACTAAAATTTTATATATTTTTTAATATTTTTATATAATATTTTGTTATTGCTATTTTATAGTCTTAATAGTGTGAATTAATTTATTACTAATTGTTTTTAATTTGAATGTTCATTGTTATTAGTTAATTAATTAACTGTTAAGCAATTATGTTAGTTGTGTCATGTTTTACAATATTGGTGGTGTCATTTATAGGGGATTTGGTGGGAGGTAAATTATTTTTTATTATTTAAGTGTTTATTAATTAATGTTTATTATTTTGCTGGAGTGGGAATAGTAAATTATTCCACTCCACTATCCAACACTTTCCCTACTGTTGCAATTGTTTGAGTGGGAATAGAAATTTTATCCCCTCTGCTATCCAACACTTTCCCTACTGTTGTACTCGTTGGAGTGGGAATAGTAATTTGATCCCCTACGCTATCCAACACTTTCCCTACTGTTGCACTCCGTGGAGTGTGAATAGTAAATTATTACCCTCCGCTATCCAACACTTTCCGTACTGTTGCACTTGCTGGAGTGGGAATAGTAAATTATTCGCCTCCGCTATCCAACACTTTCCCTACTGTTGCATTCCCTGGAGTGGGAATAGTAATTTTAACCCCTCCGCTATCCAACACTTTCCCTACTCTTGCACTCCCTGGAGTGGGAATAGTATTTTTATCCCCTCCGCTATCCAACACTTTCCCTATTGTTGCACTTGCTGGAGTGGGAATAGTAAATTATTCCCCTCCGCTATCCAACACTTTTGTACTGTTGCACTTGCTGGAGTGGGAATAGTAATTTTATCCCCTCCGCTATCCAACACTTTCTCTACTGTTGCACTTGTTGGAGTGGGAATAGTAATTTTATCCCCTACCCTATCCAACACTTTCCCTACTGTTGCACTCCGTGGAGTGGGAATAGTAAATTATTCCCCTCCGCTATCCAACACTTTCCCTACTGTTGCACTTGCTGGAGTGGGAATAGTAAATGATTCCCCTCCGCTATCCAACACTTTCCCTACTGTTGCACTTGGAGTAGGAATAGTAAATTATTCCCCTCCGCTATCCAACACTTTCCCTACTGTTGCACTTGCTGGAATGGGAATATTAAATTATTCTCCTCCGCTATCCAACACTTTCCTATTGTTGCAATTGCTGGAGTGGGAATAGTAATTTTATCCCCTCCGCTATCCAACACTTTCCCTACTGTTGCACTCGCTGGAATGGGAAGAGTAATTTTATCCCCTCTGCTATCCAACACTTTCCCTACTGTTGCACTCAGTGGAGTGGGAATAGTAAATTTTTCCCCTCCGCTATCCAACACTTTCCCTACTGTTGCACTTGCTGGAGTGGGAATAGTAAATTATTCCCCTCCGCTATCCAACACTTTCCCTACTGTTGCACTCCCTGGAGTGGGAATAGTAAATTATTCCACTCCGCTTTCCAACACTTTCCCTACTGTTGCATTTGCTGGAGTGGAAATAGTAAATTATTCCCTCTGCTATCCAACACTTTCCTACTGTTGCATTTGCTGGAGTGGGAATAGCAATTTTATCCCCTCCGCTATCCAACACTTTCCCTACTGTTGCACTCGCTGGAGTGAGAATAGTAATTTTATCCCCTCCGCTATCCAACACTTTCCCTACTTTTGCATTCCCTGGAGTGGGAATAGTAATTTTATCCTCTACACTATTCAACATTTTCCCTACTGTTTTAGTTAATGTAGTGTAAAATGTTGTTTTAAAAATAAATAATTCTTTTAATATTTTAATTTATTATATATATATTTTATTTTTATATTTATGTTACAGGTATATGTATATATATATATATATATGTATTTATAATTTTTATTATATTTCTATCATTTTATAATTTAATAAAATAATTATTTATTAATATTATTAAGTAAATATATATATATATAATATTTTATATATGTATGTTTAATTGTTTTTTATATTACATTTATTATTTATAATTTGTAATATTTTTTTATAATTCTAACTATGTTTTTATTAATTATATTTATTATTTAATTTATTTTATATTATTTTTAAGACATTTAAAAAAACAATATTTTAAACAACAATATTTTAAACAACGATATTATGGTTTCGATATTTTTGTACTTACCTTTGTAGAGATAGGATGTTGATATTCTTGACATCGATATTCTGTACACGATATTTGTGTACCTCGATATTCCTGTTGTCGATATTCTGTCAGTGTTCCCAGCTAAACAGGCGATGTGGTTTACTATCCATGGCAGAAAGTATGAATATCAGCACCAAAATTGTATTTCAAGATATGACATTCAGAGCAACGATTTCTGAATTATCAGAATAATGGGGTCAATCCACCCCATAAAGGTACCTGTCAATTGTATAAATAATATCAAATAAAAAAGCGAACTGGCATTGATAACGATGCTGACTCTGGTAAGTACTCAACAACATCGATTGAATGTGATGCTATGCTGTCCCCCACACTCACAGAAGACAGGGAGAGAAGTGGAGATCAGTAACAGCAATTATATCGAAAGCACAAGCTAACAGGCACTTTGTAAAACCTGGAAGAGCTACGATACAAAACAAAGCCTAAGAAATGTACAAAGCAATCCAACATGCAAATAGAGGTATTTATACTATTGACAGGTGCATTTATGGGGTACTTATTACATTTTATAAGCGTAATTTCCAAATGTGAAGATATGACGGATTCATGTTAGGTGTCTCTGGAATCTAACTTGAAATCCTAACTTATGGTGAAATCGAACTTTAAATTATAATTCTGAAAATTCCACTTTTAAAAAGTTGGAATTTTCTTGCCCTAGCCATTTGGTGCCTGCAGCCTGTCTCTGATCTCATGACTGGGTGTAGTTAGCAGTTGGGCTTTGTGTATTCCTCCTAGACATCCACACACAATGGGAGCATAGGTGTGACTTGATGGGCCATCCTGGCAGCATGGGAGGGAGGAGCTGGCCACAGCCTCATTTACACCTGAATAGGCTGTGCCCTATCCCCACAGAAAGAGCTGTATACCCCCTGTAGTTAGTCTGGAGCCAGAGCTGGCAGGGCACTTCTGCCCTTCAAAGGCATTCCTCTAGAAGCTTCTCTCCACTTATAAGGCACAACTGTGTATAAAAGAAGGACCTCAGACACCACCACTTCAGTACACTTCTGGATCTGTGGATACTCTGCCAGGAAGAAGGAGCGCTGTGCTGCTTAAAGGACTGCCACTGTGCTGGACTGCTACTCTGTTAAACTGGACTTCTTCAGGGCTGTAAAAGCAATACATACAATACACACATAAATACCAATAGCTATAGCACATATGACATAAAATACAATAAACAAATTAATGGTAAATTATATGAGACAAAACTACGGCAACAAACTCATATAAACCTTATTCATACATGATTATATTTACATTACATCAAAAAACAGACTAAATTACAGATAGCTGCAAACAATTACAACACAAAAGGGCTGTGGTTTGCTGACCTGCTGCCAATGCCCTCTTGCCTGCATTAGGAGGATGGGACCTGCATTTCTTGAACCCAAAACCCTGAGTGACTACAAGGGTTAGTTGGCTGGCCTCTTGATCTGAAGCCTCAGGGACATAACAGGCTTCCAACAACCCTGCATCTGCACCTGGACTCTACCATCTGTGAGTCTTCCTTGCTAAGTGGTGCCACCCCAGTCCTGGACCTTTGGAAGTAGGCTAAGGTGCTTCCCAGCGGAACGGATGTATCCCCTCTGCTGAGCGACGCATCCTTGAGTAGAACCGATGTATCACCGCTGCTGCGTGGATTGGACCCGGCAAGGATAGTGCGCATCGCCCTTTGCAGTCCTCAGAACCAATGTATTGTCGAAGGAGCAGCACATCCCGAGCCTGGTCCTTGCATCCATCGTTGACGGCAGCTCATTGTTGACCCCGGGCCCCACATTGCAGCCTCGCAGTTCCTCAGAACCGACAGCATCGCCTCAGCTGCGCACTGCATCCTCGACGCTTGGACTTTAAATCACAAGCCCTATCCAAGGGATCCTCGACAATGACACACATGACTGTGCAATGCAGTCGCACTGAATCTCAGAACCTCAACTGCGTGTCGGTTCTTTGCCTCGCATCCACATAACGCTCCGCAACCAGGATTTAAGGTGCTTTGTCCAGAGGGCCTAACTTGGTCCCTGTAGCCGGCCCACACTCCATTGCAGTCGGCCTGAACTTGTGACTTTGTCCCAGTTCGGCGCAGCCAGGTATCTCTTGATGGCACTTCAGGCTTTTTGGTGCTATTTTTCCTTAAAACTTGAAAATTCAATACCTCCGGTTTCCCTGATTGAATATTTATTGTTGTCTTGTTTTATTTATTCAAATCTAATATATTTTTCTAAACCTGGTGTGGGATCTTTTTGAGTGGTGTTTTCACTATTTTTACTGTTTGAATTGTTGCATAAATATTTTACACATTGGCTTCAAGTTAAGCCTGAGTGCTCGATGCCAAGCTACCAGAGGGTTTGCTTGTGCCGTACCGTGCCTAAGGTTGTGGTTAGTGCTTGACCAGGGCTCACACCCCAGTCAACCAGAAACCCAACTTCTAACACCATGCAATTAGTGTTCATCCATCACCCAACGTTTGGTGTCGGTTTGCATTTATAGGCAATGTAACGAATATTTTTGTTGCCAGCGGTCCCTGTCAATACCAGTTTAGTCTTATATATACGAAACCAGTGCACCATTAGTACCACAAATGTATTTTTGGTTGGATACATTAATAGATTCATGAGAGAAAAAAGGGGGGAAAGAGGAAGTCCTAATGCAGAGGTCAAACAATGTTAGTCTTCCTTTTAATGGGCCTCACACCGGGCAGTAATTGGTATCCCTATGACAGTGCATACATGTCTGCAGGCCTACCATGTAGCCTATTTGTACAGTTTCAAAACTGCAAATTTAATATGTCAAAATAACCTCTTTTAACAGGCTCCAACCCTCCTTTTAAATATGAATTAGTCACTCCTAAGTAAACCTTACTGCCACAAGGCAGAGTGCATGGTATCTATTAAAGGTGCAATGTTAAACATGTCCTTACAGTGACAAGGACCCAAAACCTTTTTTCACTGCAGCAAGGTTGACTTTTCCATAGAAGCTTGGGATACACAATTACATTTAAAATGTTAATCTCCGCCTAGGAAATACCTACAAATTTTATTTTTGGACTATTTAAATATTTATTTCATGCCCATTCACTTACGGAGTTGAATTTTATATAAATATTTTAAACAGTGAACTTTTAAAAAGTCACCCTTTTCCTGCCTAAAGCTTCTATAAGCCCATTTGCATGAACTTCCAACTGTCACCCTGGAGCTGAATAGTCCCTTGATGAGGTGTGAACTTACTCCCAGAGTTGAGACAAATGCCTTGGATATGGGGAAGTGTTCTGTTCCTCTGGCAGGAAGACCATGTAGGCTGTGCCAGGAACTTAATTAACTTCAAGATGCATACCCTGACACAGGCAAATGTTAGCTGACACCCAGGCAGGGCTCTCTTTTGTCCACCTAGTGAGCGAGGCACCAATCCCAGTGGGATTGGAGCTCCCGGGAAGTGGTTTACAGTGAGTACAGAGGAGGGATTGCTCATTTCCCTGACCACAGCTCTATTGTAGACTCAAGAACTCTGCACAGGGGAAGAGAGGTTCTGCCATATTGTATTTAGGTAGCAAGGGGAACCGTGGGATTATTTGTAGTAGGGCACAGAAGAACTTCCACAAATGTGGGTAGGGTTACCCCCTTTACCTTTTTCCCTATTGGTCAGGTAGAGGTCAGTAGTACCCCCCACCCATAGGCTTACATATGGCACCCATTAGCACCCTCTTTAGAACACTACTGGACCTATGGTAGGCAGAAGAAGGACTGCACCTGCTATTTAGATCTCTGAGGAGACCTGGGGCTGTATTATACATTATACCCGGGGGCACAATGGGTATGCATGCCTGCTTTGTGCATCCCCAGGTTACAACGTTATCACAGAGGGGACCGCAGATGCTTGTGCATCCCCTTCTCTAATATTGATAGCGCTGATGCACATGTTGCACCAGTGTTGTCATAAGAGGGCGTTCTCTCACTTGCATGGTGCATGGCCCCATGTGAATGAGGGAATCACTTTGTCTCTGTGCCACACCATATAATGGACTTGGATGCAGAGGTAACCATGCCTTTAGGAGGCACACTGAAAGTGCAACACAAAAAGGTAGGGCACATTAAGTGCGCCTCCTAAAGGCAGCCCTTTGTAGGGGAGAAAGAGGATCACATGGACCCCCTCCCAGACATCCCCCTGCAGGCTGGTGCAGTCACTCACTGCTCACGCCTGCAAAGTGATTTCTCTACCCCGTTAAAAGTACAGGCGAATTGCCACCTGCACTGTGAAACACAGAGCAGCTGTTAAACAGCTGGGGCTAATTTCACTTGAATGCGCTGCATTCAAGGCACTCAATTCTGATATAATATAATATAATATAATATAATATAATATAATTCAATATGGCACACTGACTTTGCACCCAGCACACCTTTTAAAAGGTGCGCCATCGTGCAGACAGGGAAAGTGCACAGTATTCACAATGTGGACCCTGGAATGTTGGACCTATTCCCACTTCTACCAAAGGCAAAGACATGGACACCAAGGGTCAGTAGTGGCCTATTGTTAAGAACCTAGTTGACCTGCTCCAACTGGACCTGCCTTGAACTCTGCTGATCTCTTATGCTGGAATGAATCTTGTCCACGAAGTGCTGTTCCTGAGGTTCTCGGACCCTTGGCTGTGTCAAAGTTTACTCCTCCTAACATCCTGAAAAAGTGGGTACTTCAAAACATTTTGGGGCCGATTCCGATTCGGGCCGGAAATCTCTCCGACCGAGCCGGACCCGGAGAGATTTCCGACCGAATCGGACCCGTGCAGCCCGACCGAACGAGTACGATGCGCACGTATGCCATCGGACTCGAGTCGGTCGGACTCCCATTGAAGTCAATGGGAGCCGGACGTACAACGCGTATGCGGGCTCCCATTGACTCAATGGGTGCGAGGCGGACAAGGGCGCCCCCTACAGCGTGTACGCGGTGAAGCGACTCGCGCCGTACACGCACAGGTAGGGGGGACCCATGGGTCCCCCCTGTGTGCGACTCACGTGGCTACGCGTACAGGGGGGTCCGACACGGACCCCCAAAGTACGGCTCCGACTGCTCTTACGAGCCGGAGTGCGCGGCTAGGTCGGACTGCTCGCGGCGCGCATCGTACTTACCCAGCCGGGGAACGTCTCCATTGCGCGGTGCGAGTCGGAGTCCGAGCGAGTCGGTCGGTGCGGTTAGACCCGGGAACGAGTCGGTCGGAGCGCTCGGGATGCCCGGACGAGTCGGTCGGGCGATTTCGCATCGTACTCGCTCGCCCGGACGCGCGTACGAATCGGTCGGGAAATAAGGCTCCGAATCGGATCCGGTTAAGCCGAATCCGATTCGGAGCCCTACCGGCCGAGATCGGAATCGGCCCCTTTGACTCCAAAGACCTCAGGTGGACCAGGATCAACCAGGATCAACCTGCCAAGTTACTCCACCCAAGGCATGTTGCAGCTGGGCCAAGATACAGGTTGCTCCAGCTTAGAGTTTTTATGCAGCAGCAATGACTTATCCAGGACCATGTTCGACAGCTAACTGGCCTCATGGAGCCCTTCTAGGCTACAGCCTGATCCCTTGCCCCGCTGAGGACCTTTGACTTGCATTTCAGAGATTAAGTCAAAATGTAAAACTTCCGACTGGGACAAACCTGATTTCCAACCAGTGCTCCATCGCAGTCAGCCTTAAATCGTGCCTAAGTACTGGCCAAGTGCAATCAGATGACCACAATGGAAGCATAAAAGCTTTTTGGCATTATTTTTATTTAAAACGTTATATTCAGAAATTCATATCTCCGGTTTCCTTTATTGGATTGTTGTTGTTATGGTGTTATTTTGTTCATTTTATTGTTGTCTATTGTTTAGGCATTGAATTGGGATTTTCATTGTGTTGTGTTTTAGACTTTTTAACTGTTTTGGTACTTTTAAATGCTTCACAAATGTTCTTAAATTAAGCCTGTCTGCTTTGTGTCATAGCTACTAGGGATTAAGCTCAGGTTAAAATTACTGAAACCTTTAGGGGACCTAACAAGAATAGTTACCTTATTACTTGTTGTGGACTACCATCCCCCCAACAAATAATCCACTTTCACTCAATAATGCCCATAGGTATTTGGTTGCTGTCAGAAATGTCTTACCTCCCCACAGTTCTACCTATTAGATAGTGTGTAAATGATGTAAGGTGCCAGCTTATTGTAATGAGTTGCAGCATATCTTTACTCCACAGAAACTCCCACTGAAAAAAATATTATTCTACTTTGGGAATTGTTCAGTGACAAAAATTAAAATGAACACCTGCTATGTTTCACTCCCTGAAAATGATTCACAAAAGATGAAACTGAAGTGATCATTACTGTAACTGACGAAAACGATAATAGCTTTCCTCCTATGTGTCTACTGAGTAATGCAAGTCTAGCAGATTTCACGCATGGAATAATTTTTGAATACCAAATTTGAAGTCTAACTAACTACAATGGAAAACATTGGTAGCAGCAGAAGGACGGTATAAGAAAGGAAGAAAGCATTGGCATAATTGCATTAAAATGTATGTATTTGTTAAGCTGACATCATCAAAAGACAACTAAGAACCTATTTTTTGAATAAAGACCTGGGGGCATATTAGCAAGACCGGCGATAAAATTATCGCCGTTTTAGCGGCAGGAAACTGCCGCTAAAACGGCGATAATGGGCTTGCTAATATGCGTTATAGAATTCCAATAGAAGCCCAGGTTAGATGTCCTGCACATCTAACCTGGGCTTCTATTGGAATTCTATAGCGCATATTAGCAAGCCCATTATCGCCGTTACTGCCGCTTAAACGGCGATAATTTTATCGCCGGTCTTGCTAATATGCCCCTTCCTTCTTATCACTTGTTGGTCGGTGCTTTTTCAGCTTCAGACATCTGTTTATCAGTGGATTACTTTAGTGCGAATCAGGACCCAGGGGACATCGAGCTCTCTAACCTGGGAATAAAGGGTATGTGCAGAGAATCCCACTGGTTACAGGCGAAGAGCATCACCTATGTTCAGAAATAAAACACATATACAGGGAACACCCATGTGGAAAAAAATAGAACAGCTTCATTGAAAACATAGCATGAGGTTAAGGCAATAAGGGGGACACAGATACAAGATGTCTCCAAAGAAGATGCTTCACAACTTTGTAAATGATACTTCAGATGTATATACGGAGAGTCCAGTGGGAGAGAGACTTCGAGAGTTTAAGGATGTAGACTAAGAAAGATTGGGCCAGTGCATTCTGCTTTATAAAACCAGGGAGAAAATTTACTAAACTGTCACCCGAGCACTCTCCTTCCCTCTCCTTAGCGCTGGTGCAGAATTTTGCACTATAGTGCAAGGGTGTGTGCGTGAGTCTATCATAGGTTTTGTTCTGGAAGGGTTCCCTTCCAGTGCAAAATACTATGCATAGACAACTTATAAAACTTTTCCTACTTTGTATGTGAGCTGTAAAGTGCAATGAACATGCAAAGTCTGAAAAGAAAGTAGAAATGAAAACATTTCTCCTTTTAACTTCTGGTTTGAAAAGGCATTAATATTTTATGTGAAACCCTGTCTCACATTTTTGATAGATAGGATTTTACATCAAGGAAGGTGGGTGATTGCAGGGGAACACCCATCTAACACCCCGTGAACTAAGTAAGGCAAAGCAACAATTTGCGCTACTTTGCATTACTTTTAATAAATTTCCAGTGCATTTTCTGCTGGTTTGTATCACTTTTGGGACACAAACTGAGCGCAAAATGTTAGAAAATCACCCCCCAGGTCTCTAAACAAGACGTGCCCCAGAGCTCTGTAATGACTCAAATCCCACCAGGATGTTCAGTTTCTGTACTAGATATTGAGACGTGTTAGTGTGCAGGACTTTATGAAGAAGGAGACAGATTTGTAAATGTGCATTGGATCAGTAGGTAGCCATCTCAGAGTGGTGAATCCGGTGATGGAGCGCAAGGAACATAAGAGCATGGAACAGGCCGGGTGAATCCGGTGATGGAGCACAAGGAACACAGGAGCATGGAACAGGCCGGGCCGGAGGCAGCAAGGTGTACTTTGGGTTTTCCGCTGATGAGCTGATCTAAGAAACAGCAACGCACGTATCTTGGTACACAAATCCTGCTCAAGGATGTAGGGGCATATCAGCAAGGCGGCGCTATGAAATTATCGCCGCTTTTGCGTCCGTTTTCGGGCGAAAAGCGGCGATAATTTCATCGCCTTATCAGCAAAGACACGCTATCGCATGTCTTGCTGACTTAGCGCCAGTTACGACAACGCCCAGCTTTGCATCTCTAATGAGATGCAAAGTGGGCGTTCCTCCCCGAAATAACTGGAGAAATGTCGCTAAGCGACATTTCTCCAATTATCAAGCTGGACGCTAACAGGCAGAGTGATAAGCAAAGTAGCGCTAACCACGGTTATCGCTATTTTACTTACGCCTGCTTGTAATCCGACTTAGCCATGTAATCCATTGGGAGGTGGATTACATGGCTAAGAACACCCTGCCCTATCAGCAAGGTATCGCTGGTTGCAGTGCGATTATCGCTGGATTTCCAGCGATAATCACACTGTTTTCCAGCTGACGTTGGATTCCTATCGCATTGGAGATATGCGTTGCTGATAGCACACTATCTCCGCGATAGGAACCAGCGTTAGGAGGCGATAATTATCCTAGCGCTAAGTGCGCTTAGCGATAATTATCGCCTGGCCTTGCTGATATGCCCCGTAGTCTTTAATGATGCTTAGAAAGAGGTTAAGCCTCTTCTCTAAGATGATCCTGAGATATTAAGATGATCCTGAGGTAGGAGATTAGGGATGAGATTCATATGTTGTTGTATCATTCTTGAAACATTTGTTCCAGGGAGAGTTGTGAAACAGATAGCTGCTGCATAGATTTCCCATACAGCTGAGTGTTATGTGCCCACATAGGACTACAAAATTCCAGATTCATAAAGTAAGCTCAGGGCACATTCCAGATCACATAGTTCGTTCAAGAGAAATATTAAAAAGCATAGTGCCCGGGATGGAATGTTGGTTTATGTCATTCAGTGGAGGAACAAGACTAGTAAGGTGTCTTCAATTTTTACCTTGTATGCCTAGTTGTGGAGAAAGTACAACAACCATTTGTTGACCTACATCCAGTGCCCAGGTAGTGGTGATTCAAATTCCTAAGCTGCATTAACTGAGTGGCATTCAAAGGCAGATAAAAAGCCAAAGTGGATCAATAGATAAGAGTGGTCCAAGTCAAGGACTCATCATCGACCAGCTACAGCAATACAGTCTCTTTGCTATAGCTTAATATGAAGCCTGACTGGAGGCCATCAAGCAAATGTTGTTAGCTGCTTTTTACTGGTATTGCCGCATAACTCTGAGTTCACATACTAGGAAGAGAACCTGATATACGCAAATGTTAGAGAGATCATTCGGATTAGCTGAGGCTTTTTAAGAACAGCTTAACTTGGCCAAGTATGGATATCATTCCTGGACCATTGCGGCTTTGACTAGGTCCGTTCAGTAAGGTTTTGTATGTGCTTCTTGAATGTTATCGGGATATACTTGTTGCAATAATTTGAAGGGTTGAGTATAGCAATTGTCTTTGACCCTTTAGGCACTGCAGACATTTCGGGATCTGATGTAGATTTAGGTGATGATGAATAATCAATTGATTTCTAGAGATTTCTAGAGGACATAACAAATCTGAAGGAGAATCCTCTTGTTTTCTCTGCTGTAGAATAGTTTACTCAGCACTTAATTTCAAAAAAAAAAATAAGTGTCCGGGCCCAAGGCACCCCTTAGGATGCCACTGCAGCTTGCACCAACCACCACCCCTGACAGTGCTGCAAAATGCCAGTGCTAAAGGCCCGGATGCACTGCTATTATGCTATTATTATTCGGTAATGTATATTGAAATGTTAAACTGTCGTGCTATGCTGAAATAGGTAGACAGCACCAAAAAAGCATTATCAATTAAAGTGCTGGGATTAGGAATTAGGTGCCCGTTCCGAGCACTGACAAACATTGGCACAAATTAAGCAATGAGCTTTTATGGAGAAACATTATTTGGCATTTTGTTAATTCCCAACCTGAACATTCTAGTAGTTCAATGTTCACTAGTTTGGTGCTATCAAGGCAACGCATTCTGAAGGCCTCTAATATTTAAATGAAGCCTTTAATGGGATTTCCAGTCCTATTACTGAATAATGGACCATGGCTTAAATTGTATGAGCAGATGAGTGGAGTGCTGATGGGAACAATAGTTACCTAAAAAGGGTAAACCCAATACTAGTCTCTGAGACCTGGGTAACAGACAGTACATAAGGACAATGGTCCCAGAAATAGAGCAAAACTTTCAGACCAGAATTACAACATATATATTTGAAAACAAAGTTGAAACACAAGGTAATTGTAGCTTATAGTGTTTAATTCACACTACGCATTGGTCTATTAATGACATGATTCATATAATATACTGTACAATGGTATCCCTAGACGGGAAAAGAGAAAGGGAGGAAGGGTGTAGTGATGGTGATTCGAGTGAGGTGGGGGTAGTGACTTCAAAAAGTTTGCATCAAACACACTGATAAATTTTGAAAGAACAAAGGCTCCTTAGTCAAGCCTACTAGTCACAATATATACAACAAAGATCTGTATAGCCATGATTATATTTAACACAATGCTAAATCCCTGGTGTTAATACAGGCTTCAGAGAAAGTGTCGACGTTTCGACCCCACAATATATATAGGCTATTTCAATCCTTATGCCTAGGTCGTTAGTTCGCACGGATTTCTCTATTGAATAGCGACGCGCAGGAAACTTCAAAGTTCCATGCTTTCTCTGCAATTAAGATCCCCCCCTCCCACACATCACAGTCCTGATGAAGACCCCGGCATAAGGATTGAAATAGCCTATATATATTGTGGGGTCGAAACGTCGACACTTTCTCTGAAGCCAGTATTAACACCAGGGATTTAGCACTGTGTTAAATATAATCATGGCTATACAGATCTTTGTTGTATATATTGTGACTAGTAGGCTTGACTAAGGAGCCTTTGTTCTTTCAAAATGTATCAGTGTGTTTGATGCAAACTTTTTGAAGTCACTACCCCCACCTCACTCGAATCACCATCACTACACCCTTCCCTCCCTTTCTCTTTTCCCGTCTAGGGATACCATTGTACAGTATATTATATGAATCATGTCATTAATAGACCAATGCGTAGTGTGAATTAAACACTATAAGCTACAATTACCTTGTGTTTCAACTTTGTTTTCAAATATATATATGTTGTAATTCTGGTCTGAAAGTTTTGCTCTATTTCTGGGACCATTGTCCTTATGTACTGATGGGAACAATAGGGCATGGGATTCTTATTAGCAGACGATGACCATATATTCAGATGCATGCTATGTGCACTGCATGAAGAGCCTTCAGAAGTCTTTCAGAATCATTCTGAGGAGGTTTCAGGTCAGTCTTACCAGATCCCTTTTGAGCACACGTCAGTGAGCCAGGTCTCTGTGCACCTTGTGGATCAAGTGAGAAATCAGGAGGAGGGGGCAGGGCTAACCGCCAAAGATGGCGGTCGCATAAACGAGCAGCTCTGGACCCGGGGCCTGGCATCTCCTCAACATCGGCCCACTCAATGAGTCATCATCCCGATTACCCACGGTAGAGCCACCAAACCATCCGGGGGAGGACAAATGGTGGAGACAAAAGAACCCTCAGCACCGTAACCAGAAACTAGGGATCATGGAACGACGGCACATCAGGGCGGACCTCCTCATGCCCGGCCCACACTAACCGCCAGGACGATCCCAGCGCCTAAGATGACTAGCACAGTGCTGCTCCGGTGAGCAGAAATGGGTGCAAAGAGCTAAGGGCGGAGGTGGGCGATTAGGGGGCGATGTTGAAGATCTACTAACGCGAATAGACGCAGCAGCACTGGGACATTGGCAGGCACTGCTGGCCGCTTTTGCACATTTACACAGCCTTACCTTGAAAGCGACTGGCAGACAGAACAAGGAGTCCTGTTACTGTATGTGGCAGTGTAGTGGGTCCTGACCGGCCCCATCGAACAGTGACCTGCGCGGAGGGGAAAAGGGTGAGGCCCATTGAGGGTGAGCGGCTGTGGCGACACTCAGAGAGCTGCTGTCACTGCAGGCTGCCATCACGGCAGTGTAGCTAAACGACCTTTCCTCTAACCAGGCCGCCACATCACCGGTGCGCTCTTGTTGATGTATGCAGTGGTGTAACTGGCCCAGCCTGACTCCTCCAGATGGAGGCTGGCGCAGGATGGAAAGGTGAGGAGCTCCTGAGGAAGGAACAGGGCTGGGGGAGGAAACAGCCCCCATTGGCACCCGGAACAAGCCCAGGCACTCCATAGTGACTAGCAGGCACTGCAAGGACCCGCCCGTCGTACAAGATCCTTCGAGTGTGATTCCTTGTCCGCGGGCTCTCCACTGCTGCCCAGGTCATAGAATCATGCCAACAGCAAACAGGGCCCCAAGCCATTGCTTCATCGCAACCCGGACCATACTAGCCCCCGGGTACCATCCGCAACCATACTACAGAGGGAAGCTCTAGGAGTGACACTAATCTGTCCTTAGTCTGCACAAAAAGATATAAGGCCCCCGGGAAGGAGACCATGCCCCGAGGAGGTACAGATAATTGACAGGGCTCCGGCTCTGCACCGTCTTGAGCCGCTGACCGCGGGCCGATAGGGCGGGCTGCCCGAGGGAGTGCGGGCTCCCCCTTCAATATTCCACATGACAGTGGGGAAGAAGAGAAGAGGAACACCGGGATCACAGGGGGGCCTGGACTGGCCCGTGCTCTCCTGAGTGAAACCTTGTTCATACACTACACTAAGCACCGAACGCCACTACACTCAGACGAAAGAAACACCTGAAGGAGGGGCAACCCAAGCGACCACAGGGCGGACAGAGAAGGCAATAATCCCACAAAGTAACATTGCGAGATCTTTTGCTGGGCGGTTCAGTCATATGTGGGCCTGGTACTCTGCCCCACACTGAGCCATCATAAGACAGACTCACAGGTAAACACCCACCACGCAGTACAACCTGAGGAACAGGTTGGGGTGGCACTATGATGCATTCTCAGGCCCACAGAGGGGACGACACAAATCCATCACCCCACCGCTGCTGGAATTCTCCAGGACTGAGATGCTCTGCAGCACCTATAGACATGCCAACGCATCAGAATCCAAAAATTAGAGGCCTAATATTACCCTGAGCCGGTGTTACCTGGGGGACATTGGTAGAAGCGACACGTTGAAAGCTCAGCACTACCCTACAATGAGAGAGGGTCAACCAACCCACAAGATTCACCCGACACTCTACCTCAGACATCTCACGAACTCAAGCCTCACAAGAGTTATAGCTCAACAAACTGCACAATAATGGGCCGAACTAAAGGGAAACAGCAAGACACCGAAGACCCAACGTGCATGATGACAAACACTCCCCATATCAACACAAACATGGAAGTGACACCTTCATCCGCAGAATGTTCACAACCAGATAAGCTGGACATGATACTCCAAGAAATCAGAGATTCACGAGCAGCAATGGCAACACATTTGGGCATGCTGAACACAGAAATTACTCTCATTAGAGCAGACCACAAGAAGCTGACGAACAAAGTAACTGCCAACATTGCTACGCTACAAGAGTTGTCCCCGTGGCGGAAAGAACAAAATGAAATAGTGGAAGACTACAACATCAATTCATGATTCTCCAAGAAACAATGGAAGATGCTGAAGGGAGAGCACGTCAAAATATTATCCGGATAATTGGACTACCGGAACGCAGTGAAGGCCAAAATACCGCTGAATACATAGAAAACTGGCTCCGAACAATAATGGGTCCGGGAGAACTCTCTGAATATTTCTGTGTCGAAAGAGCGCACTGGGTTCCTACCAGAATAAGCACGCCTGGATCTCCTCCGCTACCTATAGTTGCATGTATACTCAATTACAGGGACCGAGATCGGATCCTGCAAACGGCCCGAGAAAAAGCACCGATCAAGCATGACAACGTGAGAGTCTCACTGTTTCCAAATTACACCCTCCAGGTCCAAAAGAAGTGCACTTCCTTCCAGGGAATCAAACAGTATCTCAGATTCTTGAATCTGAAATATGCCCTCCTGTTCCCCGCTAAGCTCAAGATAATCCAAGACCAAAAAAATGCTTCTTTGACACCCAGAAGCCTGGGAATTGTTGGAGCACACCTTTCTGGGTTTGACAATAGAAGCGGCCCTTAAGCAAGACAAGGAACCTAGAAATGTGAAGCGCCCACCAAAAATTTGGCACCCAAAACCACGAAGAAAGGAAGAAGACATAGGTGCTGGAGGAACAAAGGTCAGCTATAATGTCAGCCACCTCTCTTCGGGAACCCCGGCTGAGCACCGATGAGGAATCCTCGAACGAGGACACTGCACATTCGGAGTTGGACAACAGTCAGCTGCTTTTCCCATCAATAATGCCACAAATTGTAAATGACTTGCTGAATTAATAGGTAGCAGAACGACCAGACAGTCCAGCCACAATCTACCCAGAATGACTCCCACCACTGCACAGCAGGACACAAAGAGGACACTAATCTGGATATGTAAGTGACTGGCATTGGGATAGCTACTCCAGACAGAGGTGAGAAATCTAATTTGTTTTACTGAGGCCTCCGGGCGGTGCTGGCTACTTGGTGGAGACACGGCTGGGGACCACGTGGATTCAGCTCCTAATACCCCTACAACCGCGTACTTCACGCTCAAGAGACTCCACACGGAGAAAGAACTGTGGGATTGGGACGGACAACATGTGAACACTTTTGGTCTGTTTTTTTGAGGGCTGGGAATGGAGGAGGCTGGGCCCCGGTGGGCTACACACACCCCTGAAAGGAGTTTTACCCATGAAAACCGGGGAGCACTTTCGATCAACCCCGCCACAATGACCCCTATTGCAGTGGCACGAGTTGCAGGCCTTCGGCTGCTTAAAGTTGTTATAAAAGTTTGGTCGAACGTAGTTCTTCAGTTGGACTGGGTATTGGGTTGTTTAATAGGGATGCTGACTGGTGATAGAGTATACTTAAGCAGTGTTGACCACCACACTAGTGGGAATGCAAACCAACGCAAAGAAGAGATACATGGCGACAACCACTCAATATAACTACACCACATGGGACATAAGGGGCATGGGATAATTTAATAAAAGGCATAGAATTCACACACAATTAGCTAGAGGCAAGGCGCAAATAGTACTCTTACAGGAAACCCACTTATCCTCAGCAGAAGCCCTAAGACTTCAGAAGAAGTGGAGGGGTCAACTATTTAACACAGCCTATTCCGCGTGTGCGCGAGGCAGCAATATGGAGAAGTGCTGGGATTCCATTTGTGGCACTCGAGATACGTATAGATAAAGAGGGCAAATAAATACTAGTACGAGGCAATCTAGAGAGCAATCAGTTAGTGCTGGGAAGTTTATATTCTCCCAACGTGAACCAAGAAACCTTCTATACGCAGGTGGGGACGACACTAGCTGATTGCACCCTATTTCCCTGGATATTAGGCGGCAACTTTAATTTGGTCTTAGATACCACATTGGACAGGTCCCATCCCCCTCATCCTCCATAAGGTTAGCAAGATCATTAAGTAACTGGGCACAGGGCTGGTCCCTAAGTGAGTTCTGGCACAGCCACAACGAGGGAATGCGAAAATACTCGTATTATTCACCCACACACAAATTGCATACCCGAATAGATCACATCTTCTGTAGCCCACAGCTGCTTACACAGGTAACACACACAACATACACCGGGAAAAGAATCTCAGATCACAGCTCATTGGAAGCCACTATATCCGGGGGATGAATCCCACTTGAAGGCTTAACCTTCGCCTTTTGGAAGATGGTGCATTCCGCGCCACTATAGCCTCTACCATTGACACGTACTTCGCCAACAATACAGGAATGGCATCCTCAGCTGGGATAGAGTGGGAGGCGTTTAAAGTAGTGATACGCAGAACCGCAATCAGCTCTGTAGTAGGAGCCCGCCAGGCCGTAAACAGGGAACTCAAGCAAGTAGAGGACATGCTAGCTTTGCGGGAACATGAAGAAACCCAAAATGAAGCGGCCAAAACAGACTTACAAGAGACCCGTGTCAAATATGTGGAACTCTTGGAGCAACTGTGAGTAATTGACTATCGAGCATATACACAAAGAATACACTCGGAAGCAGATAGGTCGGGCACACTATTGGAACGGATACTTAAAGATACCCCCTATTCGGCACCAATACTAGAAATAACTACTCCCCAACAAACTCGTGCAACAACCCAAAGAGAAATTAATGAAGCATTTTATGCACATTATAAAGAGCTCTACACATCCCCGCAGTGGGTGAACCCACAAGAGATAGAGAAGATCCTCAGCATGATTCAGCTACCACAGGTGCCAGCGGATGCACAGGAGATTTTAGCAGCGCCAGTCTCTACTGTTGAGATAGGTGCGGCGATCAAAGATCTACCCAAGAACAAAACTCCAGGCTTAGATGGAATGCCAGCAGAGCTATATGCCACATATGCTCATTTGTTAGTCCCTAGACTTGAAAAACTATACTTAATGGCATTCCAAACTGGAGCCTTACCCCCTACAACAGTGTAGGCCTTGATAACTTTCCTGCCAAAACCCGGCAGGGACCATACTAACCTCTCTTCCTACCCCCCTGAACACAGAATACAGAATACTTATCAAAATCCTAGCCCGCCGGCTCCAGCCCTTTCTACCTGCATTGGTTCATAATGACCGATGTGGGTTCATATCTGCGCGTAACACGTCACTCAATATTCACCGGTTGTGCAGCGTCATGATTTCTTGCCCTGAAAACCTGGTAGGTGCAGGGTGCATCTCACTAGACATAAGTCAAGAATTTGACACTTTAGACTGGGACTATATGCTAATCACCCTCACGAAATATGGAATCCCACCCGAATATATACACTGGATCAGAATACTCTACCAAGCCCCCACTGCCCAAGTATACACAGGTACACACATATCACCAGCATATTCCATACAGTGGGGAACGAGACAGGGTTGCCCCCTTTCACCCATGCTGTTTGTACTAACACTCGAACATCTAGCCCAGAAATTGTGCACTGACTCTACCAGCTGGTGAATTAAATTCAACTGCACGCTTCAACCAATATCGCTATATGCTGACTATATCATTTTGTATTCTAAAGAATTACAGAACAATTTACGCACAGTGGCACAAATATTCATGCATTTTGAATACATAGCGGGACTTGCCATCAATCACGAAAAATCCTATGCCTTTCCCTTTAAATCAGAGCTTAACATACATACGATACCCTTTGGGGATAGAGTCATTGCAGTAGCTCTGACCACTTTCCAGTACCTAGGAATACAAATATATAGAAATACACAGGACCTTCTGGAAGGTAGCGTTCAGAAGGCAATAAACTCCCTATGCTCCCAAGTAACTCTCTGGACGTCCCTACCTATTTCAATCGCAGGCTGTCTGGCGATTTCGAAAATGGTGATGCTACACCGCCTCCTTTATTACTTTACAAACCTGCCAGTAGCAATCTCCAGATCAGTCTTCAAGACACTGAATACACTGCTAACTGAACTAATCTGGGGAGCGGCCACCGACGAATTAGCTGCGCAAAGCTACAGCTCCCAATGGATGCTGGGGGGATGGGAGCACCTGATTTTTATGCATACTGCCTAGCAGGCCAATTACAATGGCTCTCCTACTGGTTAGCGGGCCGAAATCTGCAAGAGATAGCGTATACAACCCAAATGATAGACCGAGGTAAACTGCACGCACTTCTGTGCCCAGGCAACACAACCACAGCAGCGACTCCTCCCCCCCTTCTCAAAACTGCACTAGATTATTGGAAGCAAGTGACTAAATACACGGCATATACCTCCACTTACGGCCCAAATATTCCAATCTTAGGAATGCCAACTAACACAAGGACACTCAGAATCTCACAGTGGACACAAGAGGGGGTTTCCGAAATAGGAGATCTGTTTGGGGATGGAATATTACTATCACTTTCTGATTTTGTGCACGAACAGAGAATTTCTGGGTCACTTTTCTTAGTACTTGCCAGCCTGACACATTTCATCAAACAGCACTGGGCACGGGGCGTCACTTAGTTAAATGGCTCTACCAAGGGATCCGATCACATCAACTATCTCCTTTAGTAATGGTATGGAGCAAATGGGAAAGAGATATACAAAGACAATTCACAGAGAAAGAATGGAAGACAGTACTTGAATACTCCAAGCTGGTGTCCCGAAACACATGTTTCAAGTTTATACAATATATGCTGATACAACATGCCTACCTAACACCACACAAACTGCACGCAATTTCCCCCAACTCTTCAGCTGCCTGCCCCCGTTGCACTAATCAAGGACGCAGACCTACTACACAAGATTTGGACAATTCCCAGCCTTCGCAGCTACTGGGAATTTGTCACAGCCGCCTTAACGGAAGTGGTGGGTGAAATGGGCTGGCACTCAGTTGAAGCCTGCATACTTGCGCGATACACTCGACGGAAGGGGTGGGAAGTTCATACTAAGGGGCATATTATCAAGGGCTCTATCGGCGCTTTAGCGGGACTTTTTGCCGCTAAAGCGGCGATATTTTTAACGCCCTATTAGCAAGCTGTCGCTAACAGGCGTTAGCGACAGCTTTCCGGCGATAGCGGCCGGGCTTTACATCGCCTTGCATGTCAGCGATAATTATCGCTAATGACATGCAAGGTAGGCGTTCCCAACTAAAAGCGACAGAAAACAGTCGCTTACATACCTATCGCCTATTAGCAATACCCGCGAGCGATAAAAAACGCGCGCTAACCCCGATTAGCGCTTGTTTTTTAGAACTGATAAAAACATGACTTAGCAATGAAAGTCAATGGGAGGTGGATTGTAAGGTTAAGTCCCCAGATTTAGCGATAGGATTTTATCGCTGGATTTCTCGCGTTAAAGCTGGGTTTCGCCGCTATCGCTGGATATTTTATCGCAATGGAGATAAACCTTGCTAATAGCATGTTATTTCCGCGGTAATATCCAGCGATAGCCGGCGATAAAAAAAGGCGCGCTAAGCAAGGTTTGCGATATTTTTCGCATGTTCTTGCTAATATGCCCCTAAGTTTGCTGATCTAGTGCTAATCCTCGCGAAAAGAGGTATCACAAGGAGATGGAAATCCTCAACCACTCCCAAGATACAGGTATGGAAATAGGAGGTTGAAACATGGGAACTAGCAGAAAGTGGAGCCCTACGACGAGAAGAATGAAAGGGACTCTGAAAAAAGCCCATAGCAATGCAGTGGGTACTACTAATAACATCCTTTAAAGCACAAGACATACTTGATCATTAGGTCTTGAATCATAATATAGCCTCACACCGCCCTAAACTACACCCAAATAGCACAACAGATGCGTTTCACCCATAAGAAATTAAATTATCTCCAATCATAGATCCTACTATCAACACAGCAATATACTGCCTATTCCACCCAACCTAGCTCCTCAAACTCCCTGAACACTACTCGAAGAGTCGTATTCGCCCCAACTCATGGGAATAGATCTGCTCTACAGATCTGATACACTAGTAAGACACCTTCAAGTCATAACCCGTCAGCGTGGGGGGGCATTTAGTTGCTTTAATGGTTTGTATGGTTTATAATTTACATGTCTCTAAGATCTTGGATTAGATATGTTTGAAAGTCAGCTTGGGCCCCAGAGGCCCTGCGAGAAAAGATGCTGTAATCTTATATGGAAAACACTGTGAGCTATTGTACCTTGACACCCTAATGTTGAAGTGTATTACTAGTTGATTCACGTGAAAAGATTCCTACATGATGTTCCAAAGCCTGTACTTGTAAAACGTATCATAAATACTGAATAAAATGCGTAGTAAACAAAAAGTGAGAAATCAGGGGCTCATATAAGAGGCAGCAAACAAAGGGAACACTAAACATATTTCAAAATATCAGTCTCACATCTATAAAAGACATATTTAATTCCTGCAGCTGCTGGCATTACCATGAACATGTTGAGCAAATCCCTCATAACAATACTGCTCTACTGATGCAACGTGACTGGACTTCAGTTTATTTTGTTGTTTCTGCTCTATAAAACAGAGGGGCAGATTTACGTTCCCTGGCGCATCCCTGCAAATCAGCAGGGATGCGCCAGGGAAGATGCGTGACGCAAGTTTACCCTTGCGCCACCACAGATGCGCCGCATCATGGCGCAAGGATAAACAGATGCGTGACGCATCTGTCGGCGGAAGGGTGGCGCAGTACTGGAGTCATGTCGCCAGTGCGACGTAACTCCAGTACTGCTCAGGGGTGCCCTATACCTAACATGCTGTGTCACTCCTTACGCCTGCTAGAAGCAGGCGTAAGGATTTGACGCAGCAGGGACGTAAAAGTGACTCCGTGAAATCTTGTAGATTTCACTGCGTCACTTTACGGGGCTTCCTTGCGCAGGAACGCCCCCCCCCCTGCGCCGGCACCCCCACATGAAACCTGACGCAGGTTTCATGTGGCGCAGGGCTTTACAATGTGACGCATCTCCCTAGATGCGTCACGTTGTAAATCCCCCGCAGCATGGCGCATGATTTGCGCCGCCGCTGCGTCACAAAAGTGACGCAACGGCGGCGCAAAAGTGGCGTAAGGGGCTTGTAAATCTGCCCCAGAGTGCTTGAAATATTGTCTTCCTGTCTTCTCATGTCAAACTTTACTTACCCGGCAGCAGGTAGTGGCAATTACACAACTATAACTATTCATATATTTGAATATTTCAGTTGAATCATCCCTTCGCATGATTCAGGCCAAAGAGAGGGGTTGAATCAGACCCAGGCAATACTGAAAGAGCTAATGCTCAAACTGGACCAGGGAATACAGTCTCCCTAGTCCCTTTAGAGTTATTTTCAGATGTCATCATGCAACATGTTTGACATTGACTTGCTGTGGAAAGAATACAAGGGGAATTGCTGAACAAATGTTATTCAGTTTTTGAACCTTCTAGATCCGCTTTAGTATTATTGTGGTGTTCCCCAGCGTTCTGTAATGCCACCTGAGCCCTCTGAATAAGGCTTTGGCCTGAGAGCATGAGGATGTGGCTTAACGGCTAAAGCGGTCGACCTCGAAGCTGGGGAACCGGGTTTGAGTCTCAGTAGGGACGCTCAACATCCTGTGATTCTGGGCAAATCACTTAATCTCCCCGTGCCTAGAAAATGAATGTGTCCGTCTGTAACGCTACTGGTGCTCATGAAAAGCACTCTGATACCTTTGGGTCGAGTTCGCACTATATAAATCTCCCCAAAAATTAAATAATGTTGATGATCATCAGATATTCTTTATTCTGTATTCAACACCGAACAACATTGGCAATGCTGGAGGGGACTGAATATCTGCTATAAATTGTTAAATGACACTGCATAAACTCAAATAAACCCTAGAAAAATGAGGTCCTTTTGTGGAGTAACCTATTTCACTTTTGGCACTCAGCATATAGGTCTTATCTTGTATGTTATATTTGAATAATATATTTGTAATCTGGAAGTTATTTTTTGATAAGGTGCACTCAATGGATGACAAGATCTTTGCAATTGGAAAATTGAAAAACTTTTCTTTGGGGTCTTAGAGGAGACTTTTTTACTTTCTTGGCTACATGCAGTTTATGACAGCTAGTGTGGCCTTCCTGTGCCATCCCATATGGGAGTTTTGAGGTGAGTTGTAGGAATCTTTCATTTCTGTGTGTTATTCCCCAAATTTTGTTTTATTTTATGACTTCCACAACTGGAATTTTGCACCTCTGTTAAGTAAAGTCATATAACACATGTATTTAAGACATCTTTGCACTGAATAACAGATGTGTATTACTATTTGTTAGACTTGGCCATTTCTGCAGGGTCATCCCCAAACTTTTTTGACTCCATCCTCCTGTTTTCTGAACCCATTTTTGTTGGCTTTTAGGACTCTGCACACTTTACCCCCACTAAGCAGTGCTAAAGGGTTTGTGATCTCTCCTTAAAACATGGTAGAATTGGCTTACACTCAACTGGCCTATTTACTTGTAAGTCCCTAGTAAAGCAGTACTACATGTACCCAGGACCTGTAAATTAAATACTGCTAGTGGGACTGCAGACCTCATTGTTCCACCTACTCAAGTAGCCCTTAAAACATGTCTCAGGCCTGCCATTGCAGGCGGTGTGGGTAGTTTTAAAACTGGCATGTCGACCTGGCAAATTAAACCTTTTGCCATTCCCAAATTTTCCTTTTTAATATATATGTCATACCTACTGTACTCCCTGAACAGCCCAGAGGGCAGGGTGCAGTGTATTTAAAATGTTGGGCATGCTGTTTCAAGTCTTAAATCTCCTGGTAGTGAAGAACTCCTAAATGTGTTTGTCACTACTGGAAGGTCTGCCTCTCTCATAGGATAACATTGGAGTACCTTATTACATTTAATATGATGTAGCTTCCAATTGGGAGCAGGTAGACAGTTCAAGTTTGGTGTCTAAAGAATTACAAATAAAGGCCCTCTTTAATGGTAATGTCGGAGTTTTAATCACAATTCTAAAAATACAATTTTTAGAAAGTTGGCATTTTCTTGTCCTAACCATTTGGTGTCTCCAGCCTAATCTTCGGTCACCTGACTAGCTGTAGCTGACATTTGACCTTTGTGTATTGCTCCAAGAGAGTGAGACAATAAGAAGATAGTTGTTGACAGGATGGGCCACTCTGGGTTAACAAGGGGGAGGAGCTATCACCTTCCACACTTGCACTTCATAAAGACTCTGCCTGAGCACTCTCACAAAGGGCTTATCACTAGTTTATTTTGAGCCCAGACAAGCTGGGATCAGGATAGGGAGGGTCGAAACCTCTAGAAACTTCCTCCACTTCAAAGTGGGCACCAGGTATAAATACTGGAGCTCAGACCCCAACTCTTCTGTACATTTCTGGACCTGTGGAAACTCTCCCAGGAATGGCTGCTGTGCTGTTGAAAGGACTGCAACTCTGCTGGACAACTGCCCTGCTGGACTACTGCCTTGCTGGACTTCTGGCTTGTTGGATTGAAGCCCTACTGCCCTGCTGCCCTCCTGCCTCAGTCAGAGGGATGAGACCTGCACCTGAACCCAAGACTCCCAGAGTGACTCCAAGGGCTAGCCTAATAGCCTCCTGTGCAGAGCCGTAGGGGCAAAGAAGGCTCACAACCACCTGAACGAGCACCCAGATCCAGCTAGATCAAGCCCCTGACCCCCAAGTGGTGCTCCTTAGGTCCTGGACTCTTGGTCTGGCCTCAGAGAGACTGAATTGACAATTTTTAGATCTTCATGGCCGCAAACAGGCTAATTGCCAACAAATCCTTGTTGCATGCATAGCCCCCAAACTCAAAATTTCGTCAACCCAACCAGTCACACTACAGCATCAACCGCTCGCGGAGCGTGCCACTGCAAAACTCCGGCCCCTTCACAACAACAACAAATTTTTTGTGCTACAGCGATGACTATCCCTGACGCTAAGCCTAATCTTTGCACTACATCAATGACCATCCGCAAAGCTTCTTTGCTTCTTGCGACCACCTCCACCGTGAATGGGACTCTTTGTGCTGGACTGAGAAGGTAATTTTTCAGTGGGACAAACCTGGTCCCAATATTCCATCACAGTTGGTCTGAACTTGTGATTTTCTCCTAGTCTTGGAAGACCAGATAGCCGCAACTGGTGCTTTGGGCTTTTGGCCTATTGTCAATTAAATCTTTAAATTTGCATATCTCCGGTTCTACTGATTGGATTTTTGTTTTTGGGTCTTGTTTTATTTATTACATTTTACTCTGTTGTTCTTAATTGGTGTGGGATTTTTCTTGTGTTGTATTTTCACTTTATTACAGTTTAAAATACAGCATAAATACTTAACACATTGCCTCTAAGTTAAGCCTAACTGTTCTATACAAGCTACCAGAGGGTTGACCACATGTTAATTTGGGGTTTGCTTGTGCCCCATCCTGACAAGGATTGTGGTTGTTGCTTGAGTAAGGTTTCACCCTCTCAATTAGTAGCCCAAATTCTCACACGACTTAACTCAACCGTACTCATTTTAATGCAAAAGACGGAGTGAGCCTAGAGGAATTCGAACCTGTGACCATGGGGGCAAACACAGATTCTTGGAGTGGATGCATTGGGCCACTGACCAGTCCGAGGAGAGAGAGACTGCTAATCAAATCTTGCTGTATGTAAATTGTTCATTAAACGTGGAAACCAATTTGAAAACACTAATTGTTATATTTCACATTTATGTAAGTCCATCATAAAGTGTGCAGGAATTGAATAAGTCCTACGCAAACAAATGATGGGCGGAATGCTGAAAAATCATGCATTCACCCCCAGTCAAGAGATCTGGGTTAAATCCATCGTTCTTTTGCTCACCATACCACCCCAGTTTAGACCCAGCCATATGCAAATCAGTCTTTACCCTGTTCCTCATGGGAACAGTCCAGCCTGAACCGCCAAGCCAGGTCCTCCCTGGACCAGAAACAAGCAAACTGGGACCGGTTTCGGGGTATTACCCTTCATCAGCCCAGTGGCACAGTGAGCAAGGGACCCTGTCAGACTTGGCATCTTGGTGTGGTTTCCCCAGACATTTTGCCTCTAACTCCTGTATTTCTGATACTGTGCTGGATTTTGTTTCTGCTGGCTTAGATGCTTTGGGCACTTTGCTACTGCTGACCAGTGTTAAAGTGCAAGTGCTCCCTGTGTAAATTGTTATTGCAATTGGTCCTCCCTGTTTGGCATATTTGCTTTACTAGTAAGTCCCTAGTAAAGTGCACTGAGTGTGCCAGAGACTGTAAATCAAATGCTACTAGTGGGCCTGCAGCACTGACTGTGCCACCCTCATGAGTAGCCCTGAAAAGGTATCTCAGACCTTCCACCGCAGTGTCTGCACACAGTTTTAAACTGCCATGTCAACCTGGCAAGTGCACCCACTTGCCAGGCCCTAACCTGCCTGTTTCTTACATGTAAGATACCCCTATGGTGGGCCCAAGGGACCCCCATGGGCAGGGTGCAGTGTATGTGAAAGGTAGGACATGTACTTGTGTGTGCTACATGTCCTGATAGTGAAATGCTGCCAGTTTCGTTTTTCACTATTGAAAGGCTATTTGCCCCATAGGATAGAATGGGAAATACTTTGTACCATCTTACAAGTATAACTTGGGACAAGATAGAGAAATAAAGTTTAGGCTCTCTGAACTTAATAACACATCTTTTAGTAAAGATGGTTTTTGAATTGTGTGTTTGAAAATGCGACTTTTAGAAAGTAGGCATTTTCTTGTTTAACCATTCTGTGTGCCTCTGTTTGTGGATTGACTGTCTGGTTTTGGAGTGACAGGGGCTGGGGATGTGCATTCACTGTAGACAACCACTGGGGGGTTGAGGTGTGCCTGGCCCTTCCTGGATGACTCAGAGCTGAGCTGAATGGGGATTGGCTGCATTTAGAGTAGTGGGAGGAGATTTCGTTGAACCCGAATACGGCCTGTCTCCCTTGCACAATGCTGTTTCCACCCCCTGTGGTCATACTGCACCAGTGAGAACTGGTTTGGACTGGGCTCAGAGACCCCTACACAAAGAGAACAAAGACAAAATGGGGTATAAGTAGTAGACCTTGAACCCAGAACTTTAGATCACTTCTGAACTCAAGAAGAACCTTTGCCAAGGAGAAGAGCTGTGAGGAGGAGTACTGCCCCTTTGCTGTGTACTGGGTTGGATTGGCCTGCAGTTGCTGTGTCTGCCAAGGAAAGGACAAAGACTGGAACTTTGCTGTGAACTTGCTTCAAGAAGAATCTCCAAGGGCCTGAGTGTGATGGCCTCCTGTTCTGAAGTCTCAGGGACACAATGACTTCACCCACAGCTACTCCCCTGAAAGCTATTGCTGAGGGTTCTGATCTACCAGGAGGTGCCTATTCGAGTTTTGGGCCTCTGGAGGTTGTTCCTGCTGTTGGAAGAGAAGTAAGAAAATATGTGTCCGACGCTGTCAGCGACGCCGCTGTGATGCCGCAACCTGTACTGAGGCCAGGGGCACCGCTTGCGAAGTGCACGGTGCACCGCCTGGCCTGCATCCCAGTTCCAATGCCCTTGTATGCCTGCCGACGCCTGCAGTTATCGGCATTTCCCTTTGCCAGCGCTCACACCGACTCCGTCATTGCCAGCGCCTACAACCTGTTATAGCCTGCAATAGCTGCCAAGGGTGACTCCACGAACTCGCCGACTTCACATTGTCAACAGAACTAACGCCTCACCGCAGATGCAACCAACTTCCTCTATCCTGGATTCGACACGTCGCCTCCTCGCGGATACGACGCCTCGCCTCCCCCGTGGCAGCCAGGGAGCTGGCCTCGACCTCGGCACCGACGGCTCACCTCCACGGCGCTGTGCATCGTCATATGAAATGAAATGAAGGATTTGTAAAGCGCTACACAGACCCGAGGGTATCTAGGCGCTGGATAGACATGCAGGCAGTGAGGTCGATAAGTAAGGCAAGTTAGTAAAGCCAGGTCTTTAAGCGCTTCTTGAACTGCAACAGGTTGGGTTCATTTTTGAGAAAAGTAGGCAGGAAGTTCCAGAGTTTGGCGGTGGTAAAAGCGAAGCTTTTGCCTCCCCATTTTACTTTAAGCATCTTGGGGATGGTCAGATTGCCACTGTCTGAGGATCTCAGTGATCTGTCCGGGATGTAAGGTTTGAAGAGTTGCGACAATTGCCAAGGGCCCTTGCCGCGTGTGGCCTTGAACGCAATACATAAAGCTTTGAACTGAATGCGTTTGCTGATAGGTAACCAATGAAGCTCAGCAAGAGCCTTAGAGGATGAGTCAAAGCGGGTAAGCCCAAGCAGGACTCTGGCAGCTGCATTCTGTTTCACCTGAAGTTTATGTATACTGCGTTTGCTCGCGCTAGTGAGAAGGGCGTTGCAGTAGTCCAGCCTAGAGCCAATTAAGGCCGTGACCACTGTTTTCCTTAGTTCAAATGGGATGAACGGAAGTACTTTTTTCAGGATTTTAAGGATAAAAAAGCAGGATGCTGTAGTCTGATTAATCTGGGATTCAAATTAGAGCTCGGAGTCGAAAAGAACACCAAGGTTTTTTACCTTGCTGGTTGGTATTGGGGGAAAGCCCATGTCACTTGGCCACCAGCTATCTGACCAGATACTTGGCGTGATGCCAAAGAGCATAACCTCTGTTTTTGAAGTATTTAGTTTCAAACAGTTAGCCTGCATCCAATTCCCTATGTGGCCCATGCAGTCTTGAAACTGAGATGCCGTATCCGTGGCCGGGCTGTTGATGGACACAATAATCTGTGTGTCGTCAGCGTAGGACACCAGAGAGAAACCGAAGCTTCTTATCAGCTTGGCCAAGGGGGTGACGTACAAGTTAAAAAGAGTGGGGCTCAGTGATGAGCCCTGTGGGACTCCACAGGGAAGTGAGAAATCCGGGGAGAGGAATACATCATGTGCCACTGCTTGTGTCCTGTTAGACAGAAAAGATCTGAGCAGGAGGAGTGCTTTATCCCTGATTCCCAGCGAAGCAAGGCGATCAACCAACACGTCATGGTTGACCGTGTCGAATGCCGCCGAGAGATCCAAGAGGATAAGGGCAGCACTGCCTTCTCTGTCAAGGGTTTGCCTAAGTTCCTCCGTGGCCGTAATAAGCGTCAACTCAGTGCTATGGTGGACCCGGAAACCATATTGCGAGTGGTCCAGAATGTCGCCTTTTATGAGAAAAAGAGGACAATTCCTCATTTAGGAATCTTTCGATGACCTTAGCAGGGAATGGTAACCTAGAGATAGGTCTATAACTGGAAGTATCCTGCGGATCCAGATTCGGTTTCTTCAGGAGTGGCAAGATGGAGGCTCTTTTCCAATCAGTGGGGAAATACCTCGTGGTAATAACATGGTTAAAAATAGGCCAGAGGGCAGATGCAGTGGTTTCGGGGACCATTTGCAAGATTTTAGGTGGGCATGGGTCGAGGGGTGATCCGGACTTGATTAAAGAAATTAATTTGGTAGTCCGGTCAACCGTGATTGGCGGAAAGATAGGGAGTGTGGTGGTCGAGTAGCCATCTGCTTTAGCATGAGGAGTTGAGCAGGCGCTCAGATTTTTTTCGGGGGGTGCAGAAGGGTTAGGTTGGGGCACAGAAGCATTGAAAACTTGTTTAACTTTTAGTTGAAAAGCATCGGCTAACTTATTACAGAATTGCTGGCTACTTTCCTGAACTTGTATTTCTGGCAGCTTAGAGAGTTTTTTAACCATGGTAAAAATACTTTTAGCCATTTTTTCTTTAATGAAGTCTGATTTAGCCTTCAAGACGAGCTTTTTATAGGTTTGAATGGCCAGTCTGTAATCTGATCTGGTTTGGGCATCCTGTGCTAGCCTCCATTTTCTTTAAAATCTTCTGCAGATTAGTTTTTGTGCCTTCAAGGACTCGTTGAACCATGGTTCAGAGGGAGATTGCCTAACTAAGCGCCGCACGGTCTGGGGAGCCAACTGCTGTCCAGCGAAGGTCAATCCAGGAATGATAGCTCCTCACTGCCTCATCCAAGTCCGTAGGAATGGGCTGACTGGAACATTTAAGTATCTTACTTGGCTCTTCTCCCTCAACCTTGTGCCACGGTCGAGAGCTGAGTGCTTTTTTTGATACCTGTGAGGGCCTTTTTAATGGCAGAGTGATTTCAAGCATTATTGCCTTGTGGTCATACCAAATGAGTGGCAGAGCTCTATTACAAGACAGATTAGGGTGGTCAGAGAAGACCCCGTCCAGGCAATGACCGGCTGAGTGTGTGGCCTCTTTGACCAGCTGCGTGAGTCCTGTACTGGCCATATGGTCTAAAAGGGCTACTGTGTCTGTGTCGGCAGTGTTTTCAAGGTGAAAATTGAAGTCACCTAAAATTGTGAAGTTAGATTGTTTTGCCTTGAGCTCCAGGAGCTGACCTATAGAATTTAAAAAGTTGGCCTTAGGTACTGGTGGATGGTAGATAAGTATGCCGTTGTAGGTATTCTGGCTGTCAAGTTTGATTTTAAAAGTAGCTGCTTCGCTCTCTGTGAAATCTGGAATTGATTTAAACTGTATGTTAAAGTCCTTTCTGGCTATAAGTGCAATTCCTCCTCCCCTTTTCCCGACTCTGTCTTTCCTGTGAATTGTAAAACCATCAGGATGAGCCCCTAGGAGGTCAGGTTCCGAAGAGGAGTCAGCCCAGGTTTCTGTGACGAAGGCTATATCAATTGCCTGCTCCTCCAAGAGGTCATGAAATACTAAGGCGGTTTTGATAAGAGATCTAGTGTTGAGAGGAATACAGCGAATGATATGCTGTCTCTGATCAGGCCTTCTTTGCTTGAAGTACCAGCGTCTTGCTAGGAATAGGGGTAGGCTGTGAGCCACTGTAGAGCAGTGGGGGCATTGTATTTTCCCTGAGATCAAGTGAGGATCCCGGGGGGCGCCCGGGCAGGGATTGCTTCTAGGTCTGAGATGCAGTAATGCTTCCCTGGAATAGAGTATAGGATGACTTTTGGGGTTATCAGGATGGAAACTGGCATAATGGCTGGTGCTGTGCACGGTCTGTGCGCGGACGGGCCCAGACGGGCTTGCCTTTGGCGCGCCTGCTGTGCGCGTCCGCTGCAGCATGCGCTTATTGTAGGGCAGTTGCTGTTTGAAGACTGGACCGCCAACTTCCGCGAGCGGAAGTGCAGGCGGAAGAGAAGCTAGAGGAGCCAGAGGTCAGGTCCCGCCCTCCGCTCAATCGGCACAAGAGCCACAGCGGACCAGGGCAGGGACTAAGGCAGAAAAGGAGGGTGATCAGTGGGCGTCTGAAGGCGTATGAAGGTAAAGTTAAAACGTGCAAGTTAAAACCGTAAGATAGAACCACAATACATTTAAAATCGATAATCTGTGCAAAATGGCAAGGCAAGTTTCAGTTAAAAGAGATGTACTGTGCAGGGTACCAGACCTTCAGCGTGATGTCCTGCTCGTGCATAGACTTCGTTATCTAAAGGTACTGTTTGTTTTGGGGTCTGTGTGATTCCGTGCCCGACGCTGCGCACCTCGCGGCCGAAGCCGTACTTTGGAGTTATTGCTGTCACGACGTGGCTTTAGTCCCAGGTGGAGCTATTTGTTTTCTACAAGCTCTATTTTAGCAATAAATGTTCTAAAGTCATATCTTATTACCTTTATGTTAGATTTTTGTCATTTTGGTCTTGTTGAGTTTAGATAAAGATACTTTATTTTTCTAAACTTGTGTGGTGGCCACCTGTGGTGTTATCACTGTATTACTGTGCGTTTTGAGTGCAAATTCTTTACACATTGCCTTTGGAATAAGTCTGTCTGCTGGTGCCAAGCTACCCTGGGGGTGAGCAGGGGTTATCTAAAGTGTGTATCTCCCCTTACCCTGACTAGAAGCAAGGGTCCCTATTTGGACAAAGGTACCTACCTCTGCCAACTAGAGACCCCCATTTCTAACATTGGTGGTCATCGGTGAGGATTTGAACTTGTATTTGTACTTGACCCACAGTGATTGATGTACATCACTAATTTATTGCAGACCATTACGCAACCACATACTTCTTTTTTTGATCTGACCCTTGAAGTATCCACGCACTGTGTCTCTAAATGGTAAACCAACAAGTGAGACTACACAATTGGGGTTTGACATTGAAATGTTAAGTAGTTACAAAGTAGATCAACTCAAGCAGTTCTGCAAGAGCTTTGGATGTCCCATGAGGAGCAACTCTAGGAAAGAGGAGCTACAGAAGGCCCTAGGGGCCTGGTGGGAGCCAGAGAAGCTGGGGAAACAGATGAGGCAGATATGGATGGGGTGTGCCAGAAGGCGGTTTCAGATCCCAGGATTTACCTGTTGGGAGAGCAGCCTCTGTGGCTGGCAGCAATCATTCTTCCAGGACTTTGTCTCCAGAGGATTTAGAGGAAAGGCAAAGAGCCAGAGAGAATGAGTTAGAAATCATGACGCTCAAGCTGAAGCAGATGGAAATCCAGAAAAAGGCAGAGGAGAGCCGAAACGCTCATGCCTTGGAGGATAAAAAGTTGCTTTTGGCCCATGAATTGAGCATGAGAGAGCTGGACCTCAAGGCCAAACAGGCGGAGTCCAGTACAAATGGTGGCAGCGGCAGCCAGTGCAAGGGGGTAAGGTTTACATTACCAAGGACCTAGTACAGAATTCCCAGAAGGGGGAGGATATTAATGCATGGTTTGCATCTTATGCAGCAGCACCGCTTATGAATGAGGTCCCTGAGAAGAATTGGGGGGGTGGGCCTGTGGAGATACTTTGAGGCCAATGGGAGGAACACCCTGACACCTTTCTAGGAGGCGGGTGCTCTGACCTACCCCAATATGAAGGAGGCTTTATGCCTCAGGTAAAAGTTTAGGGGGCAGATTTACAAGGCCCTTGCACCACTTTTGCGTCATTTTTAACATGGGAAAAGTGACGTAAAAGTGGCGCAAGGGCCTTGTAAATAAGCCCCTAGGTCCTTCAAGAAGCTTGAATCCAATACATGGGTTAAGTGTGTGAACCTTTATTGCAGAGCACTGGATGGTTGGATAAAGGGCAGCAAGGTAACTGGACTACCAGGGGTTATACAAACTGATTGGTTGGGAGCACTTGAGTAGTCTGTTTTTCCAGAGCTGCAACAGCATCTGATAGATAGTAAGCTGACTGACCCCAGGAAGCTTGCTCAGGAGGCGGACCTCTGGACAAGTTCCAGGGTTTACAAGGGGTATGCGGGAGACCCAGCCAAAGGTGGGCAGGGTCTGCAGCAGAAGAGTGGGGGGGACAAGGCTAACCAAAAGGAATTCTCTAAAGGGCCCAAAAATAGGTCCCAGAGTAAAAATTCCCAGCCCCCCCAGTTCCAAGAAGCCATGGCCCCCTAACGGTAGGCCAGACAACCAGGGTCTCCGCAAGTGTTATGCATGTGCTCAGGAGGATCACTTGCAGAATGATCCCAAGTGCCCCGAGTCACCACCAGCACCCACTGTTGCACCATCACCGGGGTTAGTAAGTGTAGTGCTAGAGGATGAGTAGGTTCCTAGTGAGGGTGGGAAGCCAGCTGTGATGACCCTTATCTCAATAGGAGATAGAGAGATGGGCCAATAAACCTGCCTGCTGGATAACACTAAAAAGTACCTGCAGTGGGTGACCATCAATGAGAGGAGGGTGGAGCCTTTGAGAGACACAGGAGCCAGTGTGACATCTGTCAGGTGTCAATGGGTGTCTGAAGTTCAGGTAATCCCCAATGTGCTTCACCCTGTAGTTTCTGCAGACAACTCTGAGTGCCTGTGTAAGGTGGTGCAGGTTCCCTTTGAGTGGGGGGGCATCTCAGGTTCTTGGAAGGCTGTGGTAAGTCCGTCCATACCTGTTGATTGTCTGCCTGGCAATAACCTGGAGAGTTCCCCTTGGAAGGAGGTGGAGTGCCAAGCTCACTTAAAGATGTTGGGTTTGCCTGAGTGGGCCTGGGTGACCATTTGGTCAATGGCAGCAGGTAGGAGTAATCAAGGGGACCTGGAGTCTAAAACAGTGGCCCAGATGCCGCCTCAGAAGTTCCATGGTCCAGGAGGAGGCAGACCCTGAGGGGGATGCCCTTGAACCTACAGGGGAGCAAGTGGCCAAACTGGGAGACCTGCCTGAGCTGAACCATTGGCAGGAGGAAAGAGGTCCCTCCAGGGAGGAGTTCTTTAAGGCACAGAGGGAATGCCCCAGTCTTGTTGGTTTGCAGCAGCAGGCTGCAGACCAGGCAGCAGGTGGTCCGTCTGGATCACATTTGATTTACTGGGAGAATGGTCTCCTATATAGCGAGCCTAAGGTTGCTGAGCCCGGGGCACCCCGTGTGCTGGTGTTACCCGTGTGCTACATGACCTTCTTAATTGGTCTGGCTCATGACGTGCCTTTGGCAGGACATTTGGGTGCGACAAGACCTATCACAGGCTTGTCACCCACTTTGACTGGCCCCAAATGCCGAGGCATGTTGGCACACATTGTAGATCTAGTCAGACTTGCCAGGCAAGTGGCAAGAGTGGAGGGAAGTGTAAGGCTCCCCTCCAACCCTTTCTTGTGGTGAGCACCCCTTTCGAGCGGGTGGGCATCAACATTGTGGGACCACTGGAACCCAAGACAGCCTTAGGCAACAAGTTTATCTTGAACTTGGTGGACCATGCCACCCGGTACCTGGAGGCTGTCCCTTTCAGGACAAACACAGCCCCTGTGGTGAGCCGTGCGTTGATGGGGATCTTTTCCCGTGTGGGTTTCCCCAGAGAGGTGATCTCCGACTGTGGACCAAACTTCATATCAATGTGTATGAAGTCATTGTGGGAGGAATGCGGTGTAATGTACAAATTCACCATTCCTTACCAACCCCGAGGAAATGGGTTGGTTGAGAGATTCAACCGAACCCTGAAAGGCATGATACAGGGTCTTGTAGAACCCACGAGACATAAGTGAGACGTTTTCTTACCATGCCTGTTGTTTTCCTACAGGGAAGTACCACAGAAATCCTTAGGGTTCAGTCTCTTTGAATCACTGTGCGGGCACCCTGTGAGAGGACCTCTGAGCCTGGTGAAGGAGGGCTGGGAGAAAACTCCTGTTAAGACCCCCCAAGATGTATTCAGCTACATGCTGGCCTTAATGAACCAGACTCAACGCTTCAGGAAAATCACTCAGGCGAACCTGGAAGCCAGAAAGGAGGAGATGAAACGTTGGTACGACCAGAATACCACTCTGGTTGAGTTTCAGCCTGGCCAAAAAGTGTGGGTGATGTCACCAGTGGAGCCTTGTGCGCTCCAAGACAAGTGGGCCATTCCATTTGTGGTGGTGGAGCACAAGAGTGAAGTGACCTACTTGGTCAACTTGCAGGCTCCCAGGAACCCTTTGAGGGTCCTGCACTGGAACCACCTCAAACCTCACTTTGAGAGGTCTGAAGTGACAATGCTCCTGGCAACAGATGATGGAATGGAAGAGGAGAATGAGCCTCTTCCTGACCTCCTGTCAGCCAAGGAACATGATTGGTCAGTGGATGGAGTGAACCTCTCTCCCATCCTGAGCCCAGAGCAGCAGAGGGACTGTTGCCAGGTGCTGGGACAGTCCGCCTCCCTGTTGTCCCTAACTCCATGAAACACCAATTGGTGTGTCCATGATGTGGACACTGGGGACAGTTTACCTGTATGTTAGACTTGGCATCTTTGGCTTGGTTTCCCCTGACTTTTTGCCTCTGTCTCCTGTATTTTTGATGCTGTGCTGGATTTCGATTTTGCTGGCTTAGATGCTTTGGGCACTTTGCCACTGCTGATCAGTGTCAAAGTGCAATGCTCCCTGTGTAAATTGTTATTGTGATTGGCATATTTGATTTACTGGTCAGTCCCTAGTAAAGTGCACTGAGTGTGCCGGGGCTGGTAAATCAAATACTCCTAGTGGGTCTGCAACACTGATTGTGCCACCCACATGAGTAGTCCTGAAACGGTAACTCAGACCTGCCACTGCGGTGTCTGTGTGCAGTTAACTGCCATGTCGACTTGGCAGGTGCACCCACTTGCCAGGCCCTAACCTTCCCTTTTCTTACATGTCAGTCACCCCTAAGGTAGGCCCAATGTACCCCTGTGGGCAGGGTGCAGTGCATGTGAAAGGCAGGACATGCCCTGATGTGTGTGGCATGTCCTGATAGTGAATTACTGCCAATTTCGTTTTTCACGATTGCAAGGCTACCTGTTCCCATAGGACAGAATGGGGAGTTTTTTTATAACATTTTATAAACATAACTGCCCCTGGGAACAAGGTAGGAAAGTAAAGGTTAGAATGCCTGAACTCAGAATGTTAAAATGCATCTTTTAGTGAGGGTGATTTTTACATTCTGTGTTTGAAAATACCACTTTTAAAAAGTAGGTATTTTCTTGTTTAGCCATCCAGTGTGCCTCTGCTAGGATGTGGATTGACTGTCTGGGTTTGGAGTGTCAGAGCCTGGGGAGGAGCAGCGGCTCCAGAGAGCCTGATGAGTCAGGGCTGGGTTG
The DNA here is from genome assembly GCA_963921515.1 of Calotriton arnoldi. NCBI lineage: Eukaryota > Metazoa > Chordata > Amphibia > Caudata > Salamandridae > Calotriton > Calotriton arnoldi. The sequence goes on from CAWUFW010003081.1 coordinate 1,459,798, forward strand.
AATAGACCTGGGCTGCATTTAGAGTAGGGGGAGGAGATTTCCTTCACCTGAATGGGCCTTTTCTGTTTTCCACAATGCTGTCCCCACCTCCTGCCAGGAAGCTGCACCAGAGAGGACAGAACTGGTTTTGACTGGGCACAGGGCTTCTCTGCACAAAGAGAACAAAGACCTTTTGGGGTTTAAGTATTAGACCTAAAACCCCTGAACTTGACTACTTCTGGAATCAAGAGGAACCTTTGCCAAGGAGAAGAGCTGGGGAAACTGAGGAGAAGTACTGCCCTTGCTGTGTGTCTGGGGTTGGCCTGCAGATGCTGTTTCTGCCAAGGAAAGGAGAAGGACTTTGCTGTGTGCGGTGTCCCCTGCTTGAGGAAAGTCTCCAAGGGCTTGAGAAGAGCTTGCCTCCTGTTTTGAAGTCTCAGGAACACAAAGACTTCACCCCCAGCTCCCCTGAACTTCCTTGCTGGGAGTTCTGACCTGCCAAGAAGTGCCTGTGACAGTGTGGAGCCTCTGGAGGTTGTTTCTGCTGCTGGGAGCTGGAAAGCAACGCAACGACAAGAAAATCAGCGCATCGCTCTTCTTGCGACAGTTTTTCCGACGCAACGCCGTAGTGCCAGAAAAATCTCCCTGCACCGCCACAGCCGCGATTGAAACCGAAGTTGCGCCTGTCGCCGCTCAAGAATCAATGCATCGAGGGATCGCGGCTGAAGTAACCGACGCAGCGCCGCTCGACGCCGTTACATCGTTTGCCGACGCATCCCGGATTTCAACGCATCGTCCCTGTGCGGCAAGTTTTCCCCGACGCATCACCCACGGATCGGAGTCGTCTTAGAATCGATGCATCGCTTCCTCCTACAGACTGGACCCGACTCACCGCTCCTCTGTGTCCAGCGGAACTGTCGCATCACATCCCCGAAGGTCTCCGGAATCGACGCATCTCTTTGTTTTTTGACGCTTCGCATTGCTGCGGCTGTTTGGCTTGGTGAATTGTGTTGCAACAACAGGTACATTGCAAGAAATCATGCATCCAGAGTTTTCTATGAACACAGTTGCTAAAACCTTTTGAAAGTCATTTTTCTTAATACCTGTATGTTGGATTTTTGTCGTTTTGGTCTTGTTAAGTTTAGATAAAGATACTTATTTTTCTAAACCGGTGTGGTGTCCATTTGTGGTGTTATCACTGTGTCACTGTGAGTGTTGGTACAAATACTTTACACATTGCCTTTGGGATAAGCCTGTCTGCTCGTGCCAAGCTACCAAGGGGGTGAGCAGGGGTTATCTAGAGTGTGTATCCCCCTTACCCTGACTAGAAGCAAGGGTCCCTATTTGGACAAAGGTACTTACCTCTGCCAACTAGAGACCCCCATTTCTAACATTGGTGGTCATCGGTGAGGATTTGAACTTGTATTTGTACTTGACCCACAGTGATTGGTGTACATCACTAGTTTAATGCAGACCACTACACAACCACATACTGTGTTTTATTTTTGATCTGACCCTTGAGTTATCTACTCATCATGTCTCGGAATGGTAAAGCAGCAAGTGAGGTTGCAGATTTGGAGTTTGACTTTGAATTGTCAAGCAGTTACAAGGTAGAGCAACTCAGGCAATTCTGTAAAAGCTTTGGTTGTCCCATGAAAAGCCACTTTAGAAAAGAGGAGCTACAGAAGGCCTTAGGGGCCTGCTGGGAGGCCAGACAAGCTGGGGAGACAGATGATGCAGAGGTGGAGGGGGGTGCACCAGAGAATGGTTTCAGATCACATTATTTGCCTGTAGGAAGAGCAGCCTCTAGGGTTGGCAGCAGTCATTCTTCTAGAAATTGGGCACCAGAGGAAATAGAGGAAAGGCGCAGGGCCAGAGATCATGAGTTAGAGGTCATGAGGTTAAAGGCAAAGGAGAGTAAGAATGCCCTTGCTTTGGAAGAGAAAAACTTGATCTTGGCCCTTGAGTTGAGCATGACAGAACTGGACATTAAAGCCAAACAAGTGGAGTTCGGTACGAAATGTGGCAGCGTGCAGCCAGTGCAATGAGGCAAGGTTTACGTACCCAAGGATATAGTATAGAATTTCCAGAAGGGGGAGGATGTGTATTCATGGTTGGTGACTTATGAAGCTGCATTGCGTATGCATGAGGTGCCTGAGAAGCATTGGGGGGCGGGCCTGTGAAGCACTTTGAGGCCACTGGGAGGGACACCCTAACACCCCTGGAGGAGGCGGGTACCCTGACCTATCCCACTATGAAGGAGGCTTTATGCCTCAGGTATGGGCTCACACCTGAGCAGTACAGGGAAAGGTTTGGGACCTTCAAGAAATTTGAATCTCATACTTGGGTTGAGTGTGTGAACATGTATTGCAGAGCACCGGATGGCTGGATAAAGGGCAGCAAGGTAACTGATTACCAGGGGTTGTACAATCTAATTGGTTGGGAGCACTTGAGTAGTCTGTCTGTTCCAGAGCTGCGCCAGCATCTGACAGATAGTAAGCTGACTGATCCCAGGCAGCTTGCTCAGGAGGCAGACTGCTGGACGAGTCCAAGGGCCTGAGTGTGCTTGCTTCCTGTTCTGAAGTCTCAGGGAGACAACAACTTCACTCCCAGCTCCCCTAAACTCTATTGCTGAGAGTTCTGACCTGCCAGGAGGTGCCTATTCGAGTTTTGGGCCTTTGAAGGTTGTTCCTGCTGTTGGTAGCTGGAAGAAACCTAAGAGAAGTAAGAAAACCTATCTCTGACGCCACTGTGACGCTGCAACCTGTACCTAGGCCAGGGGCACCGCTAGTGAAGTGCACGAAGCACCGCCCATCCTGCACCGCATCACCGGCGCCCTTCGACATCTGCAGTTATCAGAATTTCCTGACACCAGCGCTCACACTGACTCCCTCATCGTCAGCACCTGGAACCTGTTATCGCGGTGCCGATAATTGCCAAGGATGACTCCATGAACTCGCCGACTTCGCATCGTCAATGGAACTGACGCTACAGCGCCCATGAAGCTGACTTCCCCTGTCCTGGATTTGACACGTCGCCTCCTCACGGGCACGACGTCTAGCATCACCAGTGGCAACCTGGGAGCAGGCCTCGACCTTGGCACCGACACCCCACCTCCACGACGCCGTTCATCATCATAGACATCGTTTATCCAAAGGTACTGTTTATTTGGGAGTCCATGTGACTCCGTGCCCGACGCCGCGCACCTTGCGGTCGGTGCCGTACTTTGGATTTATTGCTGTCACAACGTCGCAATAGCCCCAGGTGGAGCTATTTGTTTTCTACTAGCTTTATTTTTGAAATAACTGTTCTAAAGTCTTATCTTATTACCTGTATGTTGGATTTTTGTCATTTTGGTCTTGTTGAGTTTAGATAAAGATACTTTATTTTTCTAAACTGGTGTGGTGTCCATTTGTGGTGTTATCACTGTATTACTGTGTGTTTTGAGTACAAATACTTTGCCCTTTGCCTTTGGGATAAGTCTGTCTGCTCGTGCCAAGCTACACTGGGGGTGAGCAGGGGTTAGCTAAAGTGTGTATCCTCCTTTCCCTGACTAGAAACAAGGGTCCCTTTTTGGACAAATGTACCTACCTCTGCCAACTAGAGACCCCCATTTCTAACACACCCACTTCTGGGCATACCCATCCCACTTAGGGCGAAAAGTGCTACGCAAACTAATGCTGAATAAATCATGCATTCACCCCCAGTCAAGAGATCTAGGTTAAATCCATTTTTGTTTTGCTCACTATGCCACCCCAGTTAAGACCCAACCATATTCAAATCAGTCTTGACCCAGTTCCTCATGGGAACATCCAGCCCAAACTGCCAAGCCATGTCCTCCCTTTACCGGAAACAAGCATCCTGGGACCAATTTCGGGGTATTACCTCTCATCAGCCAGGCTAGCTTGAATTATTATTATTGAACACTTGTAGAGCATATAGCTATCCTCGGGCATCCCAGCGCTAGCGACTGAGCAGAAAACCATTGAAGTTATGGAGCTATTTGTTGAAATAGCCAGGTTTTTAGGAGTTTACGAAATGGTAGGACATGGGATTCAAAGCGGAGGTGTAAGGGTAAGGTGTTCCAGAGCTTCGCCACATTATAGGCAAAGGATCTTCCACCGCTTCTTGTCCTCTTGACTTTGGGGACAACTGCAAGATTGAGGTTGAGCGATCGCAGATCCCTCTTGGGGCGATAGGGGATAATGAGGGGTTTATTAATAGCCGGGCCCGTTCCCCACATAGTCTTATGGGCAATGCACAGGGCCTTAAATTTTACCCTTTCAAGGATTGGTAGCCAGTGTAGGGTTTTTAAGGCTGGCTTAGCTGACTGGGTTTTTGGAATTCCAAGTAGCATCTTGGCAGCACAATTCTGAGCAACTTGGAGTTTCCATAGTGTTGCCTTAGGAGCCCCCAAGTAGAGGGAATTACCATAGTCCAAATGTGATAGGACCAAGGCCTGAATCAAGATTCTTTTTGCAGCCATTGGGAGCAGCGGGAGGACTTTTCGGAGTGATCTGAAAAACAGGCCTGTGAGAAGTTGGCCTGGTATATGCTGTTCACTAATTAAAGTGGACACCTTGCACCAGTACAATTCGACTCTTATGGTAGGTAGGTTTAAGACAACCTTTATAGAAAGCTATCCTAGTGGTAGCTGTGGAGAGCAGCCTTCAGGCTAAGTCTTGGAGGAATGTAAAGCAGCTTGTTTTACCACACAATCTCTTGAATCACCAAATGAAAAGACACCACACAGGTATATATATCAAATATATATGTATTTATTACTAAACAACTCTCTACTAATCTCTTTATGAGATTAGAAGTCAGGAACATATGCACAAATCAACGTTTCACAATAAATTAAGCACAATATGGCTGGGGCCCTAGGGGCGTACCAGACCATATACTAAGAAAGAGACTTAAGAACAACGACTTGCAAAGAGACAAGGCCCAGGGCCTTCAGAAGTGTTGGGGCCTCACGAAACCACCCAAGGCAGGTAAGTAAAGGACCCACGGGGGACGCAGGCAGTGCGTGAACACAGGCGCGGATCGCCGTAGACTTCAATGGGGCAAGTCGCGGCTAGAAATTAAGAGGTTAAGGGCACTTCGGGAGTAGCTACAAGCAAGTCACTTACAGGGTAAGTAGTTCTAGGGCCAACACCCACAGGAGCACCATAGTGCTGGAGTTACCTCACCCAGGGAAGCCGGGTGCATAGGTGTCCTTTGGTGTCGGGTCGCGGCGTCGTTTTCAATGGGAGCCAATGAAGACTTGCTGCTTGTGAAGTCCGAAGAAGTGTCCGGTGGAATCCAAGCCTGGATTCAGAAGAAGGAAGACCTGAAAGCAGAGGGTACAGTGTTCAAAGTCACTGGGCAGTGACCCGGGGCAAGGAAGATGAATGCCCACTGTCGTCGACAGATTCAGGTCGTTCACGGGTGTCTTGACTCTTCGGCCACGAGGTCCAGGAGGCGTCGATGATGACCAGGAGCTGGATTCGGCGTGTCCCACAAAGTTTGCAGCTGACTGCGGTGTCGGCAACCCGATTGGAGCCAACAAGCCTTGGTAGCAGCAAGTCTTGTGGAAAGCGTAAAAAGTCAATGGTGCAGACCAGCAAGGTCTGGGGAACTAACCCAGTGAGAGTAAGTCAGGGCAGGCCTGGAGCAATCAAGGGAGCCCTTTGGTTCTTTAGAAAAGTCTTCTGAGGACCCACAAGCCGGCTGGCAAGGGATCGCAAAGACGCCTCGGGGGGATTCCTTCAACAGGGGCCCACGGTCACTTGGGACGGGGTAGGCCTCTGATCTTTGGAAGGGATTTTTGCTAGAGGCTGGGACCACACGTGGTCCAAAGCACAAGTTCGTAGAACGTCGTGAAGGGGTTGCACTTGACAATAGTGCACGGTACCCAGGGACTGTGGTTCCTCGTCACTCGTGGGGTCCACTGGCCTCAGCTTCGCTGGAGACTCACGATGGCCTTTGAGAAGTCAGGAAATCCTCGTCTTGGGCTGCAGGGACCTCGGGCTCCGGCGGGAGCGGCGTAGTTTGCGACCGTCGTTGTAGTTTTTGGTGCCTGCCAAGCAGGGTATTCACTCCTTGACTCCAAGGGAGATTCTTCAGTCTTCCAGAGGTAGTGGAACGTCGAAGGTCCAGGATTCTTCTTCAGAGCGTCATCCAGGGGTATCTAGTTTGCAATGCACAGGTTCCCCCTCTTATACTAAAAGGAAGGGAGGGACTAGCTCTATGACCCCACCTATGGGAGGGTCAGGGGAGTGGGTGGCTACACCCACTTCCCTTTGTCCAGTTTCGCGCCAGAGCAGGGGCAGGTAGCCCCTGAGCTGGTTTGAACTGGCATATGCACAGAGGAGCCTTCTGCTCCCCCAGTGCAGGACTTCAAAGCACTCTAGGAGTGCACCCACCCAGCCCCAATACACTAAACCCTGTCTGGAAGGTGGTCACACCCTCCTGTGACAGGATACCTATTGTTGGGCTTCCTCCACTGCGAGTTTCGGTCATCAGCAGGAGGGCAGCCCAGTGTCTGTGACTGGTGGCATCCATTTTGTGATGCCAGGGCTCTTCAGGATTCTACCGCGTTTCCACAGTAGGTACATGTCTATCCCTCTAGAAGGGTGGAATGCTACCCCCGCCGCCAGAACTGGCGGGGGGTAGTATTCCAAGATGTTTGACACCAAACACGACATGTTTCCGTGCAGCCATCCCAAAGTTAGCATTTAACGCAAGGTTATAATGCGCTTAAGAGTATATGGTCAGGCTGCACTACAAACAGCATCAGAGAAGGGTCTCCGAATGCTGCAGAGGGGCTCTGCTCATGCAGGGGCACCCCTCACATAGGAACCAAGCACTCTGCCTTCAGGATTGATGAGGCCTGCCATAGGAGTGACTTATAGGTTTATATGTGTGTATCTAGGTAGTGATATAGGTAGCCTATATCACAGTAAGGGGTGCATGCACCACCTTACCCAGGCTGCAGTAGCAGGCCTGTGGTGTCAGATTTAGTCTGCTTCCCAGGGGTGGCATAATACATGCTTCAGCCCCTGGTAGGCCTGTGAAGTACCTATGCCCTTGGCACCTAAGGTACCATATACTAGGGACTCATAAGGTACCACAGTATCCAATCACTAGTGCACCTAGAGTGCACTCCAAGTCGTTTAGAGAGAACAGAGAGGCTGGGGCCCTGATTGGCAGGGTCCCAGCCTGACTATAGCCAGAAACCAGTGTAAACATCAGAAAAAAGTGGGGGCAACATAAGAGGCAGATCCTACTCTCCTACACAACCCCCCCCAAACGCAGGGACACTAAACTAACCTTGACCAGTTGAGTCTTCGTGCTCTAAGTGGAAATACCTTGAGAGTCCATCTGCATTGGCATGTTGGGTCCCAGGCCTATGTTCCACTGTATAGTCCATCCCCTGTAGGGAAATGGACCACCTCAAAAGTTTTGGGTTTTCACCTTTCATCTGTTTAAGCCATAGGAGGGGCTTGTGGTCAGTCTGAACTATGAAGTGAGTGCCAAACAAGTATGGCCTCAGCTTCTTCAGGGCCCACACCACAGCAAAGGCCTCCCTCTCTATAGCTGACCAACGTTTCTCTCTAGGGGTCAGCCTTCTGCTAATAAAAGCTACTGGCTGGTCTTGACCTTCATCATTCAGTTGAGACAGTACAGCTCCCACACCCAGCTCAGAAGCATCTGTTTGGACAATGAACTTTTTGGTGTAGTCTGGACTCTGTAAGATGGGGGCAGTGCACATGGCCTGCTTTAGGTCTTCAAATGCCTTCTGACAGCTAGCTGTCCACTGAACCTTTTTTGGCATTTTCTTTGAGGTCAGATCATTCAAGGGGGTCACTATAGATCCATATCCCTTGACAAACCTCCTATAGTACCCAGTCAGGCCTAAGAAGGCTCTCACCTGTGTCTGGGTGGTAGGAGCAACCCATTCCATTATGGTTTGGATTTTACTCTGTAAAGGCTGAACCTGGCCTCCACCCACAAGGTGGCCCAGGTATACAACCTGACTCTGCCCTATCTGGCACTTAGTGGCCTTGATAGTGAGGCCTGCTTTCTGCAGAGCCTCCAAAACATTTCTGAGGTGGACCAGGTGATCCTGCCAGGAGGAACTAAAGACAGCAATATCATCTAGATAAGCTGAGCAATAAGTTTCCATCCCTGCCAGAACTTTATTCACCAACCTCTGAAAAGTGGCAGGTGCATTTTTCAATCCAAAGGGCATCACCACAAAGTGGTAGTGCCCACCAGGGGTCGAAAATGCTGTTTTGGCTTTTGCATCATCAGCTAACCTGATCTGCCAGTAGCCAGCTGTTAGGTCAAATGTACTTAGATACTTGGCTGAGGCCAAAGTATCAATCAGCTCATCTGCCCTTGGTATGGGATAGGCATCAGTCCTGGTGACTGCATTGAGGCCTCTGTAGTCTACACAAAACCTCATTTCTTTCTTACCACCCTGGGTATGAGGCTTGGGCACTAGGACTACTGGGCTAGCCCAAGGGCTATCTGAAGGCTCAATCACACCTAACTCCAACATTTTCTGGACTTCAGTCCTGATACAGTCCCTGACATGGTCAGGTTGCCTGTAGATTTTACTCTTGACAGGCAGACTGTCTCCAGTGTCCACCTCATGGGTGCACCAGGTAGTCTGACTAGGGGTCAGGCTAAACATATGTCTGTACTGTTGCAGAACCTGTCTGCACTCAGTTTGCTGATGGTCAGTGAGGCTGCTTGCCAAAGCAACACCATCTACTGACCCATCATCAGGGTTCTGTGAGAGCAGGTCAGGGAGAGGGTCACTCTCCTCCTCCTGGTCCTCATCAGTTGCCATGAGCAAGCCCATGTCAGCCCTGTCAACATATGGCTTTAATCTGTTGACATGGAGTACCCTCAGGGGGCTCCTGGGAGTTCCAAGATTCACCAGATAGGTGACTTCTCCCTTTTGCTCAACAATTGTATGGGGGCCACTCCACTTGTCTTGGAGGGCTGCTGGGGCCACAGGCTCCAACACCCACACTTTCTGTCCTGGCTGGTACACAGTCAGCACAGCCTTTGGTCATGCCAAGCTTTTTGTAATTCTTGGCTGGCCTCCAGGTTTTTGGTTGCCTTTTTCATGTATTCGGCCATCCTGGAGCGGAGACCAAGTACATAGTCCATCACATCTTGTTTGGGGGCTTGAGAGGTAACTCCCAGCCCTCTTTTACCAAACATAATGGACCTCTTACAGGATGCCCAAACAGAAGCTCAAATGGGCTGTAACCAACCCCTTCTGTGGAACCTCTCTGTATGCAAACAACAGGCAGGGAAGAAGAAGGTCCCATTTCCGCCTAAGCTTCTCTGGGAGTCCTTTAATCAATCCCTTCAGGGTTTTGTTGAAACGTTCAACCAACCCATTGCATTGTGGGTGATAGGGGGTGGTGAATTTATAAGTTACACCACATTCCTTCCACATTGCTTTCAAATATCCTGACATAAAGTTTGTACCTCTGTCAGAGATGACCTCCTTTGGGAAACCCACTCTGGAGAAAACTCCAATGAGGGCTCTTGCCACCACAGGGGCTGTGGTGGTCCTCAGGGGAATTGCCTCTGGGTACCTGGTGGCATGATCCACTACCACCAGGATAAATCTGTGCCCAGATGCAGTTTGAGGGTCAAGGGGACCAACAATGTCAATCCCTACCCTTTCAAAGGGTACCCCCACCACAGGTAGTGGTATCAGGGGGCCTTTGTAGTGCCACCTGCCTTGCCACTGGCTTGGCATGTGACACAGGAGCGACAAAACTCCTTTGTGTCCTCTGACATATGTGGCCAATGAAAATGTGGAACAAGCCTGTCCCAGGTCTTGTTTTGGCCCAAGTGACCTGCTAAAGGGATATCATGTGCTAGGGTCAAGAGGAACCCCTAAACTTCTGAGGTATTACCAACCTCCTGGTGGCTCCAGGGGCTGGATCCCTACCCATCAGAATATAGGAGTCCCTCATCCCAATAAACTTTATGGGACCCACTAGCACTCCCAGCAGCCTCAGCAGCAGCCTGCTGTCTGAGGGGTTCAAGAGAGGGGCAGCACTGTTGCTCCTTACTCAGATCCTCCCTAGAAGGGCCCCCTGCCCCCAAGAACTCAACCTGATCAGGCTCAAGTTCCTCTGGGGCAGTTCCTTCTTCAGGGTCTGCTCCTCCTCCCTTAAGAGGGGAATCAATGATCTGAGACAGAGGGGAAGGCACTGCCTTAACCCTACTTCTCCTCTTCTTGGGAAGCATCTGGTCCATAGTTTCAGGATCCAGAGCTGGTTCAGTGTCATGCATTTTGGCCTGTGACCTGGTCACAGCAAATACCTCTGCAGGGATGCCTAACATCTTAGCATGAGTCCATAACTCTACTTCAGACCAGGCTGAAGTTTCTAGATCATTGCCCAATAGACATTCTACAGGGAGGTCTGCACTGACTACAACCTTCTTGAGGCCAGTTACCCCTCCCCAGGAGAAATTCACAACTGCCAGACTATGGTTGGTCCTGACATTGCTTGCATTGGTCACCTGGTACATTTCGCCCATGATGATCTGTCCAGGGTCCACAAGATCTTTTGCCACCATGGTGACACTAGCACCTGTGTCCCTAAATGCCAAAGCCTGTTTGCCATTTATTACAGGCTGCTGTTTGTATTTGCCCAGATTACTGGGGCTTACCAGGAAGGACATGTCCATGTCTCCATCACAAATCAGCATTGCCTGAGTGGGTACTCTGACTAGGCCAGAGTCCACTTCAGAACCCAGGGTCAACCCTACTCCACCCTTATTCTGAGTACCACCTCCACCAGTAGCTGAACTAGGGGGAACAGTTGCCTTAGGGGCAGGAGTGGTGGTGGTTTGGTATTTGGACTTGTTACAATCAGAAGTCCAGTGTCCTTTCTGTTTACAGAATTTGCACCAGGGCTTCTTTTGGCCTTTTCCCTTGTTGGATTGTGACTCCCCACCAGATGCAGATTTTTGGGGCCCGTGTGAAGACTTCTGGTCTTTTGACTTATCCCCACCTTTCTCAGGGCCCTTAGAATCCTGCTTCTTTGTGTCACCCCCTTGGTTCTGGGTTTTCTGCCTCACCCTGGTTCTGACCCACTTGTCTGCCTTCTTTCCCAATTCTTGGGGAGAGGTCAGATCTGAGTCCACCAGGTATTGATGCAACATCTGGTTCTGGCAATTCTTAAGGATCTGTTCTCTCATCATTAGATTATACAATCCCTTGAAATCAGTAACCCTACTGCCAACCAGCCAACCCTCCAGAGCCTTGGTTGCACAATCTACAAAGTCAGTCCAGTCCTGAGTCTGTGCCTTCTGGGTGTCTCTGAACTTCAACCTGTACTGCTCAGTGGTTAAGCCAAACCCATCTATCAGTGCACTCTTCAGGACTTCATAGTCATCAGCATCCTCTTCTCTAACAGTGAGGAGCTTGTCTCTACCTTTATCTGAAAAGGAGAGCCACAAGATTGCTGCCCACTGCTTTTGGGGGACCTGTTGTACTCTACAGGCCCTTTCCATAGCAGTTACCCATTTATGGATATCATCCCCACTCTGGTAGGGAGGAACAACCTTGCTCAGCCTATGGTCTAGAATATATTCTCTGCCTCTAGGGACACTGTTGCTGCCACCAGGGGGTTCTAACCCCTCTTTTCTAGAAGCTCTCTGGAGCTCCAGGGCTTCCTTGTCTAATGCCAACTGCTTGGTTTTGAGGGCAAACCTTGCTTCCTCATACTGCAGCAGTTTGTACATTCTGTCAGAGGAGGTCTCTCTTCTTGAGTAGTAGGAGTTCCTCTGGTAGACAGATTTTCTGCCAGAGTGATAGGAGTGTTCAGATTCCCTAGAAAGGGACCTGTGCCTCTCCTCCACTATGTCAGTTCTCTTAGGGAGAATTCCTCTGTCCTTTTCAGGCCCCTGGGGACCTGGCCCTTCAATCACAGAGTCTTGGTCATTCTGATTTTCATCATCTGACCCAGACACTGTAATTGACCCACCCACTGATTCAGACCCATTAGCTCCTAGAGCTAATCTAAGATCATCTGCTGTCAGCAGATCTATCAGGTGTAGTGTGGAGGGACTCTGGCCTAGCTTCAGGTGCCTTGCAGCACACATGGTTCTCAGCTCAGAGAAAGCCATGTCCTTATACTGAGGCTGAGTGGATCCACTGGGTCCACCCTTTAAGGACATTCTAGTGTTGTGCAGTGTTGTACTACCTACACTAGTTTGTGGCCTACTGATACTAGCTTGAGCTGTAGAAAGGGTGTGCTATCCCTTGGCACACAGCTCTAAGTTCAGTAGAACTTATTGATACTAAGCTTGACTTTATATGTACCTTAAGTACCTATAGTGGTTTTCAGTTAGTAATTCAAATAGAGATTTTCTGGTAAAACAATAGCAAGCTGGAATCCCACACGCTGCCATCAATGTGAGAAGTTGGCCTTGTATATGCTGTTCACTAATTAAAGTGGACACCTTGCACCAGTACAATTCGACTCTTATGGTAGGTAGGTTTAAGACAACCTTTATAGAAAGCTATCCTAGTGGTAGCTGTGGAGAGCAGCCTTCAGGCTAAGTCTTGGAGGAATGTAAAGCAGCTTGTTTTACCACACAATCTCTTGAATCACCAAATGAAAAGACACCACACAGGTATATATATCAAATATATATGTTTTTATTACTAAACAACTCTCTACTAATCTCTTTATGAGATTAGAAGTCAGGAACATATGCACAAATCAACGTTTCACAATAAATTAAGCACAATATGGCTGGGGCCCTAGGGGCGTACCAGACCATATACTAAGAAAGAGACTTAAGAACAACGACTTGCAAAGAGACAAGGCCCAGGGCCTTCAGAAGTGTTGGGGCCTCACGAAACCACCCAAGGCAGGTAAGTAAAGGACCCACGGGGGACGCGTGCAGTGCGTGAACACAGGCGCGGATCGCCGTAGACTTCAATGGGGCAAGTCGCGGTTAGAAATTAAGAGGTTAAGGGCACTTCGGGAGTAGCTACAAGCAAGTCACTTACAGGGTAAGTAGTTCTAGGGCCAACACCCACAGGAGCCCCGTAGTGCTGGAGTTACCTCACCCAGGGAAGCCGGGTGCATAGGTGTCCTTTGGTGTCGGGTCGCGGCGTCGTTTTCAATGGGAGCCAATGAAGACTTGCTGCTTGTGAAGTCCGAAGAAGTGTCCGGTGGAATCCAAGCCTGGATTTGGAAGAAGGAAGACCTGAAAGCAGAGGGGACAGTGTTCAAAGTCACTGGGCAGTGACCCGGGGCAAGGAAGATGAATGCCCACCGTCGTCGACAGATTCAGGTCGTTCACGGGTGTCTTGACTCTTCGGCCACGAGGTCCAGGAGGCGTTGATGACGACCAGGAGCTGGATTTGGCGTGTCCCACAAAGTCTGCAGCTGACTGCGGTGTCGGCAACCCGATTGGAGCCAACAAGCCTTGGTAGCAGCAAGTCTTGTGGAAAGCATAAAAAGTTAATGGTGCAGACCAGCAAGGTCTGGGGAACTCACCCAGCGAGAGTAAGTCAGGGCAGGCCTGGAGCAATCAGGGGAGCCCTTTGGTTCTTTAGAAAAGTCTTCTGAGGACCCACAAGCTGGCTGGCAAGGGATCACGAAGACGCCTTGGGGGGATTCCTTCAACAGGGGCCCATGGTCACTCGGGACGGGGTAGGCCTCTGATCTTCAGAGGAGTATCTGCTAGAGGCTGGGACCACACGTGGTCCAAAGCACAAGTTTGTAGAACGTCGTGAAGGGGTTGAACTTGACAATAGTGCACAGTACCCAGGGACTGTGGTTCCTCGTCACTCGTGGGGTCCACTGGCCTCAGCTTTGCTGGGGACTCACGATGGCCTTTGCGAAGTCAGGAAATCCTTGTCTTGGGCTGCAGGGACCTCGGGCTCCAGCGGGAGCGGCATAGTTTGCGACTGTCATTGTAGTTTTTAGTGCCTGCCAAGCAGGGGAGTCACTCCTTGACTCCAAGGGAGATTCTTCAGTCTTCCAGAGGTAGTGGAACGTCGAAGGTCCAGGATTCTTCTTCAGAGCGTCGTCCAGGGGTATCTAGTTTGCAATGCACAGGTTCCCCTCTTATACTAAAAGGAAGGGAGGGACTAGCTCTATGACCCCACCTATGGGAGGGTCAGGGGAGTGGGTGGCTACACCCACTTCCCTTTGTCCAGTTTCACGCCAGAGCAGGGGCAGGTAGCCCCTGAGCTGGTTTGAACTGGCATATGCACAGAGGAGCCTTCTGCTCCCCCAGTGCAGGACTTCAAAGCACTCTAGGAGTGCACCCACCCAGCCCCAATACACTAAACCCTGTCTGGAAGGTGGTCACACCCTCCTGTGACAGGATACCTATTGTTGGGCTTCCTCCACTGCGAGTTTCGGTCAACAGCAGGAGGGCAGCCCAGTGTCTGTGACTGGTGGCATCCATTTTGTGATGCCAGGGCTCTTCAGGATTCTACCGCGTTTCCACAGTAGGTACATGTCTATCCCTCTAGAAGGGTGGAATGCTACCCCCGCCACCAGAACTGGCAGGGGGGTAGTATTCCAAGATGTTTGACACCAAACACGACATGTTTCCGTGCAGCCATCCCAAAGTTAGCATTTAACGCGAGGTTATAATGCGCTTAAGAGTATATGGTCAGGCTGCACTACAAACAGCATCAGAGAAGGGTCTCCGAATGCTGCAGAGGGGCTCTGCTCAAGCAGGGGCACCCCCTCACATAGGAACCAAGCACTCTGCCTTCAGGATTGATGAGGCCTGCCATAGGAGTGACTTATAGGTTTATATGTGTGTATCTAGGTAGTGATATAGGTAGCCTATATCACAGTAAGGGGTGCATGCACCACCTTACCCAGGCTGCAGTAGCAGGCCTGTGGTGTCAGATTTAGTCTGCTTCCCAGGGGTGGCATAATACATGCTTCAGCCCCTGGTAGGCCTGTGAAGTACCTATGCCCTTGGCACCTAAGGTACCATATACTAGGGACTCATAAGGTACCACAGTATCCAATCACTAGTGCACCTAGAGTGCACTCCAAGTCGTTTAGAGAGAACAGCGAGGCTGGGGATCTGATTGGCAGGGTCCCAGCCTGACTATAGCCAGAAACCAGTGTAAACATCAGAAAAAAAGTGGGGGCAACATAAGAGGCAGATCCTACTCTCCTACAAGGCCCCTGTCACCTTCACTGCTTGGTGGTCAAACTTAAGAGAGTTGTCTAACCAGACACCCAGACTCTTTATCCTGATTTTGGGGGTTGGGGGGGACCTAGGCACTTAGGCCAAGTCTGACTAAGGTCTATGCTAGAGTGGTTGCCTAGGAGCATAAGTTCGGCTTTACCTCCGTTGAGTCTGAGACAGGAGTGCTCCATCCAAGAGGCAACTTTCTCCAGACATGTTTCGAAGTCCGAGGGAAAGTTGTGGGCCCCATTAAGGGTTATGACCAGCTGTGTGTCATCCGCATAGGTCACAATCTTAATCCTGTGAGGTAGAATGATATCGGCCAGTGGCCGCATATACACATTAAAGAGTGTAGGGCTCAACGAGGATCCCTGCGGGACTTCACAGCTGAGCTCCAGTCTCCTAGACGTAGCATCACCTGAGAAAACTTGAAAGGATCTTTTATTTAGGTAAGATTGTACCCAGGAGATTGCCTCATCTTGGATCCCCAGCCTCCTAAGTCTCTCTACTAAGATGGAGAAGTTAACTGTGTCGATGGCTGAGCTTAGCTCAAGGATGATGATGGCAACTGCTCCTCCCTGATCCAGGAACTGTTTAGAGTCCTCGACCACAGCAAGAAGGGCGGTCTCGGTTCCGTGTTTAGGACGGAACCCAGTCTGAGTGGCATGCAGGAGGTCATGCGTTTCCAAGAAATTGGACAGAAGAGAATTCACATATTTTTCCAAAATCTTTACAATGGCCCGCAACAACGAGATTGGGCGATAGTTGCCCAAGTCTTCTAGGTCTAGGCTAGGTTTTTTCAATAAGGCCTTGACCATCGCATGCTTCCATGGACCCGGAACTGATCCTGTAGAGATGGAAAGATTTATAATTTCCAAGATACTGGGAAGAATCACCTTTCCTATTTTATGTAAAATATATGGGGGGACTGGCTCTAGAGAGGAGCCTGATTTTATTTGTGAAAAGATTTCTGTCAGCGTATCCAGATTCTTAGCTGCAAATTCTTTAAGAACATGCTCTGGGTCGTGTGAGAGCACATCAGTGGCTGCAAGATCACTAGGGCAAGGGGGGCTAGGGAATGTGGTATAGAGCTTTTTAATTTTTCCCTGAAAGAAATCTGCAAGTGCATTACACCGTTCTGGGGAGGCCTCAAGGGTTAGTTCATTTTTTGGGAGCTCTAAGAGATCCTGTGCAACACGAAAGATTTCTCTGGGAGTATTGGTGGCAGAGGTAATGATGCCTTCGTAGTAGGCAGCCTGAGCTACTTTTATTTCTTTTTGATAAATTTTTATAGATTCTCTATATTTTCGTTTATTCAAGTCCTGATAGTCTTTTCTCCATTCCCTCTCGAGTCTTTTGCATGTCTGTTTAAGTCCTCGCAGTTCGGGAGAGTACCATGGCACAGTGAGCAAGGGACCCAAGTCTAGGCATACCCATCACACTTAGGGCAAAAACTGCCCCAAAACCTGTCCCAGGATGCTTGTTTCCAGTCCAGGGAGGACCTGGCCCGGCAGCTCGGGCTGCACTGTTTCCATGGGGAGCAGGGTTAAGACTGTTTTGCATATGGCTGGGTTTAAACTGGAATGGCAAGGGGAGCAAAAAACTGACGGATTTAGGCCCAGATCTCTGTACTGAGGTGAATGTTTGCCATTGATCTGCATCCTGTCCATCAATTTTTGGAATTGAATAAGGGGCAAAAAAATCAAAAAATTTATATGGTGCATCTCAAGGCTGTCTGTCACCCACCATGACTAAAGGGTGGATGAATTCTCAACTCGCTAGATAAGGACTGTGAGTTTTTTGATTTCAGCTCCTTACTGAATTTCCGTATATATATATATATATATATATATATATATATATATTCACTGAAAAAACCATAGGTTTCAGACACGTTATAGTTAGAAATTAGCATTTAAAAAACCTTTGAAATTCACTTAAAAACCATAGGTTTTAGGGACAGTTATAGTTAGTTGGACATTTCACTCGTACAAAACCATAGAAATTCCCCCGTTATAGTTAGTTCACGTAACTATAACTCGCGCCCCGCAATGCACTGCTGATGACGTCACATATTACATCACTCATGACATGGTCAGTGACATCACTGATGACATCACTGAAGAATGTGCTAGTATTTGTATGAGTAAGTGAGTTGTTGTGTGTATAACTGTATAGGTGAGTAAATGGGTGTGTGCTTAATTTTTGCATGACTGACTAGGTGTGTGAGTACCTCTATGGATGAGTGGCGGTGTGTGAGTGTTTATATAGGTGTATGAGTGCATATAATAGTCCTGTACTGAGTGACTATAAGTATGAGTGACTGTACGGGTGAGTGAGTAGATGTGTCTGTTTTGACCTAAGAATCAGTGAGTGTGTATATAGTAATTGGTGTTGGAGTGTCTATGGTTTTGACAATGGCAGTCTGTAATTTACAGTGGGTCTATCCAAAGTTATATTAGGGTGTGAAAAGATGCATCAAATTATCACATGGATGATGTCATCAGTGATGTCATCATTGATGTCATTTGAGATGTCATCAGTGATGTCATCAGTGATGTCACTGACCATGTCATGAGTGATGTAATATGTGACGTCATCAGCAGTGCATTGCGGGGGCGCGAGTTATAGTTACGTGAACTAACTATAACGGGGGAATTTCTATGGTTTTGTACGAGTGAAATGTCCAACTAACTATAACTGTCCCTAAAACCTATGGTTTTTTAAGTGAATTTCAAAGATTTTTTAAATGCTAATTTCTAACTATAACGTGTCTGAAACCTATGGTTTTTTCAGTGAATTTCAAAGGTTTTTTAAATGCTAATTTCTAACTATAACGTGCCTGGAACCTATGGTTTTTTAAGTGAATTTCAAAGGTTTTTGAAATGCTAATTTCTAACAATAACATGCCCCGCCCCTCCCTTCACCACTGTGCAAACGCGCCCCGTGGCGCGTTTTAAGTTGGGGGATTTAGTTCCCTTGAATCATGAGGGTCCCTGGGGTCCAACTAGCCCACCCTGTACCTCCTGTATGCGCCAGGGAGCTGCGTTGCAGAGAGGTGTTCAGAGGCCACGCCCCTTTTACACCTCTCTGCAACGCAGCTCTGTGGCGCTTTCTGGACGTACCTGGTGGGCTAGTTGGCCCCCAGGGACCCTCAGGATTGAAGGGGATTTAAATCCCCATCTTAAAACGCGCCACAGGGCCTGTTTGCACACATGTCACCTGAAGCCCCGCCCCCTCCCTTCACCACTGTGCAAACGCGCCCCGTGGCACGTTTTAAGTTGGGGGATTAAGTCCCCTTGAATCCTGAGGGTCCCTGGGGACCAACTAGCCCACCATGTACCTCCAAAAAGCGTCACAGAGCTGCGTTGCAGAGAGGTGTAAAAAGGGGCGTGGCCTCTGTACACCTCTCTGCAACGCAGCCCCTGGTGCATACTGGAGGTTCCTGGTGGGCTAGTTGACCCTCAGGGACCCCCAGTATTCAAGGGGAATTGTTCTCCATCTGCAAACGCGCCAGGGGGCGTGTTTGCAGAGTGGTGAAAGAAGGGGCGTAGCCTCCGGCGCGATGCCGGTGTTTTTTTTATTTTTTAAGAAGGGGGCTGTGTGGCCCCCTTCTTTTTCTAATTTATTGGTCCTGGGGACCCCATCCCCCAGGGCCTGCCCCCTATTTATTAAAAAAACAATTTGGACGTGGGCCGCGTGGCCCCCCTCCCGAGGCCTTAATCGGCCCCGGGGACCCAATCCCCCGGGGCATGGCCTTTTTTTTAAATTTTTATAGTTTTGGAGGGGGGCTGCGTTGCCCCCTCCTCAGGCCACTTATGGCCCCGGGGACCCCATCCCCCGGGGCCGGCCTTTGTTTTTTAAAAAAAATTTTTTTTTAATTTTGGGGAAGGGGGCCGCGTGGCCCCCCTCCCGGGCCACTACTTGCCCCGGGGACCCCATCCCCCGGGGCTGGCCCTCTCCGTTGGGGACTGTGGGGGGGTCCCCAATCTCCCCACAGTCCCGGCAGCTCCCCGCGTCCCTTGGGAGCCGGCATTGCTTTTCCACATGGGGAGCTGCTAAGATGCAGCTCCCCATGTGGAAAGCAATTTGTTTTGGATATTGGAAGCGAGAGCAGGTTTCCCTGCTCTCGCTTCCAATATCCAAAGCAGTTTGCTATGACAGGACGGGAGCCGTGAGGCTCCCGTCCTGTCATAGCAAACTACAGTGTCCCGGGGGTAGGCACCCTGGGACACTGCAGGAGCCGGCCCTGGGGGGTGGAGGTCCCCAGGGCCATCAAGGGCTCCAGGAGGGGGCCGCGCGGCCCCCTCCCTTGAATTGCACAGCCCTGGGGAGGTGGTGGTCCCCGGGCTCTGGGGTCCGTAACGGACCCCCACATTTATTTTCTAAGTGCCCCGGGAGGTGGTGGTCTCGGGCGTGTGGGGGCTGGAGCCCCCACACGTTATTAAATTTTAAAAACGAAGCCCCGGGGGTGGCGGTCCCCGGGGCTGTGGGAGGGCAGGAGAGCCCTCCCGCACCATTTTTTTCATAAAGCCCCGGGGGGTGGCGGTCCCCGGGGCTTGGGGGGCCTTAGAGGCCCCCCCTATAAAACATAAACCCACCCCCGCATGCCCCCGGGACTTGGGCCACCCGGGGGCAAAATACATTCGAAGCGCGGGAGACCGCGCTTCGATTTTTTTTTTTATCGGCGGGATCCGCGCACCCTAAGCGCATCCCGCCGATTTAAAAAAAAAAAAATGCTTTTTTCTGCCCAGGGGGTCCTTGTGGGACCCCCTGAGCAGACCTAGGGGTCAGGGTGTTTCTACCCTGCCCCCTTTGTGCGTTTTGCGCACTTGTTTCTTGTGCCTCGCTTCTACCGAGGGACAAAATGGCTGCCAACACTTCCTGATTTGGAGTGTTGACAGCCACTTGAAAGCCAATTAACATGCAGCTCGTGGATCGGGACGGCGCGCGCAGGGTGCGCTCAGGGTGCGCGAATCCGACGCGGCCATAGATATATATGTGATTTTCATTTTGATTTTCACAGGAACTACTGAACGGATTTACACCATTTAACAAAAGGGTTCTTTCTGAACCAAGAACTACCTCTTTGCCAAATTTGGTGTAATTCCGTTCAGCAGTTCGGGCTGTAGCCGTGTCTAAAGTTTCCTATGGGAAAATGAATGGGGAAAACATGTTTTGGGACCCCCTTTTTCTCGGCCCCCGCTTGACGAATCACCCTGAGACTTTCAGGGTAGGAGCGGACCGGAGCGGGCCATAAAGTTTGAAAATTTCACGAAGATTCGTCAACCGACGCAAGAGTTATTTCAAATAGAATGTCGCGGATTTCCTATGGAAAATAGGTCCTAACTATAACTACCTACTGGCGACCGCCAGTAGATAATATATATATATATATATATATATATATATATATATATATATATATATATATATATATATATATAAATATATATAAAAATAGCCTTATAGCCCGTTGTTGGGGCTATACAGTTTGTTAAAGTTCTAATCCCAAATTATAGGCCCAAGCTGCAGAAGCGGCCTATAATGAGGGAGAGGGACTTTAACAACCTTCATAGCCTGAGACAGAAGGGCTATAAGTTTACTAGAACATTTTGCCCAGTGAACGTAGAATGTACTAAAATATGATCTGGCCTGGCAGTTCAAGCTGGACTGTTCCCATGGTGAACAGGGTCAAGACTAATTTGCATATGGCTGGGTTTAAACTGGAATGGCATGGGGAACAAAAAAACAATGGATTTAGGCCCAGATCTCTGTGCTGAGGTGAATGTATGCCATTGATCAGCATTCTCTCCATCAATTGTTCTTTTTGTATTTGTTACCCTGAGTAGGACGGGTATGCCCAGACATTGTTCATGTGCTCTCTATGCCTCTGGAGTCAAGCTAGCCTGGCTGACTCGGGGTGATGCAGTGAAACCGGTCCCAGGATGCTTGTTTCCAGTCCAGGGAGCACCTGGCCTGGCAGTTTGGGCTGGACTGTTCCCATGGGGAACAGGGTCAAGACAGATTTGCATATGGCTGGGTTTATAGTGGAATGGCATGGGGAGCAAAAAAACGATGGATTTAGCCCTGATTTCTGTACTGGGTTGAATGTTTGACATTGATCAGCATTCTGTCCATCAACAGCATTTGTTATCCCCAGTGGGACGGGTATGCCCAGACGTGGGTCCCGTGCTCTCTATGCCACTGGAATCAAGCTAGCTTGGGTTGTTATGTTTCATATATATGCCCTAATATAGGCATAGTTTGAGATGCCCTAATATAGGCATAATCTTTCACCTACATTAGTTCCCTATTCTCCACAATAACGGGCGCTGAGGGCTGAACCTTATCTAGACTGTGGTTTGGGTACAGAAGGAGGGTTTTTCCCGAACAATGGCCGCCTATACCATCTTCGATGTGCTCATCCAGTATGATTAAATATTCATAAGAGTTCTAGGAAACCAGGCAGGTGCTAGGATCCACCTGCATAAACATCTACGTAACCGGTTCATCTCATATGTCATCTTCATACCCAACAATGGCTAACACAAGACACAAGGGACAAAGAGACTCTATACTTTTCTGTATAAATACAGCACCTCTTGCTATCAGTAGTTAGAGGGAACCGAGACCTCCAGGCCAACACACTGACCAGAGACGGTGAGGCTCCTGCATGCAGTCGCTTCAGCTGACAGTGGTCTAATCATCCCTTGCGGGGTGTCCAACTCGAGACCAGGACGAGGTCCCACACTCTCTTTATTCAGGTAATGGGGTTTGACTAAATCCTAGCAGGATTCTTGGCTTTATTTTATAAATGCATTTTATATTCATGTATATGTTCATGACTATTGCAAAATGGTAGAACTGTAATATCCTTTTCTATTCACTGTACTGCTGATCATATATCTCTGCTACTGTTTAACAGTTGTCGCAGCACATATATTTTATACTAGAAGAACAACTGTGCAATAAATTCTTATTGTAAACACGCTCGACTGTTTCTTCTGTGTAACTCTCTGAGACCAAATGAGCAAGCACGAGTGACTAAGCGAAAAGTAGTACATTGTTTCCACGAGTCTGAGGAATCAGGGTTGTAGTGTTCTGAGGTTGCCAAAAACTAATCTCTCCGATAAAAAGGAGATTCTAGTGGCACTGTGAGCTAGCTAATGCAAACAGGCTAACATACGCGGTGGGGGTGTACAGAATCAGAATCAGTCTACCACCAGGCCCACAGTGTATGTTATCCAAAAGCGCAGGTCCTGAAGGGGTACTATAGGAACTACTGAGGGGTGATGCCCCGAAACCGGTCCCAGGATGCTTATTTCTATTCCAGGGAGGACCTGGCCTGGCAGTTCGTCCTGGACTGTTCTCATGGGGAACAGGGGCAAGACTGATTTGCATATGGCTCCGTTTAAACTGGAATGGCATAGGGAGCAAAAAAACGAAGGTTTCAGGCCCAGATCTCTGTCCTGGGGTTAATGTTTGACATTGATCAGCATTCTGTCCATCAACTGTTCTTTTTGCATTTGTTACCCCGAGTGGGACGGGTATGCCCAGATGTGGGTCCCGTGCTCTCCATGCCTCTGGAGTCAACCTAGTCTGGCTGATGAGGGCTGATGCCCCGAAACCGGTCCCAGGATGCTTGTTTCAGTCCAATAGGACCTGGCCTGGCAGTTCAGGCTGGACGTTTCCCATGGGGAACAGGGTCAAGACTGATTTGCATATGGCGGGGTTCAAACTGGAATGGCATGGGGAATAAAGAAACAATGCATTTCGGCCCAGATCTCTGTACTGTGGTGAATGTTTGACATTGATCAGTATTCTGTCCATCAATTGTTCTTTTTGCATTTGTTACCTCGAGTGGGACGGTTATGCCCAGACGTGCTCTCTATGCCACTGGAGTCAAGCTAGCCAGGCTGATAAGGGGTGATGCCACGAAATCGGTCCCAGGATGCTTGTTTCCAGTCCATGGATGATCTGGCCTGGCAGTTCTGGCTGGACTGTTCCCATGGGGAACAGGGTCAAGACTGATTTCCATATGGTTGGGTTTAAACTGGAATGGCATGGGGAGCAAAAAACTGATGGATTTAGGCCCAGATCTCTGTACTGAGGTGAATGTTTGCCATTGATCAGCATTCTCTCCATCAATTGCTCTTTTTGGAATTGAATAAGGGGCAAAAAAATCAAAAATCCAATATGGTGCTTCTCAAGGCTGTCAGCCACCCACCTTGACTAAAGAGTGGATGAATGAAAAATTTCCTAGTAATCATGACGGAAAGTTTCAAATCTATTAAGGACGCGGAGGCGAGGATTACTCCAGCAACTTCAACTTTAATAACAAAAAACTACAAGTCCCATGGTTCGTGTAGTTCATAGGTCGTCCACAGTCCACCAATCAGCAGTGTTCATGGTCCTCGAGGGCGTGCTGTTGCTAATACCCTTCCTCTTTCTTGACTGCGGCCATCATAGCACCGAAGCTTGTCAGTCTGTTTTGAAACCTTCAGACCCTAGAAAAAACCAAAATACCAACCAATGAAACCATTCTCTGAATTGCGTCAAAACAGTAGGTCAATGTACCAGAATATTCACGGAAACATCAAACAGCAATACAGCATCAAACAGTCTGGAAAATACATATACTTATCCCAAAAGCCGGGAAAACAATCGTAACAATGCCCTGATGAGTCTCTTAAGTCCATGTGTCTGGGTGGGAACAGGTCTCCCCGTGCCGCGGGCGGGAATAATCCTCGCCTCCGCGTCCTTAATAGAATTGAAACTTTCCGTCATGATTACTAGGAAATTTTTCATTCTATGTCAGGACCGGAGGCGAGGATTATGCTCGTTCAAAGCTTATCCACCACCAACGACGCCATGTTCATGACTGGTTTAAAATAGAATCTTTTAAACATTGAGTCTGAAGACCAGTCTGCTGCGTTTAGGATATCTTCTAATCTGGCGCCCAGTGAAAAGGCCTTACAAGCCATAGCTCCTCTCACAGCGTGTGCTCCAAACTGCAAGACATTAATGCCCGCTTCTTGCATTACCCATCTGATCCAACGAGCTATTGTTGGTGGCGAAACCGCTTTGAAAGGTTTCCTTAAGGAAATCAATCGTTGACGCTCGCCCGGAGGACGAGTCTCTTCCGTCATGTTCTCATATTCCTTGAGACATTGGACTACACACAGCTTTGGGGAGTTATCAAAGGCTGGGTAGGACACTACTCTAGAATCAGACTTGGTTCTACGCATTATATGAAAGGTGACCCCTTCCAGGGTAAAAACCCGTCCAGAAATGTCCAGAATTCGAACATCGGACACCCGCCGGCAAGACACCAAGCACAAGAGCATAGCCAACTTGGCGGAAAGCTCTTTGCGGGATAGATATTTATTAGCTTGCCAAGATTGGAACAGGTGCAATACCCTATTAACATCCCATAACGAGGAGTACCGGGGTTCCAGAGGGAGTGAAAGATGAATCCCTCGCATCAACTTGCAGATCAATTGATGTTCCCCCACCGGGGCTCTTGAGACCGGGAGGTGTCCAGCAGAAATCGCCGATCTATAGGAATTGACAGTGAGATACGCCAGGCCCTGGGTCACCAGCGAGGCCAAGAAATTCATAATAGCTACCACTTCGCACCCCATGGGATCCTGGTCATTCCGAACACACCAACGGACCCATCTGGACCATGCTGACTTATAGCGTTTGTTAGTGCTGTCGGCCCAAGCCGCTCCCAGTAATGTTTGAGCTTCTGCCGATAGGCCAGAGATTCTCCAACGATGTCTGAAATCCGCCATGCTACCAAGGGCATCCGCCCTTGTTGGACTAGAGGGTGTGGAGCGCCCTGGGGATACTTCAGGTGAAAAAGATCTTGGGGTAGAAGGATTGGAGAATCCCAGGAAAGTTCCAGAAGCACCGGAAACCACACTTGAGACCTCCAGTACGGGGTGACCAAAACCACCCTCGCCTGCGGACTTGCGTCATGAGTCTCATTATCATGGTGAATGGAGGAAAGGCATAACCCATCTCCTTGGACCAATCCTGGAGGAAAGCATCCGTTGCTGTTGCCAGAGGATCCGGTTTCCAACTGAAGAAGCGCGGAAGCTGGTGGTCCAAATGGGATGCGAAGAGATTCACTGAGAAAGGACCCCACGTGTCATGGAGACGTTGAAAGGTCGGAGGGTGTAGCTGCCAGAGACTCATGTCTGACCAATTCCTGGAGCAAGAATCTGCTCTGACGTTGGAAGCTCCCGGAAGGTACTCTGCCGTCACCGACACATTGTGGGAAAGGCAAAACGTCCAAAAATCTTTGGCTCGGTCCGCCAAGGCCTTGGACTTTGTCCCCCCAAGATGGTTGATGTATCTGACCGCCGATACATTGTCCATCTTCAGAAGCACACTGCAGGACGCTTTTTCCTTCGTCCAACACTGGATTGCGAAGGACCCTGCCATCAGTTCCAGGCAGTTGATGTGGAGTAGACCTTCGTCTGCCGACCACTTTCCTCCAGTAAATGAGTCCTCGCAGCGGGCTCCCCAGCCTGATTTGCTGGCGTCGGACTCTATCACTAAGTCTGGTTCGCAACCGAATATGGCCCTGCCATTCCAGGCATCCATTTGGTCGAGCCACCATTTCATCTCCATGCACACTTCGTCCGTCAGGGGTACCTGATCCGAGTATTGTAGTCCCCTGCGAAGATGGGAGGCTTTGAGGCGTTGCAATGCCCTGTAATGGAGCAGGCCCGGAAAATTTGCTTGAATTGAGGAGCTCAGAAGGCCCACCAGATGAGCAATCGGTCTCAGTGAAGTCGAGGAACGGGCTAACACTCGCCTCAACTCTCTGCAGATCTTGGACATCTTCCTTGGCGGAAGGCTCAAGGTGCGGGAAATTGAGTCCACAACGAAACCTAAGAAGGTTACCTGTTTGGCAGGTATCAGGAGCGACTTCTTGGTATTGACGATGAACCCCAGATTCTGAAGGAGGTCTATAGTCTCCTGTAACTGTTGGGAGAGCCGGAGGGGACATTGCTCCAAGAGGAGGATGTCGTCCAAATAAATGATAAGGCGAAAGCCTTTGGCCCTTAGCATTTCTACCACTGGCTTGAGAACCTTGGTGAAGCACCACAGGGCCGAGGACAAGCCAAAAGGGAGTGAGGTGAACTCGAACACCTGGTCTTTCCACAGAAACTGTAGGAATCGACGGTGCATGGGGAAAATGGGAACCACCAAATACGCATCCTTTAAATCCAGCCTGACCATCCAATTGTCCGGCTGGAAGAGGTCCCGCAGCAGATGGATACCCTCCATCTTGAAATGGCGGTATATCAGCCATTGATTGAATTCTTTCAGATTTATGACTGGATGCTGCCCCCCGTCCGTCTTGTCTACCAGGAAGACATTGCTGAGGAAACCCCTGGGGTGAAGGTGCGTGGGGACCACTGCCTCTTTTTGCAGTAGATCCGTCACCTCTTGATCTATGAGGGCTGTTTGATCTTGTGCTAAAACCAGTGGCCGAGGACGAACGTCCGGCACGGGGGAACCCTAGAATTCTATGTGGAACCCTTGTACGGTCTGTAACACCCATGCGTCGGAGGTAATGACCTTCCAGTTGTTCACGAAAACCGCCAACCTGCCACCCACCTGTAGGTGTGAAATAGGGGAAAGTCTCACCTGAGTTAGGCACGTTGCGGCCTCTGGCTGCTCCTCTGAAGCCTCGACGGGACTGGAAAAACTCCTGTCTGCCCGAGTCCTGTTGTTTCTTGGCGTTGCCTCTGTGAGGGCCTTGGGTGAAGAAACGGCCAGTCGAACGCCCTCTGCCACGGCCGGCCCCGACAAAAACCCGAGGGTGAAACACCTTCTTTATAGAGGATTGCGCTTTGTCAAGCGACGTGAAGGTGGTCACAAATTTGGTCAGCTCTTTTATAAACGGTTCTCCAAAGAGACCGCCTTGCGCCACCGCTCCCGCCTCCGAAGAGGCGAGGTCCCCCAATTTGGGGTCAACCTTCAGCAAGAACGAGTGCCTTCTTTCCGTGAAAAGGGCGCAGTTGGCATTGCCCAAAAAGACAATTGCGCGTTGAGCCCAACTCAAGATTCTTTCTGGGGAAAGCGGGGTGCCAGATGATTTGGGTCTTCCGCCAGCTCTAGGACTTTGGTGATAGGACCCGCGATGTCTAAAAGCTTATCTTGACACGATTTCCAAGATTGGTCAATTCCTTTTTTAGGGTTACGTATATACTTTTGTAGGAAGGTTGCCATCCTGGGGTCAACCTCCGGGGTTAAAGCCACTTTGCCCGGTAGGGCAGGGCGCGGGCATTCTGCCCTGAGGCAAGCTCTCACCTCCTTCTCTAGGGGTTTGCGCAGGTGTCCCGCAACGAACGCCGAAACTTTAGTGGAGGGGGTCCACTCCGAGGACCGGGGATGGACGAGGTCCTCAGGAACTAACATATCTGAGTGGTCCTCTTCCTCTGTGGCGTCAGTGGCTGAGGGCTCTACGGGACGCCAAGGCCTGTACGGGCCTGCTTCATCCACGGACTCATCTACTGAGTCCTCTTCATCGTCCTGTAAAAGAGGGACCTCTGGGATCTCTGGGAGGGTAGGTTGTGATCCCCCGTCTGGCCTGGCCAGAAACGCCTTCTTTAGGCAGTCAAAGGCTCCCAGATCCATTCCCGAGGTGCTTTTGCACTTTTGAGGGCGCTGGGCTTGACAAGCAAATGCATATTGCATAACGCGATGTTCAAATGGCCCCATGGCAGCAGAAACTGCTCGGTGAATGGATGCATCTACCGCGTTGCAAAAGTCGTCATCTTGGGGGATCACTTGGATGGATTCCTCCTCTGTGTACTCCTCCATGGTGAGAATGAGGGAAAACCAGGTAAATATACCGGAAAAATATGGAGGATATGAGGGGAAAACATCCCCAAGCGCTCTATGCGCTAGTAGTGGCACCACAGGTCAGGGGTTAACTTTGGGCGTGAGTGAAATCACTAATTTTGGCACACCAAAGGTGTAAGGCTGAGCGTAATAACCCGCTAGGGGTGACTCACCCTGTTTCAATCGGGTGTCCAAAGCTTCTGAGCCCGCCCCAAAGAATCTCCCCGCAAGCACTCAAGCACGCGTGAAATCGTTACCAAAAATTGCCGTGCGGCGTTGGTACTGACCCACGATGCGGGCGTAAGGGAGACCGGTATTGAAGTACGGACCCGCGTTCCGTGGGCGTCAGGGCTTCCAGAACTGAGAGGCGGCCTTGCAGTGAGGGCGTTCATCCGATACTCTCTGGTCCCGCCGTGAAGAGTGCGACACAGCCCAACGAAACGCGGACACGCGCCCCCTGCACCATGCGTGTGAAAACGCACCCTCGCCTCAAGAGGAGCGGTGAAAGCTCCCGTGGCCCCGAACCTGACCAGGGAAAAAAAAACACATGATTAACAGCTTAGCGCTCTCGCGCGCCACACGTATAAACAATACTAGCGCAGCGCTGCCTATTAATAACCAGAAAATTGTACAAATATACACAGGATGCCTCCCGCCCTGACGAGCGAGAGGAAAACGGTACTTAGCTTGCTGGAGAGCAGGAAAGAAAGAGGAAGGGTATTAGCAACAGCACGCCCTCGAGGACCATGAACACTGCTGATTGGTGGACTGTGGACGACATATGAACTACACGAACCATGGGACTTGTAGTTTTTTGTTATTAAAGTTGAAGTTGCTGGAGTATGGAAATAAAAGAAAGATGAGCATAATCCTCGCCTCCGTTCCTGACATAGAATTCTCAACTCTCTAGATAAGGACTGTGAGTTTTTTGATTTCAGCTCCTTACTGAATTTCCGCTTCTTAGAGCTATTATTATTGGTCATGGGGTGCTTAAGTGTTAATGAATTGCCAAACCATTCAATCTGTGTATATATATATATATATATATATAGAGCCTTATAGCCCGTTCCTGGGGCTATACAGTTTGTTAAAGTTCTAATCCCAAATTATAGGCCCAAGCTGCAGAAGCGGCCTATAATGAGGGAGAGGGACTTTAACAACCTTCATAGAATGAGGCAGAAGGGCTATAAGTTTACTAGAACATTTTGCCCAGTGAACGTAGAATGTACTAAATTAAAAAGGGAGAAACGCAAACATTGTACTGCTGGAGCAGAAGGTTTATACCAGCCATTATTAGTCCTGCACCTCTTCATTGTGTTCAGTGGAACTCCCAACATTCCAATCATGTAATATAGCATTAGAGCTGCCATTAAAGGCCTGCTCCAGCGTTCGGCGAGGGCCTTTAAAAAGGGAGCGGGTCTTTAATGGCCGATAGAGCCCGCTATGTCGGGCTCTAAGGCTATTTGAACATTCCGCCCCTAGAGGGCAGAATGTTCTAGTTTGTAAAACAAAGGCCTCATGGAGCCAGAGGCAATCCCCTCGGGCTCCGTGAGGCATTTGTTAAACATTGGAATGTTGAAACTCCGGGCTCCCATTTGCCACTAGAAGCTGGGATCACTCCATTGTTATCAATGGAGCTCCCAACATTCCAATGTTCTAATAAAGATTATCAGATTACATAGTATATACCATCCATAACGAAATGCGATCCCAAAATTTAGCGACATATGAAAGTACACACTAAAATTGTGATATCAGAGATCGTATTCATATACCATGCAGGACACAAATAAACAGTTTCTGAAAACACAATTCATCGAAATTTGATCTCTTGCGGGAAGTAGCATCATAAAATCATTTTTGGGTTCACACTTTAGAATTGGAGAACTATATTTACAGTAATAAATAGTATACAGCGCTGGGAAATTAGAAAAGGTGTTCAGGCAAATCCTAATTAGCGAGGAAGTTCATATTACAACAGTCTTCGGCAAGGCGTTTTAGGAGATACTTCTAACTCTGATTCTGAGGTTTTACCACCAATGCAACCATTAATTAACAACAACAGCTTTGTTCCAAATTCTGACTTGACCTGCAAAGTTTGAGAAAGTACCTGATTTCATGGAAATAGCAAACACTCCCTGCAATAGTGTTGGGAAATTTACTGTCATGGCATCTGCATAAACCAACGGATGCCCAGTCTTCTGAACCATTTAGAGGTGGGCGCAGCACCAGGTTTTCACCAGTTGACCCTTAGCTGGCTCCACCTGCGAAACCCTTGGCTTGTCTGCTACAGAGACAATATTCAATGTACATCAAAGGATCCGCTCTGTATAGGACAGTGATTCCAATGGACACCTGAGTAAATTTTATGGATGCAGATTTTCCACCACCTGACTTAGCCGGAGGAGAGCTTTCATTATCCTTTGTTGCAATTTCCTTCTACCATATGTGCCATATGTACCATATGTACTTGCAAAATAAGGCAGGGCTTTAGGCTGCAGGAAAGTGGCTGCACAGTGGGAGAAGTTCCAGATTAGATCTGCACTTGCCTATGAGTGTCAACAAAGAAATGCTCCATTCACAGATTTATTTGTACAGGAAGGGAATAGACACTACATGGCTGCGGGAAATAGCCAACTTGTCGCTATGAGCAGGAGCAGCCCGTGAAGGTAAGAGCGGTGGGTGAATGGGGGGGATTCGACAGACGACGCCAAGGGAAAATTAAATAAATAATTAATTTTCCCTCCTCGTATGTCGAGTCCCCCCACCCCGCCTCACCGCTCTTACCTGCGCGGGCGGCTCCTGGCTATGAGTATCAGCACATTCATTTACAAACTTGTTTTCATTTTTAAACCTTTCCAGCTTTGCACTTACAAACCTGGTGAAATTAAAAAAATAAATACATGAAGTTTTAGAGCATCTCACTCTGCATGTTCGCACAATGTTAACTCACTCTCCTTAATTGGACTAAATCTGGGAAATTTAGGGGGCATGTGAATTCAAACACACCTAGGATTTATGAGGGCTCAACTACTATTGAAAGAAGAGCAACTAAGTCAGACCCACAATCCTGTCACTCACCATAAATCTGTGATTGCTGAATTTCCACCACAATGAAGGAATTTCCTTAATCATAAATTTGTAAATTTAAAACCTCGCCATACCAGATTCTGCGAATTAGGATTCGATTTTTCCATCCAAAGTGCAATTTAATAATGCCTATAATTTTAATTCAGAGGTGAACGGACTGCAATGTTTTGCCATGGGTTGGGTTGCCTATCCATCAAAGCTATTGCATTTCAGGGATGATTAGAGTGTTCCAGTAAGGGTCTGGTGCTGGGTTTTTAAGTAGATCTTGCTGCTGTTCGAAACAAGCTCTTTATATACTGTTTCAACCCCTTCTTCCCTTCGTCCCCTCACCCTCTCCATTGCCACCCCAGAGAGAGAAGAATCTACATTTGATGTTTCATTTTGTTGTGTGAAGTCACATGGTGTAGTCAGAGACTGGGGCTCAGCTCTCTGTGACCAGAATCTAGACCCCTGGACTAATGCATGGTCCTTCTTGGTGTGTCGGGGAAATCTGTAGTGCTGCTTTGTACCCTGTGGCAAACGACCCTGGTTGTGTTTGGTAAATGCTGCACAGACTCAGCTCAAGGTTATCAAAAAGCCAGCTTGGCATGAAATCCCACTGTCAAAGACCCCCCACCCCCTCCTCCTGCTTTCTGGGGACTGCTTGATGGAAGTACTGTACAAATAGAACCCTTAACTCCAGCTTGGGATCTTAGTGATAAATATACCCTCAGCAACCCAGAAATAAATTCAGCATAACAATAATGGAAGCTTAGCAGTAGCGGCTGGTGACATTGGAAAATGGTGAGGTGTAAAAGTGAAGGATGATTGCCCCGTGACTAGCGGGCATAGTGAGGGAGCCTGATCATCATTATAAGTTCGGTTTGGGGGGGGTTCTACCCCCGGGAAAATTTGGAAAAAAAGAGTGGGAAAGTGGCGCATTTTTAAGCAAATTCGAGAAAGCAAGAAGGTTAATAAAGCAATTGTGAAAGTGTAGTTATAACATCAATAAAGAGATTTCATATGATAACACCTCACTGTGTAATTTCTGGAAGAAAGGAAGAGGAGTTGGAGTAACACTTATTGAAGGTTAGCAATGTCCTATTACTTACCGGTAATCTTCATTACTCCTGGTCCCGTTGTCCTCATCCCATCCCTGAACCAAGTGGAGATGACCATCTCCGCGACAGAAAAAAAGAACAGGAGTGTTGGAAAATGAGGCCGTATCTGTGTGGCCTGCACAAACAACATGACTACATTTGTCCTTCACTGGGAATCAAACACCCAATTGTAGCGCCTGACTCTCAGAGGGTAGCGTTGCAGAGCAGTCTGAGGCTTTACTCAAGGGAGGTGGTGTGGGCTAGTAATCGCCATTTGCAGGTGCGCAAAAATAACACTCAATAATTGATTGTCCAGTCTGTACTTTGCTTTATAAAAGTTAGAGTACATTTATTAAACACACACACTACTCAATACTATGCACCAATTTACAAATATACATAAGCTGTTGGAATTACTTTGTGACATTGCGTAACATCTCCACCCCTCCCGCAGGGGGGGTGGGGTCTAGTACCATCACTCCCATGTATGCACATCATCTTGCCCCCAATGCAGTTAGTTGAACATAACCTGGAGCAAGGGCCCTGCGCACTGGCACCATCCCAGTGGCGACCAACCCCATTTCCTCAATACGCATTAAACATAGGTTCACCTGCCCTAGTGACACATAACCCTGACGGAGCATCCTATATTGACCATACAGTATGCACCCCTACATCTTCAGGGCTAACCGTCTGGGTTGTTCCTCACTTAAGCGCAGCAGCAAGAATACATGTTTAAGCACTACTTTGGAATGACAGTACTCATCACCTTTGTTGGACATTAGAATGCATTGCAATTACAGCCCCTAAAGGCATCACAGCTGAAATCACAGGATTACGCATATACAGCCAGACCCCCTAGCAGGAATGTCTGACAACATAACCCACTGGGCTTATGACATCACCTTACACAGGTACTTCACATTACATATGTGACCTTCAGTCCCTCTAAAAAGGAATAACTGTTAGTAAATGCAGTTCTGGTGCAATTACACCTATTCACCTCCAGGGGATGCCCTTCTTCAGACATCCCCAACTCAGCCCTTCACTCCATGAAGCACTTCTATATTCACCTTCAGCTGTAGAACAAAAGTTCCAGCCTAGAGAATGATAAATGCAAGGTGAGCCCTTGAGAGGTTATTCTTTTTAGCTCCCTATGACACTTAGGGAGGGACTTTTCTTCGTTGGGCTGGGGGAGACTGCGTTGCTCCTGCAGCTCCCCCAGCAACCTTGCACCAAGTTGGTGGTAACCCCGTCCTCCTGGGGCCACCACAAGCACCAAAATAGCCGGTTTTCAAATGCCTGGCAAGGCATTATGGGGCGCTTCGTGCTCCTCTCGTGAATATTATATTAGCGGCTCTCCCGCTGTGCCGGGGAGAGCCGCGATGCAGCCTGCGGCCTTCCGCCGCTTATTCCGGCCTCGGTGGGGGGCCCGGTCTCACCCGGACCCCCAGGTAAGTCCCACGGCGCGGGGAGCCCACCCCCGGCTGCTTCTGCCAATTTCCGGGGCCCGGTCCCACCCGGGCCCCTCCTCTCTCGTACGGGGCCCCGGTCCCACCTGGGACCCCCGCAGGACCTCCACGTTGGAGGGCAGCCCGGGGAGCCCACCCCCGGCTGCCCCTGCCGGCTCCCCGCCCGGCCAGCACCCTCGCGTGCTGCCGCGGGAGCCGGCAAGGCATTTCTGGCCTGCCCGCTCCGGCGGGCAGACGTGCCGGACCTCGGGGAGTGCGGCTGCACTCCCCCAGCCTCCGCCTGCTTTTCGGGGCCCGGGGATGGGGTCCCGGGCCCCCGGACATCTTTGGGGGGGCGCGACGGCGCTCCCCTCCATCTTGCGGTCTTCGGGGCCCGGAGATGGGGTCCCGGGCCCCGCCTCCTCGTCACGGGGAGCGCGACGGCGCTCCCCGGCTGCTCTGCTTCGGTGGTGGCCAGGGTGGGCTCCTGGCCCCCCGTGGGGGAATATCTTCACTGGGAGCGCGACGGCGCTCCCCGACTTGACTTCGGGGCCTGGGGATGTGGTCCCGGGCCCCCTTTTGCCACTCCTCATGGGGGGCGCGACGGCGCTCCCCGCCTCCTGTCTTCATAGGGGGGCGCGACGGCGCTCCTCCGCCCCCGTCTTCACTTGCTCGGCGGGGGCCAGGGTGGGCTCCTGGCACCCCGTGTGGGGGACATCTTCACGGGGAGCGCGACGGCGCTCCCCGGCTTGGCTTCGGGGCCCGGGGATGGGGTCCCGGGCCCCTCTTGGGTCACCTTCACGGGGAGCGCCGTCGCGCTCCCCGGCTTCCCTTCCTCCCCAGGGGTCAAAGGTCGCTCACCTTCCGGGGGCCATATCTCAGCCCCTAGGGGTCCGATCTGCCCCATTTTCGCATCCTCTTGCTCCTGGCGGCGGCCTCCGGGTCTCCAAGAGGGGGCATTCTGCAGGGAGCGGTCTTCACTGGCTCCCTGCACCAGACTTTCACCTGGCTCTCCTCCTGGGCCTCTCTCCTCCCTGCGCAGAGGCCCCTGCTTCTGCGCACCGGCCCTGGGCTCTTCTTCTGGCGCTGTTAGGGGCCTGGGGGGCAGTCAGGGGGTACCTCCTTCCAACTGCCCATTGACAGGCTCCAGCACCTTCCGCCTCAGCCGACCACACCCCAGAGAGAGCTCTCTTCCTCTCCAAGCACTTTTTAAAAGTTGAGTAGGGGGCTTGCAGGAAGTCTCTGTTGGTCCTATCAAACAGCGACACATCACTTCCCTGCCCCTGCTCCCTCCTTCTTGTCCAGCCTCTGGGCTGGTTCAAAATGGCGTCGTCCAGGGTCTCTGGCCACATGGTCTCTGAAACACGAGCCCTTCCCTCCTTGGTGCAGCCTGGTGCCTGGCACCAGTGATAGCTGCTGATGGATGAGCCTGTAGCCCCACCCATCTTCTTCTTCGTGGAGAGGAGGCCTTAGCTTGTGGAAAAAAGG
This sequence comes from Calotriton arnoldi, assembly GCA_963921515.1. Classification (NCBI taxonomy): domain Eukaryota; kingdom Metazoa; phylum Chordata; class Amphibia; order Caudata; family Salamandridae; genus Calotriton; species Calotriton arnoldi. Next base: position 1,494,965 of record CAWUFW010003081.1, read on the forward strand.
TTATCAATCCATCCAGCTGAGGTCAGCCCTCAGCCTGGCCCTGGTTATGACTGACTCAGAGAAATGTGACACTTCTGGATGACCCAAAAGCAGTACAAATATGACTTTGGACTCTGCAGAATACTTCTTCTCACACCCGTTACAGTGGACTTTAGTGCGTGTCTGGAATCTGTAGGCTTTAGGAAAGTGACACTAGCCCATGGGCTCCACTTCCCCATAGGGGAATAATGAAGTGAAAAACACAGTAAAGCACACTGACTTTCCCTGGCATGTTTCTTCCCAGTGTATAAAACCTATTCCATGTCACCATCCAATTCTGCATAAGTCCTGCCACACCATTCACTTTGTAGCTGCTCCTGGACTGCACACGCCAGGAATCTCCCCTGCGCAGCCCCTACACGTGTGCACACGCATGTACACAGGTGTCGGCATGTAACCAGCCCGGTGCCCCGTACTCCAGCTGCTGCGCAGTGGCCTAGTCAAGCTAGGGGGACACCAGTAAAATCCACATGCAGTCTCTTTCATCATGAGTTCACTGTGGATGAGTCCCAATTTATGAGGCTCTCCCACAGTAAAAGCTCAACACATAGGTGCTCAAAAAGCAAACAATCCGGGCGGCCCATAGTGTCAGAACCACCTTCTAACAAGGAGCATGCTGGGATACCCAACCCACTCCCTCCCAAAGTACATAAGCGGTACCAGCCCAGCATGCAGCCTGAAAATACCAAGCCAACAACCGGAAGGCCGACCGCCAGGGAGGGAGGGAGGGGCGTAAGGGATGGGACCAGGACAACGGGACTGAAGATTACCGGTAAGTAATAGGACATTACCCCCAGGTCCCTCCTGTCCTCGTCCCATCCCTGAACCAAGTGGAGAATACCAAAGCAGACATCCCGGCCTTCCGGACCCCCACCAACGCCAGGGGCACCAGACCGAAAAACGGCACCCCACAGGAGCAAAAGGAGCCCACAAGAAAGGAGAAAAACGCAGGCAGGAGCACACAACCAACCACGCCCCCAACCAAGCGGACAGAGCCGAAACCCCAAAACCAGCAGGGGACGATCAGCAAAAAAGCACAAGAACCCCCCAGGCAAGCCAGAAGGAGGCCCCGCACCCAGAGCCAAGTCCCAAGGGAACAACCAGAGGGGCCAAAACAAAGCCCCACACCCCCGAACCACCACAGGGAGCCCAGGAGAAGCGGAAGCGCCCCAACGGAGCAACCGCCAAGGGGGAAGGCCACAGCCCCAGGCACCACCAGGCGGCCACCCAACCAGGGACAAAACAGGCCAACCCAGCCCAACGGCCAAGAGCAGAGGAGAACAGGCCACACAGGGCGGCACGGCCGAAGGCCCAGGAAGGGACACAGCAGAAGCAAGACAGAGAGTGAACCCCCCAGAACAGGGAAGAAGGCGACCCACAGGCGCAGGAACCCACAAAGGACCACACCAAAAAAGTGAGGGGCAGGAAGACGAAACCGAAGAGGCACGCCAAAGCCAGAGAGCAAGGAAAAACACAACCAACCACAGGGCCAACCCCAACACACCAGGGGAAGCCACCAGCAGAGCCGCAAAGACCAAAGAGGGCCGAAGCAGACAAGAAAACAGGCACCGACCCAGAGGAACAGCCAGGAAGAAAAGGGGGCAGGGAACCCAAGCAAGCCCCCCCACCCAGCCGACAACAGCAGCAACAGGGAACCCGGCACAGAAACACACAGAAGGCCAACCCCAGCAGAGACACCGAAGAGCCGCAGGAAAAAAAGGGCCCGCCACACCGGGAGAAGAACCCGGGGCACAGGAACCAGCCAGGCCCGAGGCACACCCCCAAAGCAGGAGACACTGGGACACGATAACCAGCAACCCGCCCAACGGAGGCCAGGGAGGGCAAAGAAGTGCAACCCGAAGCAGACCCGGGCAAAACCAGGGCACAACCAAGAAAGACAACAACAGAGGCTGAACACGGAACCGGGGAGACCAAACCCCAGAACCGGGAAGGAGGAACCGCCATCAACCAAGAGCCAATCCAACCGCCAGGGGGACAAAGGAGGACACCAAGGAACCACCGAAGGTGAACCCCAAGAGGAGCTGCAGAAGGGCAAAACAGGAAAGACCAACAAGGAGGCCAACAGCCTAACCCCACAGGAGAGCCACAAACGCCCAAGAAGCCAGCCGGAGAAACCGGCAGGCCAGCCAGCCAGCCAGCCAGCCAGGAGGCCCCGAACACAGAGCCATCAGGACCCGGAAGGAGAGGCAAAAATACCCCAACCAAGAAGGGGCACAGGGAAAGGCACAGCAGCCAACCACAGCCAGGCCACCCAGAGAGGCGAAGCAGCAGGAAGACAGGGAGGGAGCCCAGCAGCCCACACCAGACAACCCACACAACGGCCCCAGTGCAACAGCCAGCTGCAAAGGAGAAAGGCCAGAAGACCAGTCCAGGACCGGGAATACCAGGGCCAGAACCACCGGGCAGGAAGAGCCCGAAAGAACTCCAAAAGCCCAAGAGAACGAGCGGTCAGGAAAGGACCCAAGAAGGGATCAAAAGAGGACCCCAAAGCAACCAAGGGCCCCACAGCACAAGGCCAGACAAAGCCAAGCCGAGAGGAGCACCAGTGACCCACACGCACAAGCGAACGGGAGGCCAAACACAGGGACCGCAAGGGCAAAGCCAACAGAGGCAGAGCCCAGGCCCAACAGCACACCGGAACAACCCAGGCACCAGAAACCAAAGGAGAGGAGCCCAGAGAAGCCAAAGGCGCACCACCCACCAGGGGTGCAGGAACAGACTCAAACAAGGGGAGAACGAACACCCCAGAGCCAACAAGAGAGCAAGGGCCACCGACACCACAGGCCGAAAGCCGCCCGCACGGGAGCGATAAAACAGCACAGGCCCAACGACAGGCCCCCAAAGGGGACAGGCCAGAGCCCCAGACCCGAGGCAAAGCCAACCGCAACCCCAAGGCGGAAAGAGAGGAGCGGGAAGCAGCAAAGCGGCCCAAACACCAGGGGAGGCCGACACCCAACACCCACAAAGCAGGGAAAGGGCACCGCAGACAGGGCGGTGCACAGGACCTGGGCACCCGAAGAACAAGGGGCCACCCAAGGCAGAGGCCAAGGAAGACCAACGACACCCAGCCACCACAGGAGGCAAAAGGGAGCGGCAGGCGAGAAGCAAAGCTCAAAGCGCACCAAGCCACCAAGAGAAACACAAGAGGGGAGAAGGAAACCACAACCGGAAACCAAACCCCAGCAGGCAACACAACCAGGCAGCAGGCGAGACGCAAACCCAGCCAACTCCATCCAGACCCCACCAGGGGCACAACCATCGCCGCCCCGGAGCCAACAGCCCAACAAGGCCAAGGGCCCACCAGGACAGAGGAAGGGCACAACAGCCCCCCCCCACGGAAAACAAGGGGAAGGACCCAGCTAACCCGCGGAAGGGCAAGAAGAAACCAGACACCCCGAGCCCGGGCCAAGCAGAAGCACCCGGAAGGATGCAAGAAGCGCCCAACAGTGAAAACCGCAGGCAGACACCCAGACAGGCACGCACCAGGCCCAAACCCACAGAAGGGCAGGAACCAACGGGCGGATGGGCAGCAGGCAGCCGAAGGAAGCCCAAGAAGAGAAAGGCACCAGGACCCAAAAAAAAGGCAAAAACTCCCGACAAGCAGCCAGTGACGACCAGAGCAGGCCATAGCAACAGGCTAACCCAGTCGGACCCCCAACCAGGCACCAACCAGGGCCGAAAAGGGAGAACAGAAGCCGCAGGGCAGGACGGCTGGAGTCCCAGAGGACAGAGCAAAGAGGCCACAAGAAGAAGCCAACAATCCCCGGGAGAGACCGCACCAAAGCGAGCCACGGCCCAGCAAGCAGACACCACACCAGGGACAAACCAGGGTCGACCCGGCCGAACCACAGAGCGGGCAGCAGGAGGAACAGAAGCCAAGGACGCAGGCCAGCACAGCAGGATAGCACAGCAAGCAAGAAACTGCCAGGCGGCACGCACCAGGGGGGACAGGCCAACAGCAGGCCCACAGAGACCGACCCCCAGCCCAGACGCCAACCAGGAACAAGCGCTGAGCAAGCGAAAAGCCAGAAGGCCCAGGAACACACATGGAGGAAGCCCCCCGAAGGACCTGCCCCAGGCAGAACCCGCAAAAAATGGCAGCGACTCAGGGGAAACCACGGCCCAAGACAGGACAGAGGACCCACAGCGAAGGCAGGGGAGCCGAAGCCGCAGGCTGCCGAAAACGCCGAAGGGCTGCGAGGACCCCGGGAGCAGGGGAAAGCGGAGGCAGAGAACCAGGCCAGAGACAACAAGGGCCCCGGACCCAGACAGCACTCGGACCCACGCCTCACGCAACCAGCAAAGGACAGAGGGCCAGTATGCAGGAACAGGAGCCTGCAAAGAGAAGCCCCAACAGGAAACCACCAGCACCGGGAGAGACCTGAGGACGACGGGATCCAACAGCACCTGAAAGAAAGCAAGGAACCCACATGGCAAGGCCGCAGGGAGACCAGCCGTGTCCAGCGCAAATCTGTAGAGCGCAAGCATTGCATGTATGAGGCCTCGGGGCCAAACCCCGGTATCTCCTGGAGGCACAGCCGCTGAACTAGGCATCCCCCAGAAGGCCATCATCCCAAACATCTGAAGAGGGCAAGTGGAAGACACACCACCCAGGGCCGCAAGCGAACCCCACGCAAAGCGCCAGAACAACAGAGAGAAAAAAATGGAACTGCTACGCGGTACTCACCAAGGGGGCAGGAAGAGCGCACCACAAGCCCACTGCCCTCCAATAGCCAGCCCAGGCGCCATCCAGGAAACCAGCGCCGGGCGGAGAAGCCCGCCGAAAACGGCCTCCGAGGCCACAGCAAGGCCTGCCCCTGCACCGTCCCATCAAACAGTAGAGGCGCCAGGAAGAAGAGGAGGCCGGCAGGACACCAAACGCCAGGCAGGGAGCCCAGGAGCATCGCCCAGCAGAGCCCCAGGACCCGCCAAACATCCGCAGCAGCGCGCCCCCCAGACCGGCCAAGCCACAGGGAGACTCGCACTGCAACCTGGAAGAGACCGGGAGGAACGGCGCCCCAGCCGCAAAGGGCCGGTCGGAATCCAACGCGGCTCCTGGCAAGCCCGGCAGGCCAGGAGAACGCGGAAAGAGGACGGCGAGGACAGCCCAGCAGCCCCGACGAGTCGTCCAGTGAAGAAACCCAGCAGGTAAGTCCAAACACGTCCCATCCTGTCGGAAGACAGAAAAAAAGAACAGGCTGCATGCTGGGCTGGTACCGCTTATGTACTCCCAGTGGGAGGGAGTGGGTTGGGTATCCCAGCATGCTCCTGTTCTTTTTTTCTGTCGTGGAGATGGTCATCTCCACTTGGTTCAGGGATGGGACAAGGACAGGAGGGACCTGGGGGTAATTCAGGCTTTACCAGAGTTTGGAAAACTGCTCCTAGCTCTTCGTGGGGCCAAGTAAAGAGGGGCCTGGTGAGAGCAAAGACAAGGCTGGGGCCAGGTGGCTGAGACAACTTCACAAAAAGGAAAAATGTGTCTAGACTGACCCTTTATGGTCATAGCATCAGCTAATTTGTAGGCAGTGTTAAACTGTTTTATTAAATTAAGCACACAACCAATTCATCAGGTTACCATTGCTGTGTATAATCTCCAGAAAACGAATTATGGATAGGACTGACTGCCAAATACCAACAGAAAATCCTGAACTAAATGTAGCGTCATCTTGTGCACAAATAATATCCCTGCCAGTGTCTGCAGAGGACATCCTATAGCATGTGCGTGATATACGGATTCATCATACACAGACAGGTACTTAGGGCTGTGTAGAAGTTTGCTGGCAACTAACAGAAGCAAACAAGACTAGCCTGGCAACTGTTTACTTTTTATGGTGTAGCCATATGACTCCATTCACCAGAGACATTATAATTCCAGTCCAGGCATTTCCTTTCACAAACTCCTATAATCCAGTACTTCCATCATATTGTTCTGAACCTACTCTACAACTCCCAAATGCATCATGTGATAATATTATGGTCAGAGGCTAAAAACACTGAGTTGTGGACTACATGAACTCCTATTGCAAGTCTGTGAAATAAGTGGAGCTTCGAAAAGGGAAGTGCTCAATTAGCCCTAGAGAATGACTGCTGCCTCATTCTTTAGGGCTCCAAAAGGAGCTTGGGGAAGGCTATGGCAGCCTGAAGCGCACCAACCAAACAAGCAGCCTAGTGTAACAAAGAGCATCAGCTGAGGTCGGCCCCAGAGCATGCCTGCGATGATTCCTGCTTGGTATTGTTCCCACTCTGCGGGAGAACACGCCTGTCCAGTGCGCGCTGCAGCTTGTTGGCAACCACTGCATGGTGCTGCAGGGCCTGGGTGTGCAAAGTGTCATTCATGACAGAGATTCTGTTCCAGAGCCAAGCCAGTCTCACATCGTCTGGCTTGTGGTTGGAGGGGTCAGGTGATGGAAGTAAAGTTTGTGTTGTGTGCACTGCAGACACACTACATTAAGGGGCACATGCATCATTGGAAATTGCGCTCGCAAAGGGGCAGATTCACAGAATCTGCCCCTTTGCGTCCGCAATTTTTGCATTTGGGATGCATCATCCCAAATGCAGAATTCGCAATTGCATTTAAGGAATCTCAAATTGCGATGCCTTAAATGCAATGCAAGATTGCATTCGAAATAGCGATTTTGCTAATATGGACCGCTAAATACTGATTATTTTAATCTGTTGGTATTTAGCGCAAACTTTGAAAAATGCCTTAAAGTGCATTTTTCAAAGTTTCAGGTTACACACACACATGCCCTTGGGGCATGTGTGTGCGCAACATGGGTGCACATCACAATTTCAGGGGTGCAACAGGGTGTCCTTTGACACCCTTGCACTCTTGAAGATGCATGCGCTAATTTGCAGTACCTATTGGTACTCGCAAATTGCGCTTACCATTCCCATTCATTCCTATGGGCCTGTAGGCTCATAGGAATGAATGGGAAGCCATTCCTTAATTGCGACTCGCAATTTGCGACTCGCAATTAAGGGATGTTTAGGAATCGCTATTTTATTAGCGATTCCTACATGCATAGGCTTTTGCGATTCCTTAATAATCGCAATTAAGGAATCGCAAAAGACTACATTGATGCATGTGCCCCTAAACCCTTTACTGAGACCGCCTCTGGCTTTATCTAGTTTTGTTTAACCTTCTGCTTACTCTGATTATATATCCTAATTTCCTTGAAATACTCCTCTTTCACTGATTTATACAAAACATCTTTTCCAAGACACCCTTACTCATGCAACTCTCCTGCACTTCGTGTTTTATGGTTCGTTCCTGCAGTGCTCTCCTTGTAAAACTTCTACACTTCTTCATCTATCCATGATTCTTTAATGCACACTCCTCACCACCCACCTAGCCTTTCTCGTCTACTTTCATTTATACTGTTACCCCTATACCTCAATCATCAACTGCTTCTGGTAACCCTTCCCTCCTCCTGCACACCCTACGGCTTTCCATCCTGTTAGCCGGATCTCCACTGTCAAGTTGCCACTCCCGCCAGTCCTTAGACGGACACCTCTTTCCTAGCCTTGGACCTGCCTCTGCTACTCATAGTTCCATGGCTCATTAGGCAGCAACAGGAACAGAAAGCGTACCGGCTTCGTACAAACTGATTTACATTTTATGTAGTATCCCCAGCCTGTCCCTCCATAGCCGCTCAGCAGCTAGGGTTGCCACCTGTCCGTTTTTCTACCGCCATCACTGGTGTTTTAATGGCCTGGTACAAAAATAAGCACATTCACCTCAAGCCCAGTATTTTTAGCGCTTATCTGAACATACTTGAAACAGCAAATATAAATAGCAAGCACTTTTAAAGGTATTTTAGTGGTGACTTTTAAAGAAAACAAAGGCAGGAAAGTAATGTTCACTAGTGAACACGTTCCATTTATTTGAAAGTCCTCTTTAATATTTTGTGGAGGCCTTTGCGGACTCTTAAAACAAAAACACAAATGATCGTATTTTCTCTTGGAAAGGTGGCAACCCTAAAATATGACTGTTAGGTACAATTGGGCTGCCCACGATGTCAGCAGGGATCAAAGGGCGCCTGATTTCACTTTCGGTAGACCTGGCATTTTAATTAATTGAGTCAATCCACCTCAGTGTATAGAGAGAAAAGGGACGTAATCTCCCCAGGCTCTATTTCCTGTTCAGTTTTTACAAGTGGGTTAACTAGAGATGCACGGTGAATGATGCATCAATGTGCAGTGAATGTGTCCTTGTGAAACGCAACTGTTGCTCAGTATCTTCAAGTCGCGCTTGCTCAATATGAAACTGCATAATAATGATGCACTCACAGTACATTACGTGCAGGGCCGTTTCTAGGTGTTTTGCCGCCCTAGGCGAGAATTGAAAAATGCCACCCCCTCCCTTTTACTACCATTCGGAGAGAGAAATGTAATGAACTGCATCTGAAGTGTGGTGAACACACCTGTTAGCTACATTAACCGCACGACCCCGGGGCCTGTGGAGGAAAGGGCGGCAATGTGGAGGGAACTTTCGATGTCCCGGCAGTGCGGTTACAGGAACCTAGACTCTGTTCAACTGAAGGTATTTCTTTGTCAAGGGCACCCATAGTATTTATTGGATAGTTCGATATTGAAGAACTGGGCTTACCTTGTGCTTTAGGTGTCGGTAACTAGCGCTTCCCTATTGTGAGTGTTGAGGGAGAAGCAAGGGGCCAAGAGGGGGGCCCAGCCCAGCCTTGTTCGGCTGCCGAAGGGCACCCCTTTGGCCTGGTTTTAACCCAGGCACTTGCCTGGGAGCGTCGCGCGCGCGTCGCGCGCCTGAGCCTGGCGCACTAAACTGTGCTTCACTGCTTGCCCGTCATTGGCGCCTTCCTTCTGGGCTCATGCTGACAGCTAGAGGCTGTAGTCCCTGAAGCGGCCCCTTTTGAGAAGCAAGTACGGCGGGAACAGGTTGTGAAGCATGGTTTTCAGCAAGTGAGGAGCTGCGAGAGAGAGACAGAAAGGAAGGGAATAAGAGGAAGACAGAGAGGGGGGGCAAGGGCAGCTGACAGTGGCAGAGCAGGAAAAGTGGACACAGGACACTTCAACTAATGATCTAACCTTAATACACCTGCTGGGCACCTAGGGACTCCCACGCGCAACAGAAGCAGGCTGCAGGGTAGGACAACCAGTCCTTGCCTTGACGTTCCTGACTCCGCCTCTCTCGAGCTCCAGACGACAGCACTCCGGGTCTACTGCGCGCCCGCGCCAAGGCAAATGCAGGGATTCAAAAGTGAGAAAAAAAACGATGACAGGCCTGCCCCTCGTGAGATCATTGGTCCATTCTCTCTGGCGGCAGGCCAGAAACAAGAAACAGGGCCGTCATAAGTAGCGCGTTCGCGCTATGAACGATTGACGGCCCTGATTGTTACAGACATCTGTGGGCGCCACGGAAACGAAACCAATAATTTTGCACACACAAGGGCAAATGTCCCAACTTCCTTTTGCCGCCCTAGGCGGCCGCCTAGTCTTGCCTAATGGTAGAAACAGCCCTGATTACTTGGGCCTTAGCGAACGATGAAAATGAAATAGTACCCAAGAATTTTCCAATGCTGCCAAGTGTGGCGCCCTATCAACATGTGTTAAATATGTTATGTGCACTTACTCTGCTCTCCTTGATCCCCTACTTGTTTGCCTCGGGGTAGCGCTCACTGCACCCGAACGTAGCCCCTGCGCAGAGGCTGTGCAGGGCCCTCTCCAGAGGCAGAGCTGCCGCACTCATGGTCCTCGTCCGAATCTTCATCGTGAATGAGCCACACCAAAGTGGAGCGAGGCACCGCAAACACGGCCAGAGTCACACCTTTCTGCCACTTGAGATCCCTTTTTAAGCGGGCCTGTCTCCCTTCAAGGCATGCGCAGTAGGAGGGAGGGGGCACGTCTCTCAGCCAATCCAGAGCTGCTCCCTTGCTGTTACACAGCATCAAGCAGTGCTAGGATTGGCTTGAGTCGGCCAACTCACCACTTTTTAGGAGACCGGGGGCTGCGGCTTTGATCAACCCCCGGGCCCTAATGGGCAGATGGAGAGAGGCCTATAGTGCGCATGTTGGGCTGGCTAGAGAAAGGTAGCCGGCCAACCTGACATGCACACTTTGGGCCTAGGTGCAGTGGGCTCACTCGCTCCAGTGTTTGGTGGACCTGGTGTTTATCAAAATTGAACCACACCCACTTCACAGCTGCTGATGCCCCCGGCTGAAGGCTGACTGCTGCGAGCAAAAATGAATGCATGCAGCCATTCCAAGTCAGTGTTTTGTATGATAAAAGGGGGTGTCAGGGGGGCCAAAATTTGAGTGGGGCAATGCCCCAGCGCTCAAATGCAGGAACCGCCAATGGTAAAACCTGGCTGTAAGGGACAGGAAAAAAAAATGACTCAGTCACCCTGGGAGAAAACTCCCAGCGTATAGGACCATTTTTTTTTTTTTTCAAACACAAACTCCTACATTGGGAGTTTGTTTTTGAAAAACAAACATTTTCATAAGAGTTTGCTAGCCAGCCACCATGCCTGACGGTACTAACCTTCAAATGTTCTGTGCATAGACAGGAACCGGGATGACAGCAGTCCCTGTCAATGTAGAGAGTTGTCCACAGGGACAGCGGACAACTCTAAATTGGCAGACAGAGGTCACTCAGGATGTCGGAGGTATTGTCCTCCGCCATCCTGAGGGAGTTAAATCAGACCTCAAAACTCTAAATGAGGTACATAGTTTTTTTTACTTCTGTCATAAGATTGGAATTAAGCCTTTTAAATATACTGTGTTGGTCACTTCATAAGGGGCCTTATTCAATTGTTCCTATTTTGATCAAATTACCCTATGTTACTGGGATTCCACATTTCCATTTCTGTTTTTTTCCCAAATCATTGTTTTCAGGTTTTTTATTCTTATTTGTTTAATTGAACTGAACCAGCATTAAAAAGTCCATAATGCACTGATTTGGAGCAGAAAAAAGGTTTTCTCATAACATCGATCCGTTTGGTAATCCTATATCTGGCCCTTGCACATTCCCATGAGTTTGTGAGTAAGAGCGGTATACACCTTTAGAAGAGTAAACATCTTTAACTAGTCTGGCAAGGGTTAAAATAATCTATATCATTAGTCACTTCTGCAGGTAAATGCAAAGGAGTAGGAGCATGTGTGGAGCACGAAACAGCTCCATAAAGGGTCTCCCAAGTCGTTATGTCTTGGCCCACATTGTAATGGAGCAGCATTATGTGCACGGCTGTCAAAATAACTTGGTAACATTCAAACATTTGGGACCCTAAGACCTATCAGTTAGTGTCTGCATCTAAGCCACTTTTAGCATTAAAGGCCTCATGTCGCAAAATCACAAGTTTTGTGGCCACAAAAGTACATATAATTATGTACAAAAGCCTTTTTATGAGTTGGAAATTTCTTTAGACTAGTAAAAGAAGTTTTGTGATCATTTCTGAAATGCACATAGAAGGGTTCCTAAAAGGGGTTTCCAACTTCACCTTTCCAATTCGGAAAGGAATTTATTGATGGTTTGTGACTACAATTGCTGGCGCAAACCATTGATGAGCTACCGACCCCCTAGTTGGAGTGATAACCAATTTGCAAAGGGGAAGGGGTTCACCTAGGACAGGATGTTGGCAGGCAAAAACTACTGTCCAAACAGTACATAATCTCTTCTATTCAGACAGCAACCGGGTAAATAGTGAAGTTTTTCTGCTATTTGCATGGCTCTCGGCCAAACAGTGCAGAATCTCTACTGTTTAACCAGCGGTGAGGTAAATAATATTCTTTTTCTCCTATTTGCACGGGTGCCAGCCGAACAGCACAGAATCTGTACTATTCTGCCAGCAGCCGGGTAAACAATTAAGATTTCCTGCTATCTGCACAACTGCCGGATGAGCAGTGCAGAATCTATAACTAGTGGAAGGGTAAATAGAGACGTTTTTCTGCTATTTGCATGGCCGCCAGACGCACAGTGCAGAATGTCTAGCGTTTAGCCAGCGGCCGGGTAAATAGTGAGGTTTTTCTGCTATTTGCACAGCTGCCAGGGGACAGCACAAAAGCTCTACCATTTAGTCAGCAGCCAGGTAAATATTTAAGTTTTCCTGCTATTTGTACGGCCACCAGCTGAACAGTGCAGAATCTCTACTGTTCAACCAGTGGCCAGGTGAATAGTGCAGTATTTCTGCTATTTGGACGGTCGCTGGCCGAATAGTTCAAAATCTCTACTGTTTAGCCAGCGGCCAGGTAAATCGTGAAGTTTCTCTGCAATTTGCATGGCTGCCGGCCAAACAGTGTAGAATCTCTGCAATTTAGCCAGCAGCCGTGTAAATAACGAAGATTTTCTCCTATGAGCACAGCCATCAAACAGTGCAGAATCTCTATTATTTAGCCAGCGTCTGGGTAAATAGTTAAGTTTCTATGCTATTTTCAAGGCCAAATAGTAAATAATTTGTAGTATTTAACCATCAGCCATGTAAATAGCAGAAAGAATTCACTATTTACCCAGCAGCCGGGTAAATAGCCGCTACCATAAAAATAATTGTGTTTTTAGAGCGAATAATTGTAGAGGAGTAATTTATGAAATTTCGCATGAAGGCAGGGCTTCCACATTTTGCATATATAACCACTGTGACGAGAAATAAGAAACAGTCGTAATGAGGATTACCAACAAGTAATCAAGACATTATGCAGCTTACCTTTCCGGATTGTGACGAACAGGAGGGATGCGAATGTCATTGCTGAAGATCATGTCCTATTTGCGAGCAAAAACAAGCAAGAAAGGAAGCAATAGTTCTTCATGTGCAAGCAGATTGCTAACGCTATTAAAACTGCACTGAATTACACATTTGGCACAAGTTAAGATTCCCTCTTATTATCTTGAATCCTTTAGGTTTGTTGAGCAGGCTGAGAGCATTTAGTTCAGCCTCCCACTCTCAGAATGCATGTGCTCTTCTGCTTCCAAAGCTACTAAAACACGGGAAAACAAGGGCTCCTTGCAGGAAAGTATGGTGTGCAAATGTATTTAAATTTAACAATTATCAAAATGTAAGAAGCTTTAAATACTTTGCATATTTACATCGACAATGGCTGATTTGTTTAAAAGGGAAAATGCAGTAAAAAGTCACCAATTTGACAACCTTTGGTGTCAACGGACAAAGTGGGTGGAGCAGATGTGGACTTCTAATCCCTGATTGTGACGCTGCCTGATGCTCTGCTGCTGTTGTTGTCTCGATTGTTAGGGCACATGGTGCACAGCCCACCTATCACCTCCCTGAACCCTCTCTGATCTCTTATATGGCATGAATGGTTGCTATGAGACACGGACTGTACTAATAAGAGCTGATCATTGAGCGTCTCATTCTGCGGGTGACTCATATGTAGCAGCAGTGGTTAAGTAGTGTGTTGTCGCACTATGGGTGATTCCCAGCTAATAGATCGCCTTGGTTGGCTGGCTATGCCGGAAAAACGACACACCTTGTGTTTACTCTCAAGCCGGGAAGCTACATAAATTCTTTTTTTTTTTACAGAATAACATATTTATTTGCAACTGATCCAGCGCAACCCCTAATTCATGAACCAGGGACCAGGAAACTTATCACTCATAAACCATTTACCAAACAATGGGGCCCATCACACATTACCCATAAATGATCCCTGAAGACGGGCGCTGGATTTAAGGGGGGTTTGATTTGTCAGTTTTATATATGTACAGCACTATACTTCACATTAGTAACACATTTTATATATTCTTAGCTATTCTTAATTTCAACTGTCTTCTTTTGGTCGATGAACTATTAGTTGACGAGTTGATGGTGACTATGATTAACTAAACAGTTAATACTTTTAACTAAATAACCACAGAGTCGTTATCCGGTTAATAATTTTATCTCATTAAAATTAAATGCTCATAATTCAGATTGTCAGTGCACACACAAGACCACATATAAGAGAACAATTTATCAAGCAATGTAATCAAAATAAATCATTTGCCTCGACATCAAAGCGTGTGTAGGAATAGGGGAAGAGAAGGTACAGCAGAAATACTTTGCAGAAATATATTGCGAAATTAAAGCATTAAAGGAGGGTGATACCCACCAAAGAATCAGAAAAACCACTTCCTTGGCCGAGTTTGTGGCAAGGGGTCCCCATTGATAGGCTCAGAGGACAAAGTTAACAGGACAGATGCAGCTAAGTCTTGCAATAAACTGGCAGACAAAAAGATAATCTCCCAATCTATCTACCTTTGATCTAGTTCTCCTCGGACGCAGTCTCCTCCCAAGCACTCCCGCAACGTTCTCGTACCTAAGGTGCTCTCTGACTTGGTGCTGGTCCGCTCTCTCTGTCTTGGTGCTCTCTCTCTCGATCTCTGTGTCTCGATGTTCTCGATGTTCACTCTCTCGATGTTCTCTATGTTCTGACACACCCCAAATTGGGATATCAGTTGTACCCTAATTCCTAGCTCACTATCTTACAATGTTGCAGTGTCAGTAGAAACTCGGCCTGTGATTGGTTGACACGGGTCATGTTAGGGTCTCCTCATCAGGTTCTCATCGCAAATCCATCCCATACCGGTCTTAACAAAGGAAGTATTAAGGATAAATACAATCGTATACTACTAATATCAATAGTTATACATTTTGCAACATTCTCGTATTATGACATCCGTTTCACATTCAAATTGCACGTAGCGATGGCAGTTCCCACAGTCGCTGTCGCATCTTGGCACGTAAACAATAGGACACAGGTCAACATGGCCTTCACACGGATTACATCAGCTGGTGCACTCTGCATTTCGTAAGCAGGCAGAGCATTCGGCGCATGCGTCTTTCGTACAGACCAAGACAACCACATGCTGGTTCGGACAAGAGGCCATTTTCATGCAGGCTCAATCTCGTACTAAAGTAAATAAACACAAAAGAATATTAATTCATGAAATAAAACCCATTATGTTTACCTCCCACCATACTAATACCCTGTATCAATTATTTCCTAGCGAAAGCTATTAATTTAAAGCATCTTTCTTGTTATTCGTGCACAACATGCAAAATGTGTAATGTACAACATAGCATAATCATGCATTAGTGCGATTTTTCAAAGCGCAAACAGTTAATACGTACTCATGCCATCATGGTTTAGTATATTAGGTAAAATGCGTTTGCCCCATGTGTGTGTGTATTCAGGGTTGGTTAGTCCATGCAGTCAATGCATTATTATGGGGTTTCTTAATTTCATGAGGATATATTTTTGCAAACCTCACTCCATCAATCCCCCCTTTGATGGTTTACCATCATAAAATACCTAAACATACGGTTTGCCAAGTAATATAGCTGTTATTGTGTCTTCTGGCCCTTGCCCCTTACATTTTACATATAATTTCTCTTTATAATCTTCCAGTTCTATCTCATCTATCTCTCTTTTTCTTTTTTTGCGTTCCTTACTTAATTTTCTTTCTTTCTTTTCTTTGAGTCTTTTCTTCATGCAAACATATGTGATTCTTATTGCTAATATTATAACAGCTACAGAAACTATTGGTACTATTATTTTTCCTACTAAGGAACTACCTATAGAAGAAAACCAATTGCTTATAGCAGAGAAACTCTTACTTAGTCTCTCCCAAACACCGTCAACCTCTAGTTGTGTTACTTCCTTATGCAAATTTGTGATATTCTGAATGTATCCTTCCAGATTCTTACTTTTATCTGGAATGTAAGTGCAACAATGTTGAACCTTCAGCATTCCACAGACTCCACCCTCTTTTGCCAATAATATATCAAGAGCAAGTCGATTTTACATAACCATAGATCTCATGGCAATCATTTCAGTGTCAATCATCATGAATCCTCCAGCAGTATCCGTTGATAAATGATCAACCACTGTGGACAATTGTCGAATTTTATATGCATTCAGTGTAACTCCAACTCCAGGTATCAATGCTCCAAATATATCACCTACAATTTCTGAAAAACCTTCTCTTTTTACACGTGTTAGTCCTTGTTTTATTTCATGGATTCCATTTGTGCTTTTGTCTACATGGTAGACTTTTGGAAAGACAATCCCAAGATAACAAGTTCCATACCAGTGATCTGGTAGCCGATATTAGGCTTTCCTTCCACAGACATAATATATGCCTGGAAAAACAGGGTCAGTTCCTCCCTTTAATCCCCAACCACCAATAATTTTGTAGGTATCTTCACATTCACTGGAACCAATGAAGTAATTGTTGTAGTTAGTCTTTTCCCTACGTAAGTATGATTTTCCCTTCTGAGACCTGTCTAGGGCCATTGCAGCATAAGTCTCGCCTTTGTCATAGTTGCCTTCTCTGAAAACCCAAGGTGGTGTCTGTAATTTCTCTTCAACAGCTTTTCTCTGAAACTTAGCCCTTCTCTCTTCCAGCATTTCTAAAAAGATCTTCTCCTCCTTCTTCAATTCACAGGTTAAATTATTCTTATTAGCGTACTTTATATCTAAGGGCTTGGTTGTCAGGAAAAAATCTCCCATGACATGTGCAGGTGCTATCTTATTTAACTCAAGTATTACAGGGACTTTAGAAAAGATTGTATCTACATTGGAATAATAGTAATCCAGTTTACCTGTTCTATACAACAAACTCGATAAGACACTACAAGTCACACCATATGCTAAAGGAAGGTGATGGTAGGTTACACCTTCTGAGACAGACAATGGTAACTGTATACACATATAACAGTCACTCACATCCATTGTTTCCACATACTCGTAGAGTAATTTGGTGAAAACATTCAGGGAAAAGTTAATAACTGATCTATTGTGATGCAAACTACTAGCATCTATTTGATCCAGGTGAGTAATAGGAGTTTGCTTAATGTCGGTGTCTACTTTTGGATTTGACAAATTGTTAGGACGAGGTGTATCTTCTTTTATCAGATGTAAAGGTATTACAATTGTTAATATCACCCAAAACACTATTAGTATACAAGTAAGACACAAACAAGCTTTATAACACCTACGCATACAACTACATCTAGGTCTTGTTACTTGTATATTTGCCACAGTAAAATTAATCTTAATAAAGTTCTAATGGATTTTTCTAAAAATCTATTTCAAATATATTCTACAAAAAAAATCAAAAATGTACTGTGATCCCACACTTCAAAGGCTTTCTTCTTTACCCCTTCTTTTATTTTAACTAATCCAATCTTCCCAGGACGTCTTCTGGATCTTCAGAAATTTTCTTCAATCGACAATGTTGCACCTTAATTTGTTTACAGTCTCTTAAGGTGGATTTAAATCACTCTTTTCTACCTGCTCGTTGTCAGTGCTGTCTCTTTCTTTGCTTAGATCTTCTTCTTCAATCTCCTCCAACACTATGTAGGTCCAGTCAGGTGGCTTGAACTTTTTGTTTGGTTTTCTCACTCTCTTTGGTCGCAGCACTGATTTGTCATCTGACTCTCTCTGTTCTATCTGACTTGAAACTTCATTTATCTGTTCTGGCCTATTCTCCGGTCTTCCTTTCACTACCCTGTATTTCAATCTTTTAACTCCGCTTGGCCAATGGTCGTCTTTCCTTGCCCTCTTTGGTTGAACTACTTCTTTTTCTTTATTCAATTCGTATGTTCATTTCTTTGCACCTACTCTGAGTTTGCTTTCTTCTTCATTTTCTTTTTCTTCTTTTGTATTTCTTTCACCTATCTCCGTTCTACACTATCCCTCTTCATCTAAAATTTGTGTTTCTTCTTGTTCAACAGCAGTTTCCTCAGTCCCAGTAGCTGGTGCCTACCTTACTTGACTTGTGCTAGGCCATTCATCATCAAACTGTTCTTCAGAGTCCTTTGGTTTAGATTCACCAGTTTCAGAGTCTATTGCTCTAGCCTCACCAGTCTCTTGTACTTCGGCTTCTGATTCCGAGCTCAAACTTGAGATCTCCAGATGCCGCTCTACTGGTTTTTCAAGTGGACTTGGGAATCGCTGAGTATGACTGGCGTGGATCCAATTTGGTAAGCCAGCACACTTTACTGCTGTAGTTGTCACCAATATGACCTGATAGGGTCCTTCCCAGCGGGGCTCTAGGCAAGTTTTTCTTCTATGCCTTTTCACGTGAACCCACTCACCAGGGCTCAGGTCATGGGCTTGAGTCTGCTGGGTTGTGGTCGCGTCTGCTCCAACCTGATGAAGCACAGAACGTACCACATCAGCCAACCCTTTGCAATAGTCAAGGATGAGATCATCAGATATATTTATCAATTTGTTGGCAGGTATAAATGCTTGTCTCATTGCTGTTCCCATCAAGATCTCATGAGGACTCAATCCTGTCTTTCTGTCGGGAATGCTTCTGATACTCATCAAAACTATGGGTAAAGCGTCAGGCCAATTCAGTGCTGTGGATTTACACACTTTTCCTAACCTGTCCTTGATTGTGCCATTTATCTGCTCTACTATTGCAGAAGCCTCTGGATGATAGGCACAATGAAGTTTTGGTTGAATGATCAATGCCTCACAAATCAGTTTGATTGTTTCACTAGTGAAATGTGTTCCTCTATCTGTTTCCATAGTGACTGGAAAACCATATCTAGGAATGTATTCCCTCAACAGAAGTTTTGCCACTGTTAAACTATCATTCCTCCTTGTGGGATAGGCTTCTACCCAACGGGAAAACAAACACACAATGACTAAAACATACTTGAGCTTGTTACACGGGGACAACTCAATAAAATCGAGTTGTAGTCTGGTAAAAGGACCTCCTGCTCTCCCTATTGTTCCCAGACTAACTACTGTTTTTCTTCCTGGGTTTTGCTGTTGACACATCAGGCATCTTTGACAGAGACTCTCTGCAATGGTCCTATACCCGTTTCCGTAAAACCTTGAAGACCTGGTTGTTTAACCAATAATTCCCCCCAAGCCTCAATCATCCCAGCCAGTCCACTATGGCGCCGGGAAACCCTTTTTGGGTAGCTGTTGCGCCTTACAAATTTAACTAATAAATAAATAAATATTAAACCACTTTTGTTTGAATGATCTGACCATAGCGTCTCGGCCAATGTGTGTCATTCCATGATACATCCTTGCCATGTGAGAAAGTAAACTATCTGGCATGACTGGTCTCCCATCAATGTACACCCATACACCATCATCTGCTCATCTTCTACATCCTGCCTTTTCCCATTCCAGTTTCTCTTCTTCACCTGCCTCTTCCTGCAATTGTCTCACTTCATCCCATGTTTCAATGGTGTTAGTAAACATAAGTTGACAAGCCGTATTTTCTTTTGTTTTTCCCCGATTTATGGAAGTCTGATTCTTTGCACAATATTGTGCTACTTGGCCAGCAAATCTGTTGCCTTGAGTCACATAATCATCTCCTGACTTATGTGCGGCACTTTTGACCACTGCAATTTGTTTTGGCAATTGCAATGCTTCGAGCAACTCTTTTACAAATTGACTATTCCTGATGGGGGACCCCGAAGAGGTCAGGAATCCCCTCTGCATCCATAGTTCTCCAAAGTCATGCACAATGCCAAAGCCATATTGGCTATCTGTAATTATAGTCACTTTCTGACTTCTTCCCAATTTGCAGGCTCGAATTAGAGCCACCAATTCGGCGACTTGTGCAGATTTTACCCCTTTTAGACAGGATGCTTCCAGGATTGCCGCTACAGTACATTGTCAGCATTCCGTCCATCATTTGTTTGCTGTAACACTTTTCGCCCTAAGTGGGATGGGTATACCCAGACGTGGGTCCCTTGCTCACTGTGCCACTGGATTCAACCTACCCTGGCTGAAGAAGGGTGACATACCCTGAAACCGGTCCCAGGATGCTTGTTTCCGGTCCAGGGTGGACCTGGGCTGGCAGTTCGGTCTGGACTGTTCCCATGGGGCACAGGGTCAAGACTGATTTGCATATGGCTGGGTCCAAACTGGGGTGGCGTAGTGGGCAAAAGAACGATGGATTTAACCCAGATCTTTTGACTGGGGGAGAATGTTTGCATTGTCAGCATTCCGTCCATCATTTGTTTGCTGTAACACTTTTCGCCCTAAGTGGGATGGCTATGCCCAGACGTGGGTCCCTTGCTCACTGTGCCACTGGATTCAAGCTAGCCTGGCTGAAGAAGGGTGACATACCCTGAAACCGGTCCCAGGATGCTTGTTTCCGGTCCAGGGAGGACCTGGCCTGGCAGTTTGGTCTGGACTGTTCCCATGGGGCACAAGGTCAAGACTGATTTGCATATGGCTGGGTCCAAACTGGGGTGGCATAGTGGGCAAATGAACAATGGATTTAACCCAGATCTTTTGACTGGGGGAGAATGTTTGCATTGTCAGCATTCCGTCAATCATTTGTTTGCTGTAACACTTTTCGCCCTAAGTGGGATGGGTATGCCCAGACGTGGGTCCCTTGCTCAAAATGCGATGCAGCGCACGCAATGAAATTCGTTTTATTTATATAATTGTTTACTTACCTCCGTTCATCCATATTCCGGTGTTTACTACCCCCCACCCTGCCCCTCCCCCGCCCCGCCTCACCGCCCCACTGAACTCCCTCCACGGGCCGCTACTGGTCCCAAGGATCATCTCTTCCAGATCTACTCTCAACTTACTCTCATCTATAGGTTGTGGCTGTGTTTTTCTCCTTTGTAACCCTTTCACCCAATCATCTAACTCTTCAGGTGTCAGACCTATTGAAACTTCACTTCTTGGATTTCCCTCCAGCTCTATTCTTTTTGGGTGTAACTGCATTACTCCTCTAAGTGTTTCATTTACTGTTAAATTAGTCGGAGATGTTGACCTAGTGGCGGTAGTGGGCTGTTCACTTTGAACACTTGCGGTGTTAATTCTACTGCTAGCTGATGTTACGGCAGAATTTAGTGGGATAGTCAAAGAAGGTTTATGGATAAGTCCATTTTCAAATACAGGTATTGCCGGACCTATAGTTACTGGCACAGTTATTGCATCTATCTTCGTATTCATCTGATTTAATTTTTCAACTAATTCTTTGGTCTTTATTGCCAATTCTTCTTCTTTTTCCTGCACTACATTGCTTACAGTTGGAACTAGTGTCGTTTGAGGTGTCATTGGGGTTTCCATTGATGGTGCATTTGGTGTCACCATCGCCGGATTTTCCTGATAAGGGGGTGGTCGTTTAACTAACATATCATCCAGTAGCTCATCAGAGTCATTTGGGTTATATCCATAACCTAATGGCTCTAAATGTTTCCTTTTCTCCTTGCATTTGCTTCCTGCAGTCTCTCCTACAGTTAAAACTGGATACAATCCTTCAGTTATATCTCCATTTCTCCATCTCTTCATTCTGTCCTCATGCCTTTCATCATGAAATCTTCCAAACATAAATCTATTAGTTCTGCCACCTCTATGTCTTTCCCTTTCATACATTTCATCTTCCCACTCTACTAATGCTTCAAACTGTGTTGGTCTAGGTATTGGATCTAATGTCATCATCTTGTCTCTCAAATTGCGCAAAACTGCCAAATTAAAAGAACCATGCTCTCGAAAAGCTAGCACACCATCATTCTTCGTATATTCTACCCAATTTTCTAACCAAATGCATGTGTGATAACCATACTTCAACATCATATAAGACGCTGGTGACTTCAGTGGAGGGATAGGAACTCCTTCTCTCGTTATTACGGGTTTGTCTTTTTTAAAGAACTTTTTAATTTTGCCAAACAAATTCAATTTCTCCTATTTTGGTTGTTCGAAATACATTTTTGCTAATTATCAACAATTTTACTCAAATCCAAATATTCGACAACACAATCCGCTATGATTCACCAATCAAATTCCTTTTCTTCCCTAGGCACCTGACCAATGTCAGCGCGACACACTCTAACTCTCCAATCGGAGCTTTCTGCGTCCCTGCTATTCTGTCCAGTGCCAGCGAGGCTCACACCAACCAGCCAATCTGAGCTTACCTTGCCTCCGCAGTCTGACCAATGCCAGCGCGGCTTTTTGTGACGTCAGCCTCTCCTCTTACTGCTGACCCTCCCTTTACAAAAATTATCGGCACTTTTCTAAGTTCTTTTTCTTTACAATAACTTATTAGTCACAACATAAAACAATACCACATTGTCTGTTTACTAAATAAAGAGATCGTTTTTCACTTTAATGAATTTTCCTTTCAATACGGGCAAGTATAACAATTCCGCTATCCTTCCCTTCATTCAAGCTAGGGGAGGACCTGTTACTTCTTTAGGGATAAGGCCAAAGTTTCACAAGAGGACCTTTGGTTGAAAAGGAGGTCTCGCTACTCTTCTGGGGATAAGGCCAAAGTTTCACAGGTGGACCCTTTGCTATCTCACTCTTTTTCTACATACACACTAAATAGTCCCTAAGATAACACATAGGTGTTACCACTGTTTAGACAGACAATGCACCTATTTCCGTGTGATTTCACTTCTCACACTTTTCTTCTGCCTTATTTCAGGCTAACTTTCATTGCCGGCTTCCCAGATACCTTTCTGTACATGTGTTCCAAAAAACCTACATAGAAACGCAACACTAACTCACTTTACATAGAATGTTAAACACATAATCAATTATCAATAATCAATAAATAACCAAACTAATCAATAATAACCATCCTCTGCTACCAGAAAAACTGATCCAGCGCAACCCCTAATTCATGAACCAGGGACCAGGAAACTTATCACTCATAAACCATTTACCAAACAACGGGGCCCATCACACATTACCCATAAATGATCCCTGAAGACGGGCACTGGATTTAAGGGGGGTTTAATTTGTCAGTTTTATATATGTACAGTACTATACTTCACATTAATAACACATTTTATATATTCTTAGCTATTCTTAATTTCAACTGTCTTCTTTTGGTCGATGGACCATTAGTTGACGAGTTGATGGTGACTATGATTAACTAAACAGTTAATACTTTTAACTAAATAACCGTCGTTATCCAGTTAATAATTTTATCTCATTAAAATTAAATGCTCATAATTCAGATTGTCAGTGCACACACAAGACCACATACAAGAGAACAATTTATCAAGCAATGTAAACAAAATGAATCATTTGCCTCGACATCAAAGCGTGTGTAGGAATAGGGGAAGAGAAGGTACAGCAGAAATACTTTGCAGAAATATATTGCGAAATTAAAGCATTTAAGGAGGGTGATACCCACCAAAGAATCAGAAAAACCACTTCCTTGGCCGAGGTTGTGGCATGGGGTCCCCAGAGATAGGGTCAGAGGACAAAGTTAACAGGACAGATGCAGCTAAGTCTTGCAATAAACTGGCAGACAAAAAGATAATCTCCCAATCTATCTACCTTTGATCTAGTTCTCCTCGGACGCAGTCTCCTCCCAAGCACTCCCGCAACGTTCTCGTACCTAAGGTGCTCTCTGACTCGGTGCTGGTCCACTCTCTCTGTCTTGGTGCTCTCTCTCTCGATCTCTGTGTCTCGATGTTCACTCTCTTGATGCTCTCTATTTTCTGACACACCCCAAATTGGGATATCAGTTATACCTTAATTCCTAGCTCACTATCTTACAATGTTGCAGTGTCAGTAGAAACTTGGCCTGTGATTGGTTGACACGGGTTATATTAGGGTCTCCTCATCAGGTTCTCATCGCAAATCCATCCCATACCGGTCTTAACAAAGGAAGTATTAAGGATAAATACAATCGTATACAACTAATATCAATAGTTATACATTTTGCAACATTCTCGTATTATGACATCCGTTTCACATTCAAATTGCACGTAGTGATGGCAGTTCCCACAGTCGCTGTCGCATCTTGGCACGTAAACAATAGGACACAGGTCAACATGGCCTTCACACGGATTACATCAGCTGGTGCACTCTGCAGTTCGTAAGCAGGCTGAGCATTCGGCGCATGCGTCTTTCGTACAGACCAAGACAACCACATGCTGGTTCGGACAAGAGGCCATTTTCATGCAGGCCCAATCTCGTACTAAAGTAAATAAACACAAAAGAATATTAATTCATGAAATAAAACCCATTATGTTTACCTCCCACCATACTAATACCCTGTATCAATTATTTCCTAGCGAAAGCTATTAATTTAAAGCAACTTTATTGTTATTCGTGCACAACATGTAAAATGTGCAATGTACAACATAGCATAATCATGCATTAGTACAATTTTTCAAAGCGCAAACAGTTAATACGTACTCATGCCTTCATGGTTTAGTATATTAGGTAAAATGCGTTTGCCCCATGTGTGTGTGTGTATTCAGGGTTGGTTAGTCCATGCAGACAATGCATTATTATGGGGTTTCTTAATTTCATGAGGATGTATTTTTGCAAACCTCACTCGATCACAACACAGGTATTCATTATCAGATATACACTAAAAGGTCAGTTTTTTGGTCATACTCTCTAAGGTCTGTATGCAATCAGCATTCCACTAAGATTTTTTTTTAAATTAACAGTTTTTTATTAACACTGTATTAACACAAAGACACGCTATTGTTTATGTAAAGAGAAATCATACTATTCAAGATTACAGATTGAATATAGCTGATGTAGGCCTGAATTTTAAAATGGTCTTTGCTTTGCGACACCTGAACATGAAATTTCTAGGCTTGCTGGAATTATAATTAGCGAACACTATGTTCTTTTTCCTCTTTTCTCCAGCTGTGAAGAAATGTTTTCTTTTCTTCGTGATTATTAAGGAATGTTTTAATGAATAGCACATTCTAGAAGACACATGCAGCGTGCTGTCTGATCCATATATTTTATCTTGTTACTGATAGTGGAAGTTTGAAGGAGGCAGAGAAGCCTGTATTGTGACTAGTCCTGAGAACCTAATGAACATTTAGGACCTCATTACGATGTCGGTCGGAAAGCACTCCGACCTACTCCTTGTCGAAATCGTTTCTGATCGACTCGGGTTCGGGGAGTCCGACCGACCAATTACGATGGTTCCAAACACCGTTCGGTCGGACTCCCATTGACTTCAATAGTGGAGAGGTGTGGTGCAGCGGCCAGGGCAGCTGACTTCGGAGCACAGGGCTCACGGTTAGATCCCCGGCTCCGGCGGCAGCTCAGCACCATGTGACTCTGGGCAATAGCTCACTTAATTTCCACTCCGGCCCCCAGCGCCTTGAGACCCGTAAGGGTGAGTAGCTGCGCTATATAAAAACGGACTTTAAAAAAAAAAAAATTAGCCTGTGTTCCCTACCGACAACACCAGACTCCCATTGAAGAAAGGGGTGGTTGCAGAAAACCTTGCACCCTGTGGTGGGCACCTCATGGTTACTGCCACACTGTGCATGGTTGAAAGAGGGGTCCCATGGGTACCCCCACGGGCCCCAACCAGAGGCCCAAGGGCGAAAGGGGGCCTGCCACGGGCCCCCAAAGTCAGTTTCCGACTCCCGTTCCGTGTCAGATAGACCGATTAGGAACGGCTGTCCAAATCCAACATCGAAATACGTCAGTTGGAAACGCGGTTCGTAGACCTGTACGAACAGACAGACCAAACGGTTACCTTCTATCATAATCGGTCAGTCGGAAAAGTTTCCGAGCCGGTCAGAAACATGGGTTCCGGCTCGGGTTAGGAAAATCCGAATGCCATTCGGAGCCTTTCCGACCGACATCGTAATGAGGCCCATAGTTGTGTCATTTTGTTTTCTCTCAGAGTGAGATAACTAATTTTCCTTTTGAGGTAAATCCATGCTGATACTTCCTCTGATTTATAAAGCTTTGACTTAATTTGAACTTCACATAATTTTATGCATTTGTATTCAGATTATTAATGAATACTAACTTGATGATTTTGCCTTCTGTAAACCACTATCTTTGAATAAACCTTTATGGTTTGAAAATAAAATTCTCTCTGTCTTTCATGTAGAGACGAATGTATTGATTTGTTGACCAGGCTCAGCTGTGGAGCCCCAAAATCCTTAGGGTATTAACACCACTCCTGGTCTATCGAGAGCAGCACTTTACGGTCCCTGAATTCGCACAAAGAAAAGCACTAACACCACCATGGCAACTCAGAATATTATCTTCCAAAAACTGATCAAATGAATGCCACTGTGTTCTGTACTAAACTGAATATGCAAGCACGGATTTTTGTTCTGTGTTTGGTGAGTAAATTTGCTTATTCAATATGTTGTTTCTCTATGATCTCTGATACAACAAGGTGTTGGTAATGACATTTAGGTTTTAGCCAAAAATCATGCCTTTAATTTTATAACTTCAGAGTATTATGTAGGGTGGGTGTTGTTGGGTCTCACACCAGCAATAAATAAAAAGCGAGGTTGAAACAGATTCCTTCCTGGCCCTTTATTCATGTACTGAACTTTACGGGCAAAAACACTGATAGATTTCTCAATAATGTCTGTAAAATCCTTAAAGTAATTCATGTCAGTGATGCAGTCTCTGGTTACATTTCATATGCTAGCTATACTTCAGCTTGCATTCACTGACATTATTCACTAAATGGTGTGTTTCTGTAGTTTCTTTCTCCTTGAAACTTGTGAGCACTCGTATAACTCATACTTTTAAGTGAGTCTGGGTGACTTTAGGTTGTAGTAGTGGTAACGCGAGCAAGAAGGGGCATAATTGAGAGTTCTTGAGTTGAGGCTGGAAGCAGTGCAGGTTACTCCTGGTTCTAAACGGTGAGTGATAAAGATGTTCAGACACCATCCTTGTCATTTGCCTCTCTACAGACAAGTGTACTTATCATTTTCTAGGAAAGAGTGTGAAGGAGCTACACAGCGGTCAGAAATGTTGAAATGCATTGACAGCAACCAAAGAGAAAGCATATGTTGTGATTACAGGTGAGGCGTGTGTGTGTGTGTGTGTGTGCACGTGCACGTGCATGTGTGTGTGTGTCGTTCCGTGTGTGTTTGTGTGTGTGAAAGAGAGACTGAGAAATGGCATGGGTAAAGGGAGGTGAAACAAGGATGTCAGTGCAGAAGAACAGGGTGAAAAGACAGCAATGAAGTGGGATGAAGTGTGAGATATGGAGATGGAGGATTTCAGTAATATGTGGGGAGGAAATGGGCATAAGTGACTAATAGAGGAAGATGCTGCAGAGAAAAGTGGTGTGAAGGAGAGAACAGGACTGACTGAGACACTTTGAAGAAGGCCAACTCTTTCACAGATATTAATATGATATAAAATAGAACATATTATTTAATTATAAAATATTTTAGTGATCTATTTTGAATTTAAAAATTGATGTAATAATATTTTTATTAAAATATAGCTCAATTATTTTAGTCAGTTCTATACATCACTTTCAATAATTATTAATGTATAGTACATTTTTCTTTCACAGGGAATTCACTTTTTTAATTTAAAATTCAGGAAAATGTTTGTTAATTTAATTTATTTCCATTAATTAAAGATCTATTTCAAAACTAAGTAAATAGTGTTGTACCATTTTTTGCTCTAAAAATATAACTTGAATTTATATTAATATGTAATATAAAATATTTATAAATGTTTATTTCCGAGTGAAGAAAAATACACACACATATATATATTCACTGAAAAAAACATAGGTTTTACAGGCGTTATAGTTAGAAATTAGCATTTAAAAAACCTTAGAAATTCACTGAAAAAACCATAGGTTTCAGGGACGTTATAGTTAGCTGTACATTTTACTCGTACAAAACCATAGAAATTCCACCGTTATAGTTAGTTCAGCTAACTATAACTCGCGCCCCCACAATGCACTGCTCATGACGTCACATATTACATCATTCATAGCATGGTCAGTGACATCACTGATGACATCACTGATGACATCATCCACGTGAAAATCTGATGCACCTCCTCACAGTCTAATATAACCTTTGATACACCCACTGTAAAATACAGACTACCATTTTCGAACCCATCAAGACACCAATACAGTTACTACATATGCACTCACTGATTCCTAGGTCTACACACACATCCACTCATTCACCCATACAATCACTTATACATGCAGTCGCTCATCAATACAGCACTATCATATGCACTCATACACCTATTCAGACACTCACACAAAGGTTTTATAAATGCTAATTTCTAACTACAATGTCCCTGAAACCTATATTGTTTTTAAGTAAATTTTAAAAAGACGTGCATACTTTTTGTAGTGAAAAACTAACTGTAACAGTAGTCTGTTATAAGTTATAATTTAACAATGTTTAAAACTTAATTAGCAGTAATTAACATATAAGTGTGGAAAAAGTGTGACGCAGCAGCTATGATACCTGACTTCGAACAACAGCGTTCACAGTTCGATTCCCGGCTCCAGCGGCACGTTAGCCCACCACTATGTCACTGTGGGCAACACCTTGCTTAATCTTCCCTACGCCCCGAGCGCCGGCACACTTTCCGGGGGTACCTGTACGCTTTACAAATGCTGGTATTTTTTTAATTTAAAACCATAGTGATGAGAAATATTAGCACATACTTTTTTTTTCTTCTATTCTGAACGATATTTTTTTTATATCTTCTATTTAGAATTACGGCAATTAATAGATGTTTTTAGTCACGAGAAAGGAAATGACACGGTTTGCCTGGTAACAGTTTTTAAGCTCTCCAACGTATGTACATATTAGGCAACTTATACTTATGAGAATCGAAAGCAAAACCTTTACCTCTTCACATTTTGTAACTTTTCCCAACACGTGCACAAGTGAAACAGTGAAAACGGGAGCACGTGTCAACTGTACAACGTGACATCTAAATGGGCGGAGCCGCATCTTCCTTCCATAGACTACTCAATAAACCAAAAAGTATATAAACCACACCCGTTGTTCGATTAGTTTCGTTTTTGCGAGTTATTTACGCGTGTCCATTCTGTGATGCAGGTTCCCTTTTCTAGCGTCGGATTCTTCTTTTGCGACAACAAAACATATTACGGAGTTGTAAGTTGTTTGATTATGGCATAGTAGATATTTATAATACGTAGCTATTTGTGAATATTTAAAGATTTGTATTACGAAAAAAGTGTTATTGGTTGTTTTTGCCATTTATATGTAATGTCAGCAGCTTGTATTGAGAAACACCCAGAATAGAGGAAACACTGGGGCATATTAGCAAGACCGGCGATAAAATTATCGCCGTTTTAGCGGCAGGAAACTGCCGCTAAAACAGCGATAATGGGCTTGCTAATATGCGTTATAGAATTCCAATAGAAGCCCAGGTTAGATGTGCATGGCATCTAACCTGGGCTTCTATTGAATTCTATAACGCATATTAGCAAGCCCATTATCGCCATTTTAGCGGCAGTTTCCTGCCGCTAAAACGGCGATAATTTTATCGCCGGGATTGCTAATATGCCCCCCTGTTCCTTTTCTGGCTCCTTTGAGGTTATATACTGTGACTATGTACATTGTAATAATCAGAGTATAGCAAACTTCAGAGGTGTTGGTGACCCGTCGACGCGAAGACTAAAGATTCATATGTAACGTAAACAGCTTCTCCTTCTTACTCTGTTTCCCCCCTTTGATCATGTACTGTGAATATGTATATTATAAGATTCACAGTCATTATGATCTGAGAGGAGTTTATGAGCCGTCGGCGTGAAGACGAAAGATTTCGAAGTTCCGTAAAAAAAAGCTTTGAACATATTCACCGCTGAAAAATATTTCGTTATTGATCTTGTTTTGTGTTTATGACTTTATTTTCCTTTTCCTTTTTTGTGTGGCATCAGTGAAACTCTCTATATTGTAGTAGAGTGTCATATTTTCTCACAAGAGGAATTGGAGATTTTTCGCCGCCAGGAGTAAACCATCTGAAATACAGCTTACTGACCTTTATAAGTTACTTGATCAGATATTTTTACAGTGAGAATATTTTTCGAAATTGCAGTTTAAAAAAGATTGTTTACATAGATACTTTTTTACTGAATGCCTTTGATAAACCCTACATTTCTTAATTGATATTTTCGTATTTCTCTTTTTCTTTGTTGTGGTTCCTATTCTCGTTCTCCCTATAGAATATATAGGAATAGTATTGTATATATTACTACTTTCCTATATATTCTTAAAGGAGTACGTGATCTGTTAGCAGAACAGTGAGCGACCTCTAAGCACTACGACAAAACTTTCCCGACTTCTACAGAATAGAGATTGTAAAAATTTAGTTTTTTTGTTGTGCGCCTTATTCTTCTTCTCCTGTGGAATACTATAAACTCACCCTGTACATTTTAATACTGTGAACTTATAGTACTTCAAAGGGGTTGGAGATCTATCTGTGCGAGACATTAACAACATATACTACAGTTATTTCCGTTGATAACTTACTACCTCACAGTTTGTAACACTGCTAATATTTTATAAAATAGTGGTCCCTAAAAAAATATTGTATACATAGTGCTTTATTTAATGTTTTGATGAAGCGTACATTTCTAGGTAATATGACGTCATTTGTGTTTAACTGTTTTTTACTTGTTATTGTTGTTGTGACCTGAGATGATGTAGTGCGGGAGTGTTTCTTGTAGCACTTCTTTTCTACTTTATCTAAAAGTAACTGATGCCCTCTTATATTAACAAGAATATGGGGCAACACTTTTACAAACTATAGGCGACAAAAAAAGGAGGGTGTGGCCACGCTTAAGGGATATTTTATGAATTGGGTTTTTATTTGTCACCCCTCTGATATATACAGCTACACTTTCCTAAGAAAGTATATTTGTGATTGCTTAATAAAAACTGTTTCAAACCTAGACTGAATTTTTTGCAGCGCAACCACACCTACTATTTTGCTGCAAGGAAATAGCACTACCTGCAACAGAAGTAAGCACTGCACTATTACTATACATTATAAGTAAACATTGCTCCCGAGAAGTAGCTTACTCAGAACCTTATTTAAATAAAGACCGCAACAGCGCGCTTTCTTTTTCAACCCCCTCCTCCATATTATAATATTTGCTCCAAAGATGTAGCACTCCCCGTCAGAAAAGTAAACACCACATTATAAATAAATACTGCTCCTGTGAAGTATCCCACCCGCTGACTTAATAAAAAGAAGACCGCAACACACTGTTATTTTCCAGATGTGATTTGTAGGCCCCACGCAAATTATATAAATGTCCCTTAAAATATATAAAAAACAATTTTTACCTTCAAAGTCCCTGTCCACCACCTTGTGACCACTGTACAGAGTTAATAGTGTTCCTACCCTCCCCTCTACTACTTTGTTTTCCCGTACTCCTTTGAAGTGCATCACAAAATGGCTGACAACAGTGAACCGTTCACACCCAATAAGGAGCAAACTTGTACTCGGAACACTCTAGTCAATAAAATGTCCATGGTGTTCCGCAGAAGGGGAGGGAATGGCTGCCATCACTTCTACTTTTAATGCTTCACAGCCAATGAACATTAAGCTTGGGAAGGTCCTCTTTGGAACACGTTAGCCAATCAGATGTCCTTGCTACTCCGCGGAGGGGAAGGGAATGGCTGGAAACACTTCTACTTTCAATGTTTCGCAGCCAATGAACATTAAGCTCGTTGTTGCAACACCTCAGCCAATTAAACGTTAATTTTGTTCCACGCACAGGGAGAGAACACGCCCTCCCACATAATATTACATTTCCTCTAACAAAGTGACACTATCCGTGATAAAAGTGAACACCACATTATAAGTAAACATTACTCTGCATTATATTAAAGGAAGGCCGCAATACGGCGCATTGTTGTTTTCCCGATATGATTTCCACAGCCTACTGAACATTGCCGCAATACCGCGCATCATTGTTTTGCGGACGTGATTTCCACGGCCTACGCAACATTCACACTACCTGTGTGTGCACCCTACACACTTCTTGTCGCAATACGGCGCATTATTTTCCCGACGGGCTTTCCAGAGCATACGCAACTTTGCCGCAATACCGCGCACCGTTGTTCTGCGGACGTGATTTCCACGGCCAACGCAACATTCAAACTCCCTGCCTCTGCACCGTACAGACTGCTTAAAGTAACTCCACAGTGTTCCTACTATACCCTCTTATACAATTTTTCTCTTTTTTTCCCCCTACTCCTTTCAAGTGAGTCACAAAATGGCTGCCAACACTTCCTAGTTTCAACCGTTCACAGCCAATGAGCCGCAAGCTCGTGCTCGTAACCCCTCAGCCAATCAGATGTCAGAATTCTCAAATATAGATATCTGTATAATTTGATATTTCTCAAATACTACTGAACGGATTAACCCCATTTAAACAAAAGCGTGCTTTCTGGACCAAGACCTTTCTCTATGCCAAATTTGGCATAATTCCGTTCAGCAGTTTGACCTGTAGTCTTGTCTAAAGTTTCCTATGGAAATTGCAAGGAGAAAACCTGTTTTGGGACCCCCTTTTTTCTCAGCCCCCCCTTGACCAATCACCCCCAAACTTTGAAGATAGGAACTGATCTAAAAAAGAAACTTTTTGGAAAATTTCGTAAAGATTCGTCAAACGACGCCAAAGTTATAAGCACATGAAAAAATGCTTTTCCTATGGAAACGTGGTCCTAACTATAACTACCTACTGGCGACCGCCAGTAGGTAATATATATACATTTGTGTATATATATATATATATATATATATATATATATATATATATATATATATATATATATATATATATATATACACAAATGTATATATACATATATGTATACAAGCTCCAAGTTCCCAATGGGTAATCGTACCCAATGAATAGGAAGCACTCGCGGGGGTGAGTTCTGTAAATCTTATTTTTGAACTCGTGCAGCAACAAACAGACGCGTTTTGGCAAACGCCTTCCTCGATGTTTATCGCGCGTGCCAGAGACCACCCTTATTTTAAACAGTACTTGCGATGCAATTGTCATCAAATTGGGGATGATTGAATTGATAAGCGATTAAGTAATTGGTCCCATATAAGGCCCATCAAGGGCACGATAGCTACATAGGATTTTGGCCATACCAATCTACGTTAAAAAAAGCGGCCAGTAACATCTTTCAAAGATGGTGGACATGAGTCAGGAGAGTTAGCCCATTCAGGGCATGATCAACTGTTCGAATGTAACTCTTGTAAATGATGCCACATAAGGCCCAATCAGGGCGAGATGTCATATTGATGTAATGAATAATGTGAAACCAACATAGTAAAAATGTGATTGTGGCAAGCGTAACATTGAAATCCACTGTAATGACTCATAACATAGCATCGTTCCAAAATGGCAGATTTAGTTGAAAGTAGTTTCTTGTCCTTCGTTAATGTTAATGCACGCAAGCACTGTTTAAAATAAGGGTGGTTTCTGGCACGCCCGATAAACATCGAGGAAGGCGTTTGCCGAAACGTGTCTGTTTGTTGTTGCACGAGTTTGAAAATGAAATTTACAGAATCACCCCGCGAGTGCTTCCTATTCATTGGGTATGATTACCCGTTAGGAATTTGGAGCTTGTATGATGATGCGGGTGCACCTCCGCGGTAATAGCACCCGTCCGTGAGTGCACTGTCTAAGGTGACAAGCGAGCTGGAGATTGACTGCGGTGCACCGCTGCTGCGATCCTCGGCATCTAGGCATTGTATGAGGTGATATCAGCCATGACGGGCAGTGGACTGTGGGAGAGAAAAAAAACACGGCACATCGGAGCATCCGGCAGTGAAACACCGACCGGTAAGCCATTTTAAGTTCCCTCTGGCTTACGATTGACAGCAGCAGGATGAGGAGGTTAGAGGCAATTTTCAATTAGTTAAAAGAACACTGGATTAAAAAACATCATGTTTTGTGAATCGGAGCGCCGTGAAGCGGCATATAGTATTTTCAAGAAACACAATATTACTAAATTGGAGATTGGGGAGAAGGAGATACAAGCGAAATCTAACCTGGCTTCCAAGTTTGCATCCCTGGAGCGTTTGTACGAACGTAAAATACGCAAATGGTGGGAGGCAACCTCCCTACAAAACTATATAGAGGTAAAGAGAGTCCCAAGGGGGCTCAGAATCTACACCGTACCTGCGTACGAGAACCCCGATCCCCTCCTGTTGGAGGAGTGGGCTGAACATACGGCCCAGTCATGCCAAGGGATGCTGGCGATACTGGTAAAGTTTGCTTGGAGTGACAGGGACCAGGCGCTAAAAGATATTGGCGCATTGGAAGAGGAGATCGAGAGGGACAAAGACAAAGCAAAACAAGAGGAATTAAGGGAACAAATAAAATACCGATTGAAAACATATGAACAAAAGATCAAACAACGTAAACAAGAAAAATTCAACAGAGATGAAAAGGATTAAGCGCACGGCAGGGTACTGACCTTCGCTAGAAAATTTGATATACCAAGAAGGGAATTACTGACAAGGAGAACACATCCCATTGCTGGATCTAAGGAAACCTCAGAGTCAGACATAATGGACAATGAACAGTCAAGCGAGGAAAGCACAAGCCGAGCAACCCTGAGCACGTGGAAGACTCCTTTTCACGAGGAGTTTCGGTTGATCCGACAATCGTGGCAAAGAGGAGGCAGGGGGAAACCACCAGACCGAAGACCCACAGAAAAACAAGGCGAGAGGGCTGGAGGTATCACAAGCAACAGGTCACCACCGGTGACAAGGAGCAAGAAGTTCACCAACAGAAGGAAGTAAATAAGGACAACCTCACTATCGTGAATCTGACCCCTGAAATTCTATCAACAACAGAGGTGTCAGTATTAGAACTCGGCCTATCCTTCTGTCCCCAGAAGAAAATGGAATATACCCAGACTCGAATTGACTTGTTCAAATTTACCCGCAAGCTAAAACTACATAAGTACTTTAAATTGAAACCCTCAACTACCAAACCGAAAAAATCTGGTCATATACAAACGGCGACAAACATTCTAACAGGAAAGGACCTAGAACCCATGGAAATACTGGAGACCCCACGCTCAGAAGAACAACTAAAGAAAAATCCAACAAGAAATTTGACCCAACAAATTGCCTTGGCAGGGGTGGAGCAAAGCAGTGGGTTCAGTCCTTTCAAGCCTGCATCGCAATTCTTACCACAGATGCCGGGGAATGCCATTGACGTTTTCTCAGACTCTGTGAACAGAGACCTACTACGTCTGAGACAACGGAAATACAACAAAGATTCAGGAAAGAGAAATTTCTCAAAGGACCAACAGTTGGCTTTGGAAAATCTACGTGAACATAAATCAATAGTCTGCAAACCGTCAGACAAAGGCGGAAATATTGTTTTACAAACATGTGAACTATATGATATGGAAGCCAAACGACAACTGTCAGATGAGAACTGTTATATAAAAATCAATGAGAACATTTACAATCAAAGCATCACAGCTTATCATCAGATGACACGGAAATGGTTCGAGAGAAATATGTTGGAAACCGACGAGTACTTCTATCTTCGGTGCTTGCATCCGATAACACCTACATTTTACCACCTTCCAAAGATTCACAAAGATAACGGAAATCCTCCAGGTCGACCAATTGTTTCCTCCCAAGGGAGTTTAACTGAGCATTTGTCCACTTATATAGATCATTTCCTTTCACAACTGGTGGTGAAATTAACATCTTACATCAGAGATACAAAAGACTTCCTCAGACACATTAATGAAGTGAAGAAGGAAGAAGGCTTTCAGCTTATGGTTCTGGACATATCGAGCCTATACACCTGCATAGCCCACGAAGATGGACTAAGAGCAACGCAGTTTTTCCTGGGGAATCGTCCGCTGAAATTTTCAGAACATAATGCCATGTTAATTGACTTCATTGAGTTCTGTCTCAATAGTAAAAATTTTCTTTATCAAGACCAATATTTCAGACAGGTTTTGGGGATCGCCATGGGCACCTGCTACGCCCCCAGCTACGCGAATTTATTCGTGGGCTGGTGGGAGGAGCGGGTGGCCTGGGCGACATCCAACAACCAATGGTCATCCAATATAATATCGTGGCATCGTTACATCGATGATCTTTTTATAATTTGGAGGGGGTCATCAGAATCAGCGAGATCGTACAATGATGTTTTAAACTCAAATGCAGTGCATTTTAAATTCACGGGGGAAGTGAGTTCCCAGTCAGTGAACTTTTTAGACTTAAGAGTTTATTTCTCAGAAGGTAAACTGTGTACCATGCTCTATAGGAAGCCGACAGCGGGAAATTCCACGCTCTATGCCACCAGCAGTCATCCTCGGAAACTCGTCAGCAGTATTCCTTATGGCGCGCTTCTAAGACTAAAAAGGAACAACACAAAAGAACAGGATTTTGAATTAGCTGCCAAAGAATGTAAGGCACGATTCAACTCCTGAGGGTACAGTAATCAAATTCTAAGACAGGCCCTAAAAAGAGCTAATTCTGTACCAAGGGCAGAGTTATTAAAAGATACATTGAAAAACACTAAGGACATTGAGAAGTTCAGAATGATTACCACTTACTCGGAGGAGGCAAATGAGCTAAGGAGAATCCTACAAAAGAATTGGCACATATTGAAAACAGATTGTGTCATAGGTCAAGACATACCATCTAGTCCCCTGGTCACATTTAGAAAAGCTTGATCCCTGAAGAACAGCCTGGTTCATAGCCATCGGGTGAAAGAAGCAGTGAGGTCAATATTGGCCCCACTTAATGGCTTCTTTCCCTGTGGGAAATGCAAGGCTTGTTGTAAAAGCAATAGAGTCCTCTCCTTTAATATCCCGGGATTGGACAAACCTAAACGTATCAACAAATTTATGACGTGTACAACACCTTACACTGTCTATTGCTTGAGTTGTCCTTGAGGACTTAAATATATCGGCAGCACGATACATCCTACCAAAGTCCGCATATTAGGGCATATGAGGGCCATCACAAATGGAGATGCAACATATCCGGTGGCCAGACACTTTAGCAAAGAGCATCATAAGAACAGGGATCTTCTAATCTTCTTTTGCATTGACCATATCCCCGTGAACCAGAGGGGGGGGAGGGGGCAGGATCCTGAGACTAAGGCGATTAGAATCTCACTATATTATTGATCTACAGACAAAAGCCCCCAAAGGGATGAATAGCAGCGAAGAATTAGCAGTCCATCTTGGAGAATAGAACAAATTAAGAGTTATTATGAATCTAAGTGAGACAAAGACATATGAGTAAAATGTAGAAAATGCTGTAATCCCTCATTGAAAAAGAAAGAAGAAAAAATAATTTCTTTTAGTCTTCTCTTCCTTTTCTCTCTTTCTTTCTTTCGTTTTCTCTTTCTTGTGCTTTGTTTTTCTTCGTCTTTCTTTTCTTTTCTTTTCTTCCTTTTCTTCTTTCTCTTCTTTCTCTCCTTCTCTCTCTAGGAACATATAAAAT
This sequence comes from Calotriton arnoldi, assembly GCA_963921515.1. NCBI lineage: Eukaryota > Metazoa > Chordata > Amphibia > Caudata > Salamandridae > Calotriton > Calotriton arnoldi. Next base: position 1,532,212 of record CAWUFW010003081.1, read on the forward strand.
GTTTCCATTTGGAAAGTAGATGAATTGAATTGTGTTTATAATGAATGAATTTTCACACTTCCAATTTGCCACCTCTTATTCCATTTTTATGCATTACGGTGTAAATCTTGCGAGTGACACTAAGACCGTTATGATAAATTGTCATCAAATTGAGGTTGATTGAATTGATAAGCCAATATAGGGATTGGGTAATTGGTCCCATATAAGGCCCATCAAGGGCAAGACAGCTAAATATGATTGTGACCATGCCAATCTGTGTTCAAAAAATGGCCAGTAACATCTTTCAAAGATGGTGGACATGAGTCAGGAGAGTTAGCCCATTCAGGGCATGATCGACTGTTCGAATGTAACTCTTGTAAATGATGCCACATAAGGCCCATTCAGGGCGAGATGTCATATTGATGTAATGAATAATGTGAAACTAACATGGTAAAAATGTGATTGTGGCAATCGTAACATTGGAATCCACTTGTAATGACTCATAACATAACATCGTTCCAAAATGGCGTATTTAGTTGAAAGTAGTTTCTTGTCCTTCGTTAATGTTAATGCACGCAAGTACTGTTTAAAATAAGGGGGGTTTCTGGCGTGCCTGATAAACATCGAGGAAGGCGTTTGCCAAAATGCGTCTGTTTGTTGTTGCACAAGTTCAAAAATAAAATTTACAGAACTCACCGCCGCGAGTGCTTCCTATTCATTCGGTACGATTACCCGTTGGGAACTTTGAGCTTGTATGTTGACGCGGGTGCACCCCCGCGGTAATAGCACCCGTCCGTGAGTGCACTGTCTAAGGCGACAAGCGAGCTGGAGATATATATATGTAAATATAAATATATATATATATATATACACACACACAGACATATATATATATGTATATATATATATATATAACCTACTGGCGGCTGCCAGTAGGTAGGTATAGTTAGGACCTAGTTTCCATAGGAAGAGCATTTTTGTTTTGGCAATAAATTTGGCGCCGCTTGACAAATCTTCACAAAAACTGTTGAAATATTTACTTTAGTCGGTTCAGCTGCTGTTGTGAACATTTGTGGGTGATCTATCAAGCGGGGGCTGAGAAAAAAGTGGGTCCCAAAGCACGTTTTCCCCATGGCAATTTTGACCACAGCTACAATCCGAACCGGAATTACACCAAATTTGGCAGAAAGCTAGCTCTTAGTCCAGAAAGCATGCTTTTTGTGATTTGATGTAATCCGTTCAGTAGTTTTCGAGGTATTAAAGGGCAAAAAAAATATAGATATCTAGGGATGCGGATCCTCCGCGGATCCAACAGACCCCCCTCCAGACAACTGATTGGCTGACAACACTTCTACTAGGAAATGCTGGCAGCCATCTTGGAACTCAGAGTGAAGTCGAGTCCCAAAACAAATGTACAGAATAAAGAAAGGGGGCAGGGTAGGAATACCCTGACTCCCTAAGAGCCATGGCGGGGTCCCAAACAGACCCTGCCGGGGGTTAAAAGCCTTTTTTTAAATTCCATTTTGCAATGGATTCGTGAGTGGATCCGCGGATAAGTTGATAAATTGAAAAAAAAAAAGAATTGCGTCTTTTTCAGGAAGCACCTGGGTGGGCCAAGTCCTGGGGGCATGTAAAAACTAAAGGAGGGGGTGTGCGTATAAAACTCCTGGGACCACCACCTCCCTGGTGTATTAATAGTAAAATATGTGGGAGGCGACAAGCAACCCCCACAGCCCCAGAGACTGCCACCTCCCCAGGGCTATATATAGACAAATGAGGGTGGGTGCCCAGACCCCAATCAGGCCCGGGTACCCCCACCTTCCTGGGGCTACATATACAGAAATGGGGTGGCCTCTCGGACCCCCTTGGGCCTCGGGGACCACCACCTCCCTGGGACTAAATTAAAAGACATGGGGGCCTCATAGACATCCCGTGCCCCAGGGACCACCACCTACCTGGGGCATAATTTAAAAAGAGGGAGGGCCCCTCTCCTGGGCAATATATGGCCCCAGGGACCACAACCTCCGTGGGGCAGGCCCTATGACAAAAAAAGGAGGGAGGCCATGTGTGCCCCCCTCCTGGAGCCCTTCATGGCCTTAGGGGTCCCCCACTCCCCAGGGCCAGCTCCTGCTATGTACTGGGGGAGGCAGGGAGCTGGCAGAGACCACGGGTGAATTCACATTCCCCCCGCCGTACCCAACGGCAATGCCAGGCCCCGGGGAAGGCGTCCCCAGGGCTGAAATCGGCCCTGGGAGGGGGACGCAAGGCCTACCTCCGCTTTTACAATTTTCTTTTTTTTTTTAAAAAGGCCAGGCCCTGAGGAGTGAGGTCCCCTGGGCAAAAAATCAGTGATGTCATTTGAGATGTCATCAGTGATGTCTCTGACCAGTTCATGAGTAATGTGTGAGGTTATAAGCACTGCATTGCGGGCCAAAAGTTATAGTTAGCTCAGGTAACTATAACTGCTACATTTCTATGGTTTTGAATGAGTGAAATCTGAGCCTAACTATAATGACCCTGCAACCTTTGATTTTTTTCAGTGAATATATATATATATATATATATTTATATATCTATATTCATTGTAAAAACCAAAGGTTACAGGGACATTAAAGATAGGCTAAGGTTTCACTCATGCAAAACCAGTGAAATTCAGCAGTTATAGTTAGCTGATTACATCTCCAATGATATCACTGATTACATCATCCACTGAATCACTGAAGCACCTCTTAACAAACCCGCTGTGTGGGACTTACTGGAGGTTACAGGAGGGAGCCGGCATTGCTTTTGGACAGAGGGTGCTGCTAACATGCAGCTCCATCTGTCCAAAAGCAATTCTGCTCTGCGCAAGCGAAAGCATTTTTTCTGCTCTCGCTTGCAAGAAGTAGAGCTGAGTTTTCTATGACTTGGCAGGAGCGGTGCTCCCCCCAAGGCATATCAAACTGAAGTTCCCGGGGTGGGCACCCTGGGACATTGCTAGAGCCGGCCCTGGGGGAGTGGCGGTCTCCAGATCCTACTAGGGCTCTAGGAGGGGGCTGTGTGGTCCCCCTCCTTTGTTTTAATTTGCTCCAGGGAAGTGGTGGTCTCCAGTGCTGTGGGGGAGCCGCGCAACTCCCAGCATAACTTTTCGCTAAAGCCTCAGGGAGGTGGTGGCCCCTAGAGGGTCAGCGTGTTTCTACCCTGCCCCCTTTTCTTTTAGATTTTTTGTGGCACTCCGTTCAACCGAGTCCCAAGATGGCTGCCAACACTTCCTGGTTGAAGTGTTGGCAGCCAATCAAATTTCAGCAGGGTTTCAGTAGGCTGTTGGGCTCCTAGATATCGAAATATTTTAAACTTAAATATATCTGAAGCTACTGAACAGATTTACACCAAGTAGCAAACAGCATGGAACCACTAGCCTCTTGCTAGAACAGGCTCACTATAAAGTCGGCCATCTTCCTAGCCAACATAGTGTTCCTCGACCACTCCTTTACTGACTTGTTCCTAAGCTTCCTTGCAAAGTCCGACAAGCATATAGGACACTCCTCTTGTGCCTTGTATAAATCATCCCAGGTAGAGTCCCTAGCAGCCAGTAAGCCATACAACTCTGCAAGCTACCAAGACTCCAACACTAGGTCTGCTGTGGGAAACTTATCCTCCTCTCTCTCAAGATCCGAAGCGATGACCTCCACAGCCAGTGCCTTCCTGGTGACTGCCCTTTCCTGCAAACTACCTTGTCTTGGTCCCAGCAAATTGGGAATGGTCCCAGTCGCCGTCTGAGACAGCAATAAAGCCTGTGCTTTGGTCAACAAAGCTGACGATGTCCAAGCCATGAAGACTTAGGTCCTTGCACTAAGCCAGGGGCAATCAAATCATTGCCCAAGAGACAAAAAGCACTTTACTTTACTCTCACCCCTATGATTAACCATGGGTGCTTTGCCATTAATTTCTACCTCAATTCGGGTAGGTGAGTACTCCATGCTTTCGCTAGTGGCTACAAAACCGGAATTATTGGTATCAGGGAGAATCTCCTGGTACTTAGTTCCTATCAACCATTGCCCTGAAATCTCCAGTATCCCTCAGGTTAGGCATCGTACTCCGATTGATAATGTCTTCCTGCACAAACCCCATCTTTTTAGGAAGCATGCGCTTCAGAGCAACTGATTCCCTGAGTGAGATGGCCTGGCCAAAATGGCAGTTTTAAAACCATATTACAGGCCTGCAGGCCTGAAGCATGTGGCAGGCCTGAGGCATGTTTTAAAGTGCTACTTAAATTAATGGCACAATGAGTGCTAAAGGCCCATTAGTAGCATTTAATTTACAGGCCCTTGGAACATACAGTACCATATACTAGGGGCTATAAGTAAATTAAATGTGACAATCAGGTGTAGGCCAGTTTTACCATGTCTTAGGGAGAGAGCACAAGCACATTAGCCCTGGTTAGCAGTGGTAAAGTGCTCAGAGTCTTAATGCCAACAAAACAAATTCACAGGAGGGATGAAGTCAAAATATTTGGGAGAAGACCTCACCAAGGATGTCATTTCAGCTATCCACTTGGCAGTCAATAATACAAGTTTATCTTGATCCCTTTCTATCAGATTTGACAGGTACTGGTGATTGAGCAAAATATCGAAAATAAAATATTGTGGATCAAAATATCATAGTGCGAATATGGAGGACAAGAATATCGTGAAGGTAAGTTTTTATGGGTAAGCAAACTTTTACGTTGTTTAACTCCAAATTAATGTACCTTGACAATATATATATCTTCAAGGTACGTAGATGCGGAGTTAAGAATAGTAAATGCAAACATACCTGTTTGTACTTCTCTTCTCAATATTCTTGTCCTTGATATTTTTGCCACAATGTTTTGTCCTCAATATTCTGTCAGTCAACCACGTAAGTGGTGTAGAGCACTCATCTTTGAGTCTCCATAACACCATCAATGGGTTTGGAAAATGAAAATCCTTATACTTCATCCCTCTCACCCACTCATTCCAATTATCCTACATAGCACTACCCTAATATCTGGAAAAAAGCCTCTATTCTTTCTCTGGTGAGGAAACCCTCCCTGGACTCTAAGCTTGTGGAAAGCTACAGGCCAATCTCCCGGCTTCCTTTACTGGCTAAGCTGCTAGAGAAGGCCATAAACGAGGAAATTCTTAACCTGAGAGTAATTTTTGATACCAAACTGTGGTTCTCTGCCCAAATTAATGCGGTGACCTCAGGGGGCTTCTTCTTGCTACGGGTTCTCCAGAAAGTCCTCCCGTTCATTCTGTTTGACCTACAGAAAACTGGAATAACCGCCCTCATCACATCCAAGATGGATTATGGTAATGCTTTGTATCTAGGCTTCTCCAAGTAGCTGATAAAAAAATTGCAATCCCTACAGAACGCTGCAGCAAGAACACTCTTAAAAATTCCTAAATTCAAACCAGTGTCTCATCGATTGCATCGCCTTCACTGGTTGCCAGTGGAGAAGAGGATCTCCTTTATGGCATTGTGACTAATGCATAAAGCCCTTTACAAGACGGGCCCGCTGTATTTCCAAGAACGGCTCTCATGGGACATGTCAAGCAGAAATCTTAGATCTAGCTCTGCGTTTATGGCCACGTCCCAAGAATCAAAAGAGTAAATTGGGGAGGCCGAACGCTGGCCTATCAGGGGGGAAGGCTATGGAATTCCCTTCCCCTTGCTATCCGCTCGCAGCCGATGCTGCAGTTATTCAGAAAGCAGCTTAAGACCTGGCTCTTTCCACTTTAGTTAGTAGAGTCACCCAGGATTCCCTCAACCCGTTGCATCACTGTTGCATTTGATCTGCTCAGCGCTAAGACACCCTCGGATATTGCGCGCTCTATAAAAAATTTTCATATCATTCATATCATATCCATGAATCTAAGTTTCAAACTGTTGGAAATGGCCCTCTCTGCAGGGTCATCCCAAACTTTTGACCCTCACCCCTCCTGTTTTCTGACTCATTTTTGTTGACTCTATGCACTATGCCACTGCTAACCTATGCTAAAGTGATTGTGCTCTCTCCTTTAAACATGGTAAAATTGGCCTGTAAATTAAATGCCACCGGTGGGCTTGCAGCACTTATTGTGGCACCCACTCAAGTAGCCCTTTAAAAACATGTTTCAGGCCTGCCATTTCAGCCTGTGTATGTCGGTTAATCTGAAATTTCACACTGGCAAAATAAACCTTTTGCCAGCCCTAAAGCTTCCTTTTTAATACCTATGTCACCCCTAGGGTAGTCCCTAACCAGCCCATTGGGCAGGGTGCTTTGTATTTAAAATGTTGGACATATACTTTTAAGTTTTACATACCCTGGTAGTGAAAGACTCTCAAATGTGTTTTTCACTAATGCAAGGCCTACCTCTCCCATAGGATAATTTTGGGTTACCTATTACAATGAATATGTGATCACTTTTGTATGGGAGCAGGCAGGAATGTCATGCTTGGTGTAATTTTAAATCCTCTTTAATGGGGAAGTCAGATTTTAAGTCACAATTCTGGAAATACCACTTTTAGAAAGTTGGCATTTTTTTCCTAACCATTTGGTGCCAGCAGCCTGGTTCCTTGTTCACGTGACTAGGTGTAGTTGACAGTTAGCCTTTGTGTATTCCTCCCAGACAGTATCACAATAAAGGCCCTGTGTGTTGGCACAATAGCTTATCTTTGCTTGATGAGGGGGTGAAACTGTAATTTGTCACACTTGCCTTTCAAAGACACTGCCTCAGTTCAAACACAAAGAACTTCACTCTATTGTGACTGCTGACAGACTGGGATTCTGGCAGGGCGTCAGGAAATTCCAGACACCTCTGTTGGGGGAAAACAGAAGTTTCCCTCATTTCAAAGCTAGCATCAGATACAAAAGTAGGGCCCTCAAACTCACTATTGAGATCACTTCTGGACCTGTATAAGACTCAGAAGAAGGACTGCTCTGTGGCCCTGCTACTGGAAGGACTGTCCTGCTGCCCTGCCACAAAAAGGACTGCCCTGCTACCCTGCTACCTGAGGAAGGAATACTATGTTCTTTTAATGCAGAACCACCAGAGAGACTCTAAAGGCTAACTGATTGGCCTCCTGTTCTGAGCTAAAGGGACATAACAAGCTCCAGAGATCTGGCCTGGATCTTCCTAACTGCCAAGACTCAACTGGACCTGTCTGTGCCCTGCTGATCTGCTCTAGTGAAGTGAGTTCTGATCCCCAAGACGTGCCCCCAGGTGCTAGATCCTTGGCTTGCATCAGAGTGTACTCGTCATGGTCCAATTGTGGGTTCCCACAGAATCGACAGGAACTCGCATTGAAGCGCACGCAGCTCTTCACCGGAAACAACTCAGTGGGACGCAACGCTCCTCATCAAGGACATAAGGTGAAATCCTCAGTGGTACTAACTACCCTGATCCATGTATCCGACCTGCACTCAATCGTGGTCCGCCTGAACTTGTGACTTCTGCTCTGGTCTGACGTAACCAGATAACCACAGTTGGCGCTTTGTGTTTTTAAAACTTTGAAATTGCATATCTCCAGTTCTACTGATTGATTTTTGTTGTTTTGGTGACAAATAATTTATTAAATGTGACTCTATTTTTTCAAATTGGAACTGGATTGACTACTTTAGTGCCAAGCTACTAGAGGGTTAAGCACAGGTAAATGTACTGAGTTGTTGTGGTTCACACTGACAAGGATTGTGGTTGTTGCTTAAAAAGGGCTCATACCCCCCTCAACCAACAACTCAATATCTCACAAACACCATCTGTTGTCCAACATTCCTTGAACCTCTTAAGATATAGAACTAGCTTCACCACAAACTGCCTCATCATCTGGTCTGCTGCAGACATCCTTCCTTGGAGGGTTCTCCCATCCACAGGCAAGTAACTCATTAAAGCAGTTGCTTGGACACCTCAATACCTGAGCCTTTTCAAGAAAACTCAAAGCTCACAAACAACTTCAAGGTATCCTGCCTTTCCACGTCACATATATCAATTCAAGCTCTCTTGCAATCTTTTCCCTCACCAGCTCTCTTTCCGTTTGACTTTCTTCTCACTCTCTTAATTTCTCTCTCTAGGCCTTTCCCCTGTCTCTTCCCCCTCATTTTCTCTTATTCCATTCAGTACCAGTTTCTCCCTATCAAAATCCCTGCCCCTTTCCTCCTGCTCAGCTTTAGCTTTTCTGGAGAGTTAACTGCAAGTACAGAGTCTCTAGAACACGTAACCCATCCAAGGAATTTACTTTTGGAGTTGGTGACAGTGGTACCTGGAAAATAAAGGTGATATGTGTACGGGGGACATTCTGGAAAGGGCATAAGGAGACACAGTCTGTGGCTATCGGGGATAGATCTGTGCTTAGGGGACATGTGAACCTGACATTTCAGAGCCCTTCTCCTGCTTTCCTAACATGGTTCCCTCCCTAGAGTGTACCACATGCTCCTCCCTTTCACCCAGTCTCTCAATCTGGTCCCTTTTGAAATCAACACGGACCTCTTTGTCCCTGATTGTGGGAGCCCTCCACCCTCTGTCTCATCCTAGATCTTTCAGCTGATCTTGCACAGCCGAAAGACCACTTTCGTTGTGGTGACCGATCACATTAGATGTTCTCTTGACAACAATATCCCCTCACTACTTGTGCTGTTGAATCTCTCCGCAGAATTCAATACTGTTTCTCATTCTAGAATGTTGCTAAGATTGCAGGAGTTAGGAATTCATGGGATGGCATTATCATGGTTCAAGGACTTTTTGACTGAAAGCACCCAAACTATTACTTTTGGAGCTTATAAATCTCGTACCCTGAAATTGGATAAAGGGGTGCCACAGGGCTCATGCCTCAGGCCCACACTTTCCACCATATATGTGGCCCCCCTTGCTATCCTTGCCAAAATGTTTGCCTTTCTTCCTCTGCCATATGCTGATGACACACAGCTGATATTTACTCTTGATCTAGATCTAAATAGTGTTAAAGCTCATTTCTCAGCATGTTTGATAGCTCTTGCATCTTGGATGACAGAGAATTTTCTCCAACTGAATGCCAACAAAACTGAAATTATGCTGTTTGACAAGGCCCAGCAGCTTTGGACACCCGAATGGTGGCCTTCTGGACTTTGTCTAGCTCCAACTCCCAAATTGGTTGTAAGAAATTAAGGCATCTGCTTTGACCAAGCACAGGTCACAGCCACTACTGGCACTTGCTTTCACGTGTTACAGCTGTTACAGGTGAGTCTTCCCCCTTTTTCCACATTCAGTGAGGAAAACACTAGTCCAGACACTTGTCATCAATCGCTTGGACTATTACAATGCTCTATTGGCTTCTATAAATGAGACTGCTTTAAGCAAATTGCAAATCGTTCAAAATACGGCAGCACATCTCATTCATAATCTTCCAGGTAGAACGGCATCTGCCCCTCCTCTGCGCAAGCTTTATTGGCTACCGATTTGCAATAGAATCATCTTTAAGCCTGACTCACAAGTCCTTGCTGGGCAATGCATCGAGCTATCTTTCTTCAAAGCTTTTTCACTATCGTCCTTGTAGAGTTTTGAGATCTAGTGATAAAGCCCTGCTTGCAGTTCCATGTATCACTAAATCTCGATCGGGAGGTAGATCCTTCTCTTACCTGGCTACCTTTTTGTAGAACAAGCTCCCACTTCATATATGCCAAGGCGCAGATCATTTCAATTTTAAGAAACTTCTCAAAACAGCGTTATCTGAGGCCTAATCAGTCTACTCTTCTGCTTATTTGCTGTGCTGCACTGCGATACCCCTCCCGGGGTGATTTGTGCACATCATAAATTAAATTAACAATAACAAATTAACAATCTACATACATAGTGCTAAGGTCATTTCCTATTCCTATGTTCTCCATTTAGCTAGACGTGCAGATTTCATGCATAAAACTGGGTTTATTATGCCACTTGTTTAATTAGAAATAGCCTCTGCAGTACTTGCACCCTGGACTCCCAATTGTAAGGCATCCCGCCGCCTGTCACCAATTGTCAGAACCCCTTTCAAAGGTCCATGGGGCAGGCAGGGGGTTAATGAGCCCAACTGTGGGGGTTGTGGTCTTTTACTTCTGATGTCCTGGGGTCTTACCTAATATTGGTCATGAACAGCTGGACCAAGTGCTACCCCTTCAGCACTTGATTCTCAGGGGTAGCATGGGTCAAGCAGTCTAAGGCTTCTCAGGGGAAGGGAGGTAGGTGCACAACTTACACAGACGTAAGACATAAATTATGAATAGTAACCCCAATAGGCAAATTGGCTTGTCAAATACTTGCTTTTGTGATAAAAATATTTAATACAAGAAAACAAAGTAAAGTAACAGCACACTAAGTACTACCCACAGTCTCCTAGGCAGTGTCCTGAGCCCAATGTTCCTTTCTAATGGGGCTGGTTGTTCCCATACTATAATGGAGGTGACTTTCAGACCCAATTAGAGTAGCGCTGCACGCTAGGTTTGTGCAAGTCCCAGGAAGACCTGACAGCCTAGAACAGTCTTACCTGACTTCAGGGAGGAAAAGGGCATGTCTTTTCAGGCTCTGGCCTCGCTATGTGGGATGTATGCAGCTTCTTGTAGTCTCCTCTAGATGACGCGTTGGGGCCACCATAGTCTCCAGACGGCCCACAACAGTGTCGGGCTTATTCTCTGTGGCATCTTTAGCTTTTGGTTGTGGCCTCTAGGTCAGGTTTCTCTTGGCTGATAGCTCATCAGGGATCCTCTTGACACAATGTTCCAGAGCGATGGCCCTTGGTGGCCCCCACGGGCATGTGTGGTCTCTGAATTTCAACAGCAAAGGCGACAACCCTAAATGTCACGGTGACCCTCTCCTGGCATACAGGGGTCACCAACGTTTAACAGCAAAGGCGACGGCCCTAGCTGTCACAATGTCCCCCATCTGGAATATGGGGTCGCCAACTTTGAACAGCAAGGGCCCCAGCCTTAAACTTTACAATGACCCCCCACCTGGCATATGGGGTCACCAATTTTCAACAGCAAGGCCGACAACCCTAAAGTTCACGGTGGCCCTCACCATGTCTCCACGGGTCTCCAACTTTTCACAAGAAGGACAGACAGCCCATACTCTGACAATGGTCCTGACTGGACAGGACATCTCACATTTAGTTTGCCAGGATCCCTCAACAGGACCCTCGCTGGGCCTCATTCCCTCAAGGCGCTCTCCTCCTCCTCAAAGGGTGTGCTGGTCTTGGCAGGCAGGCAGAAATCTAGTGCTCCATTCTCAGGGAAGGTGGTCTTGAGATTCCTTGATGCCCCTTCAACCAGCAGGGAAACTAGCAGACCTTGGTCCCCAGTCCTGGTTGCAGCAACTGAAAGTCTTGGTAATTCTCTTTCCACACTAATAAATAGCTTGTGGTGCTTTGCGTTTTGAGCTTTATGGGTCTCATGCTCCCACTTTTTTAGTTCACATTTAGACACACATATGATTTAATATAGTTTCATTGTAGTATGGGTGAGGTTCAGGGGTTTTCATGTAAACGAGACAGGACCCTTTTTAAGTGATCCAAAGTTAGACAGCCTACAAGGTGGATACACCCTAATTTCCACCAAGTAATCCACCAGATAATTTGAGAAAGACAGAGGCTGTACCTGAAACTAGTAATTCATTTCAGGAATAAGTGTCCTAATATTCTTTAAGTGTTTCAATGGATTATTGTGATCATCAGGATTTGAGCCTGATGAAAGAAATACAGCTGACACGTGTTTTGCCAGTTTGTACAAAGAGAGCGTAATCATGCATTAGATCAGGAAAGTCAGTACAGTTTCTGCGGGTGTCCTTATTCCTGATTTACAGCCTGATTACGAGTTTGGTGGTCCATAGGAACGCTGAACCCATGGTGGCCGCCGCACTGCTGGACAGCCTGCATTATTACGACTGTGGCGGTCAGACTGCTGCAACCACCAGGGATCCAGGATCCAGCGGCGTTCATGCAGCAGTCAGAGGCAGCAATATGCTGGCAGCACCGCTGAGCATATTTCGAGTTTACTCACCACCACACTTTTCATGGCATGCGGCCGCCATGAAAAGGGTGGCAGTGAGGCAACTAAGGGGGGTCTAATAGTGCTGCCTCAGGGCTCAGGGTATGCATGTGGGAGGCACATGTAGTGTCCCCATGGATTCGTACCCCCAGTTCTTGCACAGAGTGGCATGTATGCCACACTGTGCAGGAAGGTGCAGTCGACACTCTGGGAGCAGCGGTCTGCATGTTATTCTCTACTATGAGCCTAACAGACTACCGCTGTCAGAACGTCACACGAACACCCGACAGACCAGGATTGAAGTATTAATTTGGCAGGCGGTTGCACCACAGGTTTGGCGGTCCTACAGCAGCCATCATGTTGCATCGTCCGCTGTAGGACCACCAAACTCGTGATGAGGCCATTTATGTCTGGTCCTTTGAAATTTGTGCTGTAGGGGTCAACTCCTTTAAAGTACCCGCTCCTCTGTCCCATCCTTTGTCAGAGGGTTAGACTCCCACAGCAGGAGTGCCTTCAAATCCACAACGCAGGCCAAGGGAGAAACCGTGGATCACACCTGGCTGTCAGCCTCCCAAAGATTCAAAGGCCTAATCCATCCTTCTATTATGATTCCCTGATCCTGCAGTGCTAACCTCATCAGACCCATCATCTCTCCTGATAATGAGCCCAGGCCCAACTGAACAGTAACTCTTCCTTGATTCAAAGAAACCTTTGATGAACAAAGAGGATCCCTGCTTCCCTTCCTCCAGTGTGGGCCTTCCCACCCCAGGAATGTCAGCAATAGACATCTCCTGTCTGGAGTTACAGTCTTCACCTCCTCCTGGACCTTCCAGGCCCTGGGCTTCAAAAAAGGAACACACAGTCCTCCATGTTATGTAGCATGTGCAAGCTCACGCACACCACAGTATGCACAAGCAAGTATCTTGAGCGGGCTGGCGCTGCATGCAGTCATCATGTAGGCCAAGGGTGTGTGGTGTATTTTAAGGGAATACCCTAAGTCTACAGGTTTAGACCCCCTAACCATATAACACAAGGACTTAGTTCAATGTGCTATATATGAGAAAGGCATCTCTGGTCTGCTGCAGACCTGCACTGTTAGAACTGGGATTCCAGGTGGGTGAGGTGTGCACCCAGGCCAGGCAGGATCCACCACTGTAGTCAGGGTAAGCTAAGTACACACTAAAAGATAGCCTGTGCTCACCCTCTGGAAGCTTGGCACAGGGCAGTCAGGCTTATCAAAAGAGGTAATGTGTAAAGTATTTGTGCAACACACACTCACACAGTAACAAAATTACTACACCACAAAAAGACTCCACGAAGGTTTAGAAACATGGATTATTATATTCTAAACAAAACAAAATCAAAATGGCAAAAATCCAATGTATAGAAGTTGAGATATTGAATAATAAAGGAATAAATGTAGTAAAGCGCTAAGAAGCAAGCAGCGCTAAAAAGCTTAATTTAGGTTGTGCTGGACTGGGGCAAAGTCAAAGTTCGGGCTGACAACGATGGAGCACGAGCCTGCTACAGGACCCATGCAGGCCCCAGTTAACAAGGTACCTTTCCTGGTAACAAACTGCGAGATGTGTCGATTTTCTCCATGCAGTGAAGGCGATGTGTCAGTTTTAAAGACAGGTGCCAGAGTCGAGAGGAGTTGAGCGATGTGCCGGATTCTGCCATGCAGTCGAGGGGATGCGTCGATCCCACCAAGCTGCAGCGGTGGTGATACTCTGCCGATGTGCCGATCTCTGGAGGTAAAGTACTGGTTCTGATGCAGTGCGCTGATTTTACTCCTGCAACCGGGTCTATTCACTGGTTCTGCTACACGCAGACAGGAGATGGTGCAAAATCCCTGTTGAAGATATCTAGGCCACTTCCAGTGAGCCAGGCACAGGAGCAGGGGTAGAGACTTTGATATCCCTGAGTCTCAAGCAACAGGAGGCAAACTAACAAGCCCTTGTAGATCACTTGGAGTGAAGGCAGAGTGCAGCGCTCCTTCAGCAGAGTCAGAGAGCAGCAGGCAGCAGGGCAACAAACAAAAAACAGGCCTTCCAATTCAGCTGTCCAGATGGGACCTGTAAGCAGGACAGCAGTTCTTCTGACGGAGCTTCAGTTACAAGTCCAGTAGTGTCTGATTTTTGGGGGTCAGATGCCCAGTGCTTATACCCAAAAGTGCCTTTGATGTGGGGGTAACTTCAAAGCAGCTCTCTGAAGTGCACAATTATCCCTTTCAACCCAGTCCTGTCTGCCAGGCTATCTGTTGAGGTAATCAGTCCTTTGTGTGGGGGCAGGGTACTGCTGATTCAAGTGAAATGTTAGCCACTCCCTTCCATTAGAATGCAGATGTATGTAGTTGGTACTCAGACCCACCTATCCTTCCTCTGTTGTGGCTGTCTAGAGGGAATACACAGAGTGTAGCTGTCACCCAGCCCAGGCGTGTATTGGAGACAGGCTGAACAGCACACAGAGTTATAAGCAAAGAGAAATATCCACACAGCTCAGAGACTGATCCCAGATCATGAGACGAAGAGTAATGGAGGTGAACGACGCATAACTAAGCTGAACACTCAAGGTGTGCTGGTACGGGAAAGATAACACACACTGTGCACACAAAGAAAAAAGCAAGCTAACTGAAGCGCTTCACGTTTGACAAGGTAAACCTTCGAAAATCCACTACAGGAGATACAGATACCTGTGATCTGGCTTCAAGCTTTTCAGAATAAGAAATTGCCACTGCCACTTGATTTAGTACGAGGAGGAATCAAGAACTGACCAAGTCCCGGTCCTGAGGAGAACCCCTTTAACCACAGAGGGTTTGAAACGTGTTGGCCCAGCCTCTGGGGGAAGAATACTCGCAACAAACCAATATTGTGTGGGAAATATGCAATATGTCTATTCCTTTAGTATAAACATCCAGAGTTAGCGACCCCCCGGTAGCCTACACCGGCAGGACATACTATGTTATTAACAAAAAATGACTTTGTTTAAATGAAGGACTGGTCTAAGAAAGGCCAATTTCACTGCTTTTTTTAATTGAATGAACAAAACGTTATTGTTTTTTGTCAATATTTGTGTTTGTATTGTTGAATTGTCAAAACGTGTTTGAAATGTATATTTGAACCTTGCTTTCAAAAAAAAGTTTGCCCTTCAAAAAGACATGTGCAGAAATGTTCCATAAAGGTTAAAATTAACATAGAAGAAAAGTGAAATAAATCACAAGGGCCATTGAAAATGAGAGTTTTTGGTCCTTTATGTTTGAATTGGTACACACAATTTGGCAACTAGACATTTTGTTTGTTTACATTGTTCAGGGAGACCCAGTCTACATTGCAGTTAAGGGCCTAACCCCCTCTTTTTCATTTCACTTTCTAAAAGTGGCATTTCTAAAATAGTAATGTTAAATACAATTTCACCAGTAAGGAGGATGTATCATTACCATTCCAAACGTATGAAATATGAAAAAGCTACTCCCTTCTAATCAGAAATTACCACTTAAAAGTGTATAAGGGAATTCCTAATGCTAACCTATAAGAGGAATAGGCCTCACAGTAGTGAAAAACAAATTTAGCTGTTGATCACTACAAGGACAGGCAAAACATAGAAGTACATGTCCTACCTTTTACTTACACGGCATCCTGTTTGGCTGCCTAGGGTCTACCTTAGAAGTGCCATATGTGTAATGAAAGGGGAGTTTAAGGCTTGGCAAGTAGTTTTAAATGCCAAGTCGAAGTGGCAGTTAACCGCACACACAGGCCCGGCAGTAGCAGCCCTGAGACATGGTTAAGGGACTACTTAAGTGGGTGGCACAACCAGTGCTGCAGTCCCATGAGTAGCATTTAATTTACAGCCCCAAGGCATATGTAGTGCACTTTACTAGGGACTTATAAGTAAATTAAATATGGAAATTGGGCATGCACCAATGTTACCATGTTTAGAGGGGAGAGCACAAGCACTTTAGCTCAGGTTAGCAGTGGTAAAGTGCTCAGAGTCATAAAGCCAACAAAAGCGAGGTCAGAAAAACAGGAGGGGGAAGGCAAAAAGTTTGGGGTGACCATTCAGAGAGGGCCATTTTCCAACGTGCACTCTGCCCTATTTCACGGGGGAGAAGTGCTTTCTGTTTAACAAAACTGTCCCTTTGTTCTCTGGGATGCAGTGGTGATTGGGAAACCTACCTTTTGTGCTTAGAACGTCACACTCAAGCATCTGTACTAATAATGAATGTATACCATAACATCGCATGCGTTTACAACGCATGCGATTACAACGACCGCGTTGTTACATCGCAGTACATTACAACGCAAGTTGTTACAACGACTTCCTCTAGATGGCGCGCTGGACTTAGGAATAGTATAATTTACTATTCCAACTCCAGTGTGTGCAACAGTAGGGAAGGTGTTGGAATAGTAAATTACACTATTCCTTAGTTTAGAGCGCCATCTAGAGCAAGTCGTTGTAACGACTTGCGTTGTAATGTACTGTGATGTAACAACGCGGTCGTTGTAACAACCGCGTTATAAAGGTAACGCGATGTAATGACCACGTTGCTAAGATTGTTTCCCAAGACATATACAACGTATTGCCGGTATCAGGGTTACTATGAATGTAAATACAACATTTATACTGTGTTTCAAAGAAATACGTCTCCTAAATCCTACAACCTATTTATAGCACTGCTCTGAGAGAATAAAGTAAACTAATTGTGCCTAAATGGTAGAATGTTGCAATTGTCACTGAGCATGCATGAACATAGCATGCCTCTGTGTTATCAACTTCTCAGCTGGATGAGCAGGTTGAGAAGGAGGAATCTCTCTATCAGTGGATCTCAGCTGAACTTGGCTTTGGCTCTGTGTGTCCAACCTCAGTCAATAATGGGACAGCAGCCAGTAATCTGGAATCAGACTTCTCTCTGGACAGCTCTGGTACGAAGGCCTCTCTAACCTGAATAGTTAAATCTTAATGTTTATATAACAAAATGACGAATGAGTAACCTCGCTCATTGTGAATAAAAAGTAAGGCAGAAATGATGTGGAACAAATCCAGCCGAAACCAGTGTTCTTAACATGCGTCACCTCTTGTGCACGTACCATCTTTATATCTTGGTGTATGTACCAGGCGACCCTGAGAAGAAGATTATTAGTGAAATTTTGGCCATACTCATGTCTCTTATGCTACTGATAATCAAACTAGAAGATGAGATTCTGCAAACAGTGTTGTGAAGTGTGAAGACAGCATGTTTGAGGCTCACAATGGAAAATAACTCAGTCAAGCTAATGCAAAGTGTATTTAAAAATGGAGGCTCAGGAATCTATATCAGTTGAGTTAAGTACACAGCGGCATAACTTTACATGAGTGGGCCTCTAAGTGCCACTGTACTGACACAGGTAAAAAGGCCTGCTCACAATATTGACTCCTATGAAACTCAAAACAGGTATATTGCCACCACTGCAATTGTCTCACTTAACTCCTGACAAGGGTAGTATCCCTCTATCACTATATCGGTATTGTTTGGTGCACCCCTCCCAGTCTTACAAGATCGCCTTAATATTAAGGTAAGGTAGGTAAGGTAACATAAAGCAATCCTAGGTCATGGTGTGCCCGCATGATCTGTGTTCACCCATGACAAATGTCATTACGCTAAATTTGGCAGAAAGCCAGATATTTTCCCATTGAGTTTTTGTGATTTATTGTAAATCCAGTCAGTAGTTTTTGAGAAATTAAAGGTCAACATTTATGGATATCTTGAGATCCGGAAGTACCCCAGGACCGGCAAATCAAAAGATAAGATATGATTGGCTGCCTCACATCAACAAATATGTTTGGCAGCCATTTTAGGACTTGGGACTTTAGAAAAAATGGTCAGGCCTATGCCCTTTTCCATTGGAAAACCCCTAGGGTCAGTCAGGGTCTGGAGGATTGTTGCATTGATTAATTTTTTTTTTAAAAAAGGACAGGGGACATATGCGAGCCACACTCCATGAGCCAGTTACTGACCCCAGTGGCCCAATACCCCTGGGCCTTAGCACATTTTTGTTTTTTTATTTGAATATATGGGTATGGTGCCTCTGTTGTGACCAGGGCACCGACCATTCAAAAAATAATAATTAAAAAAAACATGGCCAACACACATTGGTAAACATTTTAAACTAAACAAAAACACATAAATTCACTAGTTATAGTTAACTGACTTAACTAATACTCGAGCACTCACCATGTACTACTCATGACCTCACATATTACATCAGTCATGACATGTTTGATGACATCTGTGATAACACCACTGATAGTATCTAAGCATGGCAATGGCACAACTTTTTTGAGTTTAAAATGTTACATTTTTTACGGACATTCCAGCCAGATCCATGCCATTAGTCAATTTAGCAGGAATGATGTTACGACTTACCTGTGTCTTGAAACCTCCATCATTGCTGAACAAGTGGGTATAAGCACCTCGTAGATACCATTGTATTGTCTGGAGCAGACACAAAGTCCTAACTTTAGTAGAACAATGTACAAAGTCAGCTGAGGGATTGAAGCACTGTGAAATACATAGGCAGTTGTAGTTTCCACTTCATAGTGAAGTTCTACTGAATCTACCTGAACAACAGCACTTCACATTTGATCCACATGTTCCTGAAAATGCACACCACGAACATAGGGTCCGCCACTGGTTTAGTTAATTTTTGTGCATCAACCTCAGTGCAAAATGTTTGTAACTCTGGGCCTTAGTTTTAGTGGTGAGGTTCACTATACTCAATGCTGATTCATTTTTAGTTCGTATGCCAATGTTTATTTTTTTTTGTGAACAACTTTTATTCACTTTTAAACAGCAACTACAGAATGTTTGAGCGACATGAGACATACACTACATTGGTAGGATATATTCGATAGAATCATTAGTCCCCGTCGCCCCATATGCATTCTGGGTTGAAACATAATACAGTTACACTGGTATCAACCTATCCCTAAAAATGCCCCTTATCATTATACATTATAGTCACGGGGCCCGATTCACAGAACTAACTTACGTCAAAAACGTAAAGTTAGTACTTTTTAGTATTCACAGAATACACTTACTCATTTTGGTATTCACAGAATACACTTACTCATTTTGGTATTCACAGAATACACTTACTCATACTAACTTTATGTCCGCACTCGGGCCGGAGATTCCGGCCCGGTGGTGGAGATTCCGGCCGTTTGTGGAGATTCCGGCCCGGAGGTGGAGATTCCGGCCCGATGGTGGAGATTCCGGCCGTTTGTGGAGATTCCGACCGGTTGTGGAGATTCCGGCCGGTGGCGGAATCTCCACAACCGGCCGGAATCTCCACCTCCGGGCCGGAATCTCCACCTCCGGGCCGGAATCTCCACAAACGGCCGGAATCTCCACCACCGGGCCGGAATCTCCGGCCGAGTGCGGACATAAAGTTAGTATGAGTAAGTGTATTCTGTGCATACCAAAATGAGTAAGTGTATTCTGTGAATACCAAAATCAGTAAGTGTATTCTGTGAATACCAAAAAGTACTAACTTTACGTTTTTGACGTAAGTTAGTTCTGTGAATCAGGCCCTTGGTCTCGTGCATCACTAATTTAGAGAATTTAATAAAGCTGTTAGCTCACTATTCATGCACATACGTTATTACCTCATTATCTAATTGTCCGTCTGCTGCTTTATATGTCTTCAGGAGAATATTTCTATAGGTGGCCCACTTTGTCCAGATTACGTTGTGCTTCTGCGGACTTCCTCTGGCAATAAAGACCAGGAGTTCCAGTTCCACAATATAGTCCATGCCTGTCTTCCAGAGCCATATTCAGGGTGAAGTTTCTGCCTTCCGTTGTCTGGCAATGTCTCGTTTTGCTAATGTGAGGCCTAAAAATAAAAGGTGCCTTTTATATCTATTTCCCCCTATGCCTTCCGTGCAGGTTAGTAGTGCAAGTTTCGGAGATCTCTGTAAGTCCCATGTTAATACCACTGGCAATTTAGCACACCTCGCCAGCCAATGTTTGTTTTTGATTATTTATAAGGCATTCTGTAGAACATTTGTTAGTAGAAATATTTTTTATCAATCAGTAGTAATTGCAGTCGTCAAGGCAGAGAATTCAGTTATAAAGTTAGCACAAGATGCCCGGGAACCTCGACAAAACACGCTTCCTATCTGTTTATTACAAACAACCAATTATGTTACATCCTAATTTGAATACAAACTACAATAAAATACATGCTCACCTGGCATCAGAAAATACATCATATGAATAGTGGAGGTAGTGAATTAATATCGCAGTAATTATATTTTAGTAAACAATAAAACAGAGGCAATTTGAAAGTAATGACTTGAAACTGCTTTACAGAAGCAACAATATATTCTCATTAAGTCCCGTTTACATAGAAATATGAAAATTAAATCTGAAAATGAGACAGTGAAATGAACACATATATAAAGTACATATTCTGTAAAATGTCTTCCATAACTGCATGCATATTTTTCCTCATCCATTTTGCTTTATTTGCCTTATCTCTCCCAAGGTGCTTTCAAATTAGTGAGTGTAGCAGTCGCAACATACACAGGATTCCATTTCTATATCTATACAATAGCTGGTGTGCCGCTGATTATTGTTATTTTTTTTAGATCTATCATAGCAAAAAGAAATACAAAATCAACATATATATATATATACTACACACCAGCACGCACATACATGTTCAGAACAAATTTCATAGAAGTCATAATCCATTAACAAATAGGTTAGCCTTGAATTACACAATTCATTAATTTAAAAAGACAAAAATGGAATATCAAAAGAACGATCTACGTTTTTACCGTACCCAGAGATTTCTGCAATGAATTGACCCCCAAATTTGATGGAATTCCTAGTCCCCTCGCAGTGAAGAGTATAAAAGCACTCTTTATCTCTTGCTTGCTTCATCATCACCATCCACTCACCCACGGAGAGAATAAGCAGAGTCATCCACCTTTGAAGCAATAAGGATCTAGCCATGACCACTGCAACATACAGTAGCTTTTTGAATATTGGGGGCTAATCGAACGGCAGGATCATAACCTAGTAACACTAACCACATACTGGCCACTAGTTGCATTTGCCAAACTCCTTCCAAAAACTTGAATAGCTCTCTCCAGAGTTCTTGGATGGTGGTGCACCGCCCAATTACCTGGGACCAATTTGCAACAGCCCCAGAACTACATCTAAAACAGCTACTTGACCATGCAGGGTTAATTTGGGCCAAAACGTTTGGGGTTCTATACAGCAACCATTTTGGATAAAATGTAATTCTCCGCCAATTGGCCCCTCTCAAGACCTTAAAATTTAATTTATTAATTTCATCCCACATCTTCCTCGTTAATTTGAGTCCTTCATATTTATCCTGAAAGTTAAAACCAGAATTTTCCCTCTGGAACTCCTTTTGCACACTTGGTCATTTACTCCTCACTCATGCCAATCACCATCTGATGCATCAATGTTCCCTCAAGATTAAACTAAGAGACTCTAATAAGAGTATATAAGCACTATTGTGCGTATTTAATAGATCAGAAACTCAAATAGGTAAAAATGTATTGATACACATTGATAAAGATAAAAACCGGTGCCGCAGCACTCGGGAAGGAAAAGCTTCTCTGTTCGATTTCGAGATACACACTTCAGTAATGTGGATCCGGATTCTTTATTTTATCCTTAGTCTCCTATTTTCTTTATCCCTTCGTGCCTGTTATTCTTTGTTTTTATTAGATATAGCGAATAGTGCGATTGTTGTGCACATAGCTTCGATTAAAACACCCCCTTCTATATAGGCGAGTGAGGAAAATCTTCCAACCTGACTCCTGGAGTGCGTCAATATGTAAGGCTTGATAAATCCTTTTCCTGCTTACTCCAGGGTCTCTCCTTGGTCACGTTTCACAAATGTATTTATCACCTATATAGGTACCTATATAGGCACCGGTTTTTACCTTTATCAATGTGTAACTTGGATAAGGGAAGATAACGGTTAGTCCTGAGGAAGGTGGTTACATTCAGACAACCTCACCGAAACGCGTCGACGCAGCACATTTATGTTAAATTTGAAAAGAGACAGCAAGAATGAAAAAGACAGGGAATGTCTTCCCCTGCTGGGTGCTGTTTACATTAGTGTTCAAATTAACAGTTGCAAGACAAATGATATTGTCTGGTAGTTTCCTGTCCAGTGGGGTGGTTTATTTTGCAACTGATATGTATAGGAGAATCTAGGTTTTTAATGGTTTTTAAGAATTTTTGTGTATTTGTATACATGATTGGTTTTGTTGATATTCAAAATGTCTAATTATTTGTGATGTCTAATTATTTGTGATGTTTAATTATTTGTGATGATTTGTATTTGTATTATACATTTTTACCTATTTGAGTTTCTGATCTATTAAATACGCACAATAGTGCTTATATACTCTTATTAGAGTCTCTTAGTTTAATCTTGGGGGAACATTGATGCATCAGATGGTGATTGGCATGAGTGAGAAGTAAATGACCAAGTGTGCAAAAGGAGTTCCAGAGGGAAAATTCTGGTTTTAACTTTCAAGTTACATAGGAGCTCTGTCCCTCTGGATTTGTAGAGCCCCTCTCATTGTTTTCAAGGCTTCATATTTATCCCACTTACTAATTGCCTTTTGGCACATATCAGGGCTCCTGCCAGATGCAAGCAATCTTTTCCATTCTCCTGGTCGTTTGAGATCTGGGGCTTCAAGTAGAGTCATTACTAGATATTGGCTGTCACAAATCTGTCCAATCTCCAAAGTCCTAAATTTACTGACCAGAGCTCAATAGGAGCTTAGCAGCCAAAAAGTACCTTTGACCGATTCTTCGATTTCAGGCAAACTCTTTCACCTTTCTTCAGCCATGAAATCAGCCACCTTATGAAACCCCACTAGCTCCAATTTTTGGACTATGTTTGGGTCCATCCTAACCCGAGTCCAAATTCAATTCTGTCAAGGGTGTAGCGGCATTGATATACGAAATTGCATATCTCCTGTAAAGATCCCTGCATTTCTTAAAAAACCACATCAAACTCTTGTTGCGTACTTTCTTAGGTGTTTTTGTCAATTTTTAAACATCCCGGATATCATATTCTATGAAAATCAATCGCATAAGATCATTCTTAAAAATTCCACCTGACCCAAGTTTTGCATTAAATCTGGACATGTATTGTGCAAAATAAGAAAAAGCAATAATCTCTCCAATTGGGAATTGCTAAACCACCCTCCTCCAAGCCTTTCTATAAAGTGCCAAGTGCTAGTCTAGCACTTCTATTGTGCCAGATAAGTGATGTAAAAAGAGACTCCACTTTTCTAGAAAATGATGTAGCTAAAACACATGGTAGAGCTCAAAAAAGGAAATTAAACAGGAAAAGAATCTCCATTTTAATCAAGGAAACCCTGCCGAGAATGGTAAGGGGAAGTGAGTTCCATTGTGCAAACATAGCTTTAACTTTGAAAAGTAGTGTGCCAAAATTAGGATCCTATAAGTTTTCAATCTATGATGAATATCTAATATCCAGGTACCTCTTTGACTGCTTGTTTACAAAAGGGGCTATATCTGTGAGCAGTGTATCAGGCTCACAAAGACAAAGAATTACTTAATTCTTCTTTTTATTAATCTTATAGCCCCCTAACACCTGGTACAAAGAGAAGACAGCAAAAGCTTTTTCCTGTGAACAGTTATTAGTATCGAGAAGCAGCATTATGTCATCCGCACAAATTTTTATCTTCCCCATCCAGTGGTAGCTGGTAAGTTTAGGAGGGAGGGGGGCGTATGGGACACACACGTACATGCACATATAGACTCACCGCCATGCATTCACACGTGCACACACACACACAAACACATCCATTCACAACGCTCATTACCAAACATTCATTCATACACGCACCGAACATTAATTAAGAAAAAAACCACACATACTTACCTGCAGCTCTGCCTCGGAGGTTCCACGAGGCTTGGGACTGCTGCCTTCCCTCATTGGCTAAAGGCAGCAGTCCCAACGTCATCACAGACTGGGATGAGGTCAGTGAGACTGCTGACCCCACCCCACTCTGTGATGAAGTGTCACTGATTGACACCAGACCCAGGGCGCTTCAGGGCTTAAAACTGAAGCACCCAGATGCGAGGCAATCAGTGACGCTACCCCTCATCACTGAGGGGAGGGCCCCAGGGACCTTTGCTGAGCTGAGGAGGTCACGCCCACAGAAGCTGTGATTTCCTCAGCCCAGCAAATTTCAGCTCAGGCAGCCAGGAGCCTGCACATTTAGTGCATGTCTGGCTCCTGGCTGCGTGACCTGAAAATGAACAGAGTCTGTCAGGCTGACCTTTGTTCAGCCTTACAGACACTTTTCGTGAGGGGCAAAAGGTGGGGGGGGGAGTGGCCCCTCAGCTCCAATGGACTGGCCGCGGCTGTCCCCATCTGCAGCATAGAAGGGTGAATATCCCATTTCTTCCTAAGTGCAATCGCTACTGGCTAAATAAAAAAAGCAAATAGAACCAACGACAGGGGACAACCCTGCCGAGTTACCACAGCAGACTTGTAGTTTACACACCTAGGTTGCGTCAACTATATTCTTTGCTTCAGCGCTCTCATACATTTTATATCTCAGCCTTGTACTCCGGAACAGTACCCCAAACTTTGCAAGAATACAGAAAAGCACCTCACAGACCACGAGGTCGAAGGCCTTCTCCGCATCCAATAAAGGAACTACGGCAGGGATATTATTAATGGAGAGATAATCCAGCATCTCGACTAAATAATGTGTGTTGGTCCCTACCTGTCGTCCAGCAATAAAACTGTTCTGGTCCCTGTGTACTTATTTCGCCCCTATGCAATTAAATCTATTGGCTAATAATTTCATTATGACCTTATAATCTGATTTTAATAATGTAATCGGCCGATATAAGGTTGGATCTACACCATCCTTTCCTTTTTTTTTTTTTTTAAACTAACCACATTCCCCATTTTAAATGAAGCAGGTATGGGGCTGCCCTCCAACATGGAATTAGCAACCAGCAGCAAATAATCCACCAAAACCTCCAGGAATAACTTATAAAATTCAGCTGGAAAACCGTCTGGGCCACATACCTTAAAGCTTGGAAGGCTTCTAACCACCTCGACCCACTTTTCTTTTTGAAAAAGGGCGGGCTCTATTTTCCGCATCTTCCTCAGTATGAGTGGGAATATCCAACCCCGCCAGAAATCTCCCTTTGGCTCCCATACTGATCACTTGATTATGGCTATAAAATTGTCTATAGTGTTCAAGCAGAATTTTGCCCAGTTTTCCCTGTTCTTTACAGTGAACCCCAGAAATTGGAACTTCAAGGCATGGATCGTGTTGCTCGCAGCTTGTTCTATGGTCTGCCATGCTAGAAATCGCCATATAAAATTACTCTCCTCATACACTTTCTGCATATAGGCTCGATTTGATGCGAAGCACTTAGTGTAATAGAGGTCGCTTAACACCCGTTTAGCTTTCTCAAGCTCTTTTCTGTTTGCCTCGGAAGGTTGCCTCAAAAATGTATAATGCACTTCCTTCTCCAGGTTCTGCTTTTGCTCTTTGGCATTTCTTTTATTGGCCTCATCTTTCGCTGTTACCAGCCCTCTTAAATATTCTTTTAAAGCGTCCCACACCACACGTGGTTCCAAAAATTCTTTAATCTCCTCTTTGCATATCCAGGCTCATCCCTCCTCCTGTAAAAACTGTTTATTAAAAATCTACCTCCTCACTCAGAGACTGCCGCCCTCCGCCAAAATCTCCAGGTCAAATATTGTATTGTCCGAGAATCCATTTGGGTGAGCCCACTGACCCTTAAAAGTCCGTTTTTTACAGATTAAGACAAATTCAATCTGTAAGGCGGTATGAAACCTTTCTGATAAAGATGTACATTTGTTTTGCTGGAAACGCCTCCCTCCAGAGGTCGATGAGTGAAATGTTTTTTTTGTAGTTCTGCATGATATTTGCAACCCTAGGCTTTATCTGTCTTTTAAGATTTACCAGATAATCTAATCTTGGATTTTGCAAAAAGTTAAAATCACCGTCTATGATTTCCTCCCCTGGAACTTGCATTAATAATTGAAACAGCTCCTCATATAACCTAACGTTATCTTCCACTGGGGCGTAAAAACTCACAAAAGTGAGCCGCCTAGAAAAAAAGTGCAACTAACCCAACACCAGCGACCCTACGTGTCACTAGCACAGTCCAGCACTTCGGCATTCAATCTTTTGGCAAGAAAACTGTAGTACCCGGGTGAGCCGCCTGGGCAGACGAAAAGCCTCTATAGCTTGCCCCTTTCTTAAGCACGGAGAATGTTAAATGTTTTACTACTGATATATGAGTCTCCTGCAACACCACTAAAGAGGGAATATCGTCCTCCACCCAGGCTTCTATTGGATGCAACTCCTTATTATTGTTGAGCCGTTAACAATAAAAGAGGCCACCTTCTGGATGCTCCTACAATTCACAGCCGCCTTCAATTCCCCGGCGCTAAGCATAACTAATCAAAATGCCTAAAGTGTCATGTGCAAAAGTACAAAAGTGCGAAAGTGCCAACCAAGATCTCAAAGTGCGTCCAATCGTAAAAGTGCAATTTAAGCTACCAACAGACAGCCTAAGGGTTCCACGCCTCTCCAGTAAGTGCTCTAAGGGGCATATTCACAAGGACCTACCGCCGATTTATCTTCACCTTAACGCATCCAAAGTGGAGATAGATTCAACACCCCATTCACAAGCGGGTGAAACTGCAGACATCGCCAGTATTCCCGCGATAACTGCCCCAAAATCTATCTCCACGGTGGACACCACCAACCAACCCTAATGAGATGCAGAGTAGGCGTTCCAGTGCAAAATCACACGAAAAAACCACAACACCACTTTCACAACGAACTGCCAGATCTGCGATGCGAACCAAAAACAGGCGATAAGCCGCGTTAGCAGCAGGGATTTAACACCTGCCTTTTGCTGGTGTTAAGCAGGACGACTACCTGCAGCATGAAAGGGAGCCCAGCCAAGAGCCACACCTGAAGACCCACAGATGCCATGGAGACAATGGTCATGCAGCTCGGATACCCATGAGGGCCACAACACCCACCGCCACCACCCCCAGCCCCCCCAACCCCGGACAAACACATACCGTGCACGACACAAGAGCCACAAAAAGGGCATGATGATGCACATTGTCAAAAAATAACACACATGTGTGGCCAGAAGAACGAGAAACAGTCACACAGCACTGAAGTAACAACCAAAAACTTTATTGAAATACAACACAAAACACCAATGCGGAAGACTCCTGTCGATGTCACAGCCTGGAAAATAAAGCACAAAATCAGAACGTGTGCCATGCGCACATCAAAGCAGCGAGACACAGAGAAACAGAGAATGAAAGAAAGGCAGAGAGAGAAGGAAAGGAAGGGAGAGAGAGAGTGAGAGGGACGGAAGGGAGAGAGAGAGAGAGACACCGCCGCCCCTGCGCACCCAGGCCCCACTGTTCACCTGCTGCCACCAGTGTGTCTCCAACCACGTGCCGGGATACACTGCAAGCCTCCAGGTCTGCAATCTGTAATCGAGGCCAGAGTCAATCATGGCAGAGTCCATCACACAGTACACGGCAACAACGCCTGTCCGTCCCTGCGCACGCATAAAGCTGCACCCTACCCCCTCCCGCCGGCCAGCGCTGGCTGTCCGCACTTGCGCACCCCGGGCCCACTGCTCACCTGCCGCCAACGGTGTGTCCACCAGTGGCACACCACGTGCCCGTGCAAGCTCCAGGCCCCGGTCCCGCCACCATAGCATGGTCCACATCATGCGGACCCGCCCCGCGGCCCAGCAGGTCCCACACATGACGCTAAGTCCTGAGGCATCAATGGCAGAGACCACATCAGTGCACACATCATCATCGCAGGCTGCACACCGCTCAGCTATTTCGGTGCCACTAACCCTGTGCAACCCCAGTCAGCGGCAAGTGGTGGTAGGCCAGTGACGGCCGCATGGCTCTGGGTGCCACTAACCCTGTGCAACCCCAGTCAGCGCCACGTGGTGGTAGGCCCATGACAGGCGCAAGGCTTCGGGTGCCACTAACCCTGTGCAACCCCAGTCAGCGCCACATGGTGGTAGGCCCGTGAGGGTCGCATGGCCTCAGGTGCGACCAACCCTGTGCACCACAACTCATGGGCCCTTTATGATTGAGAACCGTGGAGCGTCCGTCATCCAGTCACCACCGGCAGTGGGGAATGTGACGTTGTCGGCCCCTTATATTGGCGGGGTCACATGGCCTGTGACGCCTGCGCCGGATGGGTGTGGGTGTGTGTGCAGACCTGCCCTCAGGGTGTGGCCGTGACATGCTGACAACTAGACCAGTGACCTGCATACCACCAGCGTGTACGCCTGTGACATGTAGCTATGTGGGCCCCCCCTCGGAGCGTAAGCGGAGTGGTCTGGCCTGGCGTACGCTGGACCAGCGCAGGGCTTGCAACAATAACTCGGGGGCTCTGGGCGTGGTTCAGTCCATGTCCCGACAAGGGAGTGACTAATGCGTGTGTCCCTTTTGTAGTGTCCACGGCAAGCGGAACACAATAGGCAATTTAGCACACTGTGACTGACATCCCACTAGATGAGCATCATTGACGTAAGAGAAATCACTGTCCCTACATTCATCCACACATTCATCCATGAATGATGAAAGCCATGACACAGCAGTGCGTTTCTGGATGTTTATTGCACATCCAGTGGAGTTTTGCAGCTGGAGCGGTACAGGGCCATGCCAAGCACACTACACAATATGGGCTCGTGGAGGGCCAGCCAGAGTCCATCCGGGGATGACAAGTACTGCGGAAGAGGAAGGGTACAGTTCGCAGTCTGGTTGCCGTGTCATTGGTCAGCAAACAGGATATGGCAGTCCATGTCACGGTCCAATGTGAGTGCAGCGGAGTGTATCAGTGGTCAGCGGAAGGTCATGGGGCCATGTGCGGCACCAAGCAGAAACAGGCAAGGTGGCGGAAATGAATGCTAGTGCCTCCTTATGAACTCAATCCCATCCACGTCCTCGTCCTCAGATGTGGGTGTTGCAGTACAGGCTGCGGCACTGTGTGCCACTAACACATCAGGGGCCGGAGGAGGATACGCCTGCCGCACTGGGAGGCACTGACACACCAGGCGGCGGAGATGTGGATGGTGTGGGGGCAGCAGCATTCATCTGCGCCACGCCTTGTGGCAGCAATGCCATGATGAGGATCTGCAGGGCATGGTAGATCCCAGCTACATTTTGCTGATGTGCAGCGGTGGCTGCCATCCTTTCCGCCTCCATCCGCACCATGTCCTCCATGAGCCTCCGCATGTGTGCCAGCTCACGGCTGGGATCGCTGGAGCCACTCTGAGCAGACAGGTGTTCTTGTCTCCGAGTCATGACTCCAGCGATGTCAGTCAGGGCTCGTTGGAGACCATGGAGCGTGCCATGGGTGTCCGTTAGGGACTGGAGCTGGTCCCTGATGGGACCTAGACACCCATGGATGGCGTCCAGTTTGGTAGCCATGAGGTCGAACCCCACCCGCACCTGCGCAGCCGTCTCCCTCTGGCCCTCCAGCACATGGCGTTGGAAGGCCATGTGTTGCTCCTGGGGGACTTGGGGGACTGCCGGGTCTGTGGGTGCCTCCTGCTGGGTGGTTTGGGTAGTGGCTGGGGTCTCCTCGATGCAGCTGGGCTGCCCTGATCCTGGAGGTGAGTTGAGGATGATGTCAATGATGTCTTGGAGGGCTTGGGTGTCGATGCTGGGGGTGTCCTCCTCGTCATCGGTGAAGAGTGGCTGGGACTGCTCTGCAGGAGGTGTTGACGGTGCCCCTGCAATGTGAAGGGGAGATGGTGTATTACAATGTGTCCGCATGTATGTAGCCGCATGGTACAGGTTCACATTCAGACAGCATGGCATTGTACATTGTGACAGTCTGTGGATCAGGGCCATGATCCAGAGTCATTGTGGGTGTGCACTGTGCTCTGCTTGAATGTGCATGTGTGCCATTGTGGCCATCTCCCCCTGTCCCCCCAGTACCTGGTGGTCACTCACCCGTTGCGGTTGTGTTGTGTCCTGTCGAGCAGTGTCTGGTCCCCCGACTCCTGCCACGGTCTCCACACTGATGACTGTCGACACCAGCTTCTCCATGTCATCCAGCTCCTGCTGTGGCGCAGGGCTCCCACCTCCAGTCTGCATTGCTGCCTTCTGGTTGGCTGCGAGTTTCTCCTTGGTCTTGCGCTTGATGTCAATCCATCGCCTCTTGACCTCGTCCATTGACCTCTTGTGCTCTCCGACGGCATTCACCTTGTCCCCAGTGTCCCGCCATATTCCATTTTTGGTGCCCAATGACACGTTGGAGGTGACGAACAGTTGTTGATGGTGTTCCATCACCTCCGTGACCAGGATCCTGTTTTCTTGCGGACTGAACTTCGTCTTCCTCTTCTTCTTGTCCTTGCCCTTCCCTGTCCACGAGGTCCCAGGCTGGTCGTCCGGGGTGCTTGTGGGGTTGCACTCGTCCTCTGCGCCTGCTCCGGCTGCCTCCATGGTGCTTGGGTGTTGGTCATTTTGTGTTTGTGTGTTTTTTCTACTTTTATAGTGGTTTTTCCCGCCTACCATGTGTATTGCAGGCCTGGCGCTGCTTATCGCTGATTTCCTCATCGCGCTTTGGCCCATCGCATGTTTTTTCGCGTTGAGGTTTGTGTTTTTATCACGGTCGCGGTTGTTGTATCGCGGACATTGGCCGCGTTTTCGGGGACTATTGCATGGTACCGCTGAGTTGTGAATTCCACGTTCACACGGGGTTATTTTCCCGTGATAGGCTGCACTATGTAAAGTTGCGCTAACATTTTTTGGAGATGTTCATCACACGTTCTTGTGAATATCCCCCACAAACTTTTACTAAAGTGCAAAAGTACATGACCAGAAAGTGCTACAAGTCTCTTATCCTTCTGGGTTCTGCGGTCAGACCACACCTTACCAAATGGAGATCCCCACCCCTCCATCAATTTAAATCATACAGTTCCATGAACATCGGCCAACCAGGCGAACTGGGCACCTCCTTGGTGAGCACCCCCAAATTTCACCCTCTTTGGGTTTTTCACTCTATTCTGGTGCATTTCTCTTATATTCGCCATTCTGGATCTCTTTTTAAACACCATTCTAATCCCCTCCCTCTGGCCCATACCTCCACCTAGCTCTCCTGCCCACCCTTCCCCATGCCATGGTGGGAGTCCCATCCTTCCAACTATTCCTTGCACACATCCCAAGCCTTCACTCTCAGCGATATTGGCACCATGACAAAGTGCCTGAGCCTCCTACTATACCCCTCCAGCCCCTCCCCTCATCCAGATGCAAAACAACCTTCTTTTTCAAACTAAACATGGACAGTGGAAACATTAGGTCTGCACAGCTTCATCAACTTTTTAACATTACAAAGTTGTTCGCAGTCTCCTCCTCACAATTCTTACAAAACTGTCCTGTCTCAATATCAGATTCCCATTGGGCACTCCCTCACCCCTTCATCCGTCACCCTGAAATAATCCTATTATAAACATTAGACAAGCTGCATGCCGCAATCAAAGCATTGACTCTAGGAACTTGGTGGCTTCTGCCACATTACCAAATATTCATAAAGAGCCTTTATACAACACTTTAAGTTTAGAAAACTGAATTATCGAGGCCTGTCTCCCAGCTGTTTGAAATTTTACAACCAGTTTTAAACTCCTTACGCCTCCGGGCAGATTTTACTGTCATGTCCGAGAAAATACGAAATTCAAAATTTTCTGCAGACTTAATGCCTTTTCCCTTATCACCTTAGGCAGTATCCTTTTTTTCACTCTATAATTGGCAAAATTCACCAACATAGTGCAGGTTTTTACATGACCTCCGATATGAGCTGCTACACGATGGGCCTGTGTGATTGATAAATTTTGCTTATAATCCAGAATTACCAAAGACTGTATTAGATTTTCCACAAATGTTATGCATCCTCCAGTGTCCTCACTATGCTCGGTAATACCCGAAATTCGAAGGTTTGATCTTCTTGCATGGTTTCACCATCTGTGCCTGTTTCTCTTTAAGCCATACTGTCTCCTTCTCCAGCTGTTCATTAGCTTTTTCCAAATTATATATCTTGTCCTCACAGTCAGACACTCTTTGTTCCACTTTATCCTGCTAGAGAGTCCTCCAGCTGTGTGCAGACTGAATCTAATTGCTCTCTCAATTCATCTGACAACTTTGCTTGCGTGCCCTTAATGGTTTTCAGCTCTTTTAGAACTTACTGAAGCACACTGACAAAGCCCTGGGGAATCTCTTCAGTCTCTACCTGTTTAGCCACAGAGCCACCTCGAGCTGAAACAGAGTCCGCCTACTGCCCTGAACCAATGCACTTCCTGCTCTGATTGGGCAATTGCTACCCATGGTCGTCTCTAGATGAGTAGCACTCTCAGTAGGTTCCCTAATCAGGCCCTGGCTCTGGGAGCTTTGGAGAGTTTCACCCTGGCTCCCCCACCTTATACTTCCATCCTTGGCACTCTTAGCATAACCACGGCTAATCTGGAATAAGGGGTACAAACCACCATCTTCTGTACTGTCCATGGATGACCCCCTTTTTCTGCTCCCGTCTTGAGAAATATTGCGACAATTTTCTTGGTCTTCCTCTCGCCCCTCTACTGCCTGTGCCAGCAGTTCTTGTGACAACTCGTGTGACAATGCACCTCCACCGCCACATTCCCCAGCACCCCTGCAACCCACCAGCATCCCGGGGTCCGACCTCTTTCTCTTTCTCCAACATATCACTGGCCTCCACCGCTGCGACTAGTGGGGTGCTTGATGAACTAACAGGGATACTATCAGGTGGACTGGCGGGTGAGTCTTTTCCCGCACCCACTTCCAATTCAGTTTGAGAGACCCACACAGCTGCCAGCATCCTAGTAAGTCCTGGCGCTCTCTACGGGGCACTCCTTTATTTGGCCGGCAAAGCTTTCCTCCTCTCACCTGAGTGTTTAGCAGATTTCACTGACTTGGCAATCATAGCAGGCATTTCTTTAGTGCACCTTGCTGCTCCTTAGTCAGAAAGACAGATCCAGTTTGAGCCACACAATTTAGGGGCTCATTTACAAGCCCCATGTGCTGCCAGAATGTCACTTGTGATGGTTACGTAAAGTCACCCTGCATGGTTTTTCATGGCCTCATAGATTTGGTGTGAGGCAATGCAGCACAAGTCGCTGTGCTGCCTCACACTGCGATAGGGAGGCGTGCCATGGGCATTACAGTGGGTGTTCCTACATAACATCCATGGCATTTGACACATTCCCAGATTTACAACATGCTACAAACCTGGGAATGCTTTAAAAGCCTACGCCTCCTCAGGAGTGGCATAACAGTTGTTTTTGTAAAGGGCAAGAAAACAACTTGATTTTAATGCAGTCACAGTTGAACCATGGTGCAAGAGCGCCTGCTGTGGCGCTAGGCACCCATTTGTGCACCAGCTCATTAAAAGAGGACAAGAATGCACCATATCTCAGAGATGCAGCGCATTCCTGTCCTTTTCTTTTGACGTAGGGGAGCGCAGCAGAAAGTCTTTTGGTGATGCCTTATGCCAAAAATATGTAGATGAGGCCCATAGAGTTTCTGAGTTAGAGCCACAAAAGATTCAGTTGGAGCAAACGGGAGTCTATTCGGTTCAACCAGCTAGCCTGAGCAACCATAGAGGGTTAGAGCAGTGTAATTTAGACTCCACCTTCTATATATACTGAATACCTATGTTATGGTATGTAATCCATGTAATCAGTGTGTGCATTCATTAACTTGTGTGTTCCACATTTATGTATTATAGTAGATACCATTGTTGTGCGAATTTAGAAATCACAATGTGGTGTATTGGAGCGAAATAAATAACATGAATATTCTTGTTATAATGATGATAGCTTGCTTTCTGATGGTTAAATAATGTTATAACATGTTTCCATTTTGATTCCTGAGTTAGCTTAGCTTGAAATTAGGCCTTAGCCAAATGCTACACATTTTTTAACTGTCAGTATGCTGCTTGTTCATTTCTTTGCAGGTATGTTATCAAGTCCCTTGTTAGTTTGAGAAAGGCTCATTATTCTGTACTAGACTGATAATAAGGCATGTAGATGAAAAGTTGGCAACAAGCATGGAGAAATGATGATTAGAGGAGTCTCCTGTACCTGGTGTTCCAGAAGATGCAACATTCAAGTGACTTTCACTGCATCTTTAGTGAACTATTGCACATTTTAGCTTCCCAACAACATATTTTTGCCTAGGTGTGGTATTGTTGCTTTTCCTTTGCAATTATTTTTTTAAAAGCTACGTGCAGTCATTGCATTATATGGGCAGACTTAAGTCTCTACCAAAGTCAACGCATTGTCCTCTTCATCACGCTAAAATGGGCAGTGATATTCTAACTACAGCCAAGCCCTCTTCATCTGGCAATAAACCTAAATGGGCGGAAAATGATCCCCCCTCAACCATTTTATCATCTCACAATCCAGTGCTTGACGCTATGCTTGATGAGGTGAGGGGTCTAAAGCCCATCATGACTGCCACTAATGAAAAGCTCCAACAAATTGAGGATAGATGGATGGCCATGGAAGCTAAGATGTTTGACATGGAACAACGTGTCAATGATCTGCATGACGCTACTACCAGGATTCCTCCTCTGGAAGAGGAAAACAAATGCTCAAACTCCATACAGAGGACCCTGAAAATAGAAATAGACGTAATAACTTACATTTATACGACCTTCCAGAAAATTTGGACCTCCTTGGTTTCTTGAAAAAGTTCCTCCCTGAGCTTTTGGACCCTCAACGAGAATCAACCAATAACATTCAATGCGCACATTGCCTTGGTCGCTTCCAACCTCATTCTACCAGACTTAGAGGAATTATAATGTTGTTCTTGGAATTTACAGATTTGCTTCGTGTGTCGAAGGCGGAAAAAGAAAAACGTCGCCTTATGTGGTCTGGTCATAATAGTTATATTTCTCAAGATCTCTCCAATGCAACTAATGCCAGAAGGAAAGAATTTCTTGCTTTACGCTCACAAACTAGACAATTACACATTTGTTATGGCAATTTGCATCCTTGTATATGTAAAATTACTTAAGAAGTTTGTACATGATCTTTTGATGACCCCGTCAAGCTCAAATCCTTTCTCCAGTGCCATGGGAACCTC
The DNA here is from genome assembly GCA_963921515.1 of Calotriton arnoldi. NCBI lineage: Eukaryota > Metazoa > Chordata > Amphibia > Caudata > Salamandridae > Calotriton > Calotriton arnoldi. Next base: position 1,567,384 of record CAWUFW010003081.1, read on the forward strand.
TGCCCAAGGCTCCTAACTAATTCTTTGTACTTTTGCATATCCTTTATTTACCTCTTTCTCACTCTATAACTTTTATACACAGCTGTTCTCTCTTCTTTTCTTCATATTTATCTCCCTGCTGCTCGTCTTGCTCTAGATGCTGGTACATCCCATGCTCATTTCCTCTGCTTTTCCTTGTAGATCTGGATTTTTCTCCTTGATCTATCTCTTTCTCCTTATATTACTTTCTCATTCCTTCTTTTTTATTTTTATTTCTTCTCTTTATTCCTTTTGTTTGGTGAGCATCTTTGTGTCTTCTGTGTTTATATTTAAATTGTGTACATGTTATATATTTATTAATCACTGGTATTTTCTTGTTTCCCTCAGAGTCTTTGCGGCTTGTCACCTGAGTTCCTGTGTCCTTCCATCCACTCCCCCGTATGTTTAGCGTGGTCTTGTGGAGTGTTCGTGGTCTAGGTCATCCTGTTAAAAGACAGAAGGTACTTTCACATTTGTCTAGATTTGCTTCACGTGTAACTTTTTTGCAGGAAACTGATTGTAATGATGTTGAATCGCTTAAATTAAATCGGTAATGGGTAGGCCAAATTGTATATTCCCCTGCTAATAATCATAAAGGAGGTTTTGCTATTCTTTTTCATAATTCATTACATGCACAAATTATATCAACTCAATGTGATAATGATGGACAATGGGTGTTAATTATGGTTGCCATTCACAATAGACAAATTTCTTTATTTAATATTATGGTCCCGTCAAGCCTGATCCAGATTTCTGGAACAATATTAAAAATAACTCTAACATCTATTGATACTCCTAACATCATTGTTGCAGGTGATTTCAATCAATGGCTAGATCCCTTCATGATAGGAAGTCTAAATGCAAATTTAATCCTTACAAATCCCATAAAGCATTTCAATATGCCATTGCCACTCGTCCATTGTTTGATGTTTGGAAAACAAGTAACCCTGATACTTCTGAATTTGCATTTTTCTTCAATGTGCATCACATTTGTTCTAGAATTGATTATATTTTGGTTACTAAATCCCTATTACCTCCCATCCAATCCTCAGAGATTGGTTCTATTTTTATCTCCGACCATGCCCCTGTTTTTTCTTCCTTTGATTTATCTCTAAATAATTCCAAAGCTGGTCATTGGAAATGCAATAATTTCCTTTTATCTGATGATGCATTTCTTTCAGAGGCTACTACCTTTATAAATGAATTCTTTAACAACCCTTTAGACACTTCTATTCCTAACACATGGGATGCTTTTAAGGCATCTTTCCGTGCCTTCGCCATAGCCTATCCAGCTAAACAGAAAAACCTAGCTCTTGCCAAATATGTTGCACTATTACAACAACTCAAAACACTAGAGCATACCTATTTTTCTTCTAAATCAGCCTCTACCTTACATGAGTTGATTAAAGTCAAGTCTGCTCTTAATAAACTTGCTACTATTGATTCTTGTAACATCCTCTTTAAAAAATCTAAATATCACGGTGGCCAAAACAAAGCATGTAAAATGTTGGCTAATTCTTGGAAAATTAAATCTGAACGTAAAAACATTGGCCCAATTTGAAATGAGTTTACACCAAACTTGACTCCTCCGATACAGATATCTCTACCACTTTTCTAGAATATTATCAATGTCTCTACTCAGATGACACAACCCTTTAGATCATAATATGCATACTTGTGTCATGCCCTCCCTTGTCCTCCTCATTTACCTGATAAGTTTAACATGTTAGAAGCCGGTATAACTCTACAGGAAATAACAGATGCTATCAAATCCTTAAAAAAACGCCAAGGCTCTGGGACGTGATGGCCTCTCTGTCAAATTTTTCTCTGCTTTTTCTTCTATTTTTTCCCCTAAACTCCTTGAACTCTTCAATTATTTTTTATTGGATTCCATGGCTACTGGTTAACTTTCTAGAAGCCGTGATTGTTCTTATTCCTAAACCTGATAAAGATCACACCCTTTGTAAAAACTATTGTCCTATCTCATTAATTAATTATGATTGTAAAATATTTGCTAAGATTCTAGCATCACGTTTTGAGTCTATTGTTCCCTTATTGGTGAAAACTGATCAGTCTGGCTTTGCTAAAGGCAGATTGGCTGCTGATAATGCTAGAATGTTTTCAAATATTATCACATATGGTAAAAAATATCATTGTCCCTTAGCCGCACTATCCCTTGATGCCGAAAAGGCTTTCGATCGTATTAATTGGCAATTTATGTTTACCACTCTTCGATGGTGTGGTTTTGGACCGAACTTCATTTCCCTTATATAATTGTTGTACTCTGCTCCCCGTGCCAGTGTTTTTGTTAATGGTCGCTTTTCCCCTTTTTTTCAGTTACACAGAGGTACGCGTCAAGGCTGTCCTCTATCACCTTTACTATTTATTCTCTGTTTATAGCCGTTCCTTAAACGGATTTGTTGCAATAACCTTATATCAGGTTTCAAATATAATTCCACTGAAATCAGCTTATGTGGATGATATTTTGGTTTATATGTCCAATCCCCTTTCCTCCATAACTCCTTTTTTGAATGAGCTTCAATTGTACTCTAATGTTTCTAGGTATAAATAGAATTTTTCTAAAACTGAAATATTACCATTAAATTCTTCATGTCATCAATGTATGTTTGCGAATACTGATTTTACTTGGTGCCCTACCAAAATAAAATATCTTGGTATCTGGGTCTCTTCTACTATTTGGAACACAATCCGTTACACCTTTAATGTTTTGAAACTCAAATTGCAGAAATTACTTTAATCATGTTCTCCTCGCCATCTATCGTGGTGGGGCAGACTAAATACCATTAAGATGATTGTACCACATGTCCTTTACACATTGTCTATGTTGCCTTTTAAGATACCTATTTCCTATTTCTCTCAAATTAATTCACTTTGCACCCATTTTTTTTGGGAACAATTAACATTCCTACATCTCTTTAGCTAAACTCAAATGTCCTAAGAATGAGGGTGATGTACGATACCCTGATTTTAGGCTCTATCTCTCTGCATATGTAATTCGACAATTTTTTGCCAAAACTCATGATTTTTGTGATATTCCCATACCTCGATGGATTATGTTTGAATGTTCTGTTTTCAAGGATTTTTCATTGGATGATGTGATTTATATGTCTAACTGTACTTTCATATCAACCAATGCTATACTAAAATACTCACAAAAACTGCTACACACAATATTTTCTTCAGGTTTTGATTTGCATCACTGTTGTCTTGCTTCCTCTATTTGGTATAACACATTTATCAAATTTCAGTGCAAATCATTCTACTATAAACACTGGAAAGAGAAGGGTATTATGTTTATTCACCAGTTTGTACAACGTAATTCTGTATTTCCTTTTTCCCAATTGCAAGCAACGTATAAGTTACTAAGGGGCATATTAGCAACGCTTTGCGATAAATATCGCAAAGCGCGGTTAGCGATTATTTTTTTATCGCTCGATTTGATCGCCGAGATAGCGCGTTATTAGCAACGTGTATCTCCAAGGCGATAATTAATCCAGCGATAGCAACGGAATGCCACTTAATCGCATGGAATCCAGCGATAATAGGGCAGTGATAGGGGAATGCTTGATGATATGCCACGGTGGACTCAGCCCCACAATCCACCTCCCATTGTGAAGATGGGTAAGTACTGTTTGGAGCAGGTGTAAAAATACCAGCGATGACCGTGGTTAGCGCGACTTTTGTCATCGCTACCCGGGTCCGGGGCCGCATTGCTAATAGGGGGTAGTTGTGTTAGCCGCTGTTTCTGTTGACTTTTGGTTGGGAACGCCTACTTTGCATGTCATTAGCGATAAATATCGCTGACATGCAAAGCGGCACCCAAAACGGCCGCTTTCGCCATTAAGCTGTCGCTGACAGCTGTTAGCGACAGCTTGCTAATAGGGCGTTAACAATATCGCCGCTTTAGCGGCAAAAAGTGCCGCTAGAGCGGCGATAACGCCCTTGCTAATATGCCCCTTAGTTTGTTTTTACAGGAATATATTTTAATATCATCTTCCGTTCAATCCTATTTAACAGCCACTCATTTTCCTCCAGATGTTGTATTATGTACTCCTCAAACACCGCTACATAATATTTCTCATGACTCTATACCTAAGGCTGCTTATTTATATACTAAGCTGTTATCGCATACTCCTATTGGACCTAAACCTCCTGTTGAATTGTTGTGGGAAGCTGATTTATCTATTTCACTCACTTCTCCTACTTGGGATAAATTATGGCTTAAACTATTTAAAACATCTAAAGCTGCTCGTATTACGCAATCCTTATTTTTTATTTATAACGGAGCCCTCATTACTCCTGAATGTATATCTAAATTTTCCTACAACTCCTCCTCACTATGTTGGTCTTGTTCTTCTTCCACAGGACCTTTAATTAATTTGTTATACTATTGTCCCAATGTGTTTACTTTTTGGGAAACAGTTGAGTCAAAATATCTAAAACTTTTTCAATGTTTTATTCAATTATCAATTCAAAATGTTTTTCTTGGAACTACTTCATCAGATTGTTACTGTTTCTCTCCTAAACCTTTGTTGCTTGATCTCTTTATTGCTATTGCATTTAAAGTGATACTTTCTTGTTGGAAAGACACTTCTAAATTGTCTATTTTAACAAGGTAGAATTTGATTTGTGATGAACATAGAATAGCTGCTATTTCTACTATCTCGTTATCTCAGAAAGTCAAATCCGATCTACTCTGGCTCCCTTATACTACATATTACTCACCTATATCTTAACTACCTTTTTTTTCTTCCTTTTTCTTTATTCTTCCTTTAGTTTTTTCCTTAAATAAAATATACTTGTTCTATATTTATTGTCTTATACTGCTATTTTCTCAATTTGAAAAATATTTTTATTGTTTGATTTTAATCGGTATTATCTAATATTGACATTGTATTTGACTGTTTACAATCTTTGTGTTTTATCTTTTTATTCATCAATAAAAATTATTAAACAAAAAAAACAAGCATAGACCCCTGCATTCAGCTGCTGTCATGTTGATTTTCTAACTATAACTAGCAAACGTTGTATTGTTTGTAAAAGAAATATCTTTGACAGTCCCATCACATTATTGTGTCTTATTTAAGTGGTGACTTTTTGTCTAAACCTACGTCATCATTCAAGAAGAAACCTTGGCTGGGTGGCACACTATGTTCTGCCCAAATAGGAGTATCTCAGTATTTTAGTGAGCTGGGTGGTAGCGTGATTGTTTAAATACAAGTATTTATGTTAATTTGTTGCCTATATTTACCCATATTATTGTAGTCAATGTTGTGTGTTTTGCTATTTGTGTTATTGTATATAGTTATTTAAAGGCTACAATACTTTTATTTAAGATATGAGTGTTTTCAATATTGTTTAAAATAAATATTTCGTACAGCAATATTTTTGTCATCATTGTTTGTGTTTTGTTAATTAAGTATTGGATGGTGATACTTTTGTGAGTCAATATTGTTTTTAACAATGTTATGTCATGGATCCCCATCAAGTTGGTTTGCAAAACAGTCAGTCTGCAAAAGCACTGACTGCTTTGCAACCCAACTTACAACGGAAGAAAGGTTTCCCATTTTGCTGGAAAATGACTGCGTTATCCTCCAGTTTTAACATTTTGCTTGCATGCAGCAATGTTGGAAGTTTTATGTCACTTTCAGTGTGCAAATAAATCTATTATGCAAATCAACAAACAAACAAATGGCAAAAAATACCGTAATGCAATTTCTAAAATTAATCATACATTTTTTATGCTTTTCAATAAAAAATAGATTTTCTGAAATTGCAGCTCTTCTTGTAGGCGTAACTGAATGTACTTTTCCCTTTTAGGCTCCAGTGTCATCATAATGGCATATGAATCTATCTCAACATTTCCAAGCACAGAGCTGAGGTTACAGTTCGAAAATCAATCTGGCTGATCCAGTGACATGTCCCTGTGCAATTGTGAAACTAGCAATGTAAAATGATGCAGTTTGCAACATTGTCAAGCTGTACCAAGCAGCAAAATGATTAAGTATTAACCTCTGACTGCTGTGTCCCAGGAAGTAAGCAATGCCATTATCATACTGTACAGAAACAAATTGTTTTGTCTGCATCCTTTACATCGCTGTGGGGGGTTTTCTTTCATCGTATCTTTATTTGTGTCTGCCTCCACTTTGTGGATATTATTCAGCACATATGACAGTTTACCTAGTTTTCGCTAAGCAGCATTGTGAGCAATAAAAACAATTTATTGCACACAAAATGGAGTCAGCAAAAAAAAGCATTGGTTTATGGTTGTATCATTTTGTCTTCTAAATTGTTCTGTAGCTTGCTTTTGCGCCGCAGGCAGAATTCACTGCCAGGAGGGACCAATATACGAGAGGTGGAGAGGCCTTCATTATCTTCTGACCCATCACAGCCCGACAATCTTTTCAGGAAACAGTGAAATTTAAGGAGTTCATCTATCGAGGCCAGCGGACCTGAGAAATCCCTCTGGTGCTGATGAGAAACAAGATAGATATGGAAAGGTTCAGGCAAGGAGGTGAGGCCTGTTACGATTTGTGAGGTATTAAAAGATGCTTTCAGTCTGCACTGCAGGTTGTCGGACGCTTTGGTACAGCATCATAGGTCATTCTCAAATGAGATAAAATTGAACTATGGACAAACTGCAGACCTTTTTTATTCACATGTGTGTGCAGTCGTACAGTAGACCTTTTATGGACACTTTATTTCAAATGTATGCAATTTGTGAAAAAAATACATGAACTATAAAACAAAAAAATAGGGTTGGAAGGCATAACATATATATCTTAATATCATATATATTTTTATATCAAACACTGTAGAAACCAAGGATTGGCCAAACCATATGTTTGGGCTATATTAGGTAAATATGATCTTTATTCCAAACGAGCTATGTTGTCTGACCTCTGTGGATGCACAAACATGGCACACTTTCGGACACAAGTGTATGCTGTAACTCAGGCTGGCTATCTGGAGCCACAGAGAGGGGATTATGTTTAGGAAAGAAGGTAACAGGCTTTCTCCCAGACAGCAGAGCTTTCCCTCTTGGTGTGATTATTGGCCGAGGCGTAATGGGAGCCCCTACAGCCCATGTGGTGCATAGGGGCCCCCAACCATATGGGGCCCCCAAGCCCTTCAGGAGACCCCCATTCAGTCCAAGCCCAATGAATATCTGCGAGAAAGGTAGATTCTGAAGGGGACCCCATCATTGTGCGCCATGCCACTGATCACTGGTGAAGTCACACAGCGAATCAATCTTCAAGTTATGTGAATATCAAAGCTATGAACCTCCGTGTAGAGTAAGCTCCCAGCCACCATAGACCTCACAAGTTAAGACCCCACACTTCACAGCAAGCCGTCAAAGAGCAAATGACACTCAAGCCCCACTCAAGTGTACTTGGTGATGTAAGAATGCTGATGGGGGACTCACAGTGTAGGGTGATGGACAATGCTCCACATGGATGACTGGGTGAATGTAAAATGTGGTAAGTGGGTGAGCTGTGGCGTAAGGGTTGACATTTATAGTGCTGATGTGAGTATGTGGGTGAATGGCGCTGCTGAGTTTTGATGTAAGTAATTGAATGTCAGTGGCTGAAATATGGTACAAACAGCTGTGAGTAAATAGGTGGTGTCACAAGGGAGTGAGTGGTGATATGACGTATGAACCTGATATGGCAGTTCAGTAGTCAGTGTCAGATTGTGAGTAGTAATCAAATTGTGTTGAGTGGCATCATGAGTACATGATTACATAATGTATCCATCTATCTTTGTTTTCAGCCACCGTGTGTATCTAAAAATCACTTCCCGATGAGCCATCCAGGTGTGTGGGAGGGGAAACATGTCAATTTTATGGTGATGTCGTGTTCATAAACAGTATTTTGGGGTGGGATTTGTTAAGAAAATGATGCACAGTCTATTGTGTAGGGGGGACATATGATATTTGGAGGTGAGTCTGTTTTCTGGGTTGATATGCCTGCTGTAGCAGCACCACAAACAAATTGTTCATCTGGCTGGCATGATGAGCCCAAGGGTAAGATGCAATTTTTCAAACCACTTGCGTGCCCAAATGGAGGATTCTCATACTATCTGTGGTTAAAAAAGCTTTGGAAATCAGGGCTTTTTATTCAAGAATATGTTTATTCTTCTTCAATTCTTATTAAAATTCACCACTAATGTCATGAAGCCACTTCTGGTGCCAAGCTCTTTACAAACAAATGCAAACCCTACTTGGTTTGCAGGTCGTGTAAATATATGTCATATAAACCTCCAGAGGTTTGGAGGAGTTAATTAGCAAATGGAAATACAAAGATGGAATTAGTTAATTTTTGCTACTGGCTGTATATTCACTTTTAAACTGAAACAGATCGATCTCAGTGCTAAACAATGGGAGGGGTGAAGTGGAATATTTAACAGGTAACCTGACTGCAGTTTGTGTGGAAACCTCTTTACGATGTTATTGCATGTCTGCTGACTTGGCCAGCACCAAGATACAGACATACAATTACTGTGCACACTTGGGGGGCATAATGTTTGGAATTTTTGCGTGCATAACCCCAGTATGATTTAAGTAACAGTGACTATAATTCGACTGAAAATAAAATGTTGAAGTGAAATGTAAGAATCAGGTTATTGGTTAATGGTTGAGTGTGGGAGAAGTACCACTCGGGCAACAACCACAATCCTTGTCAGAGTAAACCACAAAAGTCACTAAATTAACCTGTTCCAAACCCTCTGGTAGGTTGGCACAAAAGCAGTCACACTTAACTTATAGGCAAAGTGTACACAAACAGTAATAAAAGTGAAAAGACAACACAATAAAAATCCCAAACCAATTTGGAAAATTAGAATGAGACCAAAATCTCAAAAATTCAATCAGTAGAACCAGAGATATTAAATTTCAAAGTTTTTGGTAAGTTTACCACCTAAAAGCACCAAGAGCCACTTGTTGTCATCTTGTGCTTGACCGAGAGAAAGTCACAAGTTCAGACCAACTGCGATCTAACATAGGCCAGACACAGAGAATGGGTTAGTCTCACTGCGAAAGTCACCTTCTCAAAGTTCACCATGAAGAGGCTTGTTCGTGGTGGTGGAGGCTTTGAGGAGCAAGGAGAGTGTTGCACATGATCGTTACTGTAGTATGAAGAGCAGGCCTGATGTTGTGGACAGTTTTCATTGTAGTGTAAAGGTCTGATTGGGTGTCACAGGTGGTCACCGTGGGCTGTTGTTGCTATAGCTTGAAGTGCAGATCTCGCATTGCCAGTCCTTGCAGGCAGTTGTTGTAGCGTGAAGAGTCGAGTTCACCGGAGCTTCGCGTTCGTAGGTGGCAGATCCTCGGTGCGAATGGGCCTCTTCACAAATGGAATTTTTGCAGAGAGTTCACTCTGATGCCAGCCAATGGTCCAGTACCTAGAGAGGCACCTCTTGGTGATCAGGGGCTCACTCTAGCATAGTCCAGAAGTGCTCAGAAAAGTCCTGTTGCAGGTCCAGACAGGTCCAGTAGCAGCAAGTCTGCAAGATGCAGGGAGGCCTTTCGAGCTTGTTCTGTCTCTGTAGTTTAGAACAGGAGGGATGAGGGGGGCAGGCTCACTCTTCCATCTCAAAGAGCAGGGTAGGCCTTAAGCAGCAGGGCAGTACTCTGGTAGCAGCAGGGCAGTCCTCTGAGGAACAAAACCGGCCACAAGCAGCAAGACAGTCCTCTGGGGAACACAGCAGTAGTCCTTCTTCCATAATGCCCACAGGTCCACAAATGTACTGAAGAGTGGCTCTGGAGGTCCAATATTTATACCTGGTGCCAGCCTTTGAGGTTGGAGATTCCCTATGCTCCACCCACATCTGGTTCTTCCCCCGTCAATGCTACAAGACGTCTGAGGTGACAAAAGACTAGTGTTAGGTTTCTTTGTGTGTGCAGGAGGCAAGCCCTTTGAAGTGTAAGTGAGGCAGGGAACAGCTCCACCCCCAGCCATCTAGGTAGGATGACCTACCCTGCCTACATCCAGTCCCCTTTGTGTCACTTTCTGACAGCTAGAAGAATGGGCCACACGGAGAGCATTAATTCCCATCACGCAATCAGGGTTCAGACATGGGAATGGCACTGAGGACAATATGGTCATTCCTTCCTCCTTGATTGAAGCTTCAATAAAAAAAAATGCTCTACCACTCTATGCAGTATTTATTGATTACACCACTGCATTTGATTGAGTGAACAGAGCTAGGCTCTTGCAGAAGCTTCATAATAGGGGTATCCTGGCCATCCTTTTAAGAGCGAGCATGAGCCTATATGTAAAGACGTGAGTTAAAGTTAAAGTATCGTCCAACAGAGTAATGCCAAAAACAATCTTGACAAATCAAGGGCTAAAGCAGGAGTGCATTTTGGCACCCTTGCTGTTCAATCTTGATTTGGCAGATATAAATATTGCCCTAGCCAAAGTAAGGGCATTTCCGCCCAAGCTAGCAGGTAACCATCTCCAGTGTCTTCAGTATTTTGACAACACGATCATATTTGGCCACATGGGTATTGGTATGTTACGAACCGTAGATGCTCAAGGCGATATATTGTAATGAAACTAAGATCTTGATTAATTCCTCAAAATGCAAAATAATGGTTTGCGGAAACAAAATTATTAACAAGGTCGGATATAACTTAGGAAATGACTGTAGTGAGAAGTCTTTATGATAGGTATACCTTCATCTTCCCAAATAACCAAACAAAAGGAGGGGATACCTAGGGTTTTAATAGAGTGCTTGTGTGTGTTGTGTCTGAGGTCTGTAAGTAATGGCACCCAGGTAAATCAGTGCTCTGCTTACATTTATCTCAGATCTATGTATGAAAAGTATCTGTATTACGTTGTAAAAGGGTTTTGAAATGCATATATATATATATATATATATATATATATATATATATATATGTATATATATATATATATATATTAATAGGGTCCTCACCCACAGGTACCACCCATGACATGCTTCATCATTGGACCCTCACTCACACACATAGAGTGTGTGAGTGGACTTGGCGTGTTTGTAAGCGGAGTGCTAAGGTAACTGTGAGTGAAGGCAGGCAATATGGGTGTGTTAAAATAGCCTACTACGCATGAAAAGTAATCTTTATTGGTATATATCTAGGGGCTAGATTAAAAACTAACTAGGCTCTTGGGATTTTAATGATCCCAGGTGTCTATTTAGATCGACATGTTTCAGCCATAAAGACAGCCTCGAAAGCTCAATTGGCTTTCTTTAGGACCTTCGTTTACCCTGCTTGATTATGGTGAAAAGCCTATTAGCTTGTGCAGTTTATATTATTTTGAAAAAAGCATGCACATTTGAATACAGACAATACTGTGGGACTTTTTCTTCGTATGGTCAAAACTGAAAAGAGAAAATATCATAATCAAATACTAGGGTAGTGTTGTCATAACATGTACCCCTTCTTCTGTGTCTCTGACTTTTTATAAAAGTATTTTGCGACATAATATTGTGCCTATTTACATAGGACAAACGTGAACATATATAAATACAAAAAGTGGACAGACAGCGGTGTGCTACACCAATTAACAAAAAGGCAGCAGTATAGGTTACCTACATGTCTAAGTGTATTTACCGACATCATAGGAGGGTTCAGGGATGGACCATCCCTGTAGTCACACACTGGAAAAAACGGACACATCAATGTTTAGAACCTTACTCACAATTCTGGTGCTTCTGTTTTGTTTAGAAATAGGAATAGGAAGATATCCGATTATCTTACTTCCTCAAGGGTACGGGTCCGCTCATCACTCGAGCAGTGTCCCTGTCTCCCTGCATGTTAAAATCGGATGTTCACTTCCTGGTTTTTGTGTTGCCTGTGATTGGAGCAATGGATCACGTGGTGCTGTACCATGTGAATCAGTTTAGTTAGAGGTGTGTTCCCGAGTCATTTATATATATATATAAGCATTTCAAAACCCTTTTTACATCGTAATACAGATAAGTTTCATACATAGGTCTGAGATGTAAGCAGAGCACCGATTTACCTGGGTGCCATTACTTATGGATCTCTGACACAACACACATGCACTCTATTAAAACCCCAGATTTAACTTATATCAGGTGAAATTAGAGCAAGTGTCAAGCATGAAGTACCTGGGAATTCATTTTAATCAGCGAGGTTCTCACCAAGTACAGCTTTTAGCACTGAAAGGAGTGTCAAAGTCCCTTAATATCAGTTTTTTTATAAATATAAATTTAAATAATATAAAAATAAAATTGCTGAAAAACATGGCATTGACAGGACCTGATTTAACAGCAGTGTCATTGATGCCTAGCTTTTGCCAACATTGACGTATGGTGCACTGGTTTTCAAGGATTGCTTAACCACTTGGTTGGACACAGCTCAATGCCGGTGCTATAGAAGATTATTCCACCTGACAGATACTACCCCATCATCTCAAATTCGGCTCGAATCTAGCCTATATAAGCAATCTATCACGGCAAAAGTGAGGTTCCTAGGCTATTATGCCAAGCAGAAGGCGGCCGGAGAGGATCACTTAGGGAACTGAAATGGTCGATCATGCAGGATAAAAAGCTCCAACATGAGTGACTCAATTAAATTCTTGGATACGCAGGAAATCTGGGCCTTCAACCTGCCTCCAAAACTATGTGCTAAAATACTTGTAGAGAATGCAAAGGCAAAATCATTTGCTGAAGATTGGCACGATTTGGAATTGAAGTCCCAGTCAGACTGGTGAGCAACCTTTCACCCATCCGCGCTGTATTGATCCAGCGTTCTGGGGCTTGCTCAGTAAAAAGATCTAATGAAGCTGAGGTGTGGAATTATACCATGAGAGGCCTATAAGTATGGGTGTTTGAACTGCAGACTGTCTTACTATAAGCAAGAATTACTGACACACAGTGCACCTCTTCAGTGGTTGAAAGGCCTTAGGGTGTTTTTGGCTAAAACCAATATTTCTTTACTTAAGAATGCAGTGGACAACAGTGATAAAAATGTTTTTGAGTGGGGACAATGCACAGTTGACAGCCAGGTTTTTTGAAGTTATTGAATGGTACTTATAAGACAATTTAAACAAGCGCTTAACGATGCTCAGGCAAACGGTCCTGTTTATTAAAACAAATTGGGCCCAGACAACAACAGGTAGTACATTTGTATAACATCCACCACGGAGTTCAAGTGAACTACACCTGTAGGCGGCCAACATAACAATTATGCCCTGTTGACAGATACGAGAATGCCTCTTTTTTTAGCCATATTGACTTGAGGGCAATTGGCAGCTGCTAGTGAGCCCCAACCTTTAGATAATGTTGTCCTTCTATCAATCTTTTAAATTACAAACTGCCTTATGAGTATGTTTTTAAGAATAGTGGCATTGTTATTTTTACCATTGCACGTTGCACTCTATTCAGTTGCCTCTATAAGATGCTGTCTTGTTATGTAAACATTTAAGCACTTTACTTATATTTTTTCTGAACAGTGCTACGGTTAGTGTTAACCCTTGCACTTTGCATTTTGTACAACTAAACCTGTGCAGAAGTGGACTGCTAAAACGTTTCTCAAAGAAAGCATGCTAGGGATTTATTCAGGTCAGATGTACCACTTGTATTGTGGTTTTATTATTACAGCTTAGTTTGGTATGATTATATAGAATTGCAGAACTATGCATTTTTTGTGATCGATTTGTATTTCATTTTTATTTGGTACATGTGCTTGGGAAATCTTTATGGTTTAAAATAGCTCAAAACAATAACATTCTGTTACTCACTTACTGTCTGACAGGAATACACAATCCCCAACAGCACAGCTATTCACGGTTATGTAACCTTGGACACTGACAGATGGCACCAAATGTTTAGGGCAAGAAAATGCCACCTTTCTAAAAGTGGTGTTTTCAGAATTGTGACTTAAAATTCAACTTTACCATTAAAGAGGATGTTAAATTACTATTCATTTGAGTGTAAACACAATATTTCTATCAGCTCCCAATCAAAAGTTATCACTTATTATTCCTACTTTTAAAATACATTGCACCCTGCCCAATGAGCATTTAGGGCCTAACTTAAGAGTGACATATATATATAAGTCCGACACAAAACAATACCATTAATATGACGGCTGATTTGGAATCTAGTTACAGTATGTAGTAATAGAATCCATTACTCTTTATTGAGCATCAGCAATTCTCAACATGTAGAAGGACTGCATGGTCAATCGAGACAACTATTTGACTATTTGCACCTTAAGAGGCACGAGTGTCCTTTTTATGAAATTCTTTGGTCCTTAATATAAATATTACAAGGTCGAATAGCTTGCAAAATATGAAACAAATTGAGATACCGGGCAAAAGTGGTTTCTCTTTAAGATGGGCTAATATTCATGGGATAGCAAAAACAGAGGAAATTAAGGCAGAGTCCCTTAGAGATTTCTATATAAGCACGGATTATATGTCACCTCCAATGCTTATTATGGAAGCTTTCTGTAAAATCATGGCTAGAATCTCAGGGAAACTTAAGTGCCCAACCAGAGGGAAAAGTAACAAAAACAGGGGCTGGTTTAATACAGAATGTTCCTCGATAAATAGAAGACAGAGGAAAGCCTTAGGGGATTCCCCAAGGGATAGAGGAAAAATCATTAGATTGAGAATTATTTATAAAAATGCTCTAGATAAGAGGAAAAGAGAGATAAAGGAAAAAATATGGGAAGACCTGCTCCAGGGGGCTGATATAAATGATAACTCCCTTTTCTAGAAAATAATAAACCAGCCATTCCTAAAAGAGAGAGGAGATCCAAAGATTGAGACATCTGTACAACAGGGGGAGTGGATAGAAAATGTTAATACAATTTTTAACCCAGAAAGTAGTATTTTAAATTTGCCTTTTACACATTTACATCTAATCGAAGTTGTGGACATACCCGATATACCTTTAGAGGAGGTAATCAATACTCTAAATAAAGCAGCAAGTGGAAAGAGCTCTGGCCCCGATGGTGTCCCAATAGATATTTTTAAAACATGTGTCACTTTATGGGCTCCAATGGTGACCCAAGTATGTAACTCTACTTTAAAGGGCTATCTCCCTGTTTCGTGGACAGAAAGTATAATAGTCCCAATATTTAAACAAGCATTTGCAATGCAATAGGTCTCGCATTTGTAAGAGTTAGAGCTATTGGCATTGTAAATGATAATGTCTTTTACCTATGTGTTTTGGTTTGGAGTGTAGTGGATGTATGTGCTGTGGAGTGGAATTATGTGGGTTGTATTGGAATTGTTAGTTGTGGTATGATGTGTACATCTGTGGTGTGTATTGGAGGTATGTGGTGTGTATTGGAATTGTGTTGTGTATTTGAAATATGTGGTTTGATGTGGAATTATGTGGTGTGTATTGGAAATGTGTGGAGTTGAATTGTGTGGCGTGGAACTGTGTGGCGTTGAGCAAAATTATGCTTATTGAAATTATGTGTTATGGTGTGGAGTGCATTTATGTGGATTGCTGGTATGTGGCATAGAGTGAATTTATGTGGGGTGTATTTATGTTGTATTGAGTAGAGTGTAATTATGTGTAGTGTGAAAATGTGGCGCTGAGTGGTATTATGTGGAGTGTTATTATGTTGTGTTGTGCAGAATTGTGTGGCATTGAATTGTGTAATATGTGGAATTATGTGGCATGATTTGTAGTGGTATTATGTGGCATGATGTGGAGTGGTACTATATGGTGTGGAATTATGTGGCATGTTGTAAAGATGAATTTTTTTGTGGAGTGTAATTATGTGTTTTGGAATTAAGTGGATGTGTGCAGGGTAAATATATCAGATACGCACTTAAAAAAAGCCCACTGAATCTCCACAAAAGAGCCCTAACCCTACATTTCCTGAGTGAAGGATGCAGTAGTTTCAGGAGCACTAGTTAGCTCCCGCTATGATTATGTGCAGCGTCATTTGCGATTTTGCCACATACCAGGTCCAAAAACTGCAGAGGGCTCAAAATGCAGACAGCCGTCGCACTCATCTTTTGACAAAAAAACATAAATATGTGACATCCCAACTAAAGACCATATATTTGGGGGACGATTTGGTGACACAAGGAGGTGAACAGTTTTGGTAAATGTTGTTAAGGTTGTTTGTTGTTTTTGGTGCTTTCCCAGTGTCTTCAGCTAGACAAAATAGATCAGGAGAAGGATGTGCTGCTGTCTGGACGAGCAGAAACTGTTTGTCCCAGCACCACTCAGACAGATCACCCAGGGAAAGAAGAGGTAGTCAAGGTACATGAGTGTTGTGATTGTATTGTGTTTCCACTGGCAGCTCAGCCTTTAAGGTTATGCAGAAGGATATCAACAAACAAACAAGCACAGCTCTTCAAATTCAAGATCAATTGAGTAAAGAGGGATCTGGCATAAACACAGAACAAATGGGCAAGCACGAGGTAAGCATGGATGGCATTGTCGCTGAGGGAGTGATAAAGCTGGCAGCTATAAACAGTGCCCTTTTTTCTATCCATGGCAATCAAAATCTGATAAGCAGATGTTTGCAGACTTGCTTAGTGACCCGCTTCTGCTTACCAATGATTTTTTTAAAAAGTCACTCAGGTCTACATGAAGTCTAAGAGAGTGTGGTCTGTAAGGCCAGAGGGTGAGGGTTGTTATGTTTAAATGGAGATAAGGACGGTATAGGAATCAAGGTTTATTATTTTCGTTTTTACACCATGTTTAAATTTGAAAGCTATGAAACAGAGGGTGCAGAAAATACGCTCTTTCTCCATCCTTGATTAAATTCGACTTTTTAAAAAAAATCGAAACGACTCGATCGATATTTGTGTGGAGTTGTCATTTGAAGGAGAACAAGGAACTGAAGCTGTAATTTTTTTTAGGTACCGTCAGCAATGGGGTTCTAACGACCCTGTTTTGGGTTGTAAAAGTACTGCAGTAGAAACTGAAACAGACTGCTTTTGCCACTTTTTCTGTAATCCCCACAGAGCGGCAGGGGTAAAGTAAGGACTATGACCGGCTTGGTTGCTAAAAACAAAGTAATCTGGGAGAGAGGGGCTAGAGGAGGGGCGAGGATCGGCTGAAAACACAAGCTGAAAGTGCTTGTGTTTTCAGCCGATCCTGGTAGTTTGCAAGCCCTTAACCGCTGAAAAACACAAGCCCTATTTAAATAAACACACACCTTTTCCCCTGCGAGAGTGAAAGTGGCGGGGCTGGGGCAGTTGCAGGAGCACTGAGTGCAACCAGGGGAGACGCAGCACAGTGTGTGATGCAGAGGCAGGGAGGGTATGGCCAATATGGGCAAAAAACTAAAGGCAAACGCCATTGTGCAGACATGTCACGCAAAGCTAAGAAAATGAAGCACAGCAGCGGAAACCAGAAGTAGTAGTACCTGGATTAAAAACATAAGCGCTATTTAAATAAACACACACCTTTCCCCTGCGAGAGTGAAAGTGACGAAGGCGGGTCTGGGGCAGTTGCAGGAGCACTGAATGCAACCAGAGGAGATGCAGAGCCATGTGTGCTGCAGAGGCGGGGACGGAGTAAGGGAGGGGAGGGCATACCCACTATGGTAAAATAAAATAAAAAGCAAACACCATGAAGCAGACATGCCGCACACAGCTAAGAAAATGAAGCACGGCAACGGAAACAAGGAGAAGTAGTACCTGCATTAAAGCAACAGAAGCAACAGAAGCGGACGGCAAGACAAGCAGTGACGGGACAAAAGGAACAATAAATAAGCGGCGCCATGGTAGAACATATAGCGTAGTGTCCTGTATATTAAGTGCAGCTTCCATGCGGGTTAAATTTACATGCACCAGGCGCCATGATTATAAAACAAGAGGGAGGAAGGGGTTATGGGTGGGTGCCACGGTGAGGGAAACAGAGATAAACCCCTTTAAGGGGCTTGTCTTGTAGGTGGAGGTGGCTTAAGATATAAAGCTGCCGACTTTGGAGCTGGAGAACAGGGTTCGAACCTCGGCGTGGGCTGCATCATTTAATTATAAAAAAATAAACAGCGATCTCAGAGGGGGGGTGGGGAGAGACAAATTAAAAAAATAATACACGTGGAGGGGGGAGACAGATACAATAAAAAAAAAAAAACGGTTGAGACGGGCAAATGTAGCACCTGAAACCACATGAAACAAACGGTGCGAGGAGGTGGCTCAATATATAACGCTGCCGACTTTGGAGCAGGAGAACATGGTTCGAGCCTTGGCGTGGGCTGCATCATTTAATTATCAATAAATAAACTGCATATTAAACGTAAATAAATAAACAGGGTAAGGGCAGGAAGCTGCCAGATGTGGAAATGCGAGCAGCAAAGAAAAAAAGTAGTCCCTAAATAAAAAGATAACAGCAAGCAGCGTAAGTTAACTGTAGTTGGTCGATGCTGCTTCCTCCAGAAAGGGAAGAAAAGGGACGTGACGTATCGGGCCAACAATGAGCGAGATAAGAACAGCAATGCCAGATTCCACCAATGGCAAGCAACAAAACAAAGAGAAACGGAATGGGTGGAGTTTCACTAGTAATACTGATTACTTAATGCCTCGTAGAGGCAGCGCATGCGCTGCCTATGCGAGACCTAAAAAAGTAACAGAGGGGATCTGAAATGCTACCGCCCAATGTCTCTCCTGGACTCTAGTGCGAAACTAATGTGCAGAATCCTTCTGGGCAAGTAGAACAATGGGTCAAAGAAAAATGCATACCCACTGATACACAATATGGGTTCAGGACTGATATTGGAACAATACAACAATGTGCTAATCTACACTTGTTAATTAATAAATATGCGGTAGCAAAGACAGGTCAGGTGCACTTATGCTTTGCAGATCTGAGCAGTGCGTTCAATCTGGTAAACCATAATAAGCTCTGGGAAACACTTGCAGATTTGGGAGCCCCTCGGGGCATTATTCACTATCTGTCCCAATGGTATTCCTACCTTACCGCACAGGTGCGATACAGACCAAATGGGGAATGTACAGATAGTTTTATGGTCACTCGAGGCATTAGACATGGGTGTGTTCTTGCTCCCCAGCTCTTTTCACTCTATGTAAATGGGGTGGATGAATGCCTACAAAAAATCAAAGCTGACGTCCCCATTGTCGGTATTCGCCCTGTCCCCATCTTATTATACACAGATGATGCAGTCCTCTTATCCAGAACAGCTAATGGGCTACAGCTCCTGATAGATAACTTTGTTAAATTTATTGATAATTAAGATATGAAGATTAATTTGAAGAAAATTGTTATCATGGTAGCTGGAAAAGGAAGAGCAAAAAAGAGGACACATCATATAAAGGGGGAAAGGCTAGCGGAGACAAAAGATTTTGCATACTTGGCATTCAGTTTACTGCATCGGGGACTTGGGAAAGTCAATTAAAGATGTCTAAAATGAAATTTTTAAGAGTGATAGAATCAATGTTTAGGTTCTCTAGTAAAATAGGCCAAAAACCAATTAGAGAAATGCTGACGCTGTACAAAAGTAAATGCCTACCAAGCGCTGGCTATGGTGCTGCCCTATGGGGTTACACAAACTGTGTTAAGCTGCAGATACTAGAAAACCTGTTTCTGGCAAGGCTACTGGCCGTCCCAAAATCGAGTTCAACGTTGATAACACATAAGGAAGTGGCAGTTCATTTTTTAGAGGACGACCTACATATTAGGCCCATTATCTTCTAGTACAAGATATGGAGCAAAACTGGGACACAGTTTACAAAGGAAATAATTTTCGATTGCCTCAGGCTAGATGATTAAATGGCTATCCTATTTAGATGTCTGTTTAAGAAAAATGGACCCCACTATAGGAGTAAATGACACAGTTAAAATTCTTACTTACTCTAAAACAGAAGTTAGGATTCTACTTAGGGGACAAAAAGAAAACGAGAGAGATTTTAGCGAAAGTAAAAAATCTATGGTAGCTAGTTACTTGCTACATTGTGTACAAGAGGGTCAGCCAAACTATCTGACAATTGTTAAAAATAGTCAGCAAAGATTTTACCTCACTAGACTCTGATTAGGCATATTGCATATACAGTTTGCTTTCCCAAAAATTGGGGCATGGAATATCAGCCTACCAAAATGCCCATGTGATGGTAAATCACGTCAAAGCACAATGCACTTTATTTTATTTTGTGGTTTTTATAAGGATCTTAGGAAACGTTTTTTAGCCCCCCTTTTTAAAACTGGAAATATATCTACTATCAGGATGCTTTTAACTATTTATGTGCCTTGGAAAATAGTAAAATCTGTTTATCTGCTATATCATATATTATAATGGCCATAGGAAGAAGGAAAAAATTAGTACACCTGGAGGCTTTAACCTATGAAATGTCAGAGTAAATTCTTATCTCCCAGTTTGATTGTATAATATGAATTTGATCACTTATAGTGAATAAATACTGGGTAGGGTCTGAAGCTATGCGATCAGTAATGACCCTTAGACCCTTTATATAGATCTTTGCTGGTACCTAAGGGACAACCCTATGCTATCAAAATACAAATGTTATGGGGAATCAGTATAAGGAAGACATATTCGTATGCAAATATGAATTATGGATTGTTTTTTATTTTTTGATCAGGACTGTTTTTATTTTGTACTTTTATGGTTTTATGCTTATAAACCGAATAAAGTTTTTGAATTGAAATTCTTTACTGTAACCAACCGAAGAAACTAGAATTTAGAAAAAATAAGAGATACGCTAGCAAGCCCATTTGGTTGGGGAAGCGGCAACAGCTATCGCATCCCAATCACACACTTACCTGTGCACACTTAACAGCTACAACACTGATGAGACAAATCATAAAAGAAGCTGCAGGCGAGGCATCTTCCACTACACGTCACCATGGATGCACCATTACTGAGACACCTCATGACGCTGTAGCAGATACCAATTCTAGAGCAACCTGCCTTGTGCTACGAGACACAGAGCCAGTCAATGTTACAACATCCATGGAGGGAAAGAGGCAGGAGGGGACATAAGATTC
Organism: Calotriton arnoldi; assembly: GCA_963921515.1. NCBI lineage: Eukaryota > Metazoa > Chordata > Amphibia > Caudata > Salamandridae > Calotriton > Calotriton arnoldi. Next base: position 1,588,378 of record CAWUFW010003081.1, read on the forward strand.
AGAGGGCATGACTAGGTCCACTCAAACTGGCAAGAACAGAGACACTTGCCACTTACAAACTAGACATGAGCCCCATGGGCACCATAATATATTTGCTATGCACCCTAGGAGACATGATGAAGCCTATCATTGGCATATGTGCTGCCATACCTCCATCCCCTAAATTGCTGGCAGTCATTGAATTCCTTGCAGCAGACTGCACGTGGCTCACAGTATCAATTGTACATGGGATGTAACAACCCACGTTTCCAAAAATACTGAACAAGATGATGGCGGCGTGGCTCAACTTCGTGATACACTCCAGTGTTTTCCCTCTTGAGTCACATATAACTAATGCAATAATTGCAAACCTTTATGCTTTTTCTGGGTTCTTGAATGTGCTATGATTCTGGGTCTTTACACTCAATGCACTGGTTGCCCCACGTACACATGCGCAGGTGTACCACGATCATAAGACACATCACTCCATTAACATGCAGAAGGTCTGTGATGCAGATTTATGTTTCACCCACCGCTGCACAGGTGACTCCACTCATGATGTTATGATCCTTCGTCGAACCTGCTATCCCGACTCCATAGGAAAATACCACTCACATTGTACCTGGCCCCTGGCAGGTGTATTACATATATGACCGTGAACAATATCCCTTTTTTCTACACAATTACCAAGTTAATACATCATGGCTATTTTACTATGTGTTGCACACTTACGCAGTGTATGTACACCTATGCGAGCCTATCACAGCCCGCCTGAATACATGTGCCAATAGCAATGCTTGTCATACACCTTACACACACATAAGTATGTGTGTGTGTTAAATTAACATGAGAAGTAGTGTGAAAATTGTATAAAGCAAACAGCACTGAATTGCACTGACACTCCAAGTACAAGATACATGCATTTTTCCTTTAGGGATGCAGAATACCCCCTGACGTCATGGCTAGTGATCCGTATACAAGACCCAGTCATCGTCCTCGAGTGATCATTCAATGGTGCCCAAGTCAGGACATGAAATACAATTGAACAATTACTTGGTCTGTTAAAGGCACAATTTTGAAGTTTGCATAGTCTGGAGATGCCTTAGAGTGCACGCCTGGCAGGATATGTTCCCTAGTCAGGGCACAAGTCCTAAAAAAAGAAGTGAGGGACTAACCAGGTTAGGCAGTATGCAAGTTAAATCATGATGCGTGCCATCACAGCGCATGATGTCACAACGCGTGACATTGGACGTGACATCACAGGAAGTTACAACACTGGAAGTGACATCACAAAAGTTGCATCAGATATTAAGACCTCACACGTATGTTTATCAGGTATATCATGAGTACATTTAAGCGTATTATGAGATTTAACAAATTAGATTTGGCGTTGTGCCAAAAAAGTGGCACAATCCTGATGTTAAATCTGGGCTTCAATTAATACATATATTTTTTTTAAACACTGCCACAAAGAAATTGGCAACAAGGAGAAGCATGGTAGTAGATCTGTTATGCTTAATTGGTTGCAAACTCTACATTTTAAAATATTTGATTGGGTTAAGGCATCTGCTGTGAAGGTGCCCAGTAAATTTCAGGGAATAGTAATAATGGTGAGATAACTCTGGTGGTTAATGCACTTACTGGAGAGATCTCTGTTTTGTAAAGTCTCAGATTTGAATCAAAGTAGTAGAGAAGGTAAATGTGCCTCCTGCAAAGCACATAATCTAACACGCAGATGACAGATTTTTATTTAATGTAGGTAGTAAAGTGAGTTACTGCTTTTAACACAGAGATCCTTTTGTTACCTGCAGTCAATAAATTGTAATCCTTCTAAAAGACCACAGTGAGGTATGAAGGACATGTGACACCTACAGCTGTAACCCTCACTGTCTCATGTAACTCATCTTGTACATTGATTTACACATGTACATGATTTATTGTCAATGTATAATGTGTATGTTACGTAAAGAGCTCTGACACCCTGCATAGCGCTATAAAAGAAATAAAATAGTGCTATTGAAATTGTTATTCTCGTAAATACTGGGACAGACCAACACACCTGATATTCTTACAGTGCATGTGTCTATTATATACAGGGACTGAACAAAGGCAAAAGCTGCCTCTCTTAAGTACTTGTGAAGAGATAACAAGCTGTGTGCCTTTGCTTCCCCTCCATGACATTTACATTTAAGTGTGAGGTTCCAGGCTGCCTCCTGTCAGGATGTTTAAACAAAAGGAGGCCTGATGGCCCCTTAAATCCGGCCCAGTTGGAGGTGAAAAAAAGCTCACTCGCTTCAACGCTGGACCTGTCCTGGTGTCTGAAAATGACACCGGGACAAGTTCAGCATATTTCTGTGGGGCCCAACTTGTTGGCAGGGAGGACGGCATCCACCCTGTGAAAAGAGTGGGTGGACGCTGTGTACCTGCGTGTACCCCCGACTTGTGCCCTGTGCCTAGTTGTCATCTTTATCATGCTACATATATTCTGGCCATCAGTGGGCGCATTCCCTTGCCTGACGACATGGAAGACACTGTTGCTGATGATTCAGAAGACGAACAGAAGCATCACCATGATGATGGTAGTGCAAATGTCGATAGGGCGAATTTAATCATGATTTTTTTTAAACCTGTCTCATTTTCAGGTACACACAACATACTGTTGCTTGACAACTAATTTTATTCAAATTAAACACGCATCCGACAGACGCTCTTCAGTCATATCTGGTTCAAAATAATTATAGGCAATTGGACATCACAATCCATTGAATGTTGTGCTTTCTAACATATGTGACAAAAAATAAACCTTAATCAGGGTTCAAAATAGCTTTGAAGGGTGTTATGCACATGCAAACGTGAAATAAAAAATTGGTGAGCAAGATAACTGAGGTGACCATGGCGTTTCCCTCTTCTTTGTTGCTGGCTTACCTGGGGGTCACCAAGTTGAGCCATGCATGTGGATCGCCTGTGAAACATTTGAAGTGAATACTGCATGGATGTTGGTGTCGAGGAAGTGGGTAGTACTGTTGGAGGATGGATTACTAGTAGGGGTAGGTATGCACCTATCACTAGCAGTAGGGCCACAATATAAGGTCCAGACAAGGCCTTAATATATTAGCCCCTGGCTCAACCCTTGGTAGCTGGCTGTGAGCATGCAGACTTAACTCAGGAGACAGGTATGTAACGCATTGAAAAACACCAATACATTAAATAAGTAAACACACGACACAAAATAAAAATCCCACACCCATGTATTAAAAAAAAAAGAAATATTTTAATCTTTAAAATGACACCAAAACGACAAACATCCAATGTAGGGATAGCGGAGATATGAATTTTTAAATAATATCTACTTTATAGTGCTTAAAAACATATAGAGCCAAGCTGGGACATCTGGTGGTGCTTGACCAGGACAAAGATATTGAGGCCGACTGCGATGGAGCACTGTTAGGATACACTAAGCGGCAGGCCCCGGTCGAAACTTTACCTTCACACTTAGAAACTTTCTGGAGGATTTTCCCTTGACGTGGGAACAACAACAGGCCAACTTCAATGTGACATCGTTGGATTGATTTTCAGAGAGGCCCTGGTCAAATCCTGGAAGTCTCTAGTTTCGGAGATTTCAGTAGGATGAGCCTGAGATCCAGGTCGGGTTGCGATTGAAGGTAGCCGGCTAGACTCTCGTCGTCGTGCCAGTCCACTTATGGAGTTTTTTCCAAAAGTTCCTCCAAACTTCTAGAACTTCTTCCTGAAGTTCCACTTGAGGGCCCAAAGTGTCCAAAACACAACTCTGTGGGCCTAATTCACAGAACTAACTTACGTCAAAAACGTAAAGTTAGTACTTTTTAGTATTCACAGAATACACTTACTCATTTGGTATTCACAGAATGAACTTACTCATTTCGGTATTCACAGAAGTTAGTAGTCCTAACTTTAGGACTCCTAAATGCCTTCTGTGAATACCGAAAGTCTTAAAGTTAGGATTTTCTCAGTTTAGGAGTAGTAAAGTTAGGACTCCTAACTTTACTACTCCTAAACTGAGAAAATCTAACTTTAAGACTTTCGGTATTCACAGAAGGCATTTAGGAGTCCTAAAGTTAGGAGTCCTAACTTTACTACTCCTAAACTGAGAAAAATCCTAACTTTAAGACTTTCGGTATTCACAGAAGGCATTTAGGAGTCCTAAAGTTAGGACTACTAACTTCTGTGAATACCGAAATGAGTAAGTTCATTCTGTGAATACCAAAATGAGTAAGTGTATTCTGTGAATACCAAAAAGTACTAACTTTACGTTTTTGACGTAAGTTAGTTCTGTGAATCAGGCCCCAAGGGTCTAGAAGCTCTGAGATGGTCCTTGGAGGTTTGGACTACAGTTCCCACAATGCACCTAGTCAAACCCTTAAAAGTCCACTAGACGCACTCCAGGCTGGAGGAGATGGTGCAGGCAAGCTCTATTAACCTGTTGCTTTCAGGGAGCCCACTCCTTAATCCTTTTTAAAGCAAGGCAAAGTCATCAGGGCTGTGTTCCAAGTGTGCAAACTGCAGCTGTCCTTCAGGGAGCAATCCTGTGTGGTGTCGACCAGGGTTCCAGCAGGGCAATCCTTCTTCTTGTAGTTGCATGCAGCAAATTCAGATTCAGAACTGAGTCTCTCTGCAGGGCTCACCTATTTGTTCAATGATCTGTGGTGACAAGCAGGAGGGCACCCCTGTCCAATGGGGTGCTGGATGCCACTGAAATGCATGACAGCTTCCTCCAAAGTGGGGCATATTCTTGTCCCACAAAATACTGCACTTTAAAATTCAAGTTGGACGAATCCTCTCTAAGAGAGTAAGACCTGGCTAAACCAACCTACTGGTGTGGCTCATTTCCATTTGCAGTCCCCCGGCCCCTCTGCAAATTCCTTTCCTGGCCCTGCCATCTGCCTGGGGGGTACAGGAAGTTGGGGTAGGTAGGCCTGGCATTCCTTTACTGTCCTTCTCTCTTTGAAGGCCAGATTGATATACCCCCCCCCTGACCTGGCCTGTTTTTCAGCAGCTGCAGAAACTCCCTCCATCAGATAACCTCTGCTCCCTGCTGGCCACTTATCACCTCATCAAAGCAGCTTGGCAAAGCCTGTTAAGGCTGACCAATCAGAAGAGACTGTTAGGAGGATGGATTTTGGCTTACAGAAGAGAAAGTTCTATAACTTCTTTTCTGTACTACTTATGATAAAATCAACAGTGGCAAGTTGTTGGATTTATCCTTGCCCATCTTTTAAGTCTTTGAATGACATTTTTAGCTCCTTCCTAACAACATGTAATTAAATAAGATATCCCAGTGTTAGCCTATGGAGCTAATAATCTACAATCGGGGAAAACGAAATTGGCAGTTTTTGCCTCACCAGGGCATATAAATCATCTTTTATAAGGTCCTAGCTTATAGTTACATGGCACGCCATCCCTGGTGCACCAGGGTAGACCTATGGAGTGACTTATATGTAACAATAAGGTAGTTTAACACTTTGGAGGTACCTGTACCACCAAAGTCGAGTCTGTATGTAATTTACTTTTTAAAGACAGTCTGCCAAGCAGGGCTGCCTTTAAAAAGGACAGTAGGCACACAGCAGTGCACACTCCAGTGCAGGAAATATACTGGGCCTCTAAACTCCCTTGCCCTATTATATAATAGGGACTTATAGGGGGTTTGCATCCCCGTTGCCCTAATATATACTAGGGACTTACAGGGTCTGTCATTGTCAACTATAATTAGTCCAAATTACCCTGTACCTTTTTCATCAGCGCACTGGACCTGGGCCAGGTTTAGCAGAGCCCAGGACACAGTCAAGTCCGTTACCACCAGTATCAGTCAGAAAACGGGGGTGAACAGGTAAAAAAGGGTGACTTTCTCACAGTACACTACATGGATTATTACTATCCCTGGGAGCAAACTAAGTTCTATAAGAGAGTACCAACTCTCCAGTAACCCGTCAAAGGTTATAAATGAGTTATTTCTGATTGTCTGGAACCTTGTCTGGTACCTCTCTTGCTCCCTCTACATTCTGATTGATTCCTCTTCCCTTCACAGATTTCAAGCCTGGCCGACAAAACTAGCGGTTGTCTGCCATTAGTGTCTTCTGCCCCCTCTCCAGATTAGTGATGCTCTTAACTAGTTTGTGATCAGATGGGATTTGCTCACCAATATCTCCTTCATCTGCATCAGAGGTGTCAATAGTTTCGTGTTCAGTCATTAGATGTGTAAAACTCCAGTCATTTTGTGTTTCTGATGGAGCCACTGGGTCTGTTGCTCTGGACCATCTGCACACACTCAGCGGGCAATTGCAACATGTTCTTCGACCTGATGTAAGCCTCAGCTTTAGCAGAGATTTCAAGAGGAATAACTGTTTTTGTTTGCTTTATCCCAGAAGCAGATACTGTGATGGTGTTCACTGATACTGAAGGCGATGAAGTTGTCAGGGATGGTATAGACACCAGAGGTGTATCTGTTGATGCTGTGCAGGGAGGGATCAATGTATTTTCAGTGCTGGGCTCTCGATGATAGTTGATGTTTCAATGGTACCTCATATTATATCTGTGCTATGACTGTTGTCGTCAATCCATGTTGTTGCTGTGGTTTGGCTTTGCTGCTTCTTAGGGTTGTTGATTTTTTATGACTGGGTGGATGTGTCTTTCTCGTACTTTGATGTCACAGAAGGATGTGTCTTGTTTGAGTGTAGGGCCCTGGAAGGCATGGTTGTCTGTGTCATCACAGTACTTGGTGCATTTTCCTTTGATGGTCCTGCTAAATAGGGCATTGTAGCCATTGTAGCCATGGGATACTTTGCACCAGTGCTTCATGTTGTCTGTGAAAGTACAGATCCTGCTGCAGATAGTTTTTTAGCTGTGATGAGCCTGTAGGCCCCTGCCTATTTGACTTTTCACGTTGTGAGTCACCTGTGGTTAAAAGGGTTTCAGTGAGTATGGCAACCCATATATGGTGTTGCACTGTTTTAGCACATTTTACATTTATTTCCTATTTTTACATGGCATTTAACATTGCATGTTGGCATATGTATTTATTACTGGGACAAGAAGATTTGAAAGGTAACCATAAGACATTATTGGAGATCAGTGAGATGCCCATCAGGGGCTGTACTATGGAAGTGTCCCGGAGGCGTCGCGGACATTTGCGCCTGCTTTGCATTTTCGGGGCCCTTTGGTATTAAAGAAGGGGCTGCAGATGCTTATGCGTCCCCTTCTGTAATACTGATAGCGCTGGTGCACATAAAGCACCAACGCTATCTTCAGAGGGCATTCCCTCAGTTGCATGGGGGCAATGCCCATTCAAATGAGGGAATCCCTTTGCCTCTGTGCCCGTGCTGCATTACAGATGCGGGCACAGAGGCAAAGAAGCTGTCAGTGCGCGCCCTCATGGCAGCTCTCCAGAGGGGGTGAAGGAGGTCCCATGGACCCCCCAGACATCCCCCTGCAGGCGGGTGCAGTCACTCACTGCACCCGCCTGAAAGGAGATCTCTAAATCCACTTAAAAGTGCTGTTGGGTTGCCGCCCACACTGCAAAACATGGAGCAGCTTCAAAGCAGCTGCACCATTTTTCACATGAATTTGCTGCCCACAGGGCAGGGCGAGTTCGCGGCTGCCCTGGAGTCAGCGCATTCCATGTAATAGGGCGCACTTTCCCATTTTGCACCCGGTGCACCTGTTTTAAGGTGCGCTGAGTGCAAACAGGGACAGTGCTCCCTTTACATAATAGGGCCCCTAGAGTCTTGTGATGGTGGTGCTTAACAAGTATAATGTTACCTGATTCAAATATTGAGTATTAAAGGAGTTTCTATAGATTACATCAGTCTTATTGTCACACATAAGTGCATATGCATTTAAAACTTGGTTATCCAACTCCCAGGGTGTGTGTTTTGGGTGAATTGCATTCTACAACATATGCAACATGACACTCCACATCAATACTGCATTCTATGTCCCATATAAGGAAATGCCTGCTTATGTACAAATGTTCTGAATGCACTTACTATGCGTGATACTTTATATTCTCATTTATGTGTGCATGGTAAATACGTTTGCCTCCTTCTTCTCAAAATGTTTAGGGAGGTGAGGACTGTTTCCTCTCATGAGTTTAGCTGCATTTTTGTTGGTGGTCCCTCCCCTTGTGTAGTCTGGCTTTCCTTATGTTTAGCTGCAAAATTGAACTCCCTTCATTCTAAGCACCCTTCTCTCCATGTCATTACACCCTTTATTAATAACCATCACTTCTCTTGGAAACTTAACACATCCTTGGTATTCTCTGTGATGTCCTTCCTCCTGCCCTGCATGTTTATTCGCCCTTTTACAGCATTAGTTGCCCTACGAGCCAGTCAGGGTTCTTCACTGCTTCCTCTGCCAACACCTCCAGCTCAGGATCAGCAAACTCTTATTTTAATGCCATGCTGGCGTCCATGACGACTATTAGGTGGCTTCTGTGGCCTTGTTTAGAGGCCGAGGATGACATTGGCTCCTAGCGCTGCAAGTACAGGATTCATGCTGCCTCAGAGAGTGCTGCCTGGCGTCTACAGGATCGGTATGTTTGAATTTACATGTCTCCTCCTTTAGAAAACAGTTTTCATGTTGTGTCTCTCTCCTCTTGGGCCCTCATCACGAGTGGTCTGGCGGGGAAGGCAATCCTTATTGCAGCTTTTTAAATCCGATACCACCGGGATCGTAATTAAAAAAGGTGTGGAGATTATCACTTGCTACAAGCTATGCCCTTTAAAATGAGACAAAACATGCGCACCATAAGCCACATGTACTGCCATTGGGCTTTCCCCCCCACCTCCCCTCCTTGTGCAAACATGAGGGATCACTGACATAATATCGATGTTAAAAATATCGATGTTAAAAATATCGATGAAAAAATATAGAATATCGAGTCCCTATACTTAAACAGGTAAGTACAAAAATATCGGATCAAAAATATCGAAGTAAAAAAAATAGATGTAAAGAATATCAATTTAAAAATATATATAAAATAAAATATATTAAATATTAATATTATTTTTAACAAAATTAATTAAATGTAACATACATTTTAACTAAATATAACAAATAAACCTAATGTGAAAAAATATAAACACACAAACATAATAATTTATACATATACATATATTTGACTATTATCTTTATTTTTTAACTTTAAAATTATATAAAAATCAAATATTTATATATATATCAATCATTTAAAATAAAAAAAAATTCTATAATAAATTAAAACATTAAGGGGCACATTACGATGGCGGGCGGAAGCACCACCGCCGTGCTAGCGGATGCAAAAAGCACCAGTTACCGCCGGCACGCAGCAGTCCACACGCCCGTCCAATTACGATGCGAAAAGTAGGCCAAACACCGCCGGCAAGCCAGCAACACCGTCCGCCATCAAAGTGCGTCCGTACACGTAGCAGCGCAGCCCAACTGACACACACCGTCCGACGAAACACGTCCCGCCCGGCGCATAAATTACGATGCCGCAAACAAACGGCTCCCACGGCCAAGAGATACCGTACGACAAACCGAAGCGGTAACACGGATGCCGAGCACGGACAACGAAGAAGCGGCTCCCCGAGCATGAATCCAGCACTGCAGGCCCTCCCCATGCTTCTGCTGATGCACCACCAAGGACGCAACGTACCGCGGAGACGCAGGTAGGCACACACACAACAAGTGCACGCAAACAGCGCACACAGTGCAAGGGCGGAAAAAGCGGACAACCCCCACCAGCGCGTGTACACAACACATCCACCATTGCATCCACATATGACACACAGGCCAAATCGTAACATCGCGGAACACATGTGTACACACCACCTGAGACTAGGAACCAACCACCCCGTCACGGCCCCAAAGCGCCGATGACGCCGCCACACATGCGCACAACGCAGAGGCCAACCGCAGCGCCATGCATGCGTCGCACACAGACACAGGGACACAACCAAGCAGCACACACATCAGCCCCACCCCGAAAGCACATGACACGTGACAGGCCTGCCACACACATGTCCCCAACGCCCAATTCACGGACAACACCCAACGCCACACAACCGACGCACACATGTCAGTGAAGTCACGCAACAGCAGGACACACCCCAGTGTAACAAACATGGCGAAGCACACAGCGGCGGCAACACCAACTAGGAGAAGCAGGGCCCCTTCGGGAAGAGGAACGCCAGTACCACACTGAAACACCCATACCACCCTGCACATATGAACAAGACATATAAAACGGAACACCAAAGAGCCCGGGGACCGACAACAGGTGGCCCAAGAATAACATTCACACACAAGGCCCAACGCAGAGCGGAAAGGCAGCCTGCCGCCCACACAAGGGAGAGCAGACAGCACTGAATGACCTTCCATTCCAACTCCGAAACCACAGCCCTACGACAGAAGCCGGTGAATACAGCCATTGTCCAAGAATAGACCAACACAGGCATGCCGAGGAGACCGACCACAGGGCAGATAGCGCATATCACAGAAGCACACAACGGACGGGGAAGAAAGAAGAAAACACTCCCCCATGTCGGCCACATGCAAGTTAATTGGAAGGAGTCACACATCACTGACCTTGAACTGTCTGAGAAGCATGTGGGAAGAGGGCCCGTGTCCTCCAAACAAGCAAACAGAACACAAGTCCTGTCTCCCTACGACTACACAGAGCTCACAGCAACCTCGGAGCGTGCACATTGCAGACTGCACACACAGCCGGAGCACGCCACCACAACGCACCGCTGGGAAATGGCAACCGCAACACACCTACCCAACTACGCCGAACAGCTCAAGCTGTACAAAACCAACCTGTTCCATACATTGGGATGCGATCTCCTGTCCCTGCTGAACGTAAGTTACCGACTGACTTACCGCATCACATTGTTCAGCTGCGTCATGCCCGTCTTCTACTGTCGGAGGTGTCCATACCAGCATCCCGTCGAGATATGCCTCTCCAACCCGGCATGTCTGAAGGCGGACCTGCTACCACTACTCCTCCCTCTGGACGCACACGACAGGGCCTGCTCTGCCTATGGGGGCATGGCGTATGTGGCCAACATCGCACCCGCACTGAAATGGGACCACTGTGCCTCCACACGACGGATCATCGAGAACAGCTACATCGAATGTCACCCAGCATGCCCCATCATGGTCCTCCAAGGGACAACTTACGAACAACACCTTGACAGCCACCATCCGCTACATTGGCTGGCAAACATGTACACCACCAATGACATGGAAGCCCTGCTGGACGGCATCGCATACCTGACAACCTGTCAATTCGTCGGACCACAACGCAGGTTCCCCGAGTGACCTATGATGTCCAACCCCGCACCCATGCTTAGCTTCCGCACGGACTGGCCAGTCACCACCACAACAGCCATACCAAACGACCGGCAACTGTAACCACACCATCAACGACATCGCCATGACATCGGATATGACCGGGACATGCACACTGTTCCCCATCACATCCAGGAACACCGCATGCATCGTGGGAGGCAGTGGCATGGGGTCTGTGTATCGCACCCACATGGACGGAACTGCACGAACAACCAGGACACGACATGGATCCAGCGCCCATGGACACACACACCGCTCAGTGGACATGAATAGGTCGCCTGGAGTCTGTGGGTGCTGCACCCCTCCCACCCCCGCCCCGGGAATCCCATACCAGGACCTTTGCATGGACGACAAGTGCATACAACAACAACACGACCCCAGTGACTGTGACATGTCCAGTAACCACCACAGTGCAACAACAAGTGGCACGCCGCTGCATGCACGCAAGCACATGCCCTGATGTCATCTCACATGCACGCGTGCATGAGGAACAACCGCAGCAAACCTGTCACATGGAACTGAGATGGACTGTGCCCATGATGCCAAGCGGTCTGGTAGGCTACATGTATACCGTCTGTGTCAAAGTCCGCAGCTCCGCAGCTATACGTAAATGTACATTAGCACAGCCTTGGCCAAGCAGATGTCACTCTGAAGCCCACATCCCACATGCAACAGCCAATCACATGTAACCCCACACCCTATCCCATTTGCAATCATGCTCAGTATATCCTCAACATGTATTCCGCTGCCAGTAGTGTCCACTATACTGCATCACAGAGGACAGAAGACTCAATATAATGTTTGAAACCAAAACTGTCTCCGCTGACTCATTTCACAAGTACGAATGAGAGAGGATGAGAGTATGTGAAGTACACGGCAGTCGTGACATGACCATGTAGTCCACTGGTATTGGATGTCAACGCAAATGAGTAGCACTACTGTGGAAGACACACATGTGGAAGTCGTATGGACGCAGTGCTCAGGTGGGTGGGTGCGACGGGTAGATGTGCACATGCCAAGTTGGAGCACGCCGTGTTGGGAGGGGTCATGAACAGTACACCACCGCTTCCCTGGGCATCGTGAGAGGACACCTGTCGGGGGGAGTGAACACGTGTGTGCACAGCAGCCGGGCACACGTACAAAGCGGTACCAGGCGCACCTCAGCCCACCCTCTGTGGACAAGCTGGATCCTGTTGTGCGCCCGCCATGCCCCTTGACAAGGCACACACAGCCCCAGTCGACCAGGTGTAACCCCAACATAGTCAATCCGCACAGGCGATACAGGGCACGGGATGGCAGTGGAGCATGGTGTGTGAGAGGTCTCCTCGCGCTCCTCCTGGTCATATCACGCAGGCAATAGAACCTCAACGTCTAGCATGGCACAAGTCAAATGGAAGTGTAGGGGGGACGCACCACAGCACGAGCAGCACTGACATCACGGGAGGTGGCTCGCACCATCCCATCCATTGCCCATCATACCAACCACGCCACATGCCATTGCGACTAAGTGCAAGCGCGTGCGCCACCACCCCCGAGCCCTCCCCAGAGAGGCCAAAGAGTGAATGTGTGGGCCATCAGCCACAGACGGACGCGGCCTGGCCGCAAGGGCAGCCACAGCCACTGGGTGTCGCAGGTGGCGGATCCGGAAGGCGAAGACTGTGATGCATAGTCCATGCAGGCCGGGTCTCCATTTGGGGCACCACGCAGGTGGACGGCGTCCCGCCACACATCATACCCTGAGACAGCCCACTCGTGCAACTGGACCCACACATACACTCCTTGCCCTCTCTGGTGCGAGCTTGGGGCTGCCTGTGCAGGCGCTAGCCTCGCAGGTGAGCATGCATATTGGGGGAGCGAGGGGAGGACATGAGGGCTGGGGCGAAGATGACTGTATCACTGTCAGTTAGTACAAGGGATGACCCAGATGTGGAAAGGAAGAGACGTGTCCCGTGTGTACTGCAACTAGTCGCCAATCCAACTACCCCCCATGTCCGGAATGTAAGCCCGCACCTAGGCCCGCCCATCCGCCACATCGAACATACCACCAGCACGACAACCTTCCCATTCGAAACACTGACTGGGGGTGGCGACCAGTGTACAATCATGTGTAGCCTACCCACGCGTACATGTGGGCCCTCCATGATCCATGTCACCTGCGGCAAAGTCATGACATGCGCAATGAGGGAAGTGAGGAGAGCTGTCCGCCCCACGCGCAGAAGGTGCATCAGCTCCACAGACCCAGCAGCGAGTCCAGCAGGGGTCACATGTGCAGGGGCAGCTGTGCCTGGTGTGAAGGCACATGCATATAGACAGCACATCGACCAATGTGTAGTCTGCCCACATCTACAGTCCATCATCATGCGGACATAGGAATTGAACACAGGGCAACACATCTTAGTTGGTGCACCCACCGTGACCAACAATGCGCAATCATCGACGTACCTGCCCTGTGCATGGCCCCCCACCCAACGGAGGCACATCCAGTGCCACCATCCCACACACACAAGCCTTCCACGGAACATGCTGTGTCCAATTGTCAGTACAGAGTCAGCGCCCATCTGGTGGAACCTGAACAGGAGACACATGCACACACATGCCAGCTCCCACTATGTACGTCTGCCACCTGGCACGTGCAATGTAACCTCTCACCTGTGACGTGTGACTGCAAGCACACAGCCGTCTTGGCATGGGGCTGTCAATGTGGACACCTGTCAATGTTTCGGGAGGTGTGATCCGTACAGTGCTGTACATAGGGTGCAGTGCTGACACCTACTACTGTCTCATATCCCCTCGTGCCACAGGTCCCACTTGTTTTGGCCGCTCAGCCTGTGCCCACATCGTTGTCGTCGTGTGCCATACTCATCCAGCCGCGGAAGCAGTTCCATGCTCAGCAGACATTCATGTTGCCGTGGCGTTGCCGCTTGACGGATATGCAGTCAGTCCCCATCAGCACGCCCGCAAGTCATTGGGGCCTAGATCCCCATGTGCATGCACATGGCAGTGGTTTGTATCACTAGCCATTGCCATTGTTGGGAGACCTGTGTAAGTGTATTGTGGCCGTGCCGACCCAGCTTGACAGCTGGGCTGTGGCTCATGTGCTTGCTCAGTCATGTCAGTGATGTGTATGCGAAATTGCTATGTGTCGTGTTGCTTTGACATGTGTCCTCTGCCATTGTCCCTAGGCGGAGACCGAACATTGACCGCCCATACCAATTGCTGGCGGACATGGACGATACAGAGGTTATTAGGAAGTTTCGGCTGGACAGGCCAACCCTGCATCGACTGTGTGCCATGTTAGAACCCCATCTCCGTCCCCGCAGGGTGTATCCGACTGCTGTCACCCCCACGGCTAAGGTGATGGCCGCCATGCATTTCTTCGCCACTGGGTCATTCCAGCACACAGTGGGCATTGGAGGAGGGATGTCCCAGCCCATGTTCAGCAAGGTGCTGAGGGATGTACTGGCAGCCATGATGCTGTACCGGAACAGGTACATCCGCTTCCCCAGGGCTCGTGAATTGGCGGCAGTGAAGGGTGCATTCTATGCCCTTGGCAGAATCCCACACGTCGTTGGAGCCATTGACTGCACACATGTCGGCCTTGTTCCACCACAGGCCACTGAGCACCTGTACCGCAACAGGAAGCACACGCACTCCCTGAATGTGCAAGTGGTGTGCCTTGCGGACATGGTGATCACCCACGTGTGTGCAAAGTTCCCAGGCTCGGCCCATGACGCACACATAATGCGCAACAGCATCTTGCCACGACTGATGTCCAATATGCAACAGGATCGTGCCTGTATTGTCGGTGAGTATGTGGAGTGGTGTAGCGTGCTGGCTGTGCGATGCTGTCCCCTGTCCAGTTGGATTAGCAACGGTTCTCTGTGTCCCTCACACCCAGGTGACTCTGCGTACCCGAATGGGGCATGGCTGCTCAGTCCATTGAGGAATCCTCGCACCCCAGCAGACGATCGCTACAATGAGGCACATGGGAGGACCAGACGTGTGGTCGAGCGTACCTTTGGCCTCCTCAAGTCCAGGTTCAGGTGCCTGGACCGCACCGGGGGTGCGCTGGCGTACTCCCCACAGAAGGTGTGCCAGATAGTGGTGGCGTGCTGCATGCTGCACAATCTGGCCATTCGGAAGCAGATCCCCCTCATCGTGGATGACGGAGATCAACCAGGGCCCCAGCCCGCAGACCAGGACAGCTCGAGTGAGGAGGACAGCGGAGAGGAGGAAGCTGGTAATGTGCGTCAGCAGCTCATCGCCCGCTACTTCACTTGACGGTGAGTGTCCATGTACGACGGCTGATGTGGCTGTATCTGTGCAGGTGTGTGTGTGCTGTGTCAGGGTGGCCGTTTGTTCACTGCTTGCTGTGTGTCAACGCTCCATGGCCAGGGTAGTATGCCACTGTTGGTGGCTGTGGCATTGTGCCCTATTGCTCTGTGCGATGTGTGTACATTGCTTGTAGTTGTTGACATGTACTGTGTGATGGGTGTGTGACACACTCATTGAATGTGCTCCTGTTCTGTCTCCCACCCCTAGGTCCCTACAGGCCCTCCGGATTCAATTGCCATGCCACGCATCAGGTGCCTTTCCGCCCAAGGTGGCCGTTGTATTCCGTACAAATAAAACACAGGGCACAAACAGCAGTTAGTGAAAAAGGTGCATTTATTACAAACTGTGACATGTGATTGTGTGTAAGGTGATGACAAAAGTGGTGCGTGCAGTGACAATGAGCTGTCGGTCATGGCTGCGTGATGATCAGGGTGTACCCACTGGTTCTATGTCCATAGTCCAACACACACATGCCATCCAGATGGCTGTGTGGAGTGGGATCGTAGTCCAAGTCAATGCAGTGGCTGGTCAAGGAAGGCTGGCGGAAGGCTGGCTGGCTGCCTCACTTGCGTTTGGAGCGTGCGAAGTCCTCCCGGGAGATCTGTTTCCACTTCGGACGGCCCCTTCCACGTTTGCGAGGGGGTGCCTGCTTGCGACATGCTGGTGGTTGAGGTGTGCTCACTGGCTGTGGACGCAGGGGAACTGGACACTGCTGCTCCACCCTGCGCCCCGGCAGGTGGTGGCGGAGGGGGAGCTGCTGTCCCTGGCTGTGACCTCACCGCCACCACCAGCTGGCCCATGAGGTCCACGATTTGGCCCATACGGGCGTCCATGGACCTCAGCACCCCCAGCACCTCACGCGTGTCTGAAGCAGACCGGACCCATTGTCCTTGGGCCTCTTCATAGGCCCCAAGGACTCTGGCCATTTGAGGCAGGGCATGGCTCCCAGGGGAGGCTGGCGTTTCCCTGACCCTGCTCCTCCTACCAGTCCTGCTGCCACCGGCCTGCCCACTAGCCACATTGCTCACCACGGTCCTCGCTGTGGCTCCCAGGGTGGATCCAGTCGGCCGGGCCACCACCTGCGCTGGGGCTGGTGCCAGCGAAGACGTGGTGGTGGTGGCGGCGGTGGTGGTCGGTGCGGCGATGGTGGCGGTTGCGGCAATGGTAGTGGCCGCAATGACCGTGGGTGTGGCCGCAATGACCGTGGGTGTGGCCGCAACGACAGTGGCAGCAGGGGGCTGGGAATGTTCAGCAGCCCTGGATGATGGGTTGGTGGGTAGGAGGGGTCCTGGGGAGCGGCTGGGCCCTGCCACACCAGATGGGCCTGCTTGGTGGTCCGTGTCCGAAGAGGAGGACAGATCCTCCAGATCCGTGTGTCCTCGTTGGGGGCTTGTAGGCTGGCTGTGCTGGCTGCTGGCTCCATCCCCAGCATCCAGCAGTTCGTCACCTGTGGAGAGAATGAGATTTGTTATTGTGTTGCACCTGGCGAAGTATGTAGTTGTCGTCTGACATTAACAGTTCGTGCAATCTCGTACATGGGTTTCCCGGAGGCGTGTGTGTGGCTGTAGCATTTGTAGTTGTGTGTGCTTGGCAATGGGACTGTGTGCTGTGCACATGTGGCATGGGACGGATTGGCCATGCCGATGGGTGTGTTGCTGTGCCCCTACTTATTGTGACTCTGGTGTATGCGGGCTCCTGGCCCATCCTGGGTCTGGTTTGTACTTTGCTTTTGGTGTTCAGATGGGACGCTTAGGAACGCATATGGCAACATGGGGGCCATGCCCCAGATTCGCATTTGGGAGGGAATATGCTTTTGGGGTTCAAATGGAACGCTTAGGAACGCATATGGCAACATGGGGGCCATGCCCCAGATTCGCATTTGGGAGGGAATATGCTTTTGGGGTTCAAATGGAACGCTTAGGAACGCATATGGCAACATGGGGGCCATGCCCCAGATTCGCATTTGGGAGGGAATATGCTTTTGGGGTTCAAATGGAACGCTTAGGAACGCATATGGCAACATGGGGGCCATGCCCCAGATTCGCATTTGGGAGGGAATATGCTTTTGGGGTTCAAATGGAACGCTTAGGAACGCATATGGCAACATGGGGGCCATGCCCCAGATTCGCATTTGGGAGGGAATATGCTTTTGGGGTTCAAATGGAACGCTTAGGAACGCATATGGCAACATGGGGGCCATGCCCCAGATTCGCATTTGGGAGGGAATATGCTTTTGGGGTTCAAATGGAACGCTTAGGAACGCATATGGCAACATGGGGGCCATGCCCCAGATTCGCATTTGGGAGGGAATATGCTTTTGGGGTACATGCTGTGAGCCATGGGTGCCGAACGTGACATGTGTTGTGGCAGCATGACAGTGCATGGTTTGAGGTGTGTGCATGCTTGACATGGCCTGCATATTTGCTGTCTGTTGTGATTACTGGACATGGCATTGGACGCATCGTTATGAGTGAGTGATGGTTGTGTGCCAGCCAACGTATTGCAGTTGTCCCATCTCCTTGGTGTGCGTGCTGCCCTGTGCCATGTGCATCACTGCAGTGCTCGGGGGGTGTGGCCCATGTTGTGTGTTGTTGCTCACAGTGTGTCGTGCACTTCATTGACTTCTGGCACATGGTTGGTCATGGGCATGTATCTTAGCGTGACTGCTGTATGTGTGGCAGCTGTGCGGATGACATGCCTTTCATGAGACTGGGGCTGACGGATGGGATGGATGGTATGTTGTTTGTGCATGGTGTGTCTGTGTGTTTGATGGGTTCAGTGGTGTTCGTGTGCATTTATGTTGTTCCGCTCTGTTGCGTCTAGTGTTGTTTGTCTTACATAGGCGTAGTTGTGGGGTGTGTGGTTGACAGGCAGTAGGGGCTACATGGACAGGACTTCAATGGTGTTTCGGTTGTGTGTGATGAGTTGCACAGTGGCTGCCGTGTGGGACTATATTCAGTGTGGCTTGTGCATGCAGACGTGGCTCCTTGGGTGTTGCTATGTCTGTGATGGGTCATGTGGGGTGTGAGTCTGTTGTTCATGTCCGTGTGCACATTGTTCACTTGTTCGTGACGGTGGGCGGTGCTGCGTGTTCGTCTGCTACGTGACATGTCCCATGTGTTGGTCGTGTTATGGTCCTCATGCCTCCAGTAATCCAGCCCTGTCCAGTTTCCCACCTGCAAGTTGTTCGTGCGTGCACTGTACTGGATGCCACATGGCTCTAAGCGGGGGTGCTCCATGTTGCAGGTCTGTGGGGGTGGGGGGTGTTGTGGGTCGTGGGGTGGCTGGACACCCACTGACACCGATTGCTGTGGACCGTGATGTCTGCCTTTCGGCTGTCGTTGTGCACTGCGGTGGCTGACACGTGGCTGTGGGGTGTGGGGGATGCTCCTCCTTGCTGTGCTGTGGGACTGGGGCCTGGTGTGTGTTGTACTTGGGCTGTCCACCCTCCCACCCACTGCACTTTGTGTTCCTGCCACTTACCTGTTACTTGTCGGTTAGTGCAGCTGTGGCGGACACATGGGTGTGGTGGGTGCTCGTTGTGGCGCTTCTGGCATATTTGGGGACCTGTTGGTGGTTACGTGGCTGGCTGAGTGTACACATGTCCCCACGCATCTTACAGTTGTTCGGTTTGGGCTGTGTGTGGTGGTGTCTGTTGCATGTGTGTGTGATGTGTTGTGTATTGTGTGCTGGACATGGGGGTGTTTGTCCCTGGGAGCTGTGGCATGGTGGTTGCGCATGTGAGTACATAGCGGTGTGCTGGTATACATTGGTTTGTACTTACCAGCCTCCACTCCCCTGCTAATCCGGCGAGGATCTCCGGATGTATTACGACTCGCACCTTCTCCTCCCACGCTTTGAAGGTCTTAAAGAGCGCGGGATTCCCTCCGCCAGTGACGGCAGCCAGCTCTCTGTTTTTGCCCTCCTTCTTCTTGACCAGGCTCTTTACGTCATTCCAACGTTTGTTTATTTCACCTCTGTTCCTGGGCAGGGTCCCGACTACATTGACCTGGTCTACGATCCGGTTCCACATTCTGTTTCTGGTGGCTAGTGGTGTGTGCTGGACCATGTTCCCATAGATTTGTGGGTACACCTTGATGATCTCGTCGACCATGACCGTCAGCTCAATGGGCGTGTACTTGGGCATTCTTTGTGGTGCCATGGTGTTTGTGGTGCTGGTGCGGTGTGTGTTGTGTAATGTGCAGGGGGTTTGTGGTGCCGGTGTTTGGTGGTGGTGGTGGTGGTGGTGGTTGTGATGTGTGCGTTTCTGTGGTGTGCTGCTGTCCTTGCTGTGTCACTGTGTCCTCTCCTCTCCTCTCCTCTCTGGTTTGCAATGTAGCAAGGGGTTGTGGTCTGTGGGAGTGCTGCTTTTGTACTCACCTATGTGGGTGTGTCCTCATGGTCTGTTGTTTTCAGGTGTGTTGTGTCTGGGGTTCTGGCCTTTGTATTTTTTGTTTGTCCGGGGGGTGTTTTCGGGATGTGTACTGTGCTTGTGTATTTTTGCGTGCCTTGCTGTGTGGACTTGTTGGCCATGTTGTGTGCTATTGGTTTTGTGTGCGGATGGTTTCTGTGCAGGTACGTTGGCGCCATGGCTTCTGCCGTGTCGATTCTCATCGGCGTTGTTTGCGCTGGCGGGCGGTATATTTGTGGTTTTTCCGCGCTCATGTCGGTGCGATCGTAATTTCACGTGCGGTGTGTCGGCCGTGAGGGCGGGCGGTTTTGTGTTGTCGTGCGTGTTTCCGTCCGTGGCGGGCGCTTTGACTCCGACTCGGACGTTGGCGGGCGGTATTTTGTGTGATTTTTCCGCCGATGGCGGTTTTCGGTTTGTGTAATCGTAATGGCGTGGTCGGTGTTCAGGCGGTGTGTGCAGGCGGATTTTTGCCGCTTCCATGCCTGGCGGATTTATTTACGCCGGGTATCGTAATGGGCCCCTAAATTATTTTAAAAAAAATAAACTTACATTTCGCAATACAATAAATGCAACAGTAGGGAAAATGTTGGATAGCGGAATAATTAAATTTACTATTTCAACTCCAATGAGTGCAACAGTAGGGAAAGTGTTGGATAGCGGAGGAGCAAAAATTACTATTCCTACTCCTGTGAGTGCAACAGTAGGGAAAATACTGGATAGCAGAGGGTTAAAAATTATTATTCCCACTCCAGTGAGTGCAACAGTAGGTAAAGTGTTGGATAGCAGAGGGGCAAAAATTACTATTCCCACTCCAGTGAGTGCAACAGTAGGGAAAGTATTGGATAGCGGAGGGGTAAAAATGACTAGTCCCACTCTAATGAGTGCAACAGTAGGGAAAGTTTTGGATAGCGGAGGGGTAAAAAATACTATTCCCACTCCAGTGAGTACAACAGTAGGGAAAGTGCTGGATAGCGGAGGGGTGAAAATTACTATTCCCACTCCAGTGAGTGCAACATTAGGGAAAGTGTTGGATAGCAGAGAAACAAAAATTACTAATAACATTTAAACAATAGAAAAAATTAAAAAAATCATAAAAATAAACAATGTTAAAAAAAGATACGATTATATATATTAAACATATAAAAAGAACACATATAATATAAATTACATATAACAAAAAGCTAAAATATATAAAATAAATTAATAAATACATTTATAAACAATAATTCTTTAAAAGGAGTAAATATTAACAAACAAAAAAATTATTTAAAACATAAATGTATTTATTTTATTTACTACCCTATAACACCACACCAATGAAAAAACACCTCAACATTTTTAATTACATTTATTTCCATGATTAACATAATTAATAATCAATTAAAAAAATAAAATTAATAAAAAAACAATAAACATTAATTGAATACACATGCTTTAACACCATAATATCCACAACACACACCTAAAATTAATTACACAATTACCATAATTAATTTCTAATTAATTAATTTAAATGAATTAACAACTAATTATAAATTCATCAATTAAAAATAAATTAATACCCTCCATTTGCACCTATAAACACCACAACACACACCTAAAACTGATTACACAATGACCATAATTAATTACTAATTAATTATTTAAAATTAATTAACAACTAATTATTAATCATTTACACCTATAAACACCACAACACACACCTAAACTTAATATACAATTACCATAATTAATTGCCAATTAATTAATTACAATTAATTAACAACAAATTATTAATTAATTCATAATAAATTACTTTACACATTTAACACTATAACATCTCAATTAAACAAATCTTAATAAATAAAAATATTCAATAAATGTAATATAATTAAATTACTTCCCACCCTATTCCCCTATAAACCCCCAACCCACAACGGAACTAAAAACGCTAAATTCAAATAAAAAAAGTAATAACTACTAAAAATAATCAATGCATTTTATATAATTAAATTACTTCCCACCCTATTCCCCAATAAACCCACAAACCGCTAAGGAACTAAAAACGCAAAATTCTGATTAAAAAAATTAATAACTACTAAAATTTTAACACATATAATAAAAAAAAACAATTCTTGTACAAAAAAACATACATCACATACACATAAAATATATACTAAAATACATAACATTAATAAAAAAATCGATATTTTTAACAACTATATTTTTGCAAACGATATTAAACACTTCAATATTTTAAACATCGATATTACTTACCTAAAATGATATTCTTGACCACGAGAATTTGTCTGTTGATATTTCTGACCCACGATATTTTTACCTCGATATTTGTGCAAGTTGATATTTTTGCATCAATGGGGGATATTCTCAAGAACGTGCGATAATCATCGCCAAAATAGGTTAACGCAATTTTTCATATCGCCGTCTATCGAGGGAAAATAACACGGTGGTAACATGCGATGGTTTCCCGATAACACGTCAAATGTCCGCAATAAAATTACCCGGACAGCGATAAAAATCTAAAGCCGAACGTGAAAAAAGTGGCGATGGGCCCAACCGCGATAAAAAAATCAGCGATAAGCTGCACCAGGCCTGCAATTCAGACACGTCAGGCGTCTCCACTGTGTTGGTACCGTCAGCCTGTGGGCAATGTGGGTCAGGATGCGGAGGATGGTTGTCCTTTTGAGCCTGTAGTGGGCAATGGCATCCTCTGGCGTTGAGTGTCTGAGGCTGGTGTGTTTTAGGAACGTCCGCTGTCTTCTTCTGCACTGCCTAGGTGGTAGTCCGGGGGGCGGTGGTCCGGGGGCGGGGGGGTCCTGGGGGTGGTGGCGGTGGGTGTTGTGGCCCTCTTGGGTCTCCAAGCTGCATGAATGCTCCATGGCATCTGTTGGTCTTCAGATGTGGCTCTGGGCTGGGCTCCCTTTCTACTGCAGGTTGTCGTCCTGCTTTACACCAGTAATAGGCAGGTGTAAATCCTTGCTGCTCTCACACTTTATCACCTGTTTTTGGATCGCTTCGCCCATCTGACTGGTCGTTGAGAATATCGCGAAGTGGTGTTTTTGCACGGGAATGCCTACTCTGCATATCATTAGCGTTAGTTGTCGCTCTCATCCGTGGCGATGTTTTTTGCGACAGCTATCGCTGGAAAACTGGCGATATCGGCAGTTTGCATCAGCTTGAGAATAGGGCGATAACTCTATCGCCACTTTTGTGGCGCTAACGTGCCGATAAATCGGCGATAAGTCCTTGAGAATATGCCCCAATATTCTGTCTCTGCACCTTCTGGAAAGGACAAAATGCTGTTTTTGTTTCTGTGATACGGCCAACATGTATCTCACCTGAAAAAAAGTCTGTGCATGCAATTTTTGTGGGTGCAGCAATTTTCTCATAAGAAAATGTCACAACGGTTTGTTCCCATACTGCGGGGCATGGTAAAGACTTGTGATAGGACACTTTTTACACCATGGTCTCCTTCTTTTCTGGATGTTGTAAGTTTTGAAAATGTTTCCTACAACTCGTAATGAGGGACAATGGAGGAGCTGTAGTGTCCCCCAGCTCCCTCCAGCCATCATCAGTACAAAACTGGACCTGGTCTATATTTCCCCAGCTCATTTCTCTCTTGCACTGTTTCTTTTCTGTGCCCTACCTTTCTTCCATAAACCTGTGATCCTCTGCAATGCTCAGTTGCTTTGCAGGGAAGTTTGCCCTATATGGCACTTATGTATCAGCATATTATCTGAACTCTGGGAATGTAAATGAGTTCCCATAGCTATTTTAACATTCTGCATGGCCTACCAACCTACACAGGTAATTCCTAATTTATACAATTCAGGTTGATACTTTCTGTTTAAGTTTTAAGGCATGGCAGCTCTATGTGATATACATGCACTTTTTTGGGGGAAATATAATTTCTTAGACGATGGTAGGACACAGGGGCATATTAGCAACAACAGGCGAAAATTATCGCTAACCGCGCTTAGCGCGCATTTTCTTAACGCCGCCTATCGCTGGATATCATCGCGGAGATAACATGCTATTAGCAAGGTTTATCTCCAATGCGATAAAATATCCAGCGATAGCGGCGAAATGCGTGAATATCGCTGGAAATCCAGCGATATTCACGCATTAACGCCATGGTGGACTTAGGCTGACAATCCACCTCTTATTCTACAAACAGGTAAGTCATGTTTTTAGCAGGTGTTAAATTCTAGCGATATTCGCGCTTAGCGCAAATTTTTTTATCGCTTCGCCTGCGTTGCTAATAGGGAGAAGTTGTGTTAGCGACTGTTTTCAGTCGCTTTTAGTTGGGAACGCCTACCTTGCATGTCATTAGCGATATTTATCGCTGGCATGCAAGGCGATGGGAAAACGGGCCGCTATCGCCAGAAAGCTGTCGCTAACGCCTGTTAGCGACAGCTTGCTGATAGGGCGATAAAAAAATCACTGCTTTAGCGGCAAAAAGTGCCGCTAAAGCGGCACTAAGGCCCTTGCTAATATGCCCCACAGTTCTGTAAGCCCCGTAGTCAGAAACCGTGATACGGTTACACTTAATTATTGTACACAGGCGTAAAACTCCCTAGAGTGAAAAAGCTTGGCTTGATTGATTCAATTACTTCCACAGAGGTAGAAATTGGGAACACAGCAATTTTTATTTACAGAACCAAATTTAGATTGTCTTTACTAATGATACTCCCATTTTGCAATAGACTGATGTTCTGGGTTGAAAAAGAACAATTTCAATAAATTTTCGAAAATCATGTGTCATTCTAATACTGCTATTGATGGAGAGAGTTGTTTTCAACATTATGGGGACTATGACAAATGCCCCAAGAGTACGGATTCAGGCAAAAACAAGTGTTTGCCCTCTGATAGGGGTTCAGAATTGAGTGCAAATTGCAAAACCTCTGTAATTATTCAGCAACACATTTCTACCGAAAATAGATGACTGACGAAAAATGGTTCTGAAGAGGTAAAAGGTGGTAGTCTTTGTTCACATTTATATACAACGTTATACCTCGTCCTTACTAGCCCTGAGTAAAATGTATAAAATTTCATGTTACACTTGTATTTGAAATTCCTCAAATTATTCCATTATGCTATGACCAGAACGCAAGTGGCTGTCATTCACTATCATTCACTGAACTTGAGTTTTTGATGCTAGTTTTCACCACGAAATGCATTCCTCATCCAATATGAGTACGAGGGTGCATTTTCCGCTAAAATATAGCACTATTAAATGCCACATTTGCATTTTACATAATGATGCGTAATTTCACATAATTTTTGCCTGAACTGTCAACATTTTTTTTTCCAATTCTAACTTTTTAATCTCCCATTCAATCAATTTGAGGGACTAGGGAAAAAAACCAAGAGCTGCCGGTGTGTGCTTCTTTTGTAATTCGGAAAAGGGAAACTTTCGAACATATTGCCTGTCCATACCCCAAGTTGTTAGACCTGCACAAGACATTTTTTAAACAGATTTTTAAGACAGAAGGGATAAAATAGCGGAGGCAATTTTTTGTTTTGTTTTAGGGGAACAACACCAAAATAAGTGGGTCCTATAACAAAATAAATAACAATAACGAGGAGGTCAAAAAATATTTTTATTGAGCGCTAACTACGGCAAAAGGTAGACTTAGTTGTATTAACCTTAGTGTCTTTTACTCTGTCTCGGATCTAAATAATTTTCATATGTATTTATTTATAATATTTTAAATGGTTTAGAGAAACTGAAACAATAAAGAATTAACTACTTACTTAGCTACTCTATAAGCTTTTACTGTTAATTTTATTACATCTGTTAACTCCTTAATCATTTAAAGACCATTACTTGTGTCTTGCCAGTAAGAATAATTCAGGGTGTCGATCAGAAGTAAACTAAAATGTATTGCGCATAGTAGTTGCAGTTACTTAGCATCTGGTATTCTACTTTGGGCTTGATTACACGTGGGTTGGTTAATTCCGACCCATGCGTAAACCCAGTAGCGGTCGGTGGTGAGAGTGCCGCCGGGCGCTGACGTGGGGCGGGGGAGGGGCAGGGTGGGGGGTAGTAAACTACGGATTACGGGCGATTACAGGTAAGCACATATAAATAAATAAAACGAATTTCGTTTCTCGCGCTGAATCACATTTGGCGATGCAGCGCGAGAAACGAAATTCGTTTTATTTATTTATATGTGTACTTACCTGTAATCGCCCGTAATCCATAGTTTACTAACCCCCACCCAGCCCCTCCCCCACCCCATGTCAGTGCCCGGCGGCACTCCCACCACCGACCGCTACTGCGTAAACCCCTCTTTACATATGGGCCGGAATTCTGAGTTTGAAGGTATTTAACTCATCTGATAATTATCGTATTTGTTAAATAACTCAAGCTTCATTAAATTTAGGCAGGTCAGACCTGCAAAAATTAACGGGGGAAAAGCATACTATATTTACTGTCTCATGCAGAGTTTGAAGTAGTAAACACCACAATCCACATGTTATTCCCCAAAGACGCACAATTGGTGTGTTTTATAGCAACCGATAAATATCACACATCATGGTATAGTTATTTATCAGGTGCGTCAAATAAAACCTAAACTCGTAATCACGCCTTTGTACTGTGAACGCCAATATAAGACAGTATTTATAGTAACAAAGAATATTCAGAAGGTAACAAAGTTGGTAGACTATCTGTCCAGAAAGAGACTTCAATTTATCAATTAATGTAATCAAGGGGTGCCATGGTTGCCTTGTTGAAAGCTGTGAGTGTAATCCTGTCACGTATGTCGTCTGTACAGTTAGGGTGTTGTGGCCCTCTTGGGTCTCCAAGCTGCATGAATGCTCCACCTGGCATAGTGGCAAAATCTGGGCAGGACAGCAAAAATTCAGGACATATATTTAGGACACAAGGTCAACTTTACAGACAGAGGAGAAAGCCATACCCCACTACTAAACCAGTGAAATTATTTACTATTTTTTATATTGCACTATTTATTCGCAGTATGTTACATTCAGGTGGCACAATATGTTATTGTTCAATAGTAAATTGATGCCCTTGAACACAGTGTCAAGGGCATCAGCCCTACAAAAATCACCAAACCTTTCTTGGAGAGAAAACAACAGCAGCATTTTCTAAATATTTTAAAGAACATGGCAAACAATTTGGGAAACATTTAGGTTAGTGACTTTTTCACCTTCTGCTAGTTAAGACAGGTTGAACAAAAACATCTGGCTCCCTTTGTCCTCCACTTGACGTCAAATGTAAAAAAAAGTAATTGGGAAAGAAAAGGAGCACATACAACAATTCCAAAATCCCATGAGTACTCCGAGATTTTCTTACCAGGAATGTGTATGTGCTACACAGTGCACCATCAACCATAGTCTAGGTGTGCCCACCAATGGCATATTGTTAACCTGTGATCTGGGGACCCCTGAGGGCCAGTGAAGCCTTTTCAGAGTGTCAGCAACTGCTTAGAAAATTAGATAATACTAACAGAATAATAAAGTCAGTATAAATAAAGAAGCAATATAACATATTTTCTTTTAAATGTTATAAATGTGAAGGAATTTGAAATTGAAGGCTAAAAATTAATTTGTTTGATTTATGGGAGCAGTGCAAATGAATCAAACAGAAAATAGTATGAACGTATAGTGGCATCAATTGAATTTAGAAAAGCTCCGATCTTTCCGTTAAAATTAAAGGGCCCGATTCACAAAAGTAATCTTATACAACATCCTAACTTTATGACTTTCGGTATTCACAAAGAGCATTTAGGAGTGGTAAAGTTAGCCATTTGTGTGCTGGGGATCACAGACCAATGTCTCTTGGCAACTAATAGTGTCATACTGGGTAATAAGTTGCAGCCAATCTTCATTGTTCAATTTAGTCCATAAGCCTGCCACATTCCAGGAAATCCTTTTAGTAACTGTGGGGAGTCTCCCATACCACCAAGAAAAACAGTCTTCTCCATGGGGCCCATCCCTACATCAACCTGGGCTAACATTCCGGAGCTGAGGAGTCAGTCCATCTCATCCAAGTATGAAAGGGGTACAACCGTATTGTAAGTAGGTAAATTGCTGAATAAATTTGCAACAGAGGCATGGGTCTAGATGCTGTACTAGGGACAGTAGTTGGGTCAGTAGTGAGAAAAATTAGGGTGGGCGATAGAAATAACCAAGTTAATGAGCTTCGACATTGCCCTGTAAATTAGATAGAGGGTGGAGGCAATGGAACATAGCTCGGGTGTACATAGGATTTTTAAAAGAATCCTAATACAATCCCCTTGGACTTTTTTGCACTAGACCCTACCCAGGGGACTCATCTAACTGTCAGTATCTCAGCATAAAAATCGCAGATCCACCCTTAGTGTCTTCTATGCCAATGTCAAGTATGGGTTTCTGAGTGGGGATCAACTAGGGCGGGAACATTTTCTAAAACAATAATATACAGGGTGCATTGCTGAGGTATCTGAGGGCACGCATCCAGAACATTAGGCTGGTTGAGATTACGATAAGAATGTGCCTGAGTACCCAAACTGAGTACCCAAACTGTGTCCCACAGAACTAACAGGACCAGCCCCCAATGTGCCATCTCTTCTTGGATCACTGTGTTGCATACAGACCGACTGGATTATTACCCTCCTTAGAGACCCCAGCTGTGTGAGCATTACAGGTTACTTCTCAACCAGAGGGCAACAGACCAAGCTCGGACTGTGATTGACTGCAAGATACATTCCCACTAGGAAACTTGACCAGCCCCAAAGCTTTACAATTAGACTCCACTTTATCCTCAATATCTTTTAGTTTACCCAAAATATTAGAGAAAAAGTTATCAAACAAGGAGTCCCACTAGTCCAATTTTTCCAAACATCTGTTGCAACAATCTTTAAGTTTGTTTTCGAGGGAGGCCAGACCCGCAGCAGATCTCCTGCCTACTGGACTAGCCGGCCTTTTCCCTTGTACACTTCTGAAAGGGGACAGGGGTTTAATATCCACAGAATGTAAAGATTAGTGCCCTTGGTACTCGTTGTTTCCTTTCTTGTCCTCTTCGGGGGTGGGCTTGTAGATGCGGTTGAGGGCTCTAAAATAATTGTCCTCGATTAGTTCCTCTGAGCAGAGCTGATCAGGTTTATTTTGCAGAGGGAGTGGCTGAGGCAAGGGGGGGATCTCCATACATAGAGTCCATGCATGACCTCCATTGCTGGCGCTCTGTACACAGCCCCCGCCTTCCTCCTGAGAATTTGCTACCAAGGCAGTAGGATAATTTAAAGTAGCTGCCAGCTTGGCTTCAACTCGTAAAATTTCGGTGTCAATGACACCCATCACAGTTGATAGATAGTTAGTGATGGATTTAGATGTGGGGCATTCTTTTTTACAACAGTCTACAAATGGATTCCCTTTTCATTTCCCCATTTGGCTTGCCTGGCATTCCAGGAAAAGTAAAAAACTAATTATGAAGCCTCAATAATTCAGCAGTTACCTTTGGTTGTCCTGGGCAAAGTTCAACGTGAAGACCCAAGAGACTGGACGGGCGCAGACAGGCCTGCTCTTGGCTTCGCCCGGGCTGATGCCAGGGCATGCCCTGTGCATGTCCGCCACTACGGTAGACCGTCCAGCACTTATGAGCGCGATGTGTTTGCAGCTTCAGTGCTCAGGGTTGCCCAGTATGGGAGTTGAAGTAACCACATCGTTTCTCCTGTCCCAGTCACAAATGCAACTTTGGAGCTGTATATAGGGGTATCATGACATGTGCCACTTGTGTTTGCCAGGGCAGTGCAGAGAATACCTTCATAAGGGGCTATGAGAAAGCATAGAAGGATCAAATGGATAGACGTATCTTAACAGGCTATGACAGTAGACTGTCTGCACAATAATTGCATATGCAGAAACAAGTCATGGCAGATGCTGTGGGCGACCGTCTCATACCTCATGTCAGGATGTGAGGTATCCACAACTTGTTTGTAGTCTCACACTACCAAGAGGGCCCAACTTTTGCAATAGAGTCTGTGTCAGGGACTCTACATTTATCTCAGAACTGGAACCCCAGACTAAAAGACAAAGAAATTTAAAGAGCGGGATGAGTTGATATCAGGTGGGAGATCCATAGCAACTGATGCAAAGGGACCTTACTAAGAAGTGGATAAAGAAGGAAGAGATGAAAAAGGTGGGACAATTCGTAAAATCAGGCAAAATGAGCCCGCCATGAGCACTGGAAAGTACCAGGAGAATAGTCTTAGAGAGGCCAAAATAGAAGAGGCACTATCAAATGGTTGAACAAGCAGCACCCATCCAGGCAAAGTCAATTGGTACAATTTTCCTTTGCTGATGCTAGTAGAGGATGGGCAGGGGCATGACACCTTGGAAGGTTTGGCCCTGGGCAATTGCCCTATCTGTCCATGTCTTAAAATGGCCCTACAGTTGAGGCAAGGCTGACTAAGTGGTCTGGCTCATGCCATGTTGCCAAAGAACATTCAGAATCTTCAAAAGACTTAGGATGGAAATTACATGACAAACAAAATGTAAGAAATTGGTAAAGGCTTTAAAAAGTATGAAGTGTTTCTTTAACATATGAAAGTGCTTGAATTTAGTACATTACACTGCATCGTTGCATTGACAGTTATTTGAAGGGAAATATTCTAAACATGAACTTATTTTTGAACCATCCCTCCTGACAAAAATGTTATGAGTGAACAAAGTGAACCAGTTGTCTGGTGTCCCCCACATATTGGCAATTATAATTATGGATAATGCAACATTACAGACTATTAAAGCATATACAAGACAGTGAAGTAAATTGGTTTGACTTAGACTTAGATCACTGTTTCTTAACCTACGGTCGGGGGACTCCTGGGAGTCTGCAGAGTCTACTCAGGGGTTCTGTGACTGCTTAGAACGTTAAATAATATGAACAGATTACTACAGTGTATATAAGTAAAAAAGCAAAATCTACAACTGACATTTTTAAATCATTTTGTAAATTAAGGAATTTCAACCTGGAGGCTAAAAATTAAGTTAGTATCTTCAGATTGATTTGTGGGAACATTGCAAGTGCATCAAACATAATATAGTGTAGGCAATAAGGGGACTCAATTGAATTTAGAAAAGTTCCAACCTTCCCATTAAAATTAAAACATTTAGATTTTTAAAAATATTTGTTTGTGAATGAAATATTTCACATTGTTGTATTTTATTGAAATGCTTGTTTCTGTATTTTTTATGTATTGCTTTGGGGTTCAATTCATCGAAAATCCTTAGGTAGAGGTCACAGGCTTCCACTAATTACTCTGGTGGGGGGGGGGTCCTCAGATTCTAATAATAATTCAGTGGTTGTCCTCGGGATCCAGTAATGATTACTTAAGGGTCCACAAAAGTCAAAATGTTAATAACCATTGACTTAGCTCACACAATTTAATCGCGCAGGCAAGCCTGAATTTTAACCCAGGCTTCTGGGTTACAAGTAGTGCAATTAAGCCTCTGACTAGACTCATTTTTTTTCTCAATCGCATTTAACATCAGAGGGCAGTGTTTTTTTTTTTACAATTAATAGTACACTGTTAAATAAATACAAATCACAGGTTAATTTGAAGTTAGTACACTATTTGCTAATATCACAGGCTTTTTAAGCTATTCAACACAGGAGTCAAAGTGGAAAGAAATCAGGTTATTGGTGGTGGGGTACAAATCCCACTCAAGCAACACCCACAATCCTTGACGAAAGTCACTGAATTGAAGTTTGCTTAACCCTCTGGTAGCTTAACGTAGAGATACTGTGTTAAATATTTCTTTAGCGAGGGTCGTGGCTTGAGCGCCGACCATGATGGGCGCTCCATAGAACAGCTCTGAGCCGCAAACACAACTACCGCCTTAAATCCGCACACTGATCCGTCTCTGCTCAAGACCATGCCACCCAGCAAAGAAGACATGCAGTGGGGGCTGAAACAGTGACTTGTTCAGTCCCTTTCCCCGCCTGCCCGCGCTCGACAAAGAAGCGTTCATGAACAGCCGAATCACGGCTGGGGAGGCCCAAGCAGACTGCAATTGGAGCCCCGAGCTGGACGCAGGTGAGCAGCGTTTGCGGCCCTGGGTGCGGCGGTGAGCTGTGGGGATGGAACAGATGGCCCGGGCCTATATCGGGAGGTCCCATGGAGACCGGTAAAGGAGACAGGGCAGGAACTGGCAGTGCCCCTACATTGGGGCTGCCGGAGACCACGGCGGCAAGGAGGCCAGGAATCGCAGCCTAGAGGCGGAGCTGGGGATCGGGCACTAAGTGCAGGAGGCATTGAAATGCTGAAGTGACAGCACCAATGTGAGGGCTCCCTCCAGTGCCGCAATTGATGCCCGCTCTACAGAGAGAGCCAGGCACTACTCGAGTGTCTGGAAGGAGAGAAAGAGTGGGGCAAGACAGCCCAATAGACAGCGCTTGTGGTGTGGGCGGAGAGACGCTCGCTTCCTCTGGGCCAGCTCCCGGCCTGACCGAGCGTGCCTGGAGTGGCCCAGGCCTTCAGGTGGACCGCAGCGGGGCTACTCACCCCAGACTACAAGAGACACAACTGCTCAGAACATCTACTGAGGGCAGGAGTGGGCCCAGGAGGACTGGACACCTCCACCCATACTGCAGGAAGGTCAGGCAAGTGGTGGCGAAACATTAAAGAACCTGCCTGGACGCTTCAGGATTGAACTTGTCCCTGTCCTCGGATGGCTGGGTCCACGATATAGTAGTATCAACCAAGAAACTCTGAGTTTTAGCGAGGTGACTTGAGACCCACTAGACGTCACCCGTGGGTTTGAGAAGTGGTGAAGTGGCCCCACGTGGTGGTGTGTGGGGATAGCACCTTGCAGCAGCAGCGGGGGGAAAGAGTTGGTACATGTTGGGGTTGTGGGTGGTTTCAAACCCACTGAGCAGGGTAGCAGAGAGGGGATTGTTTTAGCCAAGTTGTTGTATTTTACTTTACAGGTTCTTATCAGCTCAGAAGACACAAAGGCACAGGGACAGATGCACAAACTAACTTTGGGAGGGGGGACCCTTTTTCTCGCTCACTCATGAGCCCACAGGTCATAAGAATATGGTGTTTAGGATACAACATAGCACATACTCGAGATTGAGGGACCACACAATACACACTCTCTAGGACTCCGTAGAATGGACGTACTTAAGATCATGACCTGGAATGTAAATGGTTTGGGGAACAGAATTAAACACACAATAGTCCTACAATATATTAAAAGGCATGCCCCGGACATAATCCTCCTACAGGAAACCCACCTGAAGGGCAATCATTATATAGCAATGGACCGCTATGGTCAAGCGCTCATTGCACTTGCAGGTTATATGACTGGCTCCAGAGGAGTGGGCATCTTTGTCCGTGTCACCACCTCATTTTATACCTGGCCAAAAATGGCATGACCCTTTGGGCCAATATGTTGCTGTGACTGGAGCATGGGAAGGAATGACGGTGAATTTGTGCTCAGTCTATGTTCCCCCAAGGCTCCTTGGTGGCACATTACCGACACTAAGCACTTTATTACTAGACTTTCCAAGGGGCACATTGATATTGGGAGGAGACATGAATGCGGTCATAAACCCAGAGAAGGACAGAGTCTTGAATTCCCGAGACGCGATAGGGGTGGAACCTTTAAGGGAATTTGTGGAGGCAATGTTATTGCTTGACCTGTGGCAGGACCACAATCCTGAGCTGCGACAACTTCACGTACTACTCCGCAGCACACAGCAGCTATGGACCATATCCTTACACATTATTCACACGCAGGCCTATTCAGTTCTGCGGCACACCGGGCACGCGATATTTCAGACCATTCTCCAGTGGAGGTGCTGCTGAGAGGCCCTCTGCGGGACGACATTCTCCCACCTAGATTGAATTCCTGGTTCTTCAAGGACAAAACATTTATGCAGAAGATCAGAGAATGGACAGACCTATATTTCAAACAGAATGAGGGGACAATGTCCTCCGCGTGCTCACTATGGGAGGCCTATACAACATAGGAAATAAGGCTAGTAAAATGATAGCATAGTTGGAGTGGAGAGACAGGGGTAGAAACTGGGTCAGGGAAATACTGGAGCCAGACAGGACAGGACAAGGTGATAGCGGGAGCATTTGCTGATTATTACGAACAGTTATACATGCCGGTATCAGTGAGGTCTGCTGAGGACTTTGCTGAGCTCCTGCGAGATATCTCTCTCCCAGTACTGTCAGTTGACGATAGGATAGCATTGGACCAAGCTTTACCAAAGGATGAAATTGCAAGGGCTATCAGAGGCTTCCTGTCTGGTAAGGCGGCGGGCCCTAATATTCTCCCGGTTGAATTATACAAGGGGGTGGTGGGCGTGGTAGCCCCCCATAAGTTAAAAATGTTTCAGGCGGCCAGGGACGAGGGGAATCTGCAGGAGGATCAACGCATGGCTACTATTGTGGTCACACCCAAACAGGTCAAGCCCCCGGATATATGTAACTCTTATCGCCCATATCGTTGCTCAATTTGGAGCCAAAAGTCCTGGCTAAGGCCCTGGTGTCCAGACTCAGTACTGTAATTTCCTCAGTGATACACCCAGATCAGTTGGGCTTCATGCCCCATAGGAATACCAGGCGGAATCTCAGCCGTTTATATGGACTAATGCACATGGTCCCAGGAAGACAGGGAGAGGAGGCGGTGCTTCTTTCGTTAGATGCACATATGGTATTTGACAGCATCGAGTGGCCATACATGTCCTCGGTGCTGGAGAGGTTGGGCTTTGGCCCAGTCTTCATAGGTTGGGTTAAACTCTTATATTGCGATCGAGTGGCACGGGTTTGTGTCATTCGTATGGTATCTCAATCGTTTCCATTGCACAGGCGCATGAGGCAGGGATGCCTGCTGTCCCCAATGATCTTCACACTGGCAATCGAGCCCTTGGCAGCATAGATTAAGCGGGACCCCCTAATATCGGGGATCAAGGGGACGGGAGAGTGGAAAGAGCGCATATCACTCTATGCCGATGACATACTAGTATTTGCCACCCGACCATATCGTTCTGTGGCTAGGCTATTCCATTTATTTTGTCTGTTTGGTAGCTATTCCTGTTACCACATTAACTGGGATAAGTCTCTATTGCTTCCTCTATTCAGGGGCGCCCCTCCCAGACTGGCCAAAGGCACACCTTTATTGGTAAAGACCAAATTCAAGTACCTCGGTATCCTTGTCTCAATGACACCGGACGACTTTATGGCAGATAATGCCCTCCCACAGATTGAAAGACTTAGAAGCAATGTGTCACACTGGATAAGCCTGCCATTATCTCTGATAGAAAAATAGAGTACATTTTAATAAAAGGTTTTAGGTAAGAATAGCACCTAAAATCGAAAAGCGCCACTTCATGTGGCTGCTAGACCGGTGGAAATTCATCAGTTAAGGCTGACCGCGATGGAGCGTGGGCTAGATACAGGGACCAGGTTAGTCCAGCTGAAAAAGTTGTCTTCTCAAAGTTCAGTATGAAGAGTCCAGTTCACAGTAGAGGATGCTGAGAGGAGCAGGGAGAGTGTTGCAGATGGACATTGCTGTAGGACAATGCTGTAGCATGAAGATACAGTCAAGCGTGTCAGAAGTTCAATGCTGGATCTTCTCATTGGCGGTTACTGCCAGGTGGCATTGCTGTAGCGTGAAGTGCAGACCTGTATCTGAAGCAGGAAGAGTTGGGTTCACCGGATCTTCGCTTTGGCTGTCAGCAAGGTTGAAAGAGTTTCGGTGTGAATGGGATCATTCGCGGTCGTGAAGAGCCCAGAACCTCAGGATTTCTCATTTCTTCACAGAGGACTGCACTCTGATGCTAGCCAAGGGTCCAGGACCTGGAGAGACAGCTCTTTGGTATCATGGACTCACTCTTGCAGAGGTCAGCAGGGCTCCAGCACGTCCAGTTGCAGGTCCAATTCCAGGTCCAGGCAGGTTCAGTTGCATCAGGTCTGCTGGGCAGTTGCAGAGGGGCTTCTGGAGCTGGTTGTGTCTCTGTCCTCAGAACAGTAGTTTAGCCAACTGACCTTGGAGTCACTCAGGTTAGCCTGGGATAAAGGGAGCAGGTTCAGTCTTCCTTTCTCCAACAGCAGGGCAAGCTTCAAGCAGCAGAGTAGTCTTCTGAAGAACATGGCAGGCTTCAAGCATCAGGGCAGTCCTCTGGTAGCAGCAGGGAAGTCTTCTGAAGAATAAGGCAGTCCTTCGTCTGTAGTCCACAGGTCCAGGAGTGTAATGAAGAGTGGCTCCGGATGTCCAATATGTATACCTGGTGCCAACCTTTGAAGTGAGGAGATTCCCTAAACTACCCCAAATCTGGTTCTGGAAAGTTCCCTTCCCTTGACAAGGCTCCAAGTTGTCTGGGGTCACAAAAGAGTGATGACAGTTTCCTTTGTGTGTGTGCTGGAGGCAGTCCTTTGAAATGTAAGTGGGGCAGGAAACACCTCTGTCCCACCCATCCTGACAAGATGGCACATCCTGTCAACTTGTGGTCCCCCTTTGTCTCACTGTCTGGGTGCCAAGCTATTCACAGTCATGTGACCCAGGTCACAGGCAGCATACACTAATGGTTAGGACAAGAAAAGGTCAACTTTCTAAAAGTGGCATTTTCAGAATTGTGACCGAAAATCTGACTTTACCATTACTAAAAAGAACAAAATATTCTGTAACTATTTTGTTGATCTTTCCGCAACAGATAATTGCATTCAAAATGACACGCATTTTAAATGCAAAAAATGCAAGTTAAACTAAGCAGTGGGAAATGCACTTCTTCATGTTACGAAACATCTATTGGCAAATGTGATCGCTGTCACAAAACTAACCCTGGGCAAAGCACTACGCTACGCTCGCGTAGTTTGCGAAGTTTGCGCTACTTCGCACAACGCGAATTGCACGTAGCACAGTGCAAACACGCGTAGCGTAGCGTAGCGTAGTGCAGCGGTCATTTTTTGCTTGCTCGCGGTCCTCAACGTCAAGTTGGCGACCGCGAGCAAGCAAAATGACATCCCGGCGAGACTTTTTCTCGTTCGCGATCAGCAACATCAAGTTGCCGATCGCGAGCGTGTAAATAAACCTCCCGGCGAGATTCTCAACGCGGGAGGTCAGGTTTCTCATTGCGAGTGGTCGCGTATGCTCGCGACCGCTCGCGATGAGAAACTACCAGTCCGCGTTGAAAGCTGCCGCTCGAGTAAAAATCTACTCGAGCGGCAGCAAAAGACAGCTCGCACTGTGCAAGATGCCGTTTTCAATGATTGCACAGTGCGGACAAGCATCCGGCACTGTGCAATCATTGCGAACAGTGCACTACGCAGTTCGCGTAGTGCTACGCGTAGCTCGCGTAGTGCGAACTGCACTTTGCGTAGCTTCGCGTAGCGCTACTTCGCGAACTACGCCCAGGCTTACACAAAACGCAGACAAAATAATGGCTGATAAGTTATAAAAGTGCTTCCAAAATGTCGATTTTAGTAATCTGCAGACTATACTTAGTGCAACATTTTTATAACTTTGTTTGGTGTACCCTCAGATTTTTGCCTTATCTATTTTTTTGGCCTTAGAACTCTACATGTTATCCCTACAAATTGGCGTATAAGAGACTCCCGTGTAGCGGTGATTCGTCCTCACGTCCTCAAAACGCCAACAGCGTTTGAGGACGTGTTACTTAACGACAAAATTCACTGTCTGTATTTGTCTCTCTGTTAATTGTGTGTTGTTGGTACATTCAACTGAGGTATAGGCTTCTTCTTTTTAGCACTGAAAGCAGGGGTGAATGTTATTGTGATTATTGTCTTTCAGTAAAACTAGGTTTCTTTTAAATGTTTGCGTAACACATGTGGTAATGATATATGAATTTGTTTTTTAAGTGTGACACACAGATATTTCCATGTGGTTTTTAATTCTTACGATTGCTGGGTTTTAATAAAATACATTTTTAATATCCATTTTACATCTGGTTTGGTCATATTTAGTATTGTATATTTTCTAACACATGGGCTTTATCTCTGTTGCTGGGAACTTAGAAACCCGGTATAAAATTCAATTGTTTACCAAGGGAAATTTTTTCCTCTACCTGCCGGTAGTACCCTATTCCCCTGGTTTTGCTACAAGGGGTCCCTCTCTATAAATTATCTTTTTTAACATAAGGAGAAATCTCACAGTGTGATAGTGTGGGGAAGTATGAGGAATTACTTTGAAAACAATTGTAGATTATCCTGATTTAGCTCAAAGCCACACAGCTTTATGATGTAAGGCAGAGCTGGGTGTTATGTTATGTTAGCCAGATTTATAAAGCGCGCAGCTGCCCCAGCGAAGAGGCGTCCCGGCGCTGCCAGCCACAGAGAGTAGCAGGGTAAAGGAGAGAGTGGTAGGCAACAGAAGAAGAGAGTAGGCGGCCTAAGCTAGTGGAAAGAGGAAGGTTTTAATAGCTTTCCTGAAAGCCAACAAGTGATTTAGGCAGCGGATCTGAGGGGGCAGAGAATTCCATAGCTTAGCGGCCTTGTAGTGGAAAGATCGACCACCGGCCCGTACACGCTTCACCCGGGGGACAGTGACTAAATACTGCCCCGAGGAACGCAGCTCGCGCGTGGGTTTGTAGGGGGTTAACATATTGGCAAGGAGGCAGGGTGAGGCAAGTTTCAGGATCTTAAAGGATAGGCAAAGTGCCTTAAATTGGATCCGTTTGGCCACCGGAAGCCAGTGAAGCCGCCGAACGGCGTCAGTGGCGGAACAGTGACGTGGGAGCCCTAAGAGGGCTCTGGCAGCCGCATTCTGCACACGCTGTAGTCGCATTACCTCAGCCTGATTGGCTCCTAAGAGGAGCGAATTAGCGTAGTCCAGTCTGGATAGAATAGCAGACTGGACAATCAGCTGGCGAGTAAGCGGGTTGAAAAACCTCAGCAGCGGCTTGAGACCCCGCAAGAGACCAAAACAAGTGCCCGCGACTTTTTCAGTATGTTCTTGGAAGCTGAGGGTGGAATCCATCCAGACCCCTAAGTTCTTAACCACCAACTTAGGGGTGGGGGTGTCTCCAAGCACACTTGGCCACCACTGCTCATTCCAGAGGTTCCTGTCCTTCCCTACCAACAATACCTCCATTTTAGTGGCGTTCAACTGAAGGCAATTAGAGTTCATCCACTCTGCCACGGCGGCCAGGCCGCTCCTAAACCTGAGGGCATCCAGAGGGGAACCATCAGATAGGGCCACCACTAGCTGCGTATCGTCAGCGTATGAGACCATAGTGAAGCCCATCTTCTTGGCCACCGTAGCAAGAGGCTGGACATATAAATTGAACAGTACGGGGCTCAGAGCAGAGCCCTGGGGTACCCCTTGCCCAATGGAATGGGGCTGGGAGAGGAACGGGGGGCTGACACGCGGAAGGATCTATCGCTCAGGAATGACTTAAGCCATTCGAGTGCGAGGCCCACTACCCCAGCAGCCTCCAGACGTTGTAGCAGAATCGCGTGTGAAATCGTGTCAAACGCGGCACTGAGGTCAAGTAAAATCAGAGCCGCAGTATGACCAGAGTCCAGGATGGTCCGTAGGTGAACAGTCATTGCCAGCAGAGCTGTCTCTGTGCTGTGACCAGCACGGAAACCATTTTGCGAAGGGTCCAGAATGTTATTAGTATTGAGAAATTTAGTAAGGATGTTATTGACATGGGCCTCAGCAATCTTAGCCACCCACGGCAGGAGGGAGATTGGCCGGAAATTTTCCAGCTTTGCTGGGTCCAACGAGGGTTTTTTAAGGATGGGAGAGACCCTAGCCTGTTTCCAGAGCACAGGAACCACAGCAGTGGTAAATGAGGTGTTAATAATCTGGCACAGAGGTGTCAAAAAAAGAGACAGTGAGTCCCTAAACTGGGCAGGTCTTAGAGG
Source organism: Calotriton arnoldi (assembly GCA_963921515.1). Lineage (NCBI taxonomy): Eukaryota > Metazoa > Chordata > Amphibia > Caudata > Salamandridae > Calotriton > Calotriton arnoldi. Next base: position 1,628,317 of record CAWUFW010003081.1, read on the forward strand.
ATCGGCCGGAGAGCCAGATTTAACTTTCTTACTCAAAAGAGTAAGCTCTTCCTGTGAGATACTGGGGATAGCTGTCAGAGAATGCAAAGGGGAGGGTCCGCAGCAAGTGGCCGTAGAAGACGGCTTTTGTGGAAAAGAACGATAGATATTATCCACCTTGTTAACAAAAAACAGCGCCAGGTCTTCACATTGTTGCTCAGAAATGATCGCAGAGGCCTGGGGTTTATTTCTTACTCTCAGATCTTTCAGAATTTTAAAAATACATTTAGACGAGTTAGGACTTAATTGTATTTCGTTAGCATAGTAGGCAGCCCGGGCGATGCAGACATTTCTATGGTAGTTTTTAATCGCAGCCAAATAGTTTTTTTTTGTTATAGTGTCGTAGTCTTTCCTCCACAAGCGCTCTAGTTTCTTACATGCTTTCCGCAGAGAGGCCAGTGTGTCATTGTACCATGGGCTAGGGTCCGCAGAGCGGCCTTTCATCCATTTAGCTGGGATGATGGAGTCCAAAGATTGGACAATCCAGTTACAGAAATCACTGTAAGCCCCATCGGCATCGTTCTGAGGTGCTGGAAAATTCGCAGTGAGAAGCGCATGAAAATCCTCCAACCTCAGTTTACGCCAAGGGTGCCTGAAGACGGGGGGATGTGTGTCCCTAACAAGGGGTTCAGGTGCCGGAAAAAGCATGGTTATCAAAGAATGGTCGGACCATCCCACAGGTTTAGGAATCTCTACCGTGGCAAATGGAATATTAGAAAAAATAGGGTCCAACAAGTGACCCGCTAAATGAGTGGGGCCAGGGACCAATTGGTAGAGTTGGCAGGCTGCCAGGTCCGCCAGCACGCTGATAACTGCGGCGTCTTGCGTCTGGTCAAAATGCAAATTGAGGTCCCCTAAGATGGTAAAATTGGCTGTGCCCATTGCAAGCGCATAGGTAGATTCTAGGAGGGCAGATTTGAAATACGTAGCTGGCCCCGGAGGGCGATATACTAGTAGCCCGGAGATGGTCAGATGGGCACTGAGAGTGATACTGAATCGTGCACATTCGCAGCCCTCCATAGCTTCTTTGACAAAGCTGCAAGAGTAACACGATTTAAAAATGACCGCAATCCCACCCCCTCGAGACTCACGGTTGACAGTAAGGATGGTGTAGCCAGGAGGCAGTGCTAGGTTGGGTTGGGCTACCATGTCTACATTGAGCCAGGTCTCCGTGATAAAAAACACATCCGGAGCTTCCTCAAGGACCAAATCATGAATTTCAAGATAGTGTTTGGCCAAAGACCGCACATTCAGCTGGAGAATTCTCACTGGCGGTCTAGTCTGGGGAGGAGGAGATGAAGGATGCGGCGGCATACAGGAGACATACCTGCAACCATGACAACAGAAAGGCCCTTCCAAGGGACCCAGCCGAGGCCCGCTGCAAACTTTACCCAGGGAGTTAGCGGCCAATAGCTCCGCCCTAGAATAAGTACGGCGACCCAAGATGCTTTGGCCAGCATTCCTGGCGAGAGGCGACGAAAAGGCGCGGACGGGCGCAGACGGGCTTGCCTTAGGCGCGCCGGCGGCGCGCCCGCTGCGCGCGTCCGCTGCGCGGTCGCCAGCACATCCGCTCTAAGTAGGTACCGGGCAAGGAAGACTCCTCCTCAGCCTTTCCCCCGGAAGTGAATTACTAGGCCACGCCCTCCACACAAACGGCACACAGCCGGGGTGGACCGGGGCAGGACTAAAGAGATCAGCGTGCTACTACCAGCTGATCAGGTATCGTGACACAGTTTTTTAAGCACAGTGCAAAAGAGCAGAAAGTAAAAGGTTACAGTTTAAAACCAGGTAAAAGCGATAAAAACAACAGCAGCGCGCTACTCAGTATCCTTACTCTGAGTGTCTCTGCGCGGTCGCCAGCACATCCGCTCTAAGTAGGTACCGGGCAAGGAAGACTCCTCCTCAGCCTTTCCCCTGGAAGTGAATTAATAGGCCACGCCCTCCACACAAACGGCACACAGCCGGGGTGGACCGGGGCAGGACTAAAGAGATCAGCGTGCTACTACCAGCTGATCAGGTATCGTGACACAGTTTTTTAAGCACAGTGCAAAAGAGCAGAAAGTAAAAGGTTACAGTTTAAAACCAGGTAAAAGCGATAAAAACAACAGCAGCGCGCTACTCAGTATCCTTACTCTGAGTGTCTCTGCGCGGTCGCCAGCACATCCGCTCTAAGTAGGTACCGGGCAAGGAAGACTCCTCCTCAGCCTTTCCCCCGGAAGTGAATTACTAGGCCACGCCCTCCACACAAACGGCACACAGCCGGGGTGGACCGGGGCAGGACTAAAGAGATCACCGTGCTACTACCAGCTGATCAGGTATCGTGACACAGTTTTTTAAGCACAGTGCAAAAGAGCAGAAAGTAAAAGGTTACAGTTTAAAACCAGGTAAAAGCGATAAAAACAACAGCAGCGCGCTACTCAGTATCCTTACTCTGAGTGTCTCTGCGCGGTCGCCAGCACATCCGCTCTAAGTAGGTACCGGGCAAGGAAGACTCCTCCTCAGCCTTTCCCCCGGAAGTGAATTACTAGGCCACGCCCTCCACACAAACGGCACACAGCCGGGGTGGACCGGGGCAGGACTAAAGAGATCAGCGTGCTACTACCAGCTGATCAGGTATCGTGACACAGTTTTTTAAGCACAGTGCAAAAGAGCAGAAAGTAAAAGGTTACAGTTTAAAACCAGGTAAAAGCGATAAAAACAACAGCAGCGCGATACTCAGTATCCTTACTCTGTGTGTGCCTAGGCAAGTTACGTAAGGCCCTAGTTATGAATTTAGCACTTAATCCAGAGAGAAGAAGGGATACTGAGTAAGACACACAAGTAGATACTTGCAATGATCTAGTTTACATAGTGCAGGGAGTTCATTAATAGCATAGAAGTATGGAATGTGGGACATAGGACATGGGTGCATTTTCAAGCGTTCATGGCCTGGGAGCTGCTGTTGTAGTGGTGGCAGGAATACATCCTTCCATTTGTACTGAAGGGTTCAACACTGCACCTAGATATCTAGCCAATAAAACAAAAGTCAGACTGTCAGGAGGGAAGTGGATAGAGGTCAGAGAGGTGATGGGAAGGATAGCAGAGGACCTCTATCATTGAAGAGTTCAGCAACAGGAACCAGAGGGCCATGTATTTAAATTACATTAAGGCAGTCAAAGATACCTAAAGGCAGGTAAGAAGTGCGAGTGTGGATAGAGAATAAGGTATATATATATCATTGACATAGAGATGGAAGGAGAAATCAGTAGAGATCAGGGGGCAGATTTACGAGCCCCCTGCGCCACCAGTACGTCACTTTTCGTGACGTACTGGTGGCGCAGGGGGCTGCTCCATATTTACAAGGAGAGGAAAAGCCACCCTGCGTGACTTTTCCTCTCCTTGTAAATATGGCCCCTTCACACGCAGCACTTTGCGGTGAAGGGGCGTTCCATGGGTGTGGCTGTGGGTGTTCCCACGCAACACTCATGGAACAAGACACATCTCCAGAATTACGAGAAATCGTAAATCTGGAGATGCGTCTGAAAGCTACGCCACCTTAGAGGTGGCGTAGCGAGGCGCACCTAGGAGAAATGTTTTCATTTCTCCTCGTTTTTTCCTCTTTCAATGCGTGCTGCATTCTGCAGCACGCATTGAAAGAGGAAAATGGTTGTAGTCATTGTTTTTGTGTAGGAAGGTTCTCCTTCCTGCACAAAAACAATCTCCCCACGACGCAGGCATCCTTGCACCATGGTGCAAGGGTGCCTGCGCCGGCGCATGGCTGCAGTGTGTGTGCCAGCGCAGGGGGAAGCACAAGGATGCGACATATTCTTGTAAATATGTCGCATCCCTGTGCATCAAAACTAACGCAGCGTGGCGCAGCAAAATGACTTGCTGTACCCCGCTGCGTTAGTTCAACGTAAATCTGCCCCCATGTTGTTGCAAAGTGATATGGTGCAACGACAACATAGAAGATGAAGTGGAACAGATGCTTGGGGGGGGCACCAAAGGAAGAGGTGTTGGAGGAAAACTAATAGAGTCCACATCTGGTGTGAGTGAGCAGTTGGATTGGTAAGTGACTAAGAGACACCTCGTCACAGAGCAGACACTATGGGGCCGATTCCGATCTCGGCCGGTAGGGCTCCGAATCGTATTTGGCTTAACCGGATCCGATTCGGAGCCCTATTTCCCAACCGCTTCGTACGTGCATCCGGGCGAGCGAGTACGATGCGTGCGCTCGCGAAATCACCGACCGACTCGTTCGCAGAACCCGACCGCTCTGACCGACTCGTACGGACACGACTCGCACCGCGCAATGGAGACGTTCCCCGGCCGGGTAAGTACGATGCGCGCTTCGAGCAGCCCGACCGACTCGCGCAGTCCGGCTCCAAAGAGCAGTCGGAGCCGCACTTTGGGGGTCAGTGTCGGACCCCCCTGTACGCGTACCCACGTGAGTCGCACACAGGGGGGACCCATGGGTCCCCCCTACCTGTGCATGTACGGCACGAGTCGCTTCGCCACGTACACGCTGTAGGGGGCGCCCTTGTTCGCCTCGCACCCATTGAGTCAATGGGAGCCCGCGTACGCATTGTACGACCGGCTCCCATTGACTTCAATGGGAGTCCGACCGAATCGAGTCCGATAGCATACGTGCGCATCGTACTCGTTCGGTCGGGCTACTAGGGTCCGATTCGGTCGGAAATCTCTCCGGGTCCGGCTCGGTCGGTGAGATTTCCGGCCCGAATTGGAATCGACCCCTTAGTCGGAGTTATGTATTACTGTATCGTTGACATTTTAAATGGGAAGAGAAGGGGTTGTAAGAGAATACCACATTATCATATAACTGCAAGAGGAACACGGCCTTTGTTTGCACAGATCCTCTGGCAGGACACAGGGAAAGAATGACATCCATGCCCTAGTCATAATGGGCCACCAACACTGGCTGAGACTGGGGGAAAGTACTCAGAGTTTGTATTCGTAGTAAATCAAAATGATGCATGTGTCAAATATAACCAGATGCTTTGCTTTTTATTTTTCAAAGAAGGAGAGAGACAATCTATGAAGAACGAGTTGGACCTACTCTGAAAATCAATCCTTCTGCATTAGCACAATGTCATCTTAGCTGGCTTTGATAATTGTTTTGTTTTCCACAGTCTCAGGGAACATTAGTTTCTTAATAACACTCAAGATATGTTACAAGAAGTACTTCCATAAAAATGGAAACAAACGTTGATGCACGTGAAACAATGAGTGATGTCAAATGCTGAATATGCGTTTTTTAATTGTGTGGCACTTACTGCTACAATATTTATGTCCCAAAGTGTGGCATCGCTCTTTCACACAATCCTAACACATTAATGTGTTTCAACATCTCTCTAGTGTGGCAGATAATTAGACAATATACGCTCCTCGTAATTTGGCCCTCTAATGGTCTGATTCAGGTAATGGCATGAATGCATAATTAAACAGCAGAGCTGGTAAAATGCCCATTTTGTAAACAATTCTGTCAGGTAATGTGTGCTGAAATAAAATATTTAACATTATGGACTTACAGCTAATGTGGAGCCACTGCTTCCTACGATTGCAGATCAAATCAGCGCCGCTTTGCAACACAATTCGATTTTAAAGTGGGATCAGTATTTAAAGAAGAGAACTTAATTGGGTGCATTTGCTTCAATGCGGCAGCAAAAACATGCTACTATTGTTCAAGAATATTATCTGATGAAGCTAAAATGTGCATGTTGGAAAATGGCCCTTTCTGAAGGGTCACCCCAAACTATTTGCCTTCTTCCTTCTCTTTTTCTGAACTCCTTTTTGCTGGCTTTCGGACTCTGAGCACTTTACCACGGCTAGCCAGTGATAAAGTGCATGTGCTCCCTCCTCTAAACATGGTTTAATTGATGTATCCACAATTGGTGCATTTAATTTACTTATAAGTCCCTAGTACAGTGCACTACATGTGCCCAGGGTGCTACTAGTGGGACTCTGTTAACCCCTTGCACTCACACTAGCCGTAGGCACGCTATTATGTAAGCGGGAATGTGGGCACGATTAACAGCACTTCACATCCGATACAATAATTGAGTCCCCTGAACACACCGCTCTACTAAAGAAATCTTGCCAAAATCGTAGCAGTGGCGGTATTTTTTTTACCAACAAAGTTAACGCATCATGAAACAGGAACCCGTATTAAAAGTAACAGGCATGCACTGGGTATATGAATCCACACTTATATGAAGCACACGAACAATGATAGTGTTGGCTTAACAGAGTCACGGTCGAATGCAACTTCCATTTTTTTGCATCTTTGCATCTTTTTAAAATCGTTGTCCCCCCTTTCGGTATCTAAAAGCACCCAGCACTTTCCAAGTCGGTACCCCACAGATACGTTGTTGTGCAGACTGCACATTAATCTCAGTGCATGCTAAAAAGGAACCTGTGATAAATTTGGGTATGAGTGCCCACTTGGCAAAATTCACAAATAAATGACGCATCCCTTTAATTCTGTACTTAGGATAATACTCCTAAATGAGAAATTCCAGTCAGGACCCATTAGAAGATCTATCTTGAACACCACCAGGTACGATTCTTTCAGGCTTGCATGGTACAAGCATTGACCTGACTTAGGAGAGGAGTCTATGTCTGTTGTATCGTGGGCACGAGGCCCACATGCTGCGGTAATCACCACACAGACACCAGGTAGGTGGTTGGTTAACTGGCCACATGCACCTGGGCCCTTTTATTGACAGGCTCACGTCACACGTGACGCCTGTGATGGATGGGTGTGGGGTGCATGTGTGCCCACTCCCCCAAGGAAGTGGTTAACAAACTCTGTGTCTGCTGAGACACTAGAACGTGTCCAGCAGGACACAACATTCCTCCCAAATTTTAATGAAGACAAAACCATCACTAGTCCAACCTGTAGGGGTAAACAACAATTAACTATACACCACAGGGTCCATCAGCTTCTCGTGTCAGGCAGCAGGAAGACAGCAGACAAGGGCTGGTGACTCTGATTGCAGCAGGACAATCTCGGCGGGCACTCATAATTTAACCTGAGTGGTTCAGGACACGAACGCTGGCTTGGAGACGTCAGCTGCCCTCTTGTAACATGCCGGTGGAAACATGTCTTTTGGTCTGAGGTGGCGCCCCTTCGCTGACGTTGAGGACGGAATGTGGTGGGTATTAACAGTTTATTACACAGGGTACGTCAAGAGCATGGTTGGAGTCCATGGTGAAAGTTCACGAAAGTGTTGTTGGATCGCCTGAAGACTCTGTTAGACTATTTTACAGTATCCGGTAACCTGTCGGTGGGGCAATGTCTCGTCCAACTCTCCCGCCTGGGGAGGCCCTTTGTCGGGTTTGCCACAGGACGGCTTGTGAGCTGCACTGGGGCTGCATGTGTGCCGATGTGGGGCAGCTGCAAGACCACCGAGGAGCCAGTACCCAGTCGCTCGCACAAACCTCAGGGGTGGATGAGTCTTGGTCAAGACATGCTCTCGCTGCCGCAGTTCAGGTGTGAGCCCGGTTAGCAGGTAGTCTCTGGGTCTTCTTGTCGGCGGGTGTAGCAACGCTGTAGGACTCCAGTCCATTGGTACTCGAGATAGTATTGTTTGACGCATTTGATGAGGACTGTCATGATGGCATTGCCAGCCATGTGGTGAATCTGGACAACGGTTGGTGATGACTTGCCTTGATGGTTGCAGGCCTTCCGTCTTGAGCCGATCACCTGGAGCGGGGGTGGCCAGGTGCCTCCATTTCCTTTGGGGAGGCAGTTACATCCGTGCACTTGGACTTCTTGGGCTACTAGGACGTTGGTGACAGTGGTGTGATGGACACGCTGAGAAACGTAAGGCATGAGACTCTGTTTGCGCAGGCTTGCGGATTACTCTCGGTCTACCGCTGGGCGGTCGCCAGTTCCTTCTCTGGTTGTCACCCCCTTCACTTGCTGTTGGTGTGTCGAGATTCACTCCTTTAGCAGCTTGGGTTATCTTCAGCGTCCAGCCCGGCCACTCATGACTTCCCCTCAGGAACTTGGTCGGTTGTCCGATTCTTAGTGTAGACCCTCCGTCACACTTCCACATTTCGTGCTGAGTGCAGTGTCATGCACATGGCAATGATGTTGTAGTTGCCATTGGGCCTGGACGACAGGTGGTGATGATCTGCTAGGAGAGGAGGTTTCTGGGGGGACTTCGCAGCTACATGTCTCTGCCTTGCTGAAGCTGTTCTTTCACTTCTGGCATCTGCGGTCAGGAGCAGGGATGCCGTCCGACTTCGATTGCCGACACTCGGGGATGGACAGTCGCACTGGGAAGCGTTTGGGGAGAGACGCGGTTTGCGCTTGCTGCGGCTTACGTTTGGTTCTCCCAGGGGGCTGTCTCCAGGGACGTCGTTCCACCTTGGTGACTGTCTGGTGTCTCTGGGTGTGCTCTTGGCTTGTGGTGCTACGAGTCCTCGTGCTTCTCCTCTCATTTTCCGTAGCGCACCTGTCTTTGTCCAGCTCTTCATGGTGACCGGATTGTCACTCTTATTTTCGCTTCTCCTCCGGGTGCAGTGACATGCACCATGTTCCAAACAGGCCAACAGGGCCTATCAACTTCTATGGTCTCTGGACCATGCGGGCGAGACTTCCGTCGCTCTTCTCAGCTGAGTGGCGAACAGCCACTTGTCTCGTGTGCTCCTTCTTCAGGCAGCTTCTGGAAGCTCCTACTCCGGGTGTTCCCTCTTCTGGGAATGACTTCCACAGGCAGTAGGGAGCTGGGGTAGTGGCTGGCCACTGGGAGTGTGCGACTCTCCTCTTGCCTGTCTTGGGTCACCGGCGACTCCGTCTTGAGGCAGTGTGGGAGAGGACGCTGTGCTGTCTTTGGCTCACTGCGGGGCTTCACGGGCATGGTGGAGATGTAGAGGATCTCCCTTGCCTTCAGCAATGCTTCTTTGTGGGGATGTCTCTAACCCCCGGGCACTGGCCAGTGCTGTCACATGCGCTGGTGCGTCTTCCTGCGAACTTCTGGCTTTGTGCACTCGGTTTGTAGTTTGCGATGGTGTACGTTCACCATGGAGGGTATACGGTGTACTCTTCTCACTTGCAGTGGTATCAGACATCCACTTGGGGCGTGTGTAGCATAACACTTGTTGGCCGTGGCATCGGTCAGCCACTAATAGTTGCACACTCTGCACCCGCTCCTTTTGTGCTTCAGGGGGGCTTGCTGCCTTCTTAGGCCTTGCTGCTGCTGTGGTGATCTACAGCCACTAGGGGCGTGTTGTGTATTCAGCATCAGTCCTGGCTGTGTCTCTCACAGCCTTCCTCTCCATTTCATGTGGAAACCTTTCATGCCACCACTCTCCCTTTTGTGAGTCTGTGCGGGGAAGGGGAGTGTGACTTCAGTTCACGTTTGCTCCTCTTGCTTGCAGTGGCGGTAGACAGCTGCTAGGGGGGCGTGCAGCACACAGTATTCTTTGTGGCTCGCTATCTAGCAGGGCCTCTTTGCTGTGGCACACCATTCCTCTCCTCTTCAGGAAGTAGTCAGTCCACTTGGCCAGTATGCTTGTTGTGGCTGCTTGGGAGTGCAGGGCACTGGAGGTGATGATGTGGGGTTTGTAACATGCAATAGCAGGCTCTGCATGGCATAAGTCTCTGTCTTGTTGGCGCTCTTTAATTGCCGATTGCCATCATTATCTGGTACACTGCCACAATTGGCTTGTAGGTGGCACTGCAGGCTATTCCTTGGTGCATGTGTGTGCGCTGGCCTGAATTTCCAAAAGTGGTTTATTATGCTGGGGCCACCTTCCTTTCCATCATTTTATGGGCTCTGGTGCGGTGCAGTAAACTCCTTTTTAACTGTCTTCACGTGCGATGCCTCTTGCTGACCACTAGGTGGCTCTTCAGGTGATCACAGAGAGGCCAGGCATCTGTTCCCGACTGCTGCAGACCTCTCTCGTCTCTCTCGGGCACTGCAGGAGGCCGCAAAAACTCCACTCATGCTGTGAGCCTCAGGGGGCACTCAAGACGCCGGCATTCCTCTCTGTGAAGGCTGGCAGCGAGGATCGCGCTGTGGACGTGGCCAGGTGGCTTAAGCTTGGAGGCAAAGAGCTTCATTAAGCGTATGGATCGCTTACTTCTTGCCCAGGGCACTGCTGAGTCGTGGCACCAGAAACCACCGCTAGGTGGTGGTGCTGCCACTATCCACGGACGCTTCCTACGGCCGCTGGTAGTGTCTCTGCTGGCGTGCGGCCTCAATCCTCACCCCTTAATCAGGAGGTTTGTCGGAGACATTCCCGACGGCGTTGCAGCTACTCCTTCCACGTCACGCAGGGGTTTGTGATGCAGGTACTTTTTCTTTTTTTTTTTCTTTTCAGGCACTAGCACTTTGTCCACATTGTTTTGCCCTTCGGGCCATTTGCTTCCAATGCGCCGCGTGGCGCGATTCAGGCCAGGTGGGTGACAGGGCCTCTGGATTTCACGCCGCTTGGTGGGGCGCTTCGGGGTGATCTTTACTTAAGGCAGAGGCCTACTGGCGTACGCGTGTCGGCAGTCTCTTGCAGGTGTCGCAGGGACTTCAGCTGGGACCACAACGGTAGGCAGCTGCCGCAACGGGTGGCACCTCATCACGCGAGCTCCGACATGTAGGGTTGCAGCTATATACTAGGTGCAGTTCCCTTCGCTGTGGACGTTCCTCCTCCCCCTTTTCCGTGGAGACAAATGGCGGTATGTGGATGGCAGCAGTTTCACAGCGGTTCAGCAGGGTGGCACCATGGGCGCGCCCCTCTCACGCTGCGGCTTCCCTTCAGCTTACGACTCCTCATCGCATTGGCCATTGTTTAGCCTGGGCCCGGTCATACCTGGAGGGGTTTCCACACATTCTCCCTCGGCGCCTTGCAGATAGCGCTGCCTGCCCCACACCATCAAATGATTGGCAAGGTGTTAGAGACGGCTCGTCTCCATCTTCTCCTCCATCCATGCAAGGCCAGGGTTCACCCTCTTGTTGGGGGATGTGCGCACTTCTACGGGCAGGCAGTTGTGACAGTACTCATATCACCCCTTTTCACGGAAGCTGAGGCACGATGTGGCACGCACGTGGGGTCAGACCCCTCGTCCCCAAAGTTGTATCGTGGGCCCAAGGCCCACATGCTGCGGTAATCACAACACAGACACCAGGTAGGTGGTTGGTTAACTGGCCACGAGCACATGCACCCGGGCCCTTTTATTAACAGGCTCACGTCACTCGTTACGCCTGTGATGGATGGGTGCATGTGTGCCCACTCCCCCAAGGGAGTGGTTAACAAACTCTGTGGCTGCTGAGACACTAGAACGTGTCCAGCAGGACACAACAATGTCCTCCATTTTTGTCAACTTGTCATTTCAGCCGCTGGACGATTTAGGCAGATACATGCAGAGAGTTCTGCGCCGGGCCCACACCTTACTACTTGATCAGGGGCCTGTGTGATTACACCTCCCTGAACGGTAAAGCACGTTCATGATGTTAAGCCTTTCCTTAACTTAATGAAGATGTAGCACTTCAGAATGAATAGCTCATTATTATTATTATTTATAGTTCTATAGAGAGCGCAGCTACCAAACAGGGTCTCCTGGCGCTGAGCAGGACAACAAACAAACCACAGCCAGAGATCGCAAAGGATAAGGAGTTTATACTTGACTGTAAAGGAAAGTCTTTAAATTCTTGCGAAAGGCCAACAATGAGTGGCACATTCTAAGTTCCATTGGAAGAGAGTTCGAAAGTTTTGGCCCAGGTAAGAAAACGAGCGGCCCCTCATACGAGTAAGACGGAATCTGGGTACAGAAAAAAGAAAAAGGCTAGCTGATCTCAGCTAACGAATGGGCATGTAAGGTTTGACCAGACTTTGTATGTAGGGAGGCGCCAAACCATGTTTGGCCCAGAACATGTAACACTAGGCCTTAAATTCGATGCGCTTGTTCACCTTAAGCCAATGAAGTTTATGAAGCAAAGGTGAAACTGAAGCATGTCGAGGTAAACGGAAGAGGAGGCGTGCTGCCACATTTTGTATGAGCTGCAAGAGATGGACTGAAGCTTTATCAGCTCCCAGGTACAATACATTTCCATAATCTAGTCTGGAACTCACCAGTGCCTGTATTACCGTTCTCTGGGCTGCAGGAGGGATTAACCAGAGAATTTTCTTAAGCCATTTAAGAACCGCAAAGCAGGTCGCAGTGACCACAGACACCTAGGCTTTAAGGGAGAGGTTGTTATCAATGGTAAAACCCAGATTGAAGAAAAGATGGAGGCAGCACCAGGGATGAAGTCACACTTAAGTCAATATGGTCTTTTCGATATTCTTTATTCTTCTTTAAGATAAAAGATGACAGGACAACAGCCAACGCGTTTCGTTCCTTTTAAAGGAACTTCATCAGGGCAAAAGGTTCCTGTACAGACAAGGTCCCACTGTGTACGTCAAGGGAATAGTCAGTCCCACGGTGCGGGCAACGTTATATTTAATTCCGGACCGAGTTATCTAAGTGCTATCGGATAGATACTCCAACTGAATAAGAAAAGGTGTGGAGAATCCCTCAATGGCGTTCAGAAGTTTTTTCGTGGTTAGAAAGTCTCTAAAAACCCGGCCCAAGAAAATTTGTAAGTACACAGCAGTGTCCAAATGCACAGGAATTCTACTAACCACTAATAATAGCGAATGGAATCCGACCACAATGATCAGAAGAAAAGTAATATATGGAGGAGTTTCAACAACAGATGGTAGCTATCGGCGATCCTACAGCGCGGATGAAGTAATAATAAACTTCAGCCAAAACAATCCCATGAGCCTTCTATTTTGGCGACGGCAAATATGCCCGGACCAACAACGGCAATAGTAACAGCAAAACCCAGATTCTTAACTTTGGGGACCGGAGCAGGTAAAGGAGAGGTCTTAATATCGAACCCTGTGGCACTCCTGAAGATAGTGCAAGAGGATTTGACTTTGAGGTATGAGAAGAAATATGAAACGAGCGATCATTTAAAAGAGAGATTAGCTCATCTAAATGCTTTGTGGGAAGTCATGTAGGGGATGCCCCCTGGATAAAGATGAGAGAATGACATGATCACCTACACTCCGCTCTTGATATTTATTCTCATTTTTACTTTTACTTAGTGTCCTGTACAAGTAATCCTACCAGCCCTCAGGGACCTTTGTCCCAAAAATTCTGGCCCCACAAGAAGGTTGAAACGCATCGGCGTATAAGACTGAGTGACCAGGAGTCTTCCATACCACATTAAAGAAAGAAGTATTTTTTAACAGACAAAGAGTGCATTAATACATCTAGGATCTTTGGATAGATCTCTGACCACAAAAAGGGCCTTCCAGTACCATTTGGACTGTACAATTGAGGGTCAAAATATGTCCCACTGACTTAGAATATGTAGCCTCCACAGGGTAACACTGTAGGACATGTTTCCTACAAACACGCACAAGTTGTGACTAGATTTGGTAAACACGCATAAATGTAATGTGTTTTTGTAATATTTTTGTGAATATTTTTTTTCTTTGTGTTGTTGCGCTTATAAGGATCTATGGAAATTGTACATTATTTGTCTGTAGCATGCGACTGAAAGTACTATGGGTGATGTTTGAAGCAAAAATAATGATATCGAATGATAAATATAATTTTTGAAATGACGTCTTCTCTTTACACTCTGTAATTCACTGGGTGCATAAGTTGCCTTTAACAACAGACATGAGGTAGCTAAACGCTCGAGGACAAAGTTTAAAAATGCACAGTGGTCATTAGGAACAATTAGCGATACGATTGAATGGCATATCTTTGTTTCAGAAAACTAGGATCAATGGTATATGGGGTATCCGTATTTTCCTTACTATTGGGACTGCAGCACTGCTTGTGATGCTCACTTGAGTAGCCCTTAAACATGTCTCAGGCCTGCCATTGCAGAGCCTGTGTTTGAGATTTTCACTGCCATGCCGACTTGGCATTTAAAACCCTGTGCCAACCCTCAAACTCCACTTTTATTACATATAGGTCACCCCTACAGTAGGCCCTAGGTAGTACCCATAGGGCAAAGTGCTATGTTCTCAAAAGGTAGGACATGTACTGTTAAGTTTTACATGTCCTCGTTGTGAAAAACACCCACATTTGTTTTTCACTAATGTGAGGCCTACCTCTCTCAAATCAACATTGGGGATTCTTTATTGCATTTACTAAGCTGTAATTCCTAATAGAAAGAAGGTAGATCTGTCATGTGTGGTAATGATAAAACCTCCTTAATGACAAAGTTGGATTTATTGTTAATATTTTGAAATTGCCACTTTTAGAAAGTTAGTCGTTTTCCTGCTCTTAGCCATTTGGTGTCTGCTGCCTGTCTGTGATCACTGGAAGGGCTGGGTGACAGCTGGACTTTGTGTATTCCCTTTAGACAGCCACATACAAAGGGAGTCTGGGTGTGACTTGATGGATCTGCCTGGGAGGACGGGAGGAAGGAGCTGGGCACAACCTCACACACCTGAATTGGCTGTGTCCTGTCCACACACAGAGGGCTGCATACTCCCCTGTAGTGAGTCTGGAGCTAGGACAGGAAAGGAGGACCTCTGTGCACTTCAAAGACCCCTCTTTGAAGTAACCCCCACTTCAAAGGCACAATTGGGTATAAGTTCTGGACCTCTGGCACTATCAACTCAGTACACTGCTGGACCTGTGACAAACTCTGCCGGGAGAAAGGACTGCTGTGCTGCTAAAAGGACTGCCACTCTGCTGAACTGCTGTCTGGAAGAAATTGTCTTTCTGCTTTGCTGCCCTGCTGCCTGCTACCCTCGGCCCTGACTGAGAAGTATCAGACCCATCTCACTTGAACCCAGAGTGACTCCAAGGGCTTGCTGGTTTGCCCCTGTTCTAAGTTTCAGGAACATCAAAGACTCCATCTCACCCTGCTACATCACTTGGACTTTGCATGCTGCAATTCTCGCCCTGCCAAGTGGTTCCAACCCAGGCATGGGCCCTTGGAAGTGGGTATAAAGTGCTTCTCCAGCAAGAATCCATGCATCAATGCTGTTGTGTCATTTGGAACCGGTGCATCTCTATTAACGCTGACACGCCCCTCGCTTCGACAACTGTTCGACTCATCTCCGGCTTTGCGCAGCTCAGAACCGGCGCATCCCCATCGACGACTCATCGCTGCTGCTCTTAGGATCAAGTACATCGCTTTGTCAGCTGCTCGCCGCATTGCCTCCATTCCCGATGCATCCTCGAATTTGTGCAGCTCGGAACCGACGCATTGCCTCAATCATAAGCATCGCCTTCACTGCTCCCCACATTGTTCTCAATGTTGACATATTTGTTACAATGGCCAAGGCTGGTCCCTGTT
This sequence comes from Calotriton arnoldi, assembly GCA_963921515.1. Lineage (NCBI taxonomy): Eukaryota > Metazoa > Chordata > Amphibia > Caudata > Salamandridae > Calotriton > Calotriton arnoldi. The sequence goes on from CAWUFW010003081.1 coordinate 1,643,676, forward strand.
AACAAAACGTGCTCCATCGTGGTCAGCCTGAACTTTCAGATACCCCGGTTGGCACTATATACTTTTAAGCACTACATTTCCGTTTATTTTTAAAAAACTCCTCCAGTTATACTTATTGGATTTTTGCTGTATTATTCTTGTTTTGTTCCTAAAAATATAAGCTATTATTCTAAACTGGTGTGGAGTCTTTTTGTGGTGTTTTAACAGTTTTACTGTTTGATGTATTGCACAAATACTTTAGACATTATCTCTTAAGTTACAGACTGCTCAGCGCCAAGCTACCGGAGGGTGAGCACAGGTTGATTAAGGGTGTGTTTGTGACTTATGCTGACAAGGATTGTGGTTCCTGCTTGGACAGGGTGGATACCAGTAGCGGCTGGTGTAGTTTGGAAGTGGTCGGGCACCGTGAAAAACATGATCCAAGAATGTGCGCTATTGTACAGTGCCTTTCCTGAATTTACATATGTCAAGGTGCTCTCATGTGTGCTAATGAGGTCATTAGCATATATGTGAGTGTCTTGAAATACGAAAGTTCAGGATGTGCTCTATATAAAAAGGTTTCCTTGGGGGGCAGAGCTTGCCTGAGCCCAAAATGGCGGTGTAACCGAGAGCTCTGTCTGACTATCTGTAACTTCGTCATTTATCCTGCATTAATTCTAGCTGCTGAACGCTTATAAGTGGTAGCGATTGAAGCGTGTGGTGCACTGCCCCCTTTTAAGTAGAAGTCAGGAGCCGTGCGGTGACTGGAGACGGCTTGAGGCGGTGAGGAGTGAACTGGCCTGCCCCCACTTCTCGGCCTGTGTCACAGAGGGTGACGAGGAAGGCATTGGACCGGCGGCGCCTCCCGCGGACCTAGGAGCGTGGTCCTGAGGAGGCCTGGTGCCCTATCTGTGGACTATCTGTGCTGCTGCCCTGCGTGGGGCTCACGCCTGTTGCCGGTGAGAGTGCGGCGGCACCCCGGCGAGAAGACAGCGAGCGCGGCCTGCGTACTTGGTGTCGGGTTGCGAGAGGTGCCCCAGCGCTGTTAGCGGCTGAAGCTTCGCGCGGACCCTGAGGGACGGTTCGCTGAGGAGAGAGGAGGCTTCCGGTCCCCCATTGGATCAGGGCCATCGGTCTCCATCGGCCGGGGGCATTCAGTGAGCCGCGGCACAGAGGGCCGAGACGCCACGCTGCTGCGACACGGACCTTAAGGATGGCATCCCCATACAGTATACTGGAGACGAGGAGAACGTCGATCCCTCCGACAATACGGTGAGCGTTGCCCATCCTGCTGAGGCATTGGTGTGGACTAGATTTGTCAGCTCTGCCCCGCGCCTGTAACTGAAGTATCCCCCTGCCCTCTCCCACCTGCGACGCGCTTGGACACGAGAGGAGGCGGTGTGCGGGGGCAGACATACATAGCACCATTTCCGCTTGAGCTGTGTACAGAGGCGCCGCTGGATAGCGAGGTGCCCAAAGCTGCCAGCGGGCATTGGATGGTGATGCGCTGAGGTTCCGCCTTCCCCCACCTGACGCCGATTACTCTACTGCTGACTAACGGAGGGTTGGGAGCTGATTGGATTTGCCGGGGGTCTCCGTTGTGGCAGTTATCCTCCTAGTTGGCACTCCGATGAGGAGAAGATAGGGCGATGCCCATTATTGATTCGTAAGTAACGGTCCGTGCGCCACGCTGATCCATACTCCACGGCTTATTGCAGGTGTGGTCAAGACAGAGCCGCCTCCCTGCACTTGCTGAGAGCCGCCCTGAGGGACGACCTCCAGTCTAACTGATACCGTGGAAGGCTGCTCACATAGGGCAGATCTATTGCGAGTAGTTTATTCATTGCTTACGCACTGCTGTCTACGAGGCACGCGCGCTGGTGAGCTGCCATGGGGAAGGTTGATAAGTCCCAGCCTAAGTTGCAATTCGAGCAAAGAAAATCTAGGCTCCGTGAGCAGACGTCAGAGGACGACCAAAATGCGCACTCCGAAGAGCCGGAATCTGCAGAGGGCGATATACGAGTCATCTTGGCCGCAATGCAAAAAAGCCTATCCTCCATTGATACCAAGATAGATTCTTTATCCTACCGTATGGACCGCATGACGGAAAGCAAGGACAAGCAAGTTGAGAGGATGGATATGACAGAGAGAAGGGTCACGGAAGTTGAGGAAGCACAGACAGAAATGGACTCAACACAAAAACAAATGGGCAAACTCCTACTGACACTACAGGAAAAGGCGGAGGATCTCGAAGCGCGGTCCTGCAGAAGCAACATTCGAATTACTGGTCTGCCGGAATCCACAAGTATCGGTAATATGGAGTCATTTGTAGAACAACTTTTGACCACGATGCTGGGCAGAGACATTTTTTCCCCTATGTTTGTGGTGGAGAGAGCGCATCGCTCGCTGGGCCCGAAACCTCCGCCTGGTGCCCCACCGAGGTCTATAATTGCTAAACTTTTAAACTATAGAGACAGAGATGCAGCCTTGAAGGCATCTCGGGAACGCCAAACACTCCATTATGAGGGATCGGCCATCTCTCTCTATCCGGACTTTACAATGCGAGTCCAGGAGGCACGCAGACAATTTGCTCCCTTGAAGAAGCAGCTCCGGGAGCAAAATCTTGACTACGCCATGTTGTATCCGGCGCGTCTTAGAGTGAACCGCCTTGGTAGCTCCCGCATCTTCTCTGAACCAAAGTCCCTGCAGAAGGCACTGAAGGAGTGGGCAAAAGAAAAGCCCGCTGACGGAGGGTCTCCCACCCTTGAAGGTGCTACCGGGGGCAGTCTGGACGACTAGTATTCACTGGTAATCCAATAGGGTAAATTAAAACGACCAATACCGCCAGTAGAACATGAGTAAAGTCAGTATCAGAAATTTATCATTGGAAGCTCCACAATTCCAAAAAATATTCGTATTTCAGTTAAATCCAGGTAGAACACGTGTGTGAGTTCACCAATACCATATGAAATTTGTGTGTAAAGAAAGATTCGCGTCCTGGCGGCACTGATTCCCTCGCTGGAGTGACGAATATTTGTTTGGAATTGTGGAGCTTCCAATGCTAAATTTCTGATACTGACTTTACTCATGTTCTACTGGCGGTATTGGTCGTTTTAATTTACCCTATTGGATTACCAGTGAATACTAGTCACTTATTGTTTTTCACGCAGAGTGGACTTTGACTGTTTCTTATGGGCATTGTGAACCATCACTGATATTCCGGTGAGGTTACATGAAGAATCATTTCCTTAGATGTTGATTCTTACATTTTCTGGTATAGGTTTGTCCTGTTTTTCATTTCGCTCCATCCTGACCTTATCCATGCCCTTTTGGTCTACAGATCACGCGATTCTGCCGTTCCACTTCCAGGTAGTCTCTGAAGATTTCTGTGCGTCATCACCCATAATCTTCATCAATTTATTGTTTTGACTATTTCAGTTTCACGTCTACAGATGTCTCATAACTAACACTCTTGGATATTGGAATTCATTGTATACTTGTGCCCTACCGGGTTGGAATTATCACCGACTTAGGGACCATACTGAGTCTGGACTACTCGTTTCAGCCCTGAAGAGTCGGGAAGTACTGTTCCCTGACGAAACACGTGTCGGCTGGCTGCGATGTTGTGGAAGAATAAAGAAATTATGACATCACCCATGAATTTTGTACAATTCGCTGTTTGAATGACGTGCATATCTTGTTTAATTTTGTATGTGTGCATAGGATTTTGGTATTTGTGTTTGTTGTAGGGTTCCCCTACACATATTTAGGGGTTACAAGGGTCTCCCCTTCCTAGTTAGCACCATACCCACTATTGGGACCTATATACACGGACGCAATAAGGCTGAGCGCCACCACTTCCTATATATTAAAACCCTGAACTTTGAACATTAACCGCTATGCTGCTTACTGCAAAGTTAAGTTGCCAGAATGTGATTCTACCGGGGGGGCACTGTATGCATGTTACTGTTAAAACTTGAGAAATCTGATAATTTTGTTGAGCGGCCAGATTGAAGCACAAGATGTGCTAGATGGCGGGCGGAGGGGGCACCCCATTGGTTGCGATAGATTTGTTGTAGGGTTCGGGCAACATCTGCCCACGCGTGTGTCCCACAACCTGGCATTGTTTCACTTTAGTTTATTGATGCTAGATGTTTTGATTTTTGGTTTTGCTTTATTGTTTAGTATGGGAAGGGAAGGGAGTTCTCGCCATTGCAAAGTTGGGGTGTGTATGGCATGGGTGGGGGTGGCGGGATGCAGAGACCAGCTCGGGAGTTTTATAGAGATAGGGCATGCATGATTCGGCAGATGTACTGTTGGTGGGTAACTGGAGGCGAGCAGGGAGGCAAGAGGTTATCGGCTTGGGTTATTACTCATCACACATACCAACCACCATGACGCACTTGCTAGCTCGTAAATTAAAAATATTGACTTGGAATGTTCGCGGTCTGAATGATTTCCGAAAGCTAAGAAAGGTGATGTCCTACATCAACAGGCATGCAGTCGATATAGCTTTGCTGCAAGAATCGCACCTGCCACTTAATAGCAAAATGTTTCACTGCAGAGACTTGCAAGGGCATACGCATGCTGCTGGGTTTACGACGCATGCACGAGGTGTCATTACTTGGATTAATCCTAAGGCAGGGCTTCAATTGATTCCACTTGACACTGATACAGAAGGGAGGTTCACCATCTCAAAATGTAGAGGGAAGGGGCTTGATTTAATATTGGTGAATGTATATGGCCCAAATTATGACTGCCCGCAGTTCTTCATGGACGTATTAGAGAAAATGCGAAGCCACAAGGGAGCACAATTTCTATGGGGGGGGGACTTCAATTGCGTACTGAACCCACAGATGGATAGATCTGGGGGCCCGGATCGCCGTCCTTCGGCTGCAGCGCGGGCTATTATGGATGCAGAGATGCAACTTGGGCTGTTAGATGTGTGGAGAACGAGGTCACACAATGAGGGAGGATTCACACACTACTCTGCATATCATGATTTGCACACCAGGATTGATTACTGGTTTGCCTCTAGGGAAATGTTTCAACAAATCCGTGATTGCATGGTTCTGCCTCGCTCATTATGTGATCACTCGCCAATACTTCTAGATACGGATTATCCACATACACAGATACCCCCATTCACATGGCGCTTTCCCCCGTATTCCCTACTGGACCCGGTTTTTAGGGCGGAACTGTTCGAAGCAATACCACTTTTTTTTATTGTAATATTGGGTCGGTGGACACCTTTTCCGCGGTCTGGGAGACCTTTAAGGTATATATCAGGGGGATAGCTATGTCTAAACACTCTGGTGTCCTTAGGTCTCTTCGTGGACGCCTTTCGGATCTGGAGAAACAACTGCAGGCGTTAGAGCGTGACCTCCTTACTGGTTCTGAAGACCGGCTTACGGAGGAGTTTAAGGTACTCATAAAAGACTACCATGAGACAGCTGATTTAGAGCTTAAACATATGGGGAAATATGCGACAGCCCGAGTTTATGGTGAGGGTGACCGGCCTGGCTCAGTATTGGCCTCCCTGCTGAGGAAGCGCAGAGAGGCAGCTGGGATTGGTGTTATCAACGACGAACACGGGACACCTTTGATGGACTCGACAGATATAGCTAGTAGATTCAAGCAGTACTATACACTGTTGTATACGTCAAAAGCGGGGTGTCTCGACGATAAATTGCTTGATTACTTGGCACACATCACCCGGAGTAGACGGCCTTACGGTCTCATTCTATAAGGAGTTTAAAGACCTCCTTGTTCCACACCTGAGCACACTCTTTGAAGAGATCGCTGAAAGTGGTCAGTTGCCACCCTCGATGAGGGAGGCGCTTATAGTTGCGATTCTGAAGCCGGATAAGACACCCACCGAATGTGCGTCGTATCGACCCTTGTCACTTCTAAATGTGGACGTCAAGCTATATGCTAAAATATTGGCGAACCGGTTAACCCCTCTCATGCCGCTGCTTGTGGCTCCGGAGCAGGCAGGGTTTGTCCCGAGCAGGAACCTGACTTATAATATCCGCACGTTTTTGGAGCAATCCAACACATGCGACAAGACGTTCAAGCTGTGGCCATATTCCTTGATATGGAAAAGGCATTTGATTCGGTCAAATGGAAATTTATGTATCAAGTGCTGACGAAGATGGGGGTGGGAAGCATCTTTCTACAACTGGTCGGCGTGTTGTACAACAGGCCGGTGGCTAGGATAAAGCTGGGAGACATGGTTACGGACACAATCCCCATCACTAGGGGCACGCGGCAAGGGTGCCCGCTTTCTCCGCTACTGTATGCGCTTGTAGCAGAGCCATTGGCTTGTGCACTCAGAGAATACCATAGGTACCGGGGAATTCGCTTCCCGGGATACCAATTGATCATTTCCACTTACGCTGATGACACACTACTATATATTCGAAACCCTGAAACTAATCTCTCCCCAGTTTTGCGGGAGGTGGTCAAATTTGGTGCTCTATCCGGTCTGCAAGTCAACTGGACCAAGTCGATTGTATTCCCACTTACTACTGTCACTGTTCCTTTCACCCTTGACTTCCCGCTGCAGTGGACGACTGACCCAGTGCGTTACTTAGGTATTAAGGTTCACACTGACTCGGAGGTGGTGTTTCGAGAGAATTATGGGGTTGCTGTGAGTAAGTTGGAGGACGATATTGATCGCTGGATCCGACTGCCATTGTCCCTTATGGGCAGAATAGCAATTATGAAAATGGTGGTGTTGCCGAGGTTTCTGTTCCTGTTTACCAATATTCCGATGGTCCTCCCTAGCTCTTTTTTCTGAGCACTTACCTCCTTATTAATCAGGCTTGCTTGGGCAGGAAAACATGCACGCGTTAAATGGGAGATACTTAGCTACCATACCACATGGGGGCCCTTGGTGCCCCAGATCTAGATGTCTACTATAGGGTGGCCCAATGTGCGCATGCGCACACTTGGATACACGGCCCGGTGGATACTCCGCATATACAGATCGAGCGAGTGGTAGCTGCTCCACGCCCTTTGCCAGCACTCCTATTTCAACCTCCGGTCCGCAGGACTGGCATCGTAGACTCTATTAACACGACAGTACATGCTTGGCACCATCTCTTGGTTGGGAGCTGATTGGAATTGCAGGCGGGGGCTGTGTTGTATTCTCCTTACACGCCGCTGGACTGGTGTCTCTGGCTTTCGGCATACGCTGACAGGGGGGTGACGAGAGCAATGCAGTCTCTGAATATCGAGACGATAGGCGATTTGTTCTCTGACGGTAAAGTTAAAACGTGGGACGCTGTGGCCACAGCGGTACAAAATACTATGCTTACCAGGTTTCAGTTTCACAGGATGAGGATGTCATTGCTCGAGAATTTGGGCGCAGATCTGGCGGAGCCGCCTGAGGTAGCCGCCCTCACATATGTAATCCGATCAGATTCAACGAATCATGTCATTGCTAAGATATACAAGGCTACTCAGAGTTTCCGTTCCAACCACTACACGAAAGCGCGATTGGCATGGCAGATGGATCTGGGGGTAGATATAGATGATGGGAAGTGGAGATACTGCTGCGAAAGCACGAAACGAATTTCGCTAAATGGGAGGCATAGATTGATTCACTTTAAATTTCTTAATAGGGTATATTACACTCCTGAGAGATTGCATAGATATGGGTTGCGCGACGCTGCTGCGTGTGAACGCTGTGGGGCTGACGTGGCTGATTTCCTTCATCTTGCTTGGGTGTGCCCAGGGATTGCTAACTTCTGGGTACAGATTTTTAAATTGCTAGGAGACATCTTGGATATGCCACTAATTCCAGACCCCATGCTAGCACTGCTAGGATATTCCAAGCCGCTGCCCAAGGCCATAAGGAGATTAGCTGATATGGGATTGTTGATTGCGAGACGTAGGATTGCTGCATACTGGTCCCGTGGCCCACTCCCCACAGTAGCTAGCTGGTCCAAAGATATGTTGTATTGTAGTACCCAAACCGAAAACTACAGCGAACTTCTTCCCCCGCGTAGCCGCCCAAAAAACTTTTGGGAGTTGTATAAGGCGTACCTTACTACTACAGATCAGGATGCTGAAAAGGGGGAATCACAACCCCCTCAGTGAGCAGAGTGAAATGAGACTGCTTGTTATGTACCCCTGGCAGTTTTTCACACAGGGAATGTCGGGGAGCCTCCCAGTACAGATGTTCTGGAGTGTTTGTTGCTTGCTTCGGTACCTGAAGTAAGGGTGGATATATTAATGTTTAAGTTATGATTTTATCTTGAAAGCCCTGCTGCCACTCTTTTTTCTCACAACCTTCCGAGTCGCTGATGGAGAGAAGCTGCTTGCTGTATTACGTGATTCACTTTATGAGTAATGGACTGCACTAACTCAAGTACGCTGTCAATGATGTAATGCCCTGCATTGGTCTCTGTATTTTACTTTATTTTATTATTTGCTTGTTTGTTTTTGGTTTTTTCTTTTTGTACAACCCATTTGGGATGGATCCAGAATGTCATTGTTAGTTTATACGCGGTAAGTTCTTGATTCATATATTTTTCAAGAACTTTTGGTGGCAGTGGCTGGCGAGCTATCGGACGATAGTTACCTGGGTCTGCTTTATCCAGATTGTTTTTTTTTAGTAGTGGTAAAATGGAGGTCTTTTTCCATATTTTGAGGAAGGTACCAGATTGGAGAACAAGATTGAATAGCTCTGTGATATGGAAGGCTATCGGTTCGATTGCAGAGAGTAAGATCTTTGGGGGGCAGGGGTCCAACGGGGAGCCAGATTTGGCTGCAGAAAGAAGCTTGACCACATGCTCATACGTTATTGGTGGGAACTCGGAGAAATGCGCAGAATCCGGGCTGCTGGAGTGCTTCAGCACCGGGGGATCCAGACTACTTGCCACATGGGTAGGATTCAGTGTAAATTTATCGTAGATGCCGCGAACCTTGCTGCAAAAGGTGGAAGCCAAAGTATCACAAAAGGCTTGATCTGGGATATTCTCTTTGTGGACCTGCACTTGGCTAAGTTTTTGAACTGTGGTAAACAGTTCTTTAGAATTATTCTTGGCTTTGCCAATTGTCTCTGAAAAGTACTTGATTTTTGCATTGTGGATCATACCTTTATACTGGGTAAGTATTTCCCTATAGCGCTCTTTTTCCTTGGGCTCATACTTGAGTCTCCAGCACCTCTCTTGCCTGCGGCACTGCCTTTTGAGCAGTCTAAGCTCTTCCTAAAACCAGGGTTCGGTGGGAACTGTCCTCGTGATTTCCCCAGTTTTTGGGGGACGGTCGCCCGGACTGCCGACCCGATCCAGTCATGGTATTATAGGGCTGCTCTCTCCGGAGTAAGGGATAGGAGTGGTCTATTAAGTCCAAGGGGCATATTATCAAGAACGGCGTTAAAATTATCGCCGGTTTAGCGGCAGAAAACTGCTGCTAAAGCGGCGATAATGGGCTTGATAATATGCCCTTGAGAATTCCAATAGAAGCCCATGTTCACACCAGAACATGGGCTTCTATTGGAATTCTCAAGAGCATATTATCAAGCCCATTATCGCCACTTTAGCGGCAGTTTTCTGCCGCTAAACCGGCGATAATTTTTAACGCCGTTCTTGATAATATGCCCCTAAGTTCTGTAAGAAACTCAGGGGGATATTACCAAGGAATTGCGATAATTATCGCAAAGCGCGCTTAGTGCTGTTTTTTTTATCGCGGGCTATCGCTGGATTTCATCGCGGAGATAACGCGTTATTATCAACGCTTATCTCCAAGGCGATAAAAAATCCAGCGATAGCGGCGAAACCCAGCAATAGCGCGAGAAATCCAGCGATAAATTCTACGCGCTAATGAAAAGCTTGCTAATAGGCAGGTGAGGACTTAACCTTACAATCCACCTCCCATTGACTATAATGGTTAAGTCAGGTTTTTAGCAGGTGTTAGATTCCAGCGATATTCGTGGTTAGCGCGAATTATTTTATCGCTTCACGGGCATTGCTAATAGGGGGAAGTTGTGTTTGCGACTGTTTTCAGTCGCTTTTAGTTGGGAACGCCTACTTTGCATGTCATTAGCGATATATATCGCTGACATGCAAAGCGGCACCAAAACGGTCGCTTTCGCCATGAAGCTGTCGCTAACAGCTGTTAGCGACAGCTTGCTAATAGGGCGATAGAAATATCGCCGCTTTAGCAGCAAAAAGTGCTGCTAAAGCGGCGATAAGGTGCTTGCTAATATGCCCCCAAGTGTGGTCGAGGCGATGCCAGAGGAAGCGGCTGTGGCTTTTTATAGGCACCTGCTTGTTGACTGCAGAAGAAGGTAGAGTAAGAGTTAGCATGACTGCTGCATGGTCAAACCAAAGTAGTTGCAAAATGCCTTTAAATTTCAAGAGCGGACATGCCCAGAAGTGGGTCCCTTACTCGCTGTGCCACTGGATTCAAGCTAGCCTGGCTATTGAGTGGTGAGGACCCGGCTTGGCAATTCGGGCTAGACCTGTTCCCATGAGAAGCAGAGTCAAGACTGATTTGCATATGGCTGTGTCTAAACTGGGGTGGCATAGTGAGCAAAAGAACGATGGATTTAACCCAAATCTCTTGACTGGGGTTGAATGTTTGATTTATTCAGTATTCCGTCCATCATTTGTTGCCGCAGCACATATTTCAAGGCGCTCTCATGTGTACTAATGACTTCATTAGCATATATGAAACGTGCTCTGTACAAAAAGCTTTCCTTTTATACAGCGATCATCTGGACCTTAAGTATTTCATGACACTCTTACATGTGTTAAATACTTCATTAACACTTGAGAGTGTTTTTCTGAAAGGCTCCTCGTGTTTGCATTGAGAGTCAATACTGGATCAGAAGATGTTGGGATCCAGCCACAAGTCTGAAACAAACACACAACAGCACCACATGGATGGCAGTAGGCATAGGCACGAGATGAGCCCTCGAGTCCGAGCCCGGCTTATGTGCAGCTTGCACTGGCTGGCACACAGTGCGGGCCATGATAATTAAGAAAAGAAAACTTACCTGTTGCTCGCCACCTCGTGGTCTTCTGCTCCAGATACACAGGCTCCCAGACCCCCCTGCGCCAATCCAGACAGACGCTGCTCTAACCTGGCTGTTCTAAATCCGCAATTTTGTCCTAGCCTTTAGCACTGTGTAGCCAAAAGCGCCGAGAGATCCCTGTGGGGATGATTCGTCGCGTGTTATAAATGAAAAATAAATAAATAAAATAATGCTTGTAATGCCCAGCATGAGAGATGCACAGGGATTGGGCAGAGCGGGCTGGTTCTATGCTCCCACAGATGCTGGGAGCCTTTGCCTGGAGAACAGATCCTATGCCTGCTGTTCCCCATGCAGCAGCCTGGAGAGATCGCAGTGCGCATGCTGGTTTGCCAGTCCTAAGACAGCCTACCAAACCATCATGCACACTTACAGTGCCTACCACTCTTCCTCCAGCTTGCTGCTGTCCGAGAATAGAGCCACCCCCAAGACTCTGGCTTGCTCTATCATGAAAAATAAAATGATAATTAAATTGCTTTATTAGAATGTTATTTTACATATTTTCATCTGCTGACCCCAGCAGTGGGGCAACGCTTCTTCACCATAATGGAGAGGCTGCTGCTGGTGCACACTTCTGCCAACAGGAAATCCAATTTCTAACTGTGCACCAAAGTTATTAATGTTCATAGACCTTACTGTGACCAATGCTGCTCTACGTGTAGGGCACTGTAATATATCATGATGGTAACATTTTGAGGAGTTACAGCTAATTTTTTGTGAAGGATATCAATCAAGTAAAATGATTTATAGTATGTACAATTTGTGGATTTTTAATTTTAAATTAATTTCCATTTTTTTTGCAGGAGTTGCAAAGTCAGTCTGTGCCCTGGGCGCCCCCATTTTTTGCTGGCTGGTACTGGTGTTAACTGACTTTGACTGTCCCTGGGCTCTGCTTAACCAGGCTCAGGGCCTGTGCTATGGTGAAAACACAGTGAAAACACACACATACATGAAGGTACACTATATATTAGTGTACACTTGTGTAATTAGCATGATCTACCCTATAAGTCTGTACATAATAGGGCAAGGGGATTACAGCTACATTTAAGTCCCTAGGGGCAGATCTACAAGGAAGTGCCGCAGCGCGGCAATGCAAGCCCTTTGGCTGCGCCACGCTGCGGCACTTCGAAAGCACAGGGATGCGACATATTTACAAGAATATGTCGCATTCCTGTGCTCTCCCCTGCGCTGGCACACAAACTGCAGCCATGCGCTGGCGCAGGCACCCTTGCACCATGGTGCAAGGATGCCTGCGTCGTGGGGAGATTGTTTTTGTGCGGGAAGGGGCACCTTCCTGCACAAAAACAATCAATACAGGCATTTTCCTCTTTCAATGCGTGCTGTAGAATGCAGCACGCATTGAAAGAGGAAAAAACGAGGAGAAATTAAAACATTTCTCCTCGTTGCGCCTCGCTACGCCACATCTAGGGTGGCGTAGCATTTAGACGCATCTCCAGATTTACGATTTCTTGTAAATCTGGAGATGTGTCTTGTTCCATGGGTGTTGTGTTGGAACACCCACAGCAACACCCATGGAACGCCCCTTCAACGCAAGGTGCTGCGTGTGAAGGGGCCGTATTTACAAGGAGAGGAAAAGTCACGCATGGTGGCTTTTCCTGTCCCTGTAAATATGGAGGAGCCCCCTGCGCCACCAGTGCATCACAAAAAGTGACATACTGGTGGCGCTGGGGGCTTGTAAATCTGCCCCCTAGTATATAATAGGGCAGGGCAGTTTAGAGTCCAGCAGTCCTTTCTGCACTTGCATGTGTGCATTGAGATCATTTTAAAAGCAGCCCAGTGTTGCAGCACTGCTTTTAAATGTAAATTGTGTCCAAACTCGACTTTGGTGGGAGGGGTACTTAAAAAGTGATAAACTACAATATTATGGCATTTTATGTACCCCCAGTGTCTCCCTCTAAGTGTCCCATGGGTGGGGGGGTCATATACTAATAAGGAGGGCCCTTATAATAGAGGTTTTATATGGTTAATCATCCGGTGGGTAAACATGTGCATGTAGGGGAATCCCTGTTAACCTCAGCGCCAGGATACCCGTGGGGTGATAGTGCGCTTTATAAATTCATATTACATTACATTACATTTCATATGCCCTGGGGGTAGAGAAATTGCACATTTCACTTCCACCATTGTAGTAAAGTGCTTCCCAACTTTTATGGTAGAAGCACTGTGGAGTGAGGAACTACACTATTAATGCATATTCAGGATCCCTAAAGTCTCCCCTAGGTGTCCTTATAAAAGATGTTTTATATGCCCTGGTTTTGGAGAAATTGCACATTTCATTTTCCCCATTGTAGATCCACAGCCACATAGGTTAACATGGCAATAGTTTATTAATAAGTAACTATCACTAGGCATTTACAAAAATATCATTCAAGGACTTAGGAGAATAGTATTGATAAATTCAACAATATGATAATGTTGAATTTATCCTAAAAAATATACAGAAGAGAAATTATAAGACTTTCTTGTCTGTAAGCCAAAATTCAGCCTTCCTGTGGTCTCCCCTGATTGCTCAGAGTTAAGAGGATTTAATGAAGTGATAAGTGGATCACCCAAAGAGAGAGAACTCTGCTACACAGGAATGCAAGAGCAGAGGGGAGGGGTCGTAAACCATGGAGCTTCAAAGGGGGATAGGACAGGCAGAGAATACCAGGTCCATCTACCCCCCAGCCCTCTGACCCAGCCAGATGGCAGGCTTAAGGCAGGAATTTGTAGATGGTAGGGGTAGGAGAGCTATGGAAATTAGCCATACTGGAGGCTGATTTAACTAGTTCTTGCTCCTCTGCTGCAAGTTCAGCCATATTGAATTTTGGAGAAATAGTGCTTTCTGGGAAAAGATTATGCCACCCTTTGGAGGAAGTGGTCATGCTCTTGAGTGTTGTCCTGCACCTAATTTGACAGGAGTGCTGTCCTGATTGACCCCAGAAACCACTGAATAAATATGTGAGAGGTGCAGAGCACCTCAGATCTGCTGCTTGGAAGTAAGAGAAGAAGAAGGCTTGCCAAGCTGGAAACTTGATTTGCACCATCAGGCCCTGCATTCTGACTGACTGCACCTGCTGCATTATGTGGGACTACAGCCCTTTGGATGTACCTTGCTTCAAGAGGAATAAAGAATGGACTCCCTGAAAGCTACATGTTAACAGAGTTCACCTGGACCATCACCACCAAGAATCCCCAGCCTGAGGTGCGTCCAGTAGATTTGTAAGGATTTTGTCGAAGTGAATTGTGGAAACTGGAATCCCAAATTTTCAAGGACCACCTTAGAGATTCTAGACCCTTGGATTGTGTTTTGGACACATTAGAACCCCCAGAGGAACTTCAGAAAGGCATTCCAGAAGTTTGGAGATGTTTGGAGCAACTTTGATAAAAAGCTCCAGAGGGGGGCCGATTCAACTGCGAGAGCCAAGCCTGCGACCTTCAACCGCGAGCCGGCCTGCCCTGCTGGCTTGTCTCTGTAGGAAAGTGTCCCTTTTTGCATTGTTACCGCCTAATATTTTGCCAGATATCTGATGCCAACTTCACTGAGTGTGTGCTGAAATCCTGCTAACCAAGCCCCAGCATCTGTGTTCTTTCCCAAAACTGTACTTTTGTACCCACTATTGGCACACCTCTGGGTCACATATAAGTCCCTTATAAAAGGTACACCTGGTACCGAGGGATTTGTGAAGAGAGAGGGCCTTTGAGGGCTGCAGCATGTAGTATGCCACCCTCGGAGACCCCTCACCTTAGCCTCCCCCACCCTGCCATGGCGGGTGTTTTCGTGCAGACCAAAGAGTTGACATGGCACACACCCCTGTGTGCTATGCCCACCTACATTGCCTGTGGCATGGGTAAGTCACACCTCTAGCAGGCTTTACAGCCCTAAAGACAGGGTGCACCATATCAAAGGTGAGGGCATAGCTGTATGAGCACTATTCCCCTACAGTGTCTGTGCTATTCACAGAAATTGTAAGTGCAGTGAAGCCATTATGAGTACATGGGCTCAGAGTTTGTCAACACGAACTCCACAACTCCATGATGGCTTTACTGAAGTCTGGGAAGTTTGGTATCAAACTTCCCAGCACATTAAACCCACACTGATGCCAGTGTTGGATTTAATAAAAAATGCACACAGAGGGCATCTTAGAGATGCCCCCTGAAAAACAATCAACTCTGGTGTGGTTCCTGATTGGCTCCCAGCCATCTGCCACCACCAGACAGGTTTCTGGACCCCTGAGTAGAGAGCCATCTGCTCTCTGGGTCTGAGAACAAAGCACATCCTGGGCAGAGGTGTCATGCCTCAATACATAGGATGGCAGGGCCCTCGAAGAGGGAGCTTCAAATGCCTGCTCGATTTGTCAGCTACCCCCAGCCTTATGCTGCAATCAGCAACTGGTTTCCACTGTTTCTGACCCCCATTTGGGCACGAGAACCAGAGGAAAACCTAGCCAGGAAGGGAGGTGTGCCACCTTTGCCAACCCCACTCTTCAGGTGGGGTAGGTGAGGTGAAGCACATATCTCAGTCCCGCCATCTTGTAGAGGGGGGGACCCCTCCAATCAGGACGAGGCCTATGCACCACTCCCACTGGAGGGTGGCATACTAGGGGATGTAGACATCCCAAGGAAGGGACTCATTGGTTCCAACCTGCACACCCCTGTAACGCCCCTAAATCTAGTATTTAGGGGCACCCCTGAACCTTGCCTCTTCAGATTCGATGTGACCAGAAGAAGAGCCGTGCTGCAGAAGAGGAGGATGACAACAATTGCTTTAGCCCCACTCTTACCGGCCTGACTACTGATCTGAACTCCTGCTAGTTGAACCTGGCATGTCCTGGCATCTCCTGCAGCCAGCAGCCTCAAAGAACCCCAGAGACCTGCCCTGCCTTCACAAAGACTTCCTATCTCCCATGGACACTGGATTTGTCCAATACCAAACCAAGCCAGGACTCCGGATCCGTGAGTACTCACCACTCTGCACCCGACGCCCACGGCCCGAGTCCGAGTGGCCCAACACCCCAGCGAGGTCCCCCAGCAATCCTGACCTGAGTGCCAGTGTTGGAAGACCTCCCCTGACCTTCTCCTTGACGCCTGCAGCCTCATCCTGAATGGTCCCCCCAACCACGACCGGAACAGGCGAGAGGAATCCGACATGAAAGGACACCTCTGCACCCACAACTCCTGAGTCCTGAGGTGCTCGACCGACAGTGTCCTGGTGTCCAGCAACTCTTCAACTTCATCCTCCACTCGTTGATTCCCTTCATCGTGTCTTGTGGCTCTGCCTGTAGTCCTTTTCCGTGACCGACTTCCTCCATTGAATTATATCGGGCTCCCGACACCTCCTAAGCACCCTGCACCCGACCTCCCCTGCGCCGCTGGTGGTGTGGACTTGGTGCTAACCTGGGACCCCCTTTGCCCGGATCTTAACCCTAGGAGCTTGGCTCCTAAGACCGAGTGGCCTGCCCATGAGCCAACAGCCCCATTGGCTTAGATTGGCACCCTGCACTCTGCACCCGGCCGCCATTGTGCCGCTAGAGGTGCCTCTTAAATGCCAACCCGAACAATCTGAAGAGTATGGAGAGTTTAACTTACCTGCTACTAAGTAAATCTTGGTTCTAGAAATAAAATAACAAAATAATAACTTTTTATACAAACAATTGTTCTGGATTCAGTCTTTAAGTGTGTGAAATCATTTCTTGTCTGAGTGTGTACAACAAATGCTTAACCCTGCCCTCCTGATAAGCCTGACTGCTCAACCACACTGCCACAAAAGAGAGTAAGGTATTACCTACTTTAGCCTCTGCTATACCTCTGGGGATCCACTCAACTCTGTGCACACTATACCTTACTTTGGTATAGTATATACAGAGCCCGCTTCCTACAGTTCCGCTGAAAAGTTCCGGTGACCCACTTTGAGAGTTTGAACGGGAGCTCCCTGGAAAGCAAGCTGGCGAACCCTCACCGAACTGAGACTGGTGAAGAGCATCAAGGAACCCCGGCAGAAAAAGCTCCAGAAAAGTTTCTAAGTCCGAAGGTAAAATCAGGACCGAGGCTTACTGCGAGGGATATCCGAGCAGGGACCCATCACGGTCAGGCTGAAACTTTATCCCGGTCAAGCACGACCAGATGTCCCAATGTGGTGCTTAGGTTTCTAAGTGCTATTTAGTGCTAAATCTTTACAAATTCAGATCTCCGGTTCCCTACAACGGAATTTTGTCATTTTGGTGTCATTTTAAAGATACAAATATTTCAAATAAATTGGTGTGGGATTTTATTGTGTGTTGTGTCTTAATTATTTACTGTATTTGTGCTTTTAAATGCTTTACATACCTGTCTGTAAGTTAAGCCTGCCTGCTAGCAGCCAAGCTACCAAGGGTTGAGCATGGGAATAATTTATTGAGATCTGTACTGAGCCCTAGTCTGTGTCAGTGGCCTTATTGCCAGTGGTAGATGCATATTCACCACTACTAATAACCCACTTTCCAACAGCAGGCAATTCCAGGAGGGAGCTGTGACAGTTACAGTTGCCTGATAGTCATGGAATTATTTTGTACATTCCTAGCTCCTTTCAGGAGAAAGCATGCCTGCATGAATAAATGACTCAGGTATGCAGTTACTCTTGGAATGGTGAAATTGCACTTTTAAACGTTGGTATTTCTTTCTCCATTTGAAAACCTATCTGTCCCAGTGGAGAATCTCCTTTCTCTGCACCAACACAAATGTACATTTGATGCCACCTCATTCCCATCCTGTTAGCCCAACTTTAAGAATACCTACAAGCATGCACACCTTTGGGGATTCTACTCCATTACAAGGCATTCTTTTCTTGAAATGTATAGGAAATTCTAATTTTCTGCATGGTCACTTTCCCATAACAGAGACCATGGCTTGGGCTGACAGGATGGCCTGGGTGAGGCATGTGACCCAGCTAATCCCAAAATGAGCTGCGGAGGAGGGTCCAGGAACAAGATTAACTTGAAAGGAAGTAGCACCTTTATGGTATAATGATAAGTGAGGAGTGTCACTTATCACTGGGAACTGGTCAATACCCCCAAACACCCCCAGGTTGTGACACACACCTCCTCCAGGGGCAGAAAGATTAGCTTTCACTGAAAAAGGTGCACTTTTGAATATATTGCAGTGACACAAACACAGGATTTACTGAAAACGAGGGAAGTGTTACCCATAGGTGGTTTTTACACATTAGCCTGGGAATGTCCAGGAGGTAGCCCCACATACTGATTAGAGAAGTAGCACCTCACCCCAAGTTCTTCAGAAACCATTTGAACCTGTGAAATATCAGATGAGGTATAAGACTGTGCCTACCTGTCAGAAGGTCAGCCAACTGGCCCTTGGAGTCTACTACTTTGTCATGGGTAAAAGTGGGAGTAGGTCCAGCCTTTGAAGTTTCAACAGCAGGTACAGTCTTTCTCCTTTCTTTCACAGATCAAGTAGAGTTCTGAAAAGGGTACCCAAGATTGCTGCATTTATGCCTGGTAATAACCTGTTTGTGGGAGTGACTTCTGACGCCTCCCTAACCAATAGCGAAAAGGTTCCCAGGGGGTAACCATACCCAATTTTTCAGCAGTTCATGTGTGCCCTACTACTAACAATCCCACAGTGCCCCCTTTCTTCCTGAAAACAACATGACAGAAACTTTCTTCCCCTGTGCAGAGCTCCTGTGTCCACTCAAGAGGTGTGCAGTACAGTAAAATGGTCACAGTAGCAACACTTTAGAGAAAAAAGAAATCAAAACATTCACTATATCGAATAAGCAATTATTGCAATTAATGCAATTTATTTGTCCATAAATCCACTGATTATTGAAAACATCATAATCATTGTCGAATTTGAAATGAAGGTGCTCGGGACAAGGAGGTAGTGCTCGGGAAAAGTGCATTGGTGAGGGTAGGTAAGGAGAGGTAATGTGCCGTATATACATAATATTTACATAATGAAACCTATCCAGCCTATAACTGGCTAATTATTATATACAAATACATAGCATCGTGTCGACCCTGATCAATGAATCTCAGTGGTTACAGCTTGTTGAAGAGAACTGAAACAGGAGCTTTGTAGGTCGTTCCTAAGCGCAGATCATTTTAAGTTTAATATTACCTCCCAATGCGTTTCTATTGAACAGCCAACCCTGCTACAGTAAAAGTGGCTTTTAAGTCTTTTTTCACTTTAAGGACATGTTTTCCATTAAACATTTACATGTCTTACTTTTAAATATCATGTACTCTGACTTAATGGGAGGTAGGCCCTACATAGAGGTAACATTAATATTTTAAAGGGGGGGTTATGCCTTTCAAACGGGTTTATGTTGACAGGATGTATTTGCAGTTTTAAAACTGCACAGACAGGCTACAGCCTGCAGTCATGTTTTGCGACTTTCCCTCTAGTAGTGTTACAATGTGTGCTGCAGTCCCCTATTGACATTTAAGTTACAGGCCCTAGGAACATTTTGTACCATATTCTAGGGATCTATAGTTAAGTTAAGTATGTTGATTTAGGAGTGTAGCCAACTTCAACACAGGTTAGAGGTCAATACACATGCATTAGGACATGGTTAGCAAAGTCCCAGTGTGCAGAGTCAAAAAAACAGCAGAATCAGTCCAAAAATATTGGGGTGATCATGCAAAAATAGTCAATTTCCTACACATCCCATTCAGAGCTTTTTGCTTCCTGAAAGAAGACTACAGGAGTCACTGGTGGCCAAGGTATCCGTCTTCAGTGTGCTCTTCCTGGCTACAGCTTCCACACTTGCCATGATGATGGTTTACGGGCACCAAAAAAGAGACTATGGGCCCGAATGCGATGTTGGCCGGAAAGGCTCTGAATGGCTTTCGATGCGTCCAAATCCAATTCGGAACCCGTCTTTCCGATCGAATCGGAAAGCCTTCCGACCGACTGATTGCGATAGTCGGAAACCGTTCGGACTTTCCGACTCGCTTCTAAATGGCATTCAGAATAACTTAGTCATTCGGAGCCGACTCGTACAGGTCTTCCGACCGCATTTATGACCGACATATTACGATGTCGGATTTGGACAGCCTTTCCGAATCGATTGTTCTGACATGGATCGGGTGTCGGAATCCTACTTTGGGGGCCCATAGCAGGCCCCCCTTCACCCAGAACCTTCCGAACGGGGTCCGTGGAGGTACCCTTGGGACCCCTCTTCAATACCTTGCACAGTGTGGCAGGCCCCATGGGGTGCCTGCCACAGGGTGCATGATTTTCCCCACCCACCCCTTTCTTCAATGGGAGCCTGTGTAGTCGGTCAGAATACAGGCTCCCATTGAAGTCAATGGGAGTCCGACCAAACGGTGTTCGGAAACATCGTAATCGGTCAGTCGGACTCCCCAAATCCGATTCGGTCGGAAACCATTCAGAGACCGAGTCGGTCGGAATGCTTTCCTACCGACATAGTAATGAGACCCTAAATATGAAATTTGAAATCTTGGCCAAGCGAAGGCATTTAAAGTATTGAGGGTACTGAGCAAGAAATGTCAATGTTCCCGCTCAGAGTTTTTCTCGTCAAGAACCAACAGAATTAGTAGGACCTCATCTAATGGATATTTGACTTTGTGGGCATTTCGTCAGATTCAGCCTTCAATGTTGCCCCAATGCATGATTTCATCTTCCAGTAAAAAAACTATGTAGAAGCTAAATTTCATTACTGTGCCATGTACTTGGCTTAGGCGGCCTTAGCTGCATTGTGGTCAACTTGTCCTTAGGTCCTGGTCTACCACACCCATTGATGCTACATTTGTAGCTTAAAATTCACGTCAGTACCCATTATATGATTTTAATTATTTTGTGTCATTTTTCTCATTACGTTTTTTGTGGTTTTAGAAATTGGTTGTAGGATTTTTGTTTTTTTGTGTTTAGGCTTTTTAACTGTTTTGATGCTGCTAAATATATTACAAAGTTAATCTTGTCTGTTCTGTGCCATACCTATCAGGGGATGAGCCCAGGATTAATTTATTGAAACTCTTTAACCTGACAAGTTTGTGGACTTATTACTTGTGGTGAACTCACCTCTACCCCAACTAATAACTCATTTTCTTAATTAAAAAATTAAACATGTAAAATTTAACAACTGAAAATTAATTTGGTTGTGAAGATAATTTTTTATTATCAAAACAAGTTCTATTGTTTTTCTTTTAGGTTTCTTTGTTTTATACAGGGAGTTGAGGCAAACTGATTATCTAAATAATAGTATTATCATTTTACAACCTTTTCAAAATTCTAATTTATTTGTAAAAGTTTCTAAATTATGTTTGTATTATGTCAGAAATGTTACGATAACATATGTTTAAATTTTACAAATGAAATGCAATCAGTACTTAAAGTATCTTGGTGTAGTGATTTTGTCCCCGTGCTCCATGAGTACATTTTCCCAAATATTTATTGCACTCTGGTTGGAATAGTAAATGTCAGCACAACATGTTTGCACTTTGCCTAATGTTTGCTAGACTGAAGTTGGAATAACAAACCTGCCCTCCAATGTCTGCATTTTCTCCCATGTTTGAGTAGTTGTAGAACATTAAATCTGACCTGCTCTTCCCCAGAATATTTGTTAGAATGGATTTTGAAAAGCAAACCTGACCCCTCCACCCCCTATTTTACACAATGTGCCCCATGTTTGCAAATGTGATGTTATAATAGTGCATTTGATTTTTTTAAATGATTTCAAAGATTTTTGGACTGCATTTAGGTTACTACATGTTGCTCAATCACGCCCTCGGAAATCCCACCACCCCCGACGGACGACGCATGATACCTCAGCATCATACTAGACTCATCACTCACAATGAACCACCAGATCAACACCGCATCCTCAACCTGCTTTCTGGTTAGTTTCACTCCCGCCTCCCAGCTGACCCTCCTGGCCCCGACTCCTACTTAATGGTGGCCGCTGAGCGGCAGGAAGAGAAAGACCACTGACCTTCCTGGTCAGTGTCAATGCTCTCCCCCATACAGCTCCACTGTTGAGGGACTGCCCTTGAGCCCAAGCTCCATACCAGGTAGGTGTTCGAGGCCCACCCACAGGCTCCTGCCTGCACCTCATCTCTGGTGGTCTAGTGGAAGAGCACTCTGCTCTTCTGCTATTTCGCTCTGTTTTCTGTGCCCGTTTTCCTTATTTTGCCCATTCTCTTTTGCTCTTCTGATTTGCCCTTTCTCTTATGCTCTTTCTGTTTAGCTTTTCTCTCTTCTGTTTTGCCCTTTCTCTTATGCTCTTTCTGTTTAGCTTTTCTCTCTCTTTGCTTCTATTTTTGTCCCTTTTCCTGTGCTCCCCGCTGCTGCTGCCCCCGCTGGCCCCTTACCCCCAGTGTGTCGCTCCCGCCTCCCAGCTGACCGCCCTCCCCCGGCCCCTATTTAATGCCAAGCTCGTCTGCACCCGTCCGCAAATCCACCTTGACCAGAGCCAGGGACTCCAGTCCCCCGACCCACTGCCGGTACACCCACAGCATCCTCCACGCTCTTAAGGCCGGATGCAGCAACAACTCCCAGCTCTCAAAGCCAAGCAAAACCCAGGGCCCAATCTCCTGTGACACTGCTGCCGCACCTTCACCCACCTCTGGACCCCAGCAGAAGCCCCCAGCCCACCAAACGCCGGCGCACACAAACCACTGAACGGCATCCTCCTCAACATGCGCTCCCCGCACAGACATGCCATAGAAATCTAGGACCTCCTCAACACTCACACGTCTGACATCGCCTTCCTCACAGAGACCTGGGCCAACGCCACACCTGACATCGCAACTGCCATCCCTGATGGATACAAGATGAAAGACTGCCCCACCCGCCCATGGGAGGCATCGCCATCATCCACAAAAACGTCCTCCGCATAACAATCACCGACCCGGATGAAGCCTCGCCTACCATGGAACATCTCCATCTCCATTTCCAGATCCAGACCAACCCCAAAACAATGCTCCGTGGAACCCTTGTCTACCAACCTCCCGGCCCCAGTGCTCTGTTCACCAACATCATCGTCGACTGCATCGTACCCCACGCCCTTGCCTCCACAGGCTACATACTACTTGGAGACCTAAACTTCCACCTGGACAACCACGACGACCCCAACACCACCGCCCTCCTAGAGGACCTCACCAACATAGGACTGAAGCAACTTGTCTCCACACCCACTCACACAGCAGGACACACACTCGACCCCGTCTCCACAGGAGGAAACAGCGTCTTCTACAGCCACACCACAGAAATGCTCTGGACTGACCACCACTGCATCTATTTCTCCTTCAGAAAGCACACCGCACACAAGCACGCCTGCCACGCAGAAGCTGGAACAAAGTCACCGAAGAACACCTCATATCTGCCCTCACCAGCACTCCACACCCAACCACGCCAGACGCTAACACCGTGGCAAGCAACCTCCACCGATGGATCACCAACTGCGTCGACACTCTCGACCCCCTCCGGAAGGCTACAGGAACACACAACAAGAAGGCAAGCTGGTTCACCATGGCACTCCAAGAATCCAAGCACTCCTACCGACGACTTGAAAAGACTTGGAGAAACATCAAAACCCCAGAAACACGCACCGCCTACAGAGCAGCCACCACAGCACACCACCAACTCATCAAAGCCACAAAGAAGAACTTCCTCCTCTTCAATGACCACAACTCCAAGGAACTCTTCTCCATCATATAGGAATTTGCCAAACCAGACAGCGAAACAACAGAGGTCCCACCCTCCCAAGACCTCTGCAACAGACTCAGCTCCTTCTTTCACCTCAAGATTAAGACACTCTACAACAACTTTGATGACCAAGACCTCTGCACTGCCTCAACTCCCACCCCCAGCGATGTCACTCAACACATCCTACTCACCTGGACCCCGCTCACGACAGAAGACACCTTAAAGACCATGAAGGGCAACCACTCTGGAGCACCCTCAGGCCCCTGTCTGCCCCACATCTTCCACAGGGCCGGCACAGCCATGGCACCCGAGCTACATTGAATGATCAACTGCTCCCTCGGGACCGCCACATTCCCCGATGACTGAAAGCACACCGAAGTCAACCCCCTCCTCAAGAAACTCTCTGCAGCGATGACGGACCTCAAGTACTTCAGGCCCATCTCGCTGCTTCCATTCGCAGCCAAAGTCATTGAAAAGCCCGTCAACACCCAGCTAGCATACTCTTCGAAACCAACAACGTCCTAGACACCTCCCAATACAGATTCCGCAGCAACCAAAGCACTGAGACGGCCCTCCTCCCCGCCACTGACGACATCTGCGCTCTCTTCGACCATGGCCAAACAGCAGCCCTCATCCTCCTGGACCTATCAGCAGCCTTCAACACCGTCTCCCACCGCACACTAGCCACCAGAATCAACAACGCTGGGATCCGAGGAAAGGCCCTAGACTGGATACGCTCATTCCTCACAGGCAGAACACAGAGAGTCAGACTCCGGACCTACCTCTCAGAACCAACAGACACCAGATGCTGAGTACCCTAAGGATCCTCCCTCAGCCCATCCCTCTTCAACATCTACATGGCCCCCCTCGCCAGAAACAATAGGCTCAACATTGTTTTCTACGCCAAGGGCACCCAACTCATCCTCTCCCTCACCAAAGAACCCAACATTACCAAGCACAACTAACAAGAAGGGAGAAAATCCGTAGCAACCTGGATGAAGAACAGCTGCCTGAAACTCAACTCAGAGAAAACAGAAGTTCTCATCCTCGGCTCCACCCCCTCAGCTTGAGACGACACCTGGTGGCCCCTGACCCGGAAACCCACCCACCCCGACAGACCATGCATGTAACCTCGGCATTATACTGGACTCATCGCTCACTATGAACCACCAGATCAACGCTGTCTCCTCAGCCGGTTTCAACATCCTCCGCATACTCCATAAAACATTCAAATGGATGCCCTCCGAATCCAGAAAAATGGTTACACACGCCCTCATCACCAGCAGACTAGACTACGGCAACGCCCTCTATGCCGGAATCAACAAAAAACTCCTCTGCAAGCTCCAGACCGTCCAGAATGCCACAGTCAGACTAAATCTTGACATCCCCAGGCACAACCACATCACCCAAAACCTCCGCGATCTGCACTGGCTCCCCGTCGAAAAAAAGATAACTTTCAAGCTGCTCACGCACGCGTACAAGGCCCTCCACAACATCGGACGACAATACCTCAACAACCGTCTCTCCTTCCACACGCCCAAGAGAAACCTCCCTTCTGCCAACCTCGCCCTGGCCACCATCACACGCTTCTACAGGAACAGAGCAGGTGGAAGGTCCTTCTCCTACCTTGCAGCCAAGACCTGAAATGACCTTCACCTCCGGCAAAGCCCCACACTGCTCCAGTTCAGGAAAGAACTCAAAACTTGGCTCTTCAGAGGACCCCAACGGAACTGCACCCCCCCCCCCCCTCAAGCGCCTTGAGACCCTAATGGGTGAGGAATGTGCTTTACAAACCCCTGATTGATTGATTGATTGACAAACAACCCCACAGCAATAAAGTTGCAGAATAGAGACTTGAAGGTTCATACCAGTTTCATTATTAAAACAGTTAAGACTGGCTCCACAGGTTATTAAAGTAAACCCAGCTGTTCCATATAAATCACATGGAAAATACATGTTAATGTAAGTCTATTTGACTTACAGAAATGTTGAATAAAAAAATAGGAAAGACTCCCCTAGTTAAAAAAAAATTTAAATAAAGAGTCAGTGAGTATGCACAGTTGGCGTGAAATAGAGGCTTTCAGTTGGCTGTCGCACTTAGATCAAGCCAGAAGACTTTACGTAACAGATCAATCACAAATCTTAGCACCCACAATTTGTGATTAAGGTATGATTTCAGCTTACAAAAACATCTGTGGAGATGAAGAAGCTCAGAGAGCTACAAAGTTAATTTTAAATTTTGGAAGATTGAGTCTTCCCTTGACAAATGCTTCTGAGTCTCCCATTTTATGCAAATTTGGTTCTGTCTCGAAAAAATATTGTAGGTTTCAGTAAAATGGCTGTATTCTAGAAAAAAAATAACTGGTTTCAGTTAGTACTTCAAATGATTATTTAGGTCTCGTTTCAAGACAGCCATGGTCAAAAAGTTGTAAGAAATCCTCAAGACTCATAGGTCCTGATTAGGAGTAGTTCTGAATTTTCCAACCCCTGTGTAAACCACTGTTTGAGCAGGGATCGGGGATTCCCACAAAATTATATCAAACAATAAACTAAAAATATTAAATTGTAGAAAGCAATTTTACGCATCTTAAAAAGTCAACAACTTAACATAACCAAGGTAAATTTGGAGTAGTACCAAAAGAACACATATTTATTATACATTTATACAATATGATTATAGTTAATTTAGGAGACAAAAAAACATATTTAGAAACATATTTTAAGTTTTAAAATTAAATTATATAAATGTTTACCTCTTAATTGAGTAAACACTTTACAAAACACCTTTATTTTAGGTCCCATAGTATATTAAAAATGAAGCAATAAGTTTATTTTAATTTATTTCAAAAATCATAACATTTTTTTAAAAATAACAATGAACATAAAACATTACAAAATGTAAACATATACAAATATTAGAACAAATGTTATTCTATTACATATAAAAATATTAATCTAATATCAAAATAACATTTTTACACATATAGTTTCACAAATAAAATATGTTAATAAAATTAAAAAAGTGAAATGTCCATAGCAACAATTTCAAACAGAATAAACTTGTGTAGGTAAAACTTTTAAATTACTCCCTATCCTTTTTTCCTATTTACCAAACATCCCAAATTATTATACAAAAAATGCAAACATTTTCAAAGCAAATAAAACAACATACACAATATACACTCAAAAAATAATATAAATTATACTAAATACCACACATCAATAGTTTTAATATTGATAAAAACAATAGTAAAATAGTTTTAAAAAAACAATAATCTTAACGGCAATATTCTAAAACACTTTAAATCTGTATGCCACGATATTCTTTCCATATTAATTTGTCCGAACACTGTTTCATATATGCAGAGGTAGCAACTCAAATGCATAATCTGTAGGATATATAGCAAACATACACAAGAGATCAATTGGTAAAGTAAACATCACAATTGATAAGACAAGCATTTTATGGAGAAAAAAATTATCAGGCTATACAAGTCTAACATAGGTGAATGGTGAAATTGTGTGTGCTCAAGAGAATAAAACATGCAGGGACAGGAGAAACTTAAGAATTTCAGCACATGGGTTAAGCAATGGCTGTGACAGTCTTGAGGGTAATCTTTCGGGTTGGCCTGCAAATGATGCAACTGATGTAGAAGAAGGCTTGAACTTTTTAGG
Organism: Calotriton arnoldi; assembly: GCA_963921515.1. NCBI lineage: Eukaryota > Metazoa > Chordata > Amphibia > Caudata > Salamandridae > Calotriton > Calotriton arnoldi. Next base: position 1,671,043 of record CAWUFW010003081.1, read on the forward strand.
GCGGCAGTACATTCCTTTAGCTTTGGGCTGATGTGACTTAATGTATTCAAACCCATGATGAGCCATGCCATAATGAGCCATGAATGTAGGATGCCTTTCAGAGATGTCATAATGGTTTAGACAGGCTGTTAAGCTGGGTATGGGCTCCATCCTTGTGTGAGAGGACCCGAGATAGGTGCTGTTCTGAAATTGGTATTTAGAGATGTCCTCAGGCAAGTGAATATCTCTGTGCTATCAGCAGATCCCTGGCCGTGGCATTTTCTGATGAAGGACCTAAAGCTCTGCTGCGCAGACACCATGATCAATGCACACAAGCAGAAACATTTGGCATGTTGTGAGTTTTCTCCCAGCATGTGGAGTCATGCATTGTTTTCCTGGTCGGAACCACCAGGCTTTTCATGCCAGCCATAAACAGGAAATAATGTCTAAATTACTTACTGGTAATTCCCACACTTGCAGCCATTACATTTGAGGCCCTCCCACCTCTTAGTCACCAATTCCACTTAGACTTATCCAATACAAAATCTGCCATGCCCCCTGTCATTAACAAGTTCCAATCAACAACATTTGTCAGTTGTAACCAGGGAGGGTGGGAGGGACTATGGCTACAAGAGAGGTAATTGGATCCAGAGTAATGCAATTATTACCTCCTCGTGTTTCCCTCGTTTGCAGCCATTACATTTGAGAAGTAGCAAGCAACAAAACCAGAACAACTGACAATACCTGCTGAACATACACATTTATTAAGAAACACATCACAAGGGCTTCTTCTATTTTGCCATAGAAGAAAGTACCCTATGGCCAAACACATCAGTAATACATTGTACTTCTGCACGTCTATTATGTTTAGCAAATGTTTAGGAGTCAGCCCATGTAGCAGCCCAACAAATTTCCCCAATCGAAGCCCCTTGCAGTTCTGCCATTGTAGAAGCCATGCTCTGGATAAATCTACCCTGAACCGAGAAAGGGGGAACCTGACCCTGAATCTCATATGCCTTAGAGACCAATAACCTGATCCACCTGCTCAAAGTAGCCTTTGCTTATTTCTCCCCTTTCCTTGCTGGCCTAAAAGTCACAAACAAAGACTCCTCCTTACGAAAGGGCTGAACCATTCGCAAATAGATAAGAATAGCCCGACTCACATACAGGTAATGCAACCTTTTCTCCTCCACTGAACACGGAGAATGGAAACATTCTGGAAGACCCACCTCCAGCTATCTATGAAAGAGCTGACTTTGGGAGTGAAACCAGGGATTGTAACCAACACTACTCTATCAGGAAACACCCTGCAAAAAGGAAACTTAGAGGACAATGCACCCAATTCACCCAACCTCCTGGCTGAGGTAATCACCACCAAAAAAATTGTCTTAAGTATGAGGAACTGTAATTCAACCTCCCCTAAAGGCTCAAATGGAGCTCAAATCAAAGACTTTAAGTCACAAGGAGGAATTGACTCAACCGATTTTGGGCAGCAATTGGAGAGGCCCTTCAGCAGACGTGCACTAAGTTGGCCTCATCCAACAAATTCTTCAAAGGACCCTTGAAAGCCTGTATAGCCACCCACTGCACTCTCAGAGTGGTCACTGTCAGACCCAACTTGAAACCATCTTGCAATAATTCCATTGCCATAAGTAAACTCACAGAAGTAGGATCTGGCCTCTATGCCCCACACCACTTAGAAAAAGAACCACAATGCCAATTATAAGAGCATCAAGTAGAATATTTCCTAGAATTCTGTCAGGTAGCCTACAAGGCATCTGAAACACCCTGACCTCTCAATCCCCCCTTTTCAACCTCCAGACCATCAAACAGAGCTTCCATAGACTCTTCATCCTCAAAACCGGGAAATCCAGATGAGACAGAACCAGCGGCAGAGTCCACTCCAGAGCACTATGCATCCTCAATAACAAGGGAAACTAATTGGCTCTAGCCCGCCTAGCCGCCACTAGAACTACCCTGGCTTTCAACTACCAAACCCTTACCACAAAGGGCCTGATAAGAGGAAACAGAAGAAATGCATACATCAGGCCCTCTGGTCACTGACATGACAAACCCTCAGTCTAGGTCCACTCTCTCCCCGCAGCTCCGCTGTGCTGTGCTGTGTCTTGCCTCCAGACCCCAACTTCCTCCTTGGGAGGTTCAAGGCTGCTGCCCGCTCCTGCACCTGCTGCCCGCTCCAACTGGGACCAGACTGCCTGCAACCACCGTAACCTTTCTCAGCCGTTTTTTTCTTAATCTTTCCCTGTTGTGCCACTGTTATTGTGCCCATCTGTGTCTTCCTCTAATTCTACCACTGTTTTTATTTTCTCGTGCCTGCCTGTTCCTTTCGCCTTTCGCCGCAGCTGCCCCTGCGGCCCCTCCTCCTCGGCATTCCCCCCCTGAATTCCCCTCCAGAATTCCCCTCCGGATTTCCCCCACTCCCACCTCCCAGCCTCTCCTCCCTCCCACCTCCCCTACTTAATGGCGGCCGCTGCGCGGTCGCACCGCCGGCGCGCCAAAGGCAAGCCCGTCTGCGCCCGTCCGCGACCCGACCGCGGCCAGCGCCAGGAACCCTGGACCTCCCACTACCCATCGCTACGACACCACCACCCTCCTCGCACCTCAACCCTGGAAGACTTAGAGAATGATAACAGGCCTCGCCGAACACGACCCATGGCCAGTTCTCCTGCCTCCACTGCCGCCAGACCCTCACCACCAACCCGGCCTCCAACACCGCTGACGCCAGCACCGGGGACACCCTAAAATGCATCCTCCTCAACGTACGCTGCGTACACAAACACGCCATGGAAATCTGGAACCTACTCGACTCTCTCTCGCCTGACATTGCCTTCTTCACAGAGACCTGGACCAACGCATCCTCCGCATCCGACATCAGCACCGCAATCCCAGATGGATACAAGATCCAGAGGAAAGACCGCCCCAACCACCCATGAGGGGGCCTCGCCATCATCCACAAGAGCACCCTCCGCCTCACCACCTCCAGCGAAACCTTCCCCTCCGCCGAACACCTGCACTTCCAGATCCAGCCCACCCCCAAAGCCACACTCCGAGGAACCCTCATCTACAGACCCCCGGGCCCCCGAACACCCTTCGCCACCACTATCACCGACTTCATCGCACCCCACGCCATCGCCTCAGCAAACTACATACTCATTGGGGACCTGAACTTTTACCTCGACAACCCCAGCGACCCCAACTCCACTATCCTTCGTGACAACCTCGCCAGCATCGGACTTAAACAACTCGTCAACACACCGACCCACAGAGCAGGACACACCCTCGACCCCATCTTCGCGGCAGGAAACAGCGTCCAATTCAGCCACGCTCCGCAGCCGCCATGGACCGACCACCACTGCGTACACTTCGCCATCAACAAACCCAAGGCACCCAAACCAGCCCCACGCCCACCTCGAAGGAACTGGAGCAAGGTTACCGACGAGCAACTTAACTCCACCCTCACCCGAGACAACCACACCTGGGCACCCGACGCAAACGACGCAAACAACGCAGCCAGAGGACTCCACACCTGGATCTTCAACTGCTCAGACGAGCTCGCCCCGCTACGCAACCCAGACAGACAACACCCCAGGAAAGCCGCCTGGTTCACCACCGCTCCCCAAGAAGCCAGACGCACCTGCAGATGCCTGGAGAAACACCAAGACAACCGAAAACCACACCACCTACAAGGATGCCATGACGGACTACCATAACCAGATCAGAGCCACCAAGAGGAACTTCATCCACAACAAAATCCTGGCCAACTCCACCAACTCCAAGGAACTTTTCAGTGTCATTCAGGAATTCACCAACCCACGCAGCGAAGCCACAGACATCACACCATCCCAAGACCTATTTCCACCTCAAGATCAAAAACCTCTATGACAACTTCATCGACCATCCACCAGGCGCCACAGACGGCCCCCCCGCCTCCCCGCCCCCCAGAAACACCAGCCAGCCCACCATCTCCAACTAGACACCGATCACGTCCGAAGACACCGCCTCGACCATGAAAAGCATCCACTCGGGGGCCCCCACCGACCCCTGCCCCCCTCACATCTACCACAGAGCCACGGCCGCCATTGCACCCGAACTACAACGCACCATCAACACCACCTTCAAAACAGGCACCTTCCCAGATGACTGGAAGCGCGCAGAAGTCAGACCCCTGCTCAAGAAGCCCATGGCTGACCCCACCAACCTCAAGAACTATCGGCCCATCTCGCTCCTCCCCTTCACAGCCAAAGTTGCAGAGAAAACAGTCAACAGGAAACTGACATGATTCATTGAAGAGAACGCCGTCCTCGACCCGTCCCAATCCGGATTCCGAACCAACCACAGCACAGAGACCGCCCTACTCGCCGCCACAGACGACATCCGCACCCTCCTGGACCAAGGCCACTCCGCAGCCCTCATCCTACTCGACCTATCAGCGGCCTTTGACACTGTCTCCCACCGCACACTAGTCGCCAGACTACACGACACAGGCATACAAGGAACAACCCTGGACTGGATCCGATCATTCCTCACCGGAAGAAGCCAAAGGATCAGACTCCCACCCTTCCTCTCCGACCCCACGAAAATCACCTGCGGAGTCCCACAGGGTTCATCACTGAGCCCCACCCTCTTCAACATCTACCTGGCCCCCCTTGCAGCCATCGTCCGACAACACGGCCTCAACATCGTATCCTACGCCGACGACACCCAGCTTATCCTCTCCCTCACCAAAGACCCCACCACTGCCAAACTCAACTTCCAGAAAGGAATGCAAGACGTCGCAGTCTGGATGACCAACAGCTGCCTGAAGCTCAATGCCGAGAAGCCAGAAGTCCTCGTCCTCGGGACCACCCCTTCTGCATGGGACAGCACCTGGTGGCCGACCGCCCTTGGAAGCCCACCTACCCCCTCAGACCACGCCAAGAACCTCGGCACCGTACTCGACTCATCACTCACCATGAACTGACAGGTCAACGCCATCACCTCCAGCTGCTTCAACACCCTCTGCATCCTCCACAAGACCTTCAAGTGGATCCCCCCTGAGTCAAGGAAGACAGTCACCCACGCACTCATCACCAGCAGACTGGACTATGGAAACGCACTCTACGCTGGCATCAACAAGTCCCTACTCCGCAAACTCCAAACAATACAGAACACCGCTGCCAGACTTGTCCTCGGCATCCCCCGACACGAACACATCAGCCAACCCCTACGAAGTCTCCACTGGCTACCCGTGGAGAAAAGAGTCACTTTCAAAATCCTCACTCACGCCTACAAATGCCTACACAACAACGGACCCAAATACCTCAACGACAGAATCAACTTCCACGTACCCAAAAGAAACCTCCGATCTTCCAACCTCGCACTGGCCGAAACCCTGCGCATCCACAGAGCCAGAGCAGGCGGAAGATCCTTCTCTCACATTGCAGCCAAGACCTGGAACGAGCTACCGGCAGACATCAGACTCGCCCCCTCCCTGAACACCTTCAGGAAGACCCTCAAGACCTGGCTCTTCGGCTAAACAGATCTGCGCCTCCCCTCCCCCGCCTCAGCGCCTTGAAACCCTCACGGGTGAGTATCGCGCTTACAATTCCCTGATTGATTGATTGAGCATATATTGCACAAGCTTGAACATCCCTCTCCTTGGAACAGAACCTTGGAAGTTTGGCATTGCTTTATGATGCAAATAGATCCACCACCGGAAGACCTCACAGCTGAATCAAGCAGGAAAATACTGTCATATCCATAAAAAAATCCTTATAGGAGGGAATGTCCCTGCTGAGCAAATTAGCAGTTACATTGGATTACCCCTGAATGGGAATTGCCCTCAGAGACAGCAGACACTCCAGAGTCCATGAAAACATCTTGTGTGAAATCTTGCTCAGACTGCTGGGGCGAGTCCCCCACGTCTGTTCAAATATGCCTTGGTGGTGACGTTGTCTGTTCCCACTAGAACTGCCTTCCTCTGTTGCTGGGAGCTGAATAAAAGAAGGGACCTTCTTACGGCTTCGAGTTCCCGCCAATTCGAGGAATGATTTGCCTCTGTGCAAAACCAACATCCTTGGGCCTGCAAAGTGACTCCTCAGGTGCCCCAGTCTGACAAACTAGTTTGTGTTGTAAGAATCACAGGATCAGGAGGATCTATCTGCATCCCCATGCAAAAGGTTTGCTGAGTTTTACCACCATGCCAGATCCCCTTTCACCTGTCGAGAAAGAGGAATAGACCTTGCCAAATCCTGGACCCTGGATCCCAATTGAGAAGAACTCATGCAACCAATTTTCGGAGATGGGACCAAGCCCATGGAACCAGGAAGATTGTAGATGCCATATCTCCCTGGACCCTGAGCCAAATTCCACTTTTGGGAACTCATGTCCCAACAGATTCATGATGTGACCCTGAAGCTTGGTCACTCTCCCTTCTGGAAGACAAACTCGACCCTGCAGAGTTCAGAACAATGAAGACCAGGTCTTGTGAGGGACTTAAAGAAGACTTTTCCCAATTGATTAGGAACCCATGAGAAAAAAGAACTTCCAGCACTCACTCTGTATGGGACTACAATGCGTCTCCTGATGGAGCCTGCACTAACCTGTCGCCTAGATACAGGTGTACAAAAATTCTTTCTGAATGCAGGAGCACCACGGATGGTGCTAGAACTTTGGTGAACACCCTTGGGAATGACTTGAGCCCTAAATCAAGGGCCCGAAACTGATAGTGGTCACCCTCTAGGGCAGGGCTCTCCAAAGTCGGTCCTTGAAGGCCAGATTCATGTCAGATTTTAAGATAACTCAATTTATCTAAATGGGGATATGCTAAAAATCTGGCATGGATCCGGCTCTCCAGGACTGACTTTGGAGAACCCTGCTCTAGGGCAAACAACATAAATCTTTGATGCAAGGGCTTTACGGGGATCTGGTGATAAGCATTTTCGAAGTCTATGGACGCCAACCAATTTCCTGTCGTTATTAGAGGAATAACCTACTGCAGCATCACCATCCAAAAGTGAAGAGTCTGGATCCAAGCTTTGAACCATTTCAAACCCAACACAGGCTCTTGAACGTTTGTGCACCAAGAACAGAATTGAATAAGCCCCCATGCCTCTTTCTTCTGGAGGGACCTGAATTATTGACTTCTTCTTGAGCAACAGTTCTACCCCTTGGAGCAGTGCGAGGCATTTTGGACCCTGTGTTGGCAGATGGGTCACCTTGAGTCCCATGCATGGAGGAGTCCTCCAGAATCCCACTGCATAGCATTGCTGACAACATTGAGGACACACTTGTCTGTGACTTCCTGACTCCATGCCTCCACAAAATGAAGCAACCTTGCTCCAACTGGGAATTCTCCATAATTGTCAGGAGCGCTTCTGCACTGGCCCCTTTTTTTTTAAATCTATCTTTCGGCGAAATACTTCTGCTTGCGATTGGAATTTGTCTTGAACTCTCTAAGAGGAGATGACCTTGATTGCTTATTCCAAATCCTTTTATAGTCAGACCTACCCTTATAAGGCAGGGTATGTTTTCGGTCCATAAATGCATTCGAAATCATGGCATCCAGTTGTTTGCCAAACAACATTTTCCCCTCAAATGGTGTTTTCATCAGAGCAGATTTTTCCACCACCTCAGGCTTCCAATCCCTTCTCCAGAGGTGCTGTGTAGCTGCCACCAAGCCCCCAAGATATAGCTGCAGCCTTGACTACATCCGAAGAAATATCTGCAAATAAGCGGACCTGGTTACTCTGTGCCAGATAACAGCTCCGAACACTCCAACTGATCATGGTCTTTAATAATAGACTGGGCTGCATATGTTGCTAGCCTGCAAAGCCAGTTTCTCTACCACAAATGCTTTCTTTAACCTCACAACTATCTTTTTATCGGCAGGGTCAGTAGATGCATGATCTTCAGGGTTAATGGAAGTCTTGCCTATCAGAGTCGCCAATATAAAGTCCACTTTAACATTAAGTGGAAGAGCTTTATCACCTTCAAGCATGTAAAGTTTTTGCAAAAACCACGGAACTGCCACCTTATCCACCTCTTTCCATTCAGGACCTTACCGCCTTCACATGGGAAGTTCTGCTCCCCTCTGACGAGCCGCTGACACTGCTCCGATCGAGCAAGGTCCTGTTCCCTTGCTAAGTCGGGAACGATGCCCCAGCCACTATGGGACAGCTCGACCACGTCCAGGCATCCCACGGTGCTGTGAGTCTCTGCTTCCCCGCAGCAGAGAACACCCGAATAGCACGGATCACGGTGTATCCTCCTGGCTTCTTCTGGCTCCAAATTGGCTTGCCAGCCATAACAAAATACCGAAGCCTGCTGAGTACCATTGTGAAATCTGTTATTAAAAATCTTCCTGATATCCTTAAAAAAAAGTACGCTATATCCACTCTCCAAGAATGCTCTCCTGATCAGTACGGCAGTCAGCGAGGCCCCGCCATCGCGGACAAGGACTGGTAAGGAGACACAAAAAGACAGAATGTGTGGCGGGGGAAAATATTTTTATTGGACGAGACTACGTAGAATTGGTGTCTAGGGGTGGACAGTCAAAATATCGATTTTTAAATATCGAAGCACAGTTATATCAAGTTTTAAATATCGTAGGGACAAAATATCGAAGTCAAGAATATCTACAACCAGAATATCGAAGTTAAGGTAAGAAATATCGATGTTGCAAATATCGATGTTAGCAATATCGATAGTTAAATTATCGATGTTAATAATATCGATATTTATATGAGTGTTATGTATTTTAGTATGTATTTAATATGTATGTGTTCTATATTTTTTGTTAAGTATTGTCCTGTTTTTTTAAATATATGTATACATTTTTTTGAAATTAGTAATTTTTTTTAAAGTAAATTTTGCATTTTAGTACCGTAACGGGTTGTGGGTTTATAGGGAATAGGGTGGGAAGTAATTTAATTATAGTAAATTAAATAATAATTTTTAGGAATTATTAATTTATTTTAATTAAATTTTGTGTTTTATTTCTGTAGCGGGTTGTGGGTTTATAGGGGAATAGGGTGGGAAGTAATTTAATTTGAATTAAGTAATTATTAGTTTTTAATTATTGTTAATAATTAATTTATTGTTAATTGATTATTAATTGGTAATTAATTATTATTAATTGATAATTATTTTATTTGTATTCATTTATTATTGGAGTGGGTTGTGTGTTTTTAGGGGAATAGGGTGGTAAGTAAATTATTTGTAATTAAGTAATTAATTAAGAAAAAATGAGTATTGATAATTGATTTTTGTGTTAATTAATTATTAATTGGTTATTATTATTTTTTAATTGATAAATTTATCATTATATTAATCATACTTAAATATTTTTTTATTGTTAATTAATTTGTTAATTAATTATTAACTGGTAATTAATTTTAATAATTCATTAATTGATAATTAAATTAATTATGTTAATTTTTATGTGTAGCAGGTTGTGGGTTTATAGGGGAATAGGGTGGGAAGTAATTTGATTATAATTAATTGATTAATTAATATTTTTTTATTTATTGTTATTGATAATTAATTTATTGTTAATTAATTAAGTGGTAATTATTTTTTATTAGTTGATTAATTTATAATTATATTAATTATAATTAATGTATTATTATGATTTATTTATTGTTATTGTTAATTAATTTATAGTTAATTTATTATTAATTGGTAATTAATTTTTATTAATTGATTACTTGATAATTAAATTAATTGTGTTCGTTTTTATGTGTAGTGGGTTGTGTGTTTATGGGGGAATAGGGTGGGAAGTAATTTAATGTTATTTAAGTAAATATTAATTTAATTTTATTGGTATTTATTATTAATTTTTTTGTTAATTAATGATTAATATGATATTTATTTTACAAACATTATTTAATTAATAAGTATGTTAATTTAACGCCTACGCTATCCAACACTTTCCCTACTGTTGCACTAACTGGAGTGGGAATAGTAATTTTTACCCCTACGCTATCCAACACTTTCCCTCCTGTTGCACTCACTGGAGTGGGAATAGTAATTTTACCCCTACGCTATCCAACACGTTCCCTACTGTTGTACTCACTGGAGTGGGAATAGTAATTTTAACCCCTACGCTATCCAACACTTTCCCTACTGTTGCACTCACTGGAGTGGGAATAGTAATTTTTACCCCTACGCTATCCAACACTTTCCCTACTGTTGCACTCACTGGAGTGGGAATAGTAATTTTTACCCCTACGCTATCCAACACTTTCCCTACTGTTGCACTCCCTGGAGTGGGAATAGTAATTTTAACCCCTATGCTATCCAACCCTTTCCCTACCGTTGAACTGCATGGAGTGGGAATAGTAATTTTTACGTGTTACAGCAAACAAATGATGGACGGAATGCTGACAATGCAAACATCCTCCCCCAGTCAAAAGATCTGGGTTAAATCCATCGTTCTTTTGCCCACTACACCACCCCAGTTTGGACCCAGCCATATACAAATCAGTCTTGACCCTGTGCCCCATGGGAACAGTCCAGACCGAACTGCCAGGCCAGGTCCTCCCTGGATCGGAAACAAGCATCCTGGGACCGGTTTCAGGGTATTTCACCCTTCTTCAGCCAGGCTAGCTTGAATCCAGTGGCACAGTGAGCAAGGGACCCACGTCTGGGCATACCCATCCCACTTAGGGCGAAAAGTGTTACAGCAAACAAATGATGGACGGAATGCTGACAATGCAAACATTCTCCCCCAGCCAAAAGATCTGGGTTAAATCCATCGTTCTTTTGCCCACTACGCCACCCCAGTTTGGACCCAGCCATATACAAATCAGTCTTGACCCTGTGCCCCATGGGAACAGTCCAGAACGAACTGCCAGGCCAGGTCCTCCCTGGACAGGAAACAAGCATCCTGGGACCGGTTTCAGGGTATGTCACCCTTCTTCAGCCTGGCTAGCTTGAATCCAGTGGCACAGTGAGCAAGGGACCCACGTCTGGGCATACCCATCCCACTTAGGGCGAAAAGTGTTACAGCAAACAAATGATGGACGGAATGCTGACAATGCAAACATTCTCCCCCAGTCAAAAGATCTGGGTTAAATCCATCGTTCTTTTGCCCACTACGGCACCCCAGTTTGGACCCAGCCATATACAAATCAGTCTTGACCCTGTGCCCCATGGGAACAGTCCAGACCGAACTGCCAGGCCAGGTCCTCCCTGGACCGGAAACAAGCATCCTGGGACCGGTTTCAGGGTATGTCACCATTCTTCAGCCAGGCTAGCTTGAATCCAGTGGCACAGTGAGCAAGGGACCCACGTCTGGGCATACCCATCCCACTTAGGGCGAAAGTGTTACAGCAAACAAATGATGGACAGAATGCTGACAATGCTAACATTCTCCCCCAGTCAAAAGACCTGGGTTAAATCCATCGTTCTTTTGCCCACTACACCACCCCAGTTTGGACCCAGCCATATACAAATCAGTCTTGACCCTGTGCCCCATGGGAACAGTCCAGACCGAACTGCCAGGCCAGGTCCTCCCTGGACCAGGAAACAAGCATCCTGGGACCGGTTTCAGGGTATGTCACCCTTCTTCAGCCAGGCTAGCTTGAATCCAGTGGCACAGTGAGCAAGGGACCCAGGTCTGGGCATACCCATCCCACTTAGGGCGAAAAGTGTTACAGCAAACAAATGATGGACGGAATGCTGACAATGCAAACATTCTCCCCCAGTCAAAAGATCTGGGTTAAATCCATCGTTCTTTTGCCCACTACGCCACCCCAGTTTGGACCCAGCCATATACAAATCAGTCTTGACCCTGTGCCCCATGGGAACAGTCCAGACCGAACTGCCAGGCCAGGTCCTCCCTGGACCGGAAACAAGCATCCTGGGACCGGTTTCAGGGTATGTCACCCTTCTTCAGCCAGGCTAGCTTGAATCCAGTGGCACAGTGAGCAAGGGACCCACGTCTGGGCATACCCATCCCACTTAGGGCGAAAAGTGTTACAGCAAACAAATGATGGACGGAATGCTGACAATGCAAACATTCTCCCCCAGTCAAAAGATCTGGGTTAAATCCATCGTTCTTTTGCCCACTACGCCACCAAAGTTTGGACCCAGCCATATACAAATCAGTCTTGACCCTGTGCCCCATGGGAACAGTCCAGACCGAACTGCCAGGCCAGGTCCTCCCTGGACCGGAAACAAGCATCCTGGGACCGGTTTCAGGGTATGTCACCCTTCTTCAGCCAGGCTAGCTTGAATCCAGTGGCACAGTGAGCAAGGGACCCACGTCTGGGCATACCCATCCCACTTAGGGCAAAAAGTGTTACAGCAAACAAATGATGGATGGAATGCTGACAATGCAAACATTCTCCCCCAGTAAAAAGATCTGGGTTAAATCCATCGATCTTTTGCCCACTACGCCACCCCAGTTTGGACCCAGCCATATACAAATCAGTCTTGACCCTGTGCCCCATGGGAACAGTCCAGACCGAACTGCCAGGCCAGGTCCTCCCTGGACCAGAAACAAGCATCCTCGGACCGGTTTCAGGGTATGTCACCCTTCTTCAGCCAGGCTAGCTTGAATCCAGTGGCACAGTGAGCAAGGGATCCACGTCTGGGCATACCCATCCCACTTAGGGCGAAAAGTGTTACAGCAAACAAATGATGGACGGAATGCTGACAATGCAAACATTCTCCCCCAGTCAAAAGATCTGGGTTAAATCCATCGTTCTTTTGCCCACTACGCCACCCCAGTTTGGACCCAGCCATATACAAATCAGTCTTGACCCTGTGCCCCATGGGAATAGTCCAGACCGAACTGCCAGGCCAGGTCCTCCCTGGACCGGAAACAAGCATCCTGGGACCGGTTTCAGGATATGTCACCCTTCTTCAGCCCGGCTAGCTTGAATCCAGTGGCACAGTGAGCAAGGGACCCACGTCTGGGCATACCCATCCCACTTAGGGCGAAAAGTGTTACAGCAAACAAATGATGGACGGAATGCTGACAATGCAAACATTCTCCCCAGTCAAAAGATCTGGGTTAAATCCATCGTTCTTTTGCCCACTACGCCACCCCAGTTTGGACCCAGCCATATACAAATCAGTCTTGACCCTGTGCCCCATGGGAACAGTCCAGACAGAACTGCCAGGCCAGGTCCTCCCTGGACCGGAAACAAGCATCCTGGGACCGGTTTCAGGGTATGTCACCCTTCTTCAGCCAGGCTAGCTTGAATCCAGTGGCACAGTGAGCAAGGGACCCACGTCTGGGCATACCCATCCCACTTAGGGTGAAAAGTGTTACAGCAAACAAATGATGGACGGAATGCTGACAATGCAAACATTCTCCCCAGTCAAAAGATCTGGGTTAAATCCATTGTTCTTTTGCCCACTACGCCACCCCAGTTTGGACCCAGCCATATACAAATCAGTCTTGACCCTGTGCCCCATGGGAACAGTCCAGACCGAACTGCCAGGCCAGGTATGGAATGGCATGGTGAGCAAAAAAACGATGGATTTAGGCCCAGATCTCTGTACTGGGGTGAATGTATGATATTGTTCTGCATTCTGTCCATCAATTGTTTTTTCTGCATTTGTCACCCCGAGTGGCACGGGTATGCCCAGCCGTGGGTCCCGTGCTCTCCATGCCACTGGAGTCAAGCTATACTGGCTGAAGAGGGGTGAAACCCTGAAACCGGTCCTAGGATGCTTGATTCCAGTCCAGGGAGGACCTGGCCTGGCAGTTCGGGCTGGACTGTTCCCATTGGGCGCAGGGTCAAGACTGATTTGCATATGGCTGGGTCCAAACTCGAATGGCATGGTGAGCAAAAAAACGATGGATTTAGGCCCAGATCTCTGTACTGGGGTGAATGTATGACATTGTTCTGCATTCTGTCCATCAATTGTTTTTTCTGCAATAGTAATTTTTACCCCTACGCTATCCAACACTTTCCCTACTGTTGCACTCACAGGAGTGGGAATAGTAATTTTAACCCCTACGCCATCCAACACTTTCCCTACCGTTGCACTCACTGGAGTGGGAATAGTCATTTTTACCCCTACGCTATCCAACACTTTCCCTACCGTTGCACTCCCTGGAGTGGGAATAGTAATTTTAACCCCTACGCTATCCAACACTTTCCCTACTGTTGCACTCACTGGAGTGGCAATAGTAATTTTTACCCCTACGCTATCCAACACTTTCCCTACTGTTACACTCACTGGGGTGGGAATAGTAATTTTTGCCCGTACGCTATCCAACATTTTCCCTACTGTTGCACTGTTTGGAGTTGGAATAGTAATTTTATTACCTCCGCTATCTAATATCTTTTGTATTATTTTAGTTAATGTAGTATATAATTAACTTTTAAAAGATTAAAAATATTTTTACTTTTTTAATTTGTTATATATATTTATTTAATTTTTATTTATATTATTGTTTTATGTGTATAGATGTATTTATAATATTATATGATCTTTTTAAAAAAATATAAGTTATTAAAATAATTATTAAAAATTATTAGTAAGTATATATATTATATGTTATATGTATATGTTTAATTTATTTTTACATTACATATATATTACTTATAATTTTTAAACATTTTAAAATATTTTTAACTATGTTTATTTTAATTATATGTATTATTTACTTTATTTTACATTATTTTTTTAACTTAAAAACGATATTTTTAACAACTATATTTTTGACATCGATATTTTTTTCTCGATATTTTTGTACTTACCATAATGTAGATAGGATGTCGATATTCTTGACTTCGATATTTTTGCGTCGATATTTCTGTAGGTCGATATTCTGACCTTCGATATTTTGTCAGTTATTCGTGTCTAGATGCAACGTGACTGGATGCAAACGAGGGAAGAACGAGGAGGTAATGATGTTGGAATGGTGGACATTTTAGGTGTTTTGGCCATTGGACCAATGTCATTTGGGTAGTTATTCAAAGATTTCTGCCTGCAGGGCCAGTAGATACTCTGTCCTGAAGAATGTCTATTGCGAGAGGGTGGGGTACATTTTGCCAATTCACATATCACTCACATAACAGAGTTTGCAATTAGCAATCAACAGTGTACTGTGCAAAAATCAAATTACTGCACTCCTCAGCAAAGGCCAAGTTCATGCTACAGATAGGGATTCCTATGTATGTATTAACAAGATTCAAGTTCTCTCTCTAGCAAGACTTAAACAGTATTATGGCAAGAACAAGACACATCTCCACGTTGGCTGGCACAACATACACACTCTCAAAATAACCATTGAAACAGACAAGATGTGAGCGCTCGAATGTCCTGAGAATTGGAGTAAAAATACGCAAGAAAAAACTAAAAAATATATATATTGTGGTAAGTGTGGTGGCAACATGTGGTTTCCAATAGTGATTTCTGAAAGTGCCACTAAAAAGCAAACTTGTTTAACAAAACCTCGAAGGATGCTCCTCTGCTAAAATTTTTGTTCCTTAGGTGACAGAGTCATGCTTCAGTAAATTAAGAAACCTGAGGAAATTTTGACATCTCTTGCCGGAGGACTGTCGCAGAGTCATTGTCCACGCCACAGTGACATCTAGGCTGGACTATGCAAACTGCCTATACCTGGGTTTGCCCACTTACCTGATCAGGAGACTGCAGATGGTACAGAACGTGGCTGCGAGATTGATTAGACGTGTACCGTTTCGTCATCATATCTCTCCGCATATAAAAGAGCTTCACTGGCTGCTGATAGCAAGAAGGATTGAGTTCAAGGCTCTAACTCTGGCCTTTCGAGCAATGCATGGTAAATGCCCAAGTTACCTGAAGCACTGGTTGTGCCGTTATCAACAAAACTGCTTACTGAGGTCCAACTCTCGAAACCTGCTCTGCACAACTCGCTTTGCTAAAGCTCGTTTAGGGGGCAGATCGTTTATGGTGGTGGCAACCAAGCTCTGGAATTCCCTGCCAAACAATATCCGTCAAATTGAATCTGAGCCATTGTTCAGAAAGTCCTTGAAGACCTGGTTCTTTAACCTTGGGTAGATTTCTGGGGCCCACCCCGTTTTTTTCTCGCTGTGCCAGCTACTGCTAGAGCGCCGGGACACCTCTGTTTGAGGTAGCTGTTTGCGCTTTATAAATGTCTGTATTATTATTATTATTATTATTCAGGATAACGAAATTACAATACGACAGATGTGATATAATAGGCAGCATTAGAACATTGGAATATTGGAAGCTCCATTGAAGACAATGGAGTAGCTCTGGGCTTATAATAGCTGGTATAAGCCCAGCGCTCCAACATTCCAATGTTTGTCTTTTTGTTTCTCCATTTTTAATTTAGAACATTCTACCCTTAGTGGGTGGAATGTTCTAATAGCCTTATAGCCCTTCTGCCTCAGGCTATACGGGTTGTTAAAGGCCCTCTCCCGAGTTATAGGCCCTGCGGCTCAGGCCTATAACTCGGGATCAGGGCCTTTAACAGCTGGTATAGCCCTCGGCAGCGGGCTATAAGGCTATAATACGTTCAGCAAAGTTACTGCTAAGCTGAGAAAGTGATAAACATGTGTTGCCTCTAGTTTTACTACTGCATATGCACATTACTGAATTAAGCTCGTTTGTTTTCAGAAACTCCCTGTGGTGATTTTTCCATTAGCGCGTATAGACTCCCAGGGGAAGAAACAAAAATATATAGCTTTGTCTCTTATTTAATTCTTCCCTGCCAGTTTTGTTTCCTTCACATCTGAATCTTCAAGACGCATGAGCATTAAACATATACATTAACATTACGAAATGTGCTGAATTATGGCACAATATACTGAGAGGCTAATTAGCTAAAGATGAAATTGCACATCAAAACAAAAACAACGCACTGCTCGTAAATTGCACTGAGCCAATGATACCAAGGTGTAAGGACAACACATAATTTATTAATTGGAATAATTCATTTTATTGAATAATTTCGTGGTGACTTGCAACACGTGACTTTACCACTGTAAATATAATGCTAGACTTTATAAAACAAAATTCTCTTCTTCAAAACCTGAAAACTGTTTTCTCCATGATTTCCGAAAAAATGATATATTGAATACTTTCTGTGTAACAGTTTTTTTGTATTTTGATGTACATAGACATGCATGTATTTTAATAGTTGGCAAAAACCATACTATCAAATGGGTAAAGTCACAGTGAGTAGAAAGGGCTGGTTACATTTAGCTGAAACAAATGAACTATTTTAACAAAGGTATGTGTAAAGAAAATATTACTTAATTTATGCTTGTGGTTAGATCATGTTTACATCTTGACTGCATTTTCGATGTTCTAACTTCGTAGTGGATTTATTTCACAACCATATTCGTGAGGCTCTACCGAGAATTCCAATATTGTGTATCAAGTTATCCTGAAATGCAACAGCCACCACCTTGCTGACATCAGCCTTGACCCATGAAATTCAATTAGACGTTGACTGTTGACACTGCCTTGACTTTTCCTGTCATCTGTCCAACACCATTAAGTCTTGTTTGCTTTAGATCACCACCTACTCACGGCGGATTCCTCTGTGTGACTCATTCATAGCAGGCTTGCACTCTTATATTGGGAAATATGGCAAACACAGCAGGCACCAGCACCTCCTGCGGTGCTATTCCAATAAATGTCACTGGCTGCCAACAATTTGGTGAGAACCACCTCTTCAGCTCAGATTTATGAAGAAATGCGTTTCAAGATCATTAACAGTGCATCGACGGAGAAAATGCATTTATTTTCATCCAACAGATCACAACAAAGTATATGTAAAACATCAGCACTAAAGAAGTCTAATTACAGACAGTAATAGGAATCCGACGGGCAAATAGGCAAAGATTTGTGGCACGCGACACTGCATGAAAATCAGTGGTTTTATGTTGCATCAACTGCGCATGTGCGAATATCATATTATGCATACTTATCGAAGTTGCTGAACATAACACATGTTGAAAAATCACATGCCCACCTCAACATTTTCCTCATCGTTTGCACATGTTTTCTTTTGGTGCTAAAATTCCACGAAACGCTAGTTTGCACTTGGCTTAAATTTGGTAGGTATGGGTTTGTGTTGACTCGCAGGGGCGCAGTTCCTGCCCTGAGATGCCGACTTTGCATCCATTATAAGGGGTTTTACCTCATGTCATGTTGTGTTATGATATTTGTGAGTTTTAGAGCGAAAGTTTGCCACGGTTTTTTGCCACTGTCGAAGACACTCCATGGGTAATTAATCTATTTCAAAGCAGTCCATGTATTTACTAAAGTTGTCTAAAAAGTAATGTCTTCTATTTCTCTGGAAAGATCGCCAATGAGGGAAGTGAGCACCGGTCCACTGGAAATGACAATTCTCCAATTAATATGCAGAGAGAATCTTGATTTCATTAAAGACATTGGAGGCTAACATTATTCAATTACTTTTATTGCTGCCCCAACATGTAGCCCTTTAAAGAATACTAATACATCATGAACAATAGAATGTTCATGTAGACACAATAAATATCTTGTGCACCATCTCATCCTCCTCTTTTAGTTGATATATCACAAGAGGTGAACCGCTTCATTGATTTCCACTGGGTTTTTTGCATTATTATCTAATGGAAAAAGAAGAAGGATTCTCACAGTAACTGAAGTTCTGACAGGAATGAAATAACAAAGGCAAAAGAACATTAGATATGGTAACATTTAAACTTTCAATTTCCCTTTGGATACATAGAAGTCTTACTCACCAACAAATGTCTATCTCCTCGGGTGAGGAGGATGTTGTCTTTGGACATATCTTGGGTCTGGCCTATGAATAGCAGCATGTTAGCCTCTGCTGTCTTTAATGAAATCAAGATTCTCTCTGCATATTAATTGGAGAATCGTCATTTCATTACAAGACCGGAGGCTACCATGATGCATGTTTAACGCCAACTAAGGCTAGGTTGCTAACATGCTCTACTGGTCTTAAATAAAACTTTGCAAAGGTGTTTGCATTTGACCAGTCGGCTGTTTTAAGTATTTCAGGCAGGGATCCCCCTGTCCAAAAGACCTTACTAGGAATAGTGCCCCTTGATGAGTGTGCCCCGAATCATGCGTATCCATCTCACTAATGTAGCTGTAGAAACTGGCTTATGAGGTTTCACATATGATAAGAGCAGTTGATCAATACCATCAGCTCTGAGATCTGCCATTTACTTTCATACTATTTCATACATCTTACCACACACAATTTTTCACACTCGTGGAAGAAGGGATAAAAGACGGAGTCTGACATAGTCTTTGTTCTCCTCCAAATGTCAAAGTGTACACCTCCAGCTGAATAGAATCTGTTAGGTAGTTCTAGAGCAGTAATGTCTGAAACTCTTCTAAAGGAGATTAAGCATAATAAGGTAGCAAGTTTCATAGAAATTTGTTTAAGAGAGAGAAAGGTATTGTCTGGCCAAGTAGAAAAAGTTTAAAAATCAGATTGACATGCCTTAGGGATTTGTAACGTGCTTTAGGGGGCCTTTTCAATGTTATATCTTTCATCACTCTTTTTATTAAAGCATTGCTACCAATAGCTAGATTGTTAACCAGAGCATGACCTGTAGAGACTGCAGATCTATAGCAATTTATTGTTCTGTAAGAGAGGCCTGAATCAAAAAGTTGTGCTAAATAATTGGCTACTTGCTGTACATGGGCTTCCACGGGATCCACATTCCTTTCCACGCACCCACTATACAATTGTTTTCAAACACCCCTATATCTTTTTCTAGTTCCTGGTGCCCATGATTTCTCCAGTAACCTCTTAGCTTCTCCTGAAAGGTCTGAATATCTCTCTGATCTCCTGAAATCCTCCAGACCAGAAGGTTCATCTTCCCTTCTGACACTAAAGGGTGTTCCTCTCCGTATGAACTTTGAAGAAGACCCAAGGATGCCGGGATTAGGTGTGGGACATCCATTGTAAGTTCCATCACTCCGGGAAACCACACTTGTGATTTCCAGAAGGGGGTTACTAGAATGATACTGCAGGACTCTAGTCTCACCTTCCACAAGACTCTCTGAATCATGGAGAAGGGGGGAAATGCATAACTATGGGGGTCATTACGATGGCGGGCGGATCACCACCGCCGGGCCGGCGATGAGGACTGCCGGCCCGGCGGTAGCGATCCGCCCGCCATCAACCTGAATATTTCCATCGCCAAATTAGGATGGCGGTGGGAATGGGAATGGTACCGCGGCGGATGGAAAGACCGTCCGCCGTGGTCCCGCAAGGCGGTCCTTTTCCGCCCGCCTTGCGGGACACGGTACAATGGGGCAATGTCGGCGGTGCCGTGCAGGCACCGCCGTGGGCATTACGATGCCTGTCTTTTGCGCTGTAAAAAGACAGGCGGAGAATGCCTTTGGGGTCCCGTTGCGGGCCCCCGGAGGGTGGGGGGGTGGGTGGCTGCCTATGGTACCCCCCTGCATTTGCATATACAAGGTGGCAGGCATCGCACAGTGCCTGTCACGTTGTACATGCAAATGCACATGTATTTTTACATTGCGGCGGGTGCTGCCTGCAGCACCGCCCCCACAATGTAAAAATACGGGATGCGCCCGCCAGTGTGGCGGGCGCATCCTAATTTGTATAGCGGGACCGCCGCACCTATGGCGGGCGGTCCCTTTTGCCAATGCGATGGCGGGCGGACTTTGTCCGCCCGCCATCGTAATCGAACCCTTTGTTCTTCCCCCAGTATTGAAGGAAGGCATCCATGGCTGTTGCTTTTGGGTCTGGTCTCCAAATGAAATATATCTGTACTTGGGCCGTTAATCTGCTGGCAAATAGATTCACCTGGATTGGGCCCCAGAGATCCTCTATCGGAGAGAAAACTTCTGTGTGTAATTTCCAATCGCTGGAATCTTGGAGAAACCTTGAATTCAAATCAGCCCTTATATTCTGTATCCCTGGTATAAATTCTGCTCTGAGAGTAATTTTTTGTTCCCAGCAAAAATACCATATCTGTCTTGCTATATCCGATTTTGGATTTGGCACCTCCCAACCGATTTATATAGGAGACTGCTGAGAAGCTGTCTAAACGGATCAAAGTGTTTGAATTCTTTAGCTTCTCTTTGAAACTCATAAGGGCATTTAGCCCGGCTAACATCTCCAGACAATTTATGTGGAGTAATTGTTCTTTTACTGACCATCTTCCTCCTATTTCTACTTTGCCTATCCGGGCTCCCCAGCCTCGGTTGCTTGCATCCGATTCTAGGGCAAAGTCCGGTACGTTCCCGAAGATGGCCTTGCCATTCCATGTTTCGAGATTCTTCAGCCACCATAATAAGTTCTCCCTGGCGTCCTTCTATAAGGGTATTGGGTCCCCATACCATAGACCTTTCCTTAAATCCCATGCTTTCAATCTCTGTAGCCCTCTGTATTGGAGGGGGCCAGGGCCAATTGCTTGAATCGAGGATGGAAGAAGACCCAGAACCCTCGCCAGGTCTCTTAGTAGTATGGAATCTGTGGATAAATCTTCCTTTATTTCTTTCTTTATCTTTATTACTTTCTTGCGAGGTAGAACTAGTTGAGATATTATGAATTTACTTGAAAGCCAAGGAATTCTATCTTTTGTTTTGGAACCATGACAGACTTCTCCCAGTTTATTATAAAGCCAAAACTTTCTAGGAGGTTTATTGCACAGGCTAGATGTTTCTGAGCTTCCGACCTGTCCTGTGACATAATGAGAATGCCGTCTAGGTATATAATTAGTCTGAGGTAGCATACTACAGGCCGAAGCACTTTGGTAAGGCACCATGGGGCTGAGGACAGTCCAAAGGGGAGGCAGAGGAACTGATAAAGTGTCCCTTTCCAAACAAAGCGGAGATACTTCTGGCTGTCCTTGTCCATGGGTATCGTAAAGTAGGCATCTTTGAGGTTCAATTTTACCAGCCAGTCCTTGGCTTGCAAGATGTCTTTCAAAAGATGGATACCTTCCATCTTGAAATGTCTGTAGTTTAAAAATGTGTTTAATTCTTTTAGGTTTATAGTTGGTTTCTATCCCTTGTCCTTCTTTTTCACCCAAAAAAGTGTACTTATGAATCCCTTTTTTAAACTTTCTTCTTTTGAACTTTCTTTAAGGCCCCTTTGTCCAACATTTGTGATACCTCTTAGTCTATCAAAATCATTTGTTCTCCATCCACACTCATTTCTCTGGGATCTTTGGTTTTAATTGGGTAATCCCAGAAATCTATCTTGAAACCCGCTATCGTTTCTAGAACCCAAGGATCCTGTGTTATTTTTTCCCAGTTGGGGGTGAAAAGTTTTAGTTTTCCTCCTACCTTTATGTGGAAGTAAATAATCTTGCTCACCTTGGTCTCCTTGATTAGAGGATCTGGTTCTTCCACAGCGAGATCTGGCGATAACCTCTGTTGTAGTTAGAAGGCCCTCTCTGATCTTGTGGGTAGAAGTGGGGCCTAAATGTTCCATGGCTGACAGCCGGACCCTCCTGTCAGCCCGTCCAAAAAAGGGGCGTGGGTCGAAGTCTCTATGCATGTTGGTTTGAGCTTTGCTAAAAGCTGTGAAGGTGGAAACATACTTTCCCAGTGATTTAACAAAGTTGACCCCAAACAGGAGGCCCTTGCCATCTTCCATGTCCTCCCTAGAGGATAAGTCCGCTAGTTTTGGATTCATTCTCAATAAGACTGCTTTTCGTCTTTCTGTGATCAAATTAGCGTTGGCATTACGCAGTAAGCATATGGCGCGTTGGGACCAGCCTCTCTAGAGGTCGATATTTACAGGTGTATTCTCCCCACTGGCTTCCTCTGCCATATCTAATATGCAGCTAAGAGGGCCGAGAAAGTCCAGGAGTTTGTCCTGGCACTGTTTTAGGCATTTTTCAATGCCCTTCCTGGTGTCCTTTCCAAACGTAAATAAGAAGGTACTTAATTTTGGGTCAAGGATGGCGGTATAGCATACTTTGTCCCTGGTGGAGGGTCTGGGGCATTCATTTCTCAGCAAATTGCGAGTTTCTTTGTCCAGTCCTTTTCTTACCCACTGTCTCAAATGCTTTGTTACATGATCCATAGGCCACCATTCTGCACTATGTGGGTGCCTAATGGTGGTGGGTTTGAACATTTCTCTCCCGAAGGGGTCTTTAATCTCTGACGAGGTTGAGGGTTGCTCCAGATCTTCGTCTATGTGTCTCAATGGTGTCATATGTGTCTTCGGGATGGAATAAAAATTCATCCATTTGCATCTCATCGTAATCAATGTTCTCCTAAGAGGAGTTAAAAACAACTTCTTCTTCTCTTGTGCCACAAGGGTCACTTCTTTCTATCATGCCGCTACAGGCAACCTTTCTATGTGCCCCGGTTGGGTGGCCTTTCTCTCTTGTGCTGCTAGGAGCACCATTTTCTGTTGTAGCGCAAGGGCTACCAGAGCCATAGGCATGGTTAGAAGCCTCATCTATGTGCTTACTCTTTTGGGAAACCTTCCCCCATCTTTGGGGTTCAGAGGTAGAAGGGGATTCCCCTTCTGAGAGGGAAAAAAAGTTCTCCTTCATGGGGCTTTCCCTCTTCCTCCTGGATAGTGCGGCGTCCACCGCCTCCTTAACTGAGGACCTAATTTTCTCCTCTAGAAACCTCTTAATGTTTTATCCCAAAAGCTCTGCTTGTGGTTGGAGGTTGTTGGTTTCCATACTCATAATAACCGGATTCTTTGTTAGGGTCTTTAAGTCTCTTTCTTATATAAATAGCTTAATTTTTTGCAAGGTTCTACTCATGGTTTGAGTTTGCATCTGTAGTATGCAAGGATTTATATTTCCTTAAAAGGTTTTTGTTTAGAATATTTATTTTGTGATGTTGCCACAAGATAGGGCTTAAATATCACTTCATTCTCAATAGACGAGGCTCTTGTCATCCTGTATATTTCGGCAAGCAGCGCAGCCGTTTCAGCTCGAGGGAGGAGCTGTTACCAAGACTAAGCGCTCGCAAGTTGCAGAGGGCGTCAACACAAAGGAAGGACGTTCCGCCTCCTTTGTTGGCTTTCGCTCCTCCGAAGCGAGGGGTAGCATGTCAAGCAACGCAATGCTGTCATTTAAACTTGTTGCAGCCAGCAGCTTCCTTGCTAAGTGGTGTGGGTAGGAGAGAATCCAAATTATTTTCTTTGTTTTGTGCTCTTTTGAATTTAGTAAGCACGTTGGAGGTCGCGATACCGAAATTTATATGGTGATCGAACTCTTGTAGTTTGGTACAAACACGATAATGTTGGCGCTCGGCTGCATCATCTTACTTATGGTATAATTAAGTCTATTGAATGCGGCAGTCTCTACACTAGGCTGCGTATTTGAGTCATCAGACTCGTAAAAAATAGCGAATACCACTTACCTGGCCCTACCATAAATTGGATGGACTTACGATTTCCGTTTTTCTAGGGTATGAATATGTTAAATATGAGAAAAGACTTTCTACATTATTAAAACAATGATAATAATGACAATAATAATAATCCTTAAACAGTATTACACTCCATATTAAGAAACAGAGACATCATAAGGTATTAGACATAGTAAAACATTGTAGTGAAGATCATATACTTATCTTGATGAGGAGCAGCTAATAAAAGAGGAAGATGACATGGTGCACAAGATATTTATAGTCTCTACACGAACATTCTATTGTTTATGATTATTAGTATTCTTTAAAGGGCTGCATGTTGAGGCAGCAATAAAAGTCATTGAATAATGGTAGCCTCCGGTCTTGTAATGAAATGAGTTCCGCTCTTGCTGCAGCTGCTAAGAAGGACAATTTCGGACCTCAGGTCTGACTTGTAAAGAAGAGGCTGGTTGCTGTTGATAACATGGTGGGCAATTAAACAATGCCTTGAAAGGAACCTTTGGATAGGCTACCAATGGATACCCTGGGGAGATGTGATCACAGTGGTGGTACTGGTTCTGTACCAATAGAAACCTGTTCATTAGCTTATCTGGAAGGGCCAGCTAAAAGAGATATTGTACAAAAGCTAGAACAGCTGGGCTATCTGTGTCAATAAAGGGCCGAACTGTATTCTCCAGTTTTATTTGCTAGAAAGAAGTACTAGCGCTTTGAAGATACAATGCTCGCGAGAGATATCTGAATCAATATAAATACCGAGATTGCAAACTCGTTTGGAGGGAAATGGTGGGTGACCTACCTCAGGAAGTGTCCATTTATTGATAGCATTGGTTATGGTGAGTTTTGTTTTCGCTGGACTGATTTTTATAAAGTGTGCAGCTAGCCAATGTTTTACTGTGGTTGGATCTTGAATGAGGGAGTTTTGAGCTAATACAGAACAGCAGAGGTGGAATAATTAATTATTAGCTGAGTATCATCAGCATACAAATAGAAATGAACTCCCATTGAATAGAAAAACTGGGCTGGTGATGTCAATGAGGTATTAAATAAATGAAGACTCTGAAAGATCTAAGAGGACAAGATTCTAAAACTTCAGCCAGTACAGGTAGGTTGCTGAGTACAGTGGAGACTTTCCATACATCCATCGTTTGAGCCCAAAAGTTGATTTATTTGTGTTGCTGTGCGTCATGTGAGCAACCAAACAGAACTTTAGTAAATCTGCACTTCACGGTCTGACAACAATATGAAGAAAGGACAAGGAGTATCATGGCACTCTACTACCATTTAAGTTACTTCTACATAAATAGCAGTTCTCTGTATGTGCTTACAAGAGGCCTTAGAATGCATCCAGGCTTTTTTGCTGTAGCATAAAGGATAATATGTTGGCTGTCTAGTATGTCAACTACGTAGTACTATCAGAGAGGAGACAGATTTATGTTTTATAAGAATTTTGACGCTGTTATAATTTATCAAGATTCATACGCATTTGTATTCATGCATGCATGAATACAAGTGGGTTCAAATTTGTTCATATGGGCACCTCCAGGTCATAAAAGATCCCTTTCACATGTGGAGTCCCCCAGGGTTCCATGCTGTCTCTTGTCATTTTCAACATTTACATGCAGCTGCTTGCTGCTGTACTCACAGATGACATCAAGATTCGCCAGTATGCACAACTCTACTTTTATGTCTCCTCTGCTTTATACATCAAAAGACTCAAACACTGCTTGCACATCACCCAGATCTGGATGTCCATCACCTTCTTGAAGCTTAAACCAACCAAGATTGATTTCCTATCATTTGCTAAGAAAAACAACCAAGATACAGCACAAGCCTTGTTGGCTTCAAACACCAACACTCACCGAATGCACATTTCTTGAATTCACTGAGGACACCAACCTCTTCCTAGAGAGCTCAAAACCAAAATAACAATGTCAGCCTAGTACCAGCTCTCACTTCAAAAGACAGTAAAACTGTTTCTTCCAGGAAGTGGCTTCTGAACTGCCATTGGAGACCTTGTAATCTTGCATCTGGATGGTGGTAATGCCCAACTCTATGGCCTCCTTGACTCCACACTAGCACCACATGGGGGCATCCTACATGCCACAGTACATCTCATCTAAGGCCAGGTCAGATATGATCTCTTCAACCTATTGTGTTAAAACTCCATTGGCTCCCTTTGCCAGCCTGCATCATCTACAAAACTAACTGCATGATTTGCAAAGCCATCGCAACCAGCACCCCACTTATATTGCAGACAAGCTCATTGTCTCTGGTGGATCTCAGTACACCAGCACCCAGGCCACTATCAGATTGCAGACTAAAGTGCAAAGAGAAAATGCAAGACAACAGGCCTTTTCTATCTATATGCCCAGGATCTGGAAAAAAATACTCATATCCGTTAGGACTAACCTAATTCTGCTTCACTTTAGGAACAGATGAAGGCACACCTCTTAAAGAAAACTACTACATCAAAATGCATTAATAGTCCACAAACCAGCTACCTCCCCTATCACTCGTTGAGTTTATTCTATGCTTGTATACAGTGCTCTGCTGCCCTTTAGCTAGGTTTGCACTATAGAAAAACCACATACCTACATACATAAATATACAGAAATATTGATAAAGTATACGTTTTGACTATTATAGTTAACCTTGTTGGCAAGTTACTAAATATATATTTTGCCTTTAGACATCCAATATGCCCTGCAGATATTTTTGGTGAGCAGAATGGATGAGCCAGAGTGGTAGAGTTCCTGTGCCTCTGTTTTAACTCCTATCTTGTTACCCTTTCCTGTATCTGCTGGTCGCTCTCATAATTCCATCTATGTGATCACTGGTGAACTTGGAGTGAAACCGCATCACTCCTGTTGGATTCAAAGCACAAGGTTAGTGCATTCTGACAGTTTCACAGTATAAAGACAGGCCACAAACACCCACATAAAGAAGCACACTCACATACAAAAAATGTTGCACAAGCACAAAAATCAAAATATCCAAGCATCCAAACACACAGATGTACACTCACACTCATACATTTTCACAAACACAACACAAAGGGGCATATTCTCAAGAACGTGTGACAACCATCGCAAAAGTGACTTAACGCAACCCTCAACATCGCAGTCCATCGCGGGACATTTACGCCCTGTTAACCAAGTATTCACAACACAGCGGTACCATGCGATAGTCTACAGATATCGCGTCAACTGACCGCGTTAAAATCAACGACACGCCGCAAAAATGCGAAACACGAACGCCAAAAAAGCTGCGATGAGGCCGAACGCGATACAAAAAGCAGCGAAAACCAGCGGCAGGCCTGTAAATCCCACGCGTCTGGTGGGAAAATGCACCATAGAAGCAACAAAAACAACACACCAGAAACAATCCAAAGTGCGTAGCAACATGGATGCACCCTGACCCAGCGCAGAGGCCAACGCGAACCCCACAAGCCCCACAGACCACCAACAAGGACCAACTGGGTCAGGGAAGGCCAAGGAGAAGAGGGAGAGGAAGACAGGGTGCAGTCCGTAGGAAAACAAGACCAGCGTCACGGATGTGACAGAACACTACCAGCAACTGACCCACATTCAGACGACCATGAATGCAGCCGGAGTGCCGAGGAGGCCAATGGAGGAGGCCAAGAGGCGCTGGCATGATGTAAAAACCTAAACCAGGCCCAAAGCCGCTGCCAACAGGAAGGCTGCTACGGCGACAGGAGGTGGGAGTCCTGCGCCACAGGAGGAGCTGGAGGAAATGGAGGCCAGCCATCAGTGTGGAGACGGTGCAAGGAGGTGGGAGTACGGACACAGCTCGAGAGGACCTGACACAACAACAACAGGGTGAGTAACGAACAGGTCCTGGGGGGACGGGGGGCGATGGGCACAATGGCACACATGCACAACGACGTGTAGCACACTGCACACCCACAATAACCCAGGGTCACGTCCCCCATCCCGTGGCACACTGCAGCACACACACATGGCAAACACAGCACATCCCATGACAATGTGGCACAAAGTGCATTACCGACACTGCAGAACAGGGGACACAACTGGGTCTGCCCATGAGCATAAACAGGCCAATCACATTTGACAGAGCAGGGAACTGTGAGATGCATATGTACGGGTACAACCTCACAACAGTCATGTAGTCCAAATGTCCACTGTCCCCCCTCAAATTGCCAGCACCGCCCAAACAGCCACAATGTACATTGTCACACAGTCTGCATGTCTACAAGAACAATGCGCCAACATAAATGCCAACACAATGTCAACATGCATCTCCCCTTCACATTGCAGAGGGACAAACAACACCTCCAGCAGGTCAGACCAGACAACCCATCAGTGATGCAGGACATGACCAACACACCTTCGACACCGACGCCCTACAACAGCCCATAGACATCCCACGCAACCCACCACCAGGACCAGGGCAGACAAGCCACTTTGAGGAGAACCCAGCCCCTGCAACAGACCACACAGCATGAAGCACACGCAAGCAAGGCTGGCCCACAACACTTCACCGACCCACACATGGCACCCCAATGCCAGGTGTCAGAACGCCAAAAGGAGGTGGACGAACAGGTGCGGGTGTGGTCCGAACCCATGGAAGGCGAACTAGATCACATACATGGGTGTCAATTACCCTTCAGGGACCACCTACACCCCACAAAGGAGACCCACACTGCCATAGAGACACACGCAGATATTATGTTGAACTGGCTGTAGGAGAGTAGGATCTGCTTCACATGGGTACCCCCACTTTTTGCTGATGCTTCACTGTTTTTCGACTTTAGTCTGGCTGGAGCCCTGCTAATCAGAACCCCAGCCTAGCTGCTTTCTCTCTAAAATGGTTTCCATGTGCCTTAGGCACATCTCTGATTGGAATCTGGAGTCCCCTTATAAGTCCCTAGTATATGGTATACTATGTACCCAGGGCATAGGTACCTCAGAGGCCTACCAGGGGCTGCAGCATGTATTATGCCACCCCTGGAAGGCCATCCAAAATGACACCGCAGGTCTGCTACTGCAGCCTGGGTAAGGTGGTGCATGCACCCCTTACTGTGATATAGGCTACCTATATCACTACATACATACACACATATAAACCTATAAGTCACTCCTATGGCAGGCCTTATCAATCCTGAAGGCAGAGTGCTTGGTTCCTATGTGAGAGGGTGCCCCTGCATGAGCAGAGCCCCTCTGCAGCTTTCGGAGACCCTTCTCTGATGCTGTTTGTAGTGCAGCCTGACCATATACTCTTATGCGCATTATAACCTTGCGTTAAATGCTAACTTTGGGATGGCTGCACGGAAACATGTCGTGTTTGGTGTCAAACATCTTGGAATACTACCCCCCCACCAGTTCTGGCGGCGGGGGTAGCATTCCACCCTTCTAGAGGGAGAGACATGTACACACCGGCCTGCCCGGTAACTTCTTTCCAAGCCCTGGCATCACAAAATGGATGCCGCTGCCACAGACACGAGTCTGGCCTCCTGCTGCTGACCGAAACTCCGGCAGGGGAGGCCTGGACAATAGGTTTCCTGTCCCAGGGAGGTGTAACCACCTCCCCAGACAGGATAGTGTGTATTGGGGCTGGGCGGGAGCACTCTCTGGTGCTTTGAATTCCTGCACTGGGGGCACATTTGGTGTCCCTGTGCATACCCCAGTTCAAACCGGCTCAGGGGCTTCCAGCCCCTGCTCTGGCGCGAAACTGGACAAAGGGAAAGGGGTGTAACCACCCCTCTGCCCTGACCCTCCCATAGGTGGGTCCCCAGAGTATGTCCAACCCCCTAAATTGGTATAAGTATGGGACCCCAGTCCTTAGGACTTTAGATTTTACCTGGACGAAACTCTGACACAGAATCCTGGACCTTCGACGCTCTACTTTAAGATTAGAGGACTGAAGAATCTCCCTTGGGGTCAAGGAGTGACTCCCCTGCTTGGCAGGCACCAACAAAGCAATTGTCCGGTCTGCATCGCTGAAGCTCCCGCCGGACGCCGAAGTCTTTGCATCACCAGAGGTAGATTTCCAGACTTTCCTGAGGCTACCCTGAGTCTCCAGCAAAGCTGAGGTCCGTGGCTATCATGGGTTATGTGGAACCGTGACCCCTGGACACCGCGCACATTTGCAAGTGCATCCTTTTCTGGGTCTTCCACGAAATTGTGCTTTGGGCTCCGAGTAGCCCCAGCCTCCAGCACCGACTGCACCAAAGATCACTGGCCTCCACTCCACTAGTGTCCTGTGAGCCAGCTCCAAGTGTGTCCACTCGAGGCTCCTTCACGGTCGCTAGTTTGTTGGCTAGTAGGCCCTCCCGAAGGCCAATCTTCTTCTGCTTGGGCTCCCTGGTTGCTCCAGGCGTGCCCTGACTTACCCTTGCTGGGTGAGTCCTACAGACCTTGCTGGTCTGCACCATCGTCCTTCTTCCATTTCCATGAGACTTGCCGTTGCCAAGGCTTGTTGGGTCCAATCCGGTCGCCGATACCCCTGCAATCGACAGACGTTGATGGACAGCTCGAATCCAGCTCCTGGTCATCGTTGACACCTCCTGGACCTCGTGGCTGAAGAGTCAAGACGACCGTCAACCTACCTGAAGCACTCAACATCGGTGGGCATCTGCTCATCGCCTTCCTGGTCACTGGCTAGTGACCCAGACTCTGTCCCCTCTGCTTTCAGGTTCTTCAGATCTTCGATCCACCTTTGGATCCACCCGAACACTTTCGACTTGGCCGCCAGCAGCACTTTGCAGCAGATCGCCATTGAAAACGACGACGAAACCCGACCCCGAAAGACACCTATGCACCCGGCTTCCCTGGGTGAGGTAACTCAAGTACTCCGGTGCTCCCGTGGGTATAGACTCTAGAACAACCCAGTTCTAAAGGGGTTTGCTCCAAGTCCTCCTCTAAGTGTCCCTTTTCTTTAAAATTCCAACCGCGACTTTCCCCATAGAAGTCAACGGCGATTCGCGGCTGTGTTCTTACACTGCACGCGTCCCCCGTGGGTCCCCTGTGTCACTACCTTGGGTGGTTCCTTGTGGTCCAAGCACTTCTACAGGCTCTAGGCCCTGTGTCTAGCTCAGTCGTGGTTCTTATACCACTTTATTGGTATATGGTTTGGTACGCCCCTAGGGCTCAAACGTGTATTTGTGCTATTACTGTAGATAACTAACTTATAACTTATGTACTTCGAACTCTAGCCTCATAAAGAGACTAGAGGGGTGTGTTTAGCAATAAATACATATATTTTGAATATATACCTGGTGTGGTCCTCTTTCATTTGGTCACTCAAGAGATTATAGACTGGTAAAACAAGCTGCTTTACATTCCTTCAAGACTTAGCCTGAAGGCTGCTCTCCATAGCTACCACTAGGATAGCTTTCAATAAAGGTTGTCTTTAACCTATCTCCAATAAGGGGTTGTTTGGACTGGTGCAAGGTGCCCACTATAATTAGTGGACAGCATATGCCAGGCCAACTTCTCACACTGGCTATGGGCACGTGCGCCCGGCCTCTTTATTGGCAGGGCCACATGTACAGTGACGCCTGTGCTGGATGTGTGTGGGGTGAGCATAAACCAGCCCGCACGGAGTGCTCGGTGCTGGCAACAACTTGAACAGTGGACACCAGTGCAATGGAAACAGAAAACACATGCATAACAGAGTCAACTGCTGAGCAACCTGGAGGGAGCCGGAGCAAGTACAGAGGTCACCCAACATACAAACAGAAGTGTCCGTGAGTTGCAGTGCACTGAGGTTGGGGCACTAGTGCTGTGCGCGCTCATGTGATGAAAATAACCTTGATTGTGTCCATTCGGGATATTCCAGATGCAGATGTAGTGGGTTGTGTTAGACCTGCAGCAACTTCCTCATCAGCGTCCCAGGTCTCCCACACTGCCTGAGGTGACATTGCTGCGCAACATGTCCACATCACAAAACTCAATCAGTAATGGTCCATTGGTTGCGGTGCACTGAGTCAGTGGCACCTGGAGTGCTGAGCAGTGGATCAGGCAGAAGATGGCATCCGCGACAGGTCTGAGCAACTCCGTCAGTCTGCCAGTACCACTGTCTCGACTCTGGCAGATGGTGGTTGGAGTTGGCCCTGGCGATGGTGGCGTGTGCCTCCTGCGGTGATGCGACATCCGGGCCGGTCAGGACTCGATTTGATGTGTGAGCCCTGGTGGTCCGCAGTTGAGGCCGGAGGCAGCGGACAGCGCAGGGCCACATGCACATGGCGTCGATGACCCCAAGACCACCGTCACAGAGGTCATCCAATATTCATTCAGACAGGGTCCCGGACTTGAGCTGCACAGAGTTAGTGGCCCCGGGTGCACAGCGGCAGGCACAGGCACACCACCACGGGACGGTGACTTGCGGTCCAATGAGGTAGGGCCTCGCAGACTGAGCGGTTCCTCGTCGATGTCGGAGGTGAATGTCGCGGAGTGTTTCGGGGGACAGTGGAAGGTGTTCTTCCAGGGAATGATGCAGAGGGCAGAAGCTATCCGGAAGCAGCAAATGGAGGAGTGGAAAGCGACTGCCTCGTTGCCACCACCAATTCGGTATTAGCTGCATGAGGATGAAAACTACCCCCTAGTCCATAGACTCAAACGCCACCAATGTACGACCAGAGACTGTCCATGAATGTCGGGGAACAGACTTAGTGGCACCGGGACTGAGAGGGGATGCAGTCTGCGATGATGCCGGTACACTGATATGAACTCCGGCATTGACGATTCCAGACTCTGTGACCTACTGGACCGCAGTGTAGGCCGGAGGTAGCGGTCAGCAGTGGGCCACAGCCACGTATCGTAGGCTCGCGATGCACAGAGTTAGTGACATCAGGGCAGTTGTCGGTAGTGCTCGATCACCTCCGTAATGATGATCCTTTTTTCCTCCCAACTGCAACGCGTCATCCTCGTATGCCCCTCCTTGTGTGCAATGCTTCTTACTCTGCCTTTGAATAATCGATGTTCAGTTCCAATTCTGTGACCTACTCGAGCGCAGCTTGGGCCGAGAGCAGTAGTCCGCGTGGGCCCACAGAATCTTGTGGCTGTGATGTAACACTAAGACCTGTTGGCACCACATCGAAGGGTGTATAGTGACATACACTCAGCCATGATTTATGTGCTCTGCCATGGTGTAATCAAGACTCAGTTCCAAATGTGTGACCTACTTGTCCACTGTGCATGCCGGTGGAGTACGTCAACGTGAAAGGAATACTGCGGGCCTGTGTTGCGGAGGCCGTGATGGTCTGAGGAGGCTGCCAAGGTCGCAGCTCTCGGGCTTGGAGATTGCACCGGCACGTGGTGGGCCCTCATCGACACACGCCGGTGTCGGAAGGTGGGCATTGAGGCCTGGGTGCGCAGGGGCGGGCAGGACTGATTCGGGACCAGCGTCCAGGGGTGCAGCAGGCGCACAGGATCGCTGGCAACACCGCTCACGGCGCGGGCCTCATGGCGGGGTGAGGGGCGCCGCCCTGGCATAGACGTTGGGCATTCCGGAAGAGGACCACGCCCAGGGTTACATGCCTTTTATTCACACCCCTACGCTGGCCTGGCGTACGCCGGGCCAGCCCACTCCGCTCACGCTTACGGGGGGGACGTCACAAGCTACATTTCCGTGACTTCCCCACTGGCTGGGGTGACATGGTTGCGTCCACTGTCCACTACACTCCAAACACCAGCGGTGTGTGTCGATATGGATATGTGTGTGGTCTGCATACTGCAGTCTGGCCAGCACATCCACGACACACTTGGCATTGTATACATTCTCATTCATCGGTCCCTTGGCTCCTTCGCACATGCCTGGTCCCCACCTCTTCCGACAATCTGCTATTGTGTGTCCGAGGTGCCATGCCGTAGATGGCTCATGTACATGGCTGGCACAGGTTCCCACAGTGAGTTGTGCTGTCGTGTCTGGTGGGTGTGCATGTTGTATGTGAGCCTGTGACGTGTGCATTTCCTGTGTTGTGTGTTGCATGATTGTGGAGTTGAGGTGTGTGGTGTGTGCATTTGGTATTGGCCAACGAGCAGTGCATTTCCGTGGGTGCCATCATGGTGGCGCAGGTTGATGATGGACTGTCGGGAGGTGCAGGTATCATGCACACTGCCTGGGTGGTTGGCGACATCGTTGGCGGGGATTCCACGGTGGTCCACTATTGCCTGCACATTGGTGGGATCCGTGCGCTCTCTGTTGCACTTCTTGTGTGCAGTGTCGCAAGGGGCCACTAGTAGGACATGTGTGCAGTCACTTGCCCCCTGACACGTGCGGAAAGCCAGCTGTGGTGTACACGCCTCGCTTGGTCTCCGGATGTTCCTGCGCAGTGTGTGTGAGGTATGGATAGTGGGGTACCAAGCTGATGGTGTCATCCATGACCATTGTAGGAGACTTGGATTGGCCAGTCTGTGTGACTCCTCCGTCTCAGGCGGAGGTTGGTTGGAGGGTACCAGAGGCCAATACGTGCAGCACGGCCAGCAGCTTTGTCTGCAGTGGGATGTTGGTTGTCCGCTGTGTTGGTACCGTCAGCCTGTGGGCTATGGTGGTCAGGATGCAGAGGAGAGTGGTCCCTTTGGGCATATAGTGGGCAATGACATTCTCTGGTGTTGGGTCTGTTGGATTGGTGCATTTTCGGAGGGTCGCTGTCTTTGTCTGCGCTGCCTCAGTGTTGGTCCGGGGGGGGCGGTGGGTGTCCGGGGGGGTGGGTGGTGTTGCCCTCTCGGGGCTCCGGGATGCATGGTGAGTATCTCCATGGCATCTGTTGTTCTTCATGTGTGGCTGTGGGCTGGGCTCCCTTTGATGGTGCAGGTTGTCGTCCGACTTTACACCAGGTCAGAGCAGGTGTTAGATTCCTGCTGCTAACGCGCCTTATCGCCTGTTTTGTGGTCTTATCGCTGATCGGGCTGGTCGTTGCGAATGTTGAGGTGTGGTGTTGTCGCGGCTTTTTGCTCGGGAACGCCTACTCTGCATCTCATTAGCGATAGTTGCAGGGGTCATCTGTGGCGATGTTTTTGGAGGATGCTTTCGCAGGTAAACTGGTGTTGTCGGCTGTTAGCACCAGCTTGTGAATGGGGCGATAAATTTATCGCAACTTTGGCTGCGATAAAGTGCCGTTAACTCGGCGATGGCTCCTTGAGAATATGCCCCAAAGTGTGTTAATTCCAAAATCTTTTATGAATGCAGGGAGTAGTACTACATGAGTGCTGTTTTAGATAACCTCACATGCCTGTGCGAATTGGCCCTGGAACATCCAAACCACTAGTGCAATGAGGGCACAGTCCTTTCTAATTTTACTAATGCGAATGAAAATTCCCATTTTATTCCATTTTAGATATATTGGCGTCAATTCACCATAGCTTGTAAGAGTACACAAAAGAGTACTAATGGAATACTACTTAATATACTCCAAAATACACATAAACATTAAAACTTTCACCTATATTAACAGACACTAAAACAGAAAATCACATACATGTACTCTGTTATACACAGAATAGACAAACAACTTTACACATAACACCACAGAAAGCATTCTACACAAAGCACAATAAAGAGAAACATGCACACAGCGCATGTGCACAATGTGGCATACAAAACCACTTAAATAACGAAGTACACACAGATACGAATACCCAAATACATACATGCTCACAAAGATATACACATGTTAAGTAAAACCACACACAAAGTTACAAATACTGTCAAACACGCACAAAAAGAATCACACACTGATTTGCAGTTTCAACATACGACTTCTATGAAAAGTAAACACAAACACTGAAATCATAACACCAGTTACTTTCAAATCCACACAAAGATACACATTGACAAACATACAGAAACATACACTGATGCACCCATAAAACACACAATATATCACATTCATAAAAATGACACAGAATTCAGTATTACATTACATAATGTTCATCAATGACCAATCAACCTAATTCATACATTTGTAACACTATGCATTCCACCGTGCATAGTACAGCATTTATTTTACCTTAATCCTTAGCCTGTCCTCTGCTTTAAAGTGACAAGAACTTTACTATGGGCTGTATGTTTTATATATGTTCATCAAGACTGTGGCACTATGGAACAGATCTCTATTGAGATGCGCGAGTGCACGATTCGAAATGGCGGCTTGCCACTAAACTCCGGCACACCCGTCCTAACGACAAGGATTTTATGCCAGCTTAACAAGACAATTTGGCGCCTGTAAGCTATAACTCTTACCTGCTTGTGGTGGTTTTGTTTGGTGGCTTTGGCTGATTCTGATCTTCTCTGGCCCCCCCTTCTCTTCCACCAAGGCTTCTTTCAGCTCTGCCTTGGGAGTTCCTGTCAGGAAGGTGGAGTTTTCATCTGGAAAGAGCGCGGCTTCTGCTTAGAAATCCTCCCACTGTTGGTTTTAGCTTCTGCACCTGGATATTTCCTTCATTATTGCACTGGTTTGGCATATTTATGCACATTTCTGCTTTAATTTGCTATTTCACATATATATTTATACAATTTTATTGAATATGGAAAGCAAATCTTCAACTTCATCAACGCATAAGCACAAACAGACAACATCTCCTCCACCTGTTAAGTCTAAAATGGTAGATGCATAGGAACCCTCCAATACTACCATTTTTGAGGAACCGCAGGCTGTCAGGTCAAATGCAGACACTATTGCCATGGATAATAAAAATATACGTAAAGATATGGCCTTTCTATGAAGGTTGCGGATAATGAGATTAACAAAAGTTACATTATAACAAAAACAGATAAGCTAATGCCGCTTGTCACAAAAATACCCTCTACTAGATTGCTAGAGTTAGAAAATAGAAATAGGCAATATAACTTGTGCATTTTTAATTTGCCTGAAGATATAGAGGGAATGACTGCAGACGTTATCTTGAGAACCTATTGCCTAGTTTATTAAATCTGAAGGTTTCAGAGAAATCTGAGATTGATAAAGCACATTGTATTCTGTCTCATCATAAACCTGGCCAAACCAAACCTTGTCAAGTCATTTTCAAGGTTCATCGTCAGCACCATCTCATCCTTTTTTGGAAAGCAGCTCAAGAAATTCCTTCTCTCCTGTTCAACGGCACTAAAATCTTCATTCATCAGGATTTTGCTAAGGAGACCGTCGCCATCAGACGAGATTTTGCAGGTTTGAAACCACGAAAATTACGGCTTCAAATATAGGTTCTTTGATCCGTCCACCATGCATATTTGGAAAGAAGACATTTCAAAGTCCTTTCACCAACCAGAAGACCGTCAAGCTTTTCTAGATAACCACTTTCCTCTCTCAATGGATACGCATGACTCTTCAATTTGAAAATGTTTTGACCGTATTATTGCTTACTATATTAACTGTTCAAATGGGAGTTCATGTGTGACACGTATTATAGGTTTTTATTATTGCTGTTATTGTATTTCATATTCTTCTTAGTACTGGTGTCTCTCTTTCTCCTTTAGTTTTCCATTCTCACATGCATGTGTGTCTCATCGATTTTCATGTATGTTCTTCACTGTTTTATATGTATGCGTTCTTTGTTTTTCTTTGTTTTTACAGCTACTTCATTGGTCTCTCCTGCTTCTTCTTTCATATCTTATATATCTCTTTGTTGTGTTCTCTATCATTCCTCTCTGTTTTACTTCTTAACCTATGGATACTGCTCACAGAATTAAAATTGTTTTCTTGAATGCTAAGGGTTTACGACATCTGGTTAAGCGTTTAAAGATTTTAGATTACCTATTTAAGCAAAAAGCTGACATTTGTTTATTGCAAGAAATGCATGTTGATGACAACATTTTAGCATACATGCAAAAGGAAAGGGTGGGTCAGATTATCTCTTCTCCAGCATTAGGTAAAAAAATGGTGTGGCTATTCTTTTTTCAAAAATTCTTCAATTGCAAATTTTAGATAAACGATCTGACTCCCATGGCCGATTTCTCTTGATTAAAGTGAAACTTGGAAATATAATTTAACACTTAATCAATATTTATAGTGCAACGGCAGAGAACCCTCTTTTTTTTTTTAACTTTATTTACCAGTTTCACAGTTAACACAATGTCATTTCCAGCTCAAATTCAATAAGAGTTGCGACACTACACAGCATACGACATATGCGCCTATTTTGCATGATATAGAGCTCCACATGACTTTGCACGCACTGGACAAATAGCGTTTTACTTACATATTGCGTTTACCTAACCCTATGCATATCTAACAGCATATTTCTATACCACAGTCAAATCCCATTGCAGGAAACATGCGCTCGCTAAATTGTTGTATCCAAATTGTTGGCTCAGAGATCAGCGTCCCAGAAGTCAGCCAATGCCCGCAGGCACTAGCCCGCTATTTGGCCGTGTGTCAGGTTGTGATTGGAGTGCAGCTGTGTATTGTTTAAAAGGGCCCCAAATATCCAGTGGGCGAGATTTACTGGGCAACGTGGTGGCATACAAGTCATAGTTGAGGTTGCAATATGTGAGACTGTGTAGCCAGTCCTTGCACTTCGGCACTATTTTCCGCCCCCATTTGAGTGCAATCTCCCTTTTTGCCAGCAGCAACCCCAAGGCCGTGAATTTCCGGACCGGTTTGGGTATGTTGTTCACATATCCCAATAAGGCTATAGCCGGTGTAGGGTCTATGTCAAAACCAATCATGTCTCCCAGTGTGTGAAATATGTCGGTACAGAATCAGCTGATTTTGGAACAGGTCCAAACCAGGTGCGCAAAGTCTGCATGTGGGGCCTTGCATTTGAGGCAACAGTGGGGCCTGTCTGGGTCTATTTTGTGTGACATCTCGGGTGTAATGTAAATTCGACGTAAGAATTTGAAGTGGATAAGCTTGTGCCGGCTATTCAATGACACCTCCTTAGTTTGTAAACAGCATGCTGCCCATTGCTCATCAGTTATAGGGTGACCCAGATCAGCCTCCCACGCGGCCCGTACCTTGGCATCATGAACTGGGATTATCTCTACACAGGCCCTGTACAGTTTAGAAACCAAATGTTCCCCGTGCTGCTATCTATTACAATGGATAGAGGGGTGAGTGAGTCCGGTTCGACTGGAAAGCCAGGGACCTTAGCTTTTACGGCTGCCCGCAGACGGGTAAGCACAAATTTGTCCATAACAGAAGCATCTTGAAATTTGTCCCCGTCAGATACAGAGAAGGCTTGGCCCTCAATGTAAAGGTCCCCTATTTTGGTCACGTCAAACCTAGTAAGTGTACACTGCACTACCCTTTCCCCAGTTATTGGTATCCAGCGTCGATTCGGAAGCGGTAAGCTCGGGGAATACATATTCAGAGACCCCAGCAACCTGAGCAGTTTTTGCCACGCCCAGATGGTGGTGGAGACCGTCTGGATGTCTAGAGGGTCGCGTGGGTAGCCCTGCGGCAGTACCGTGCTCAAGGTGTCCGGTAGGACCAGATCTGCTTCAGGTCTTAAGTAGGGGATTCTGGCGTCCGGATGAAACCAGGAATGTGCATAACTGCCCGGTGCGATTAAATAATATAACTGGAAGTTAGGAACTCCCAAGCCTCCCCTGTGATATGGGAGGGTCATGACCTCCCAGCGGACCCTTGGACGCCTGCCCCCCCAAGTCAGCCGTATAAGGTGGGTGTGAATAGATTTGAAGAAGCGGTTCGTAAGTGGGATTGGTATATTGTTAAATAAGTACAAAAATTTGGGCAGGACGACCATCTTAATCAGTGCCACTCACCCAGCAATCGAGAGTGGAAGGCGAAGCCATCTCTCCACTTGCTGCTCCAGATTATGTATCGCCGTGCCATAGTTTAATAATAAAAGTTTGTTGGTGTTTGAATGTATGTTTATCCCCAGATATTTGACGGAGTCGGAGCACCAGGTGAGTGGATATTCACATTCCCATCTGACTGTGGCCGTGGTAAGGGGGAATATAACAGATTTGAGCCAATTTATACCGAGGCCAGAGAAGCTGCCAAACCGAATTAGCTCTCTAATCAAGGGGGCCAAGTTGTTTTGAGGGTCTCTAACGTACAATATAGCGTTGTCAGTGTATAGTGACACCAATAATGGTCCAGTGTTAAATTGGAGTCCTCTGTGGAGATGACGTTCCTGAAAATGCCTAATGAGTGGATCCATTGCTAGTATGAAAAGTAGTGGAGACAAGGGACATCCCTGTCTTGTGCCTCGGGACAGTGTAAAGGAGCGGGAGAGCGTTCCGTTCAATCGCAGTCTAGCAGTGGGAGCCGAGTACAGTAGTGCAGTAAGGTTGATGAACCCGAAGGGCATGCCTAACCTGCGCATAACCGTCCATATGAATGGCCACTGCAGAGAATCGAATGCTTTCTCCGCATCAAGCAGCACTGCTGCTGCCGGAGTACCTGGATTAATTTGGTGCAGGACTGCGAATAGAGTACGCAGGTTTAGGGAGGTGGATCTATGGGGTACAAACCCCGACTGGACTGGGGAAATTATTTTATCCAGCAACAGGGCCAGGCGCACTGAGATTGTTTTCGCCAGAATTTTATAATCAAAATTTAACAGTGATAGTGGTCGATACGATCCGCACTGCAAATGGTCCTTACCGGGCTTGGGTAATAATACGATCACCACTTCCCTCAAAGTTGGTGGTAATTGATTCCGTTCCAGGGATTCATTATAGACTTCCAGGAGCTTGGGGGCAAGTATATCTTTCTATTGTTTATAAAAATCTCCTGTGAAGCCGACTAGGCCAGGGGCAGAGACACCGTTTAAGGCATCAATCGTGTATATTATTTCATCCGTAGAGAAAGGCTCGGCGAGGAAGTCCTCCATATATTTGTCCATATACACTATCGCAATCTCCGCAAAGTATTCATTTCGCTCAGCGGTGGAGTGCACAAGTTTGGAAGTGTAGAGTTCTGCGTAGTATGCTAAGAATGTGTCACGGATATCAGATGTTTCCGTTAAAGTAAGCCCTGTCTCGGACCGGAGAGCTGTGATGTATGCTTTGGAATATGGTGGTCTCAGTAGTTGCGCTAGCGTACGCCCCGGCCTCTCGCCTTCGCCATAATTGCGTGCTACAGCATATTTGCTGAGGAAGTGAGTTTCTCTTTCCGCAGCTTCCCGGAATTCTAATAGTAACGCCAAGCGGCGCCGCTCATCCTCAGCGGCATCTGGGGAACCTAGCATAGAGACTTCCAAAGCAGTCTGCTGCTGTTCTATATCGGCTAGAGTTTTTCTCAAGTCCTTCAGTACCCCTGCATGTTTTGAAATGACAATGCCCCTGATATAAGCGTTGAAGGCCTCCCAGAGAGTCGCCCATGTGTCCACGGACCCTGTGTTTAAATCAAAATAATCCTCAATAGCTTCCCTAACTTCATGTTCAAATAGGTCATCATTTAACGCCCTGCCCGGGAATCGCCACTGGCGCTCATGTCCCTCCGGTCTGGGAATGCATAGTTTTAATAGGACCGGAGAGTGGTCCGAATAGGTACGAGGGAGTATCTCAAGTACGTTATGCCATGTGTGTGGAATCGGGGCGAGCAGCCAGAAATCTAGTCTGGTCCAAGTGTTGTGTTGGGTTGAGTAATGGGTGTAACCCGGGATCGCCGGATTGCGGACCCTCCCGATATCTGAAAGTTGGAATGCCTCACATGTGTCCAACAATACCTTGCGAGCCCGGGGTTTGGAATCAGCCGCCCTAGAGGAACAGTCTATGGTGCGATCTAAGAGTAAGTTGAAATCTCCACCCAATATCACATTTCCAGTACCCATACGTAAAAGTTTGGCGTCAAGCTCCTGGAAAAATTCAGGGCTGTCAACATTCGGGGCGTAAACGCATACGAGAGTGACAGTGTGACCCATCAGTCTACCCACTACAATAGTGTATCGTCCCTCCTGATCAGTGTGACAGTAAGTCAGGGAGAATGGAAGTCTTTTGTGGATTAAGATCGCCGTACCGCGGGCATAG
This sequence comes from Calotriton arnoldi, assembly GCA_963921515.1. Lineage (NCBI taxonomy): Eukaryota > Metazoa > Chordata > Amphibia > Caudata > Salamandridae > Calotriton > Calotriton arnoldi. The sequence continues at coordinate 1,713,262 of CAWUFW010003081.1, forward strand.
GTGCTGTAATTGGAAAAAAATCTGTGTGCACCCCAGCTAGACGCAAAACGTGTGGAATCGGACCTTGGTAAGTGTGTCTCCTGCAGACAGGCGATGTCCACATTATGCCGTTGTAAATAATGTATCACGTGTTTACATTTTTTGGGTTATTGAGTCCCCTAACATTCCAGGTTAGGAGTGACAGAGTCGAATGGGCAGCTAAGTCAGGGGCAGACGTCATTGATGTCGTGTAGTAAAATCCTGAAGGTGAATATCATAACGAGTGTCAATTGAAATGTTCTGTGTAGAGCTGGTAAAGAAATAACATCTAACAATTCGGTAATTTTCCCATCTCTCCTCCCCCTCCCAACCTCGCGACCCATTATGCAAGGCAAACACCCAATTAACCAATAACCAAATGCATCCTGGAAATACCCTATTTGGAAGAACAGGGTCAATGACTTATGCATTTGAAGCTGAAAGTTCAACAGTGTGCTACGCACCTAGGGGGGAAGCAACGCTCCAATGGCACCCAGCATTACAAAAACAATGTGAAATAACTATAGTCTTGCTGTCTTAGTTACCATAATAGCTCAGTTACATCATATTGTCAATACTTTATAGCATAGGATCAGAATAGTTGCCGAAATAGACCAAATTTCATTCGCGAGAAAAGAGTTCAACGCTGGCAACAGACCCGCTGTGGGGAGGGGAAGAGTCAGTACCGCCATCTCTCCGCTGGTTGTCAGAGCCTTTGTAGGATTTACAAAAGGCCTGAGCCTCCGTGGGGTTGTCGAAAATGCGGGATCTCCCGTTGACATCTACCCGCAGACGTGCCGGGTACAGCATGCCATATCTTAGGCCCAGATTGTGCAGCACTGCTTTGACACCAGTAAACTTGCGGCGGGCCTCTTGGACCATGACTGTAAAATCCGGGAAGAAGGACACAGCAGAACCCTGCCATGTGATCGCACCACGCTCTCTGGCCAAGCGCAAAGCTGTGTCCCTTGTCTCGGAAGTTCATTATGCGGGCAATGATTGGGCGACGTGGGCAGCCAGGGTTGGGACGTGGGCCCAACGAATGGTGCGCCCGCTCTACAATGAAACCAGGGGTGAATACCTCCTTTCCAAAAGTGTCAACCAGCAACGATTCCACGAAGGTGTCCATTCTGCCCATGTTTGTTGACTCCGGAACCCCAATTATACGGAGGTTGTTGCGGCGACTGCGCGCTTCCAGATCTTCATTTTTGATGGCAATGTCTCTTAAGATTTTTTCCATACGGTCCAGTCGTTTCGTCGATTGAGCGGTGCCATCTTCAAGATCCGATATACGACCTTCTGCTGTGTCTAACCGCCGATCATGAATGTCTAATTTGGCTCCAAGGGAGTCCAGGCGCTTATCGAGCGTGTCAAATCTGTTGTCGATCGATTTGAATCCGGCCCTGAGTTCTACCAGAAAATCGGAGTGGGATGAGGCAGCCCCTGGCACCAGAGCCGAGCCCTGAGCACTTTAAGCCATAGTGACGCTACTGTCTTGTGTTTTTTCTGTGGTGACGGGGAAGGGTAGCACTCTCTGCTTGGGGTCTTTTTTGCCCATACCTGTGTGCCCCGCAGCCAGAAGAATGGTTAACCGCCACCCACAACAGCGACGTCGGGTGAAAAGGAGGACACGTGCCTGCTATGCCAAATTTAATGACGCTGTGGTTCAGCGGCCCTCAATTTGTAAGGTGCAGGGCGCAGGCGTCGCGTTACACAGGCTTTGACCACAATGGTCGACCAGCAAGATAGGCCCCAGGCACTTCTGCAGTCTCTGTTGGATCAAAGGGTCCGGGGGAGAGCCTACCCTCCAAGAATGGGCGTGAAGCTGTGTTTTCAGCTGGAGAGACACAGGGTGCCCAAGATGATTAGGGCAGAGGCAGATCACACGCACTGCGCAGTAAGGGGCCGTCGCGTCCCGGTATCTCTTGAAGCAGCTCCCGCCGAATTTGAGGGCCGGCTCACTCTCCTGCCCAGACTTCCACCTTCAGGCGCTCGCTGTTTTCCTTGGGCGCAAATACATAGCGTCTCCACGAAGCAGCACCACGGGGCCAAAGGAGGGTGCCCAATGCAGTGCCACAGTCGTCACACCTTCATTCATGTATCGGGCCCACAGCCCTGGGCACGCGGAGTCCCCAACATTCAATCCCCCCCCAGCAACCCCCAAGCACAGCCGGGTGGCTGTCTCCCTGGTGTGCCCGAGGAACCTGTCACCCCGGGGGCCTACGGAAGCGTCAGTGGATCAGTGCGCGGCCCCCACGTCTGCCGGTTAAAAGGGGGGGCACGCCGTGACGGCCTCTTGGGGGTAGGATTAGGGTGGGGGGGGGATATCCGATGATGCACTCACATCAGCCTGAAATCCACAGCAGGATCCCTCGAGCGCCGCTGGCGTGAGCCCACTGGCAACAGTCTGGAGGCCCCAGCAAGCTGCGATGCAGGCCACAGCAGGCCTTGCCCCCTCAGGCACCAGAGCGAATTTCTGTGTGTTGCGGGCGATTTTGAGGGGCGAAGAAGTCACCACCGCCGCTCTATCAGGCGAGGATGAAGTGCCTCGTGTTGCAGATCTTTAACTGGCCATTTCTGCGGAGACAGCCGGATCGATGCTGGGACACCGGTCGGAGCTTCAATGCCGCGCGGCATCTTGGTCCGCGGCTTGGCCACGCCCCCGGACCCTCATTTTTAGAATCATATTACTACTGAAATTCTTCAACTTGGATATGTTTCCTTGATTGTTGGTGGAGATTTTAATTTGATAAGTGACCCCTCTTTTAGATAGGCTTTCTTCTACTAAATTCTCACCTCCAAAAGCGTTTCATTCCCTCGAAACTTTATTTAAAAAATCTAAGCTTGTTGACGTTTGGACACTGCATTTCCCCACTCAGAAAGACTTCAACTTTTTCTCCAATCCCAATAACTCTCACTCACGCTTAGATTATTTGTTAGTATCTAGAGATTTGGTGAAATCTATAACTCAACCTTTGATTAGAAGCATTGAAATTTCTGACCACGGAATTTTTTCACTTCATCTGCAAGTTAATAATTTTTCTGTTTCTCACTCCTGTTGGCACATGAATGTAGATATTGTCCTTCAAGATGTTCATAAGGACACAATTTTAGCAGCTAATCAAGAGTATTTTTCCCTTAATCCTGATGGTGTAACTTTCCCTATCATAAAATAGGATGCTTTTAAGGCATATTTAAGAGAGCTGGTTATTTCTATAATGATCCATGAAAATAAGACATTTAACACCACTCTCACTCGCGCTTAGATTATTTGTTAGTATCTAGAGATTTGGTGAAATCTATAACTCAACCTTTAATTAGAAGCATTGAAATTTCTGACCACGGAATTATTTCACTTTATCTGCAAGTTAATAATGTTTCTGTTTCTCACTCCTGTTGGCGCATGAATGTAGATATTGTCCTTCAAGATGTTCATAAGGTCACAATTTTAGCAGCTATTCAAGAGTATTTTTCCCTCAATCCTGATGGTGTAACTTCCCCTATCATAAAATAGGACGCTTTTAAGGCATATTTAAGAGAGCTGGTTATTTCTATAATGGTCCATGAAAATAAGACATTTAGCACCAAATTATTACAGTTAGAAGAGAAAATTTCTAAATTTGAATGATTATTTATCTCTTCCAAAAATATTGCTTTTAATACCTAGTTGCAAAAACTTAGATATGAATATAATTTTATGCTAAGCAAAAGAGCTGGTAGTAAATGTGTTAATCAGAAAGCTAAATTTGCTTTTAACGCAAATAGGTTGGGGAAACTTTTAGCTAACTATCTTCGCATCAGAAAAGATAGAAATCTAATGCCAGCTATACACAGGGATAAGGGTACCAATGCTGTGTCTACTTCAGACATTCTTGATAAATTCCTTAAATTTTTTTCATCATTATACAACAGCCCAAATCTCCTTGATCCTCAAGTTATAGACACTTTTTTAGCTTCTGCTCATCTACCACAACTTTCCCAATCTGATAAATCCAAATTAGATAGCCCTATTTCTACAGAAGAACGTTTAAAAGCTATTCACTTGCTCAAACCCCAAAAGTCCAATTGGACCTGATGGCATCCCTTCTGAATTTGATAAAACTTTTGCTAACGTTCTTACCCCTCATTTACATCATTTATTTACTACGTTCACCCAATCTGGCTTACTCGGAGGTTCCTTTATAGAAGCTTTAATTATAGTTTTCCTAAACCAGATAAAGAATACACTAAGGTTTCCAATTATCGCCCTATCTCCCTAATAAATCAAGATTGTAAAATGTTTGCAAAAATCTTAGCTACTAGGTTAGCTTTTATTTTATCGTCCCTTATTCACATAGATCAATCTGGTTTTATGACAAAAAGATTCTCTGTTGATAACACACGACTCCTCTTTCATGTCCTTGATAATGCTTCTACCTTTACTTCTCCCCCTGGTCTTCTTGCTCTAGATGCTGAGAAAGCGTTTGATGAAGTTCATTGACAATTTCTATTTCAAGTGCTATCTTCTTTTAATATTGGTAATAATTTTATAAAAATGGTTTCAACATTATATGGTTCCCTTTCGGCACGTCCTTTTATTAATGGTCAGTTCTCTAATTCATTTTCTCTCTATAGAGGAACCCAACAAGGATGCCCATTATCACCTCTTCTTTTTTTTATTATCAATTGAGCCTTTTCTCTCTCATATTCGTAATTCCAACGATATCACAGGAATAGATTTAGCTAACATTAATCTTAAAACATCTGCTTATGCAGGTGATGTCCTAGTTTACCTTAGTAATCCAGCCACGTCTATACCTGCAGTTTTAAATAATATACATGAATATTCTTTTGATTCTGGTTATACCTTGAATACTCAAAAAGCAGAAGTCTTTCCCCTAAATGTTCATTGCACACCTACAATACTGACATTCAAATATTTAGGTATACTCTTTTCACATTCTTTAAAACATTCCATTACACTCAAATGTGATATTTTAATTACTAAAATCACAGATAAAATTTGCCAATGGTCCCCACTACATTTATCGTGGTGGGGGAAACTTGAGGCCATCAAAATGGCACTTGCACCTATTATTTTTTACACTTTATCCATGATCCCCTTACAGTTACCTCTCTTATTTTATAAAAAAAATGATAAACTCATTTCCAAATTTCTTTAGAATCGTAAGCCACCTCATATTTGTCATGACAAGTTTAAACTTTCCAAACTTAATGGAGGATTTGGTCTGCCTGATCTTTTCAAACATCATAAAGCATTTATCTTAAAACAAGGTTCACTTTGGTTTACTTGTACAGACCCTAGGTATTCCCCTAAATGGCTATTGATAGATCAAAATTTAGTTTCGCCATTCCCTCTTTCATCACTCTTGTCTATGTCCAATTAAAATAAACTTCTTAAATCCTCCTCCATCATAGCATCCACTAAATTGATTATTGCAGACTTTGATGCTTTTTTTTCTTCACATATTTCAGATTCTACTATGATTTATCGTTGGCACAATCCTAAACTAAAGTTCAATCGTACTGTCAAATTTTGGAAATTATGGATAGCTGCTGGTATTTTCTTCCTTCAGGAAAATTTATGAGAAGGGGGTTTTGTGACCATTCTCTGAATTGCAAACTAAATTCATGTTACCAGATGCTGAAGCTCTTAAGTATGAAATTCTTTGTAATGTTTTACTTAATTCTTTCCCAAATGTGTTACCCCAGGTTACTACCCCTGATTTGGTAATCTGTTTTAAGGCCTTTTCAGCTTCCCAGCATGTTTTCTCCAAATTTTACAAACAGATAAAGTGTGCGAGTGCAATTAACCTAACTTTTTTAGCCACCCTTTGGAATGCAGAACTCTCAATGAACTTTTTCCTTAAATGATTGGACGGAAATATGGACTACTAGTGTTTCAGGGTGGTTTCCTGTATCATTATCTCAAACTAATGTTTTTATTTAAATGTTTATGGACTCCATAGAAATTATATAAGGCTAAAGTTGTTGATTCCCCACTTTGTTGCAAATGGTATGAGGGTACTTTAAAGTTGTTCTTTTTGAGTGTGCAGTAATATTTCAGTTTTGGAGGAATGTTTGGGATATTATTGTTAGAATACTTCCTATTACTGAGGCCCTCACCTATAGCATGCTTATTTGCAAATCTCATGTATTATCTGCTACCTTATCAGAGTCCCATTCTAAACTTTTTGATCTTCTTATTTCTATTACCATCAAATCTATTACATCTAATTGGATGTCAGCTGGGGCAGCATCAGTCTAGGCTTGGTCTTACGTTACTTCTGTTAGATCTGGTGCCCAATTGTCTTATAAGGGAACGTGTACAAATACATTTTCACTTCAACAGTTATGGAGAGCAATTGATGATTATATAAATACTTACCTGTAAAGTATTTAGTAATTCATTTCTTATTTTATAGATGTTGTTGTAAGCCTAATGCTTTGGGGAGTATCCTTTGTTTGTTCCGTATTCACTCCTTCTTTTCTATTGCCTCTATGACATATGTAAATCTTTGGTAAATATATATATATATATATATATTTATATATATATATGTATATATATATATATATATATATATATATATATATGCTACAATAAGAGTGTTTTAGAGTGTTAAGTATCGATTTGTTATATATAGCAACATTGTATCCTGCTTTGTTTTGTCTTTTGTTTGCAAAAACCCAATAAAATATTTTGAACTCAGAAACTATCTCTACATATGGTCTTAAGACAAACATCCATACAACCATATGGTCGGTTATATCAGGACAGGATTGTTGCTACCCATAATGACTAATGCATCTTTAGTTTTTCCATCGACTTCATGCAGTTCAAAAATGTTAGGTGTGTTTGAAACCGCAACGTGCATTGGATTATCAATATCTGGCAGTTCATTGATCTCAAGTATGATCACCCCCGTCCACCCAAATGTAATGCTTAAGATTTGACTTTGGATATTTGAGACAAGAGCCACAACATCTCTGCTGGTCCAGTCTCATTGAAGCACTTCAGGAATCTCCTTTGCTCTTTTAATCAAAATGTAAAGACCAGAATAGTAACTTACCTTGGGTCTTTCAAAAGTGACATGGAGCGCCCAATGCCCTGACAGGGCGCCACTGACTTCCTGACCCCTACCCGAATTACAGGTGGGGTCGGACTAGGGTATATTCAAATGGTGATGTGCAGAATAGTTTGGGTTTATTCTGTCTCTGCTAGGACTAATCTTTCATATCAGATTGTAGCCTCCTTCAAAGACCAAAGCTCTTCCAGATGTGAAGAAACCATTACTTGTCAATTGTGAACACGTCTCATCTGTCTAATACTCATATAGGGGCAGAGGTAAAATTTACTCTAGATCTAGTGGGGTGGGAAGCTGACTAAAGATTCACTTCATAGTTTGGAATAGAATGTCTTTTCGTAGGACTAGTACTTTAAAAACTTGGCTTCAACTATTTTTATAGATATATCATGACCATTCTCATGGTCTCCATTGAGAAACACATGTGAAAAGCTACCAATCACAATTTCCAATGAAGGTATTAAGAGAATGTGGGAGTGAAAGTCCCAGATTTAAGGCCTCATTACTGGTGCAAATCACATGTAGTGTAGTAACACCAGATGTCGGAATTATTTTACCTGGGCATTTTGTGTTCTGAAAGCAGAGTAACAGTCTAGGTAAAAATCTAGTCACAATAAGGGAAAATCATATGAGAATTGAAGCAGAAAAAACGATTGCATTCTGTTGTCTATCATAATCTTCGGATTGTCCTGCCTGCACTATTGGAAATTCTAGGCTAGGCTGGTTACTGGGCTACTTGTGATGACCCCCAAAGGATAAAAACATGAAGCATCATTCCACTGGTAGGACTAATAAGGCAGAAGTGCAGCATGTTTACAGCCAAAGAGTCCTTGTTAGGAGATGTATTTTTCCTCATGGCATTATCTTCTTTCAAGCTTCTATTTGGTGTTCTGATCCGGAATGTCTCTGCTAGCCATGACTGCATTGCTGCCCACTGGCCATGTCTTTTGTTCTGTGTGGTTCTTCTTGCAGGTGCAGGAAATACTTTGAAACAAAAGCCACCAGGGTAGCTCGCAACATGCTGGCATCAAAGACTGGAAGTAGAATCTTACATCATCACGTTGCTAAATAGACGAATGGGCCGCTACACTTCTGTCTGGAACATGAAGCTAGCCAAGGTTAAGGGGCATGGTGTGGTATATATGAGTTGTGCTCAAAAAGTGTCGAAACATGTCATTTGTGGTCCAAATGAGGGTTAACAATCTGGCAAAACCCTTTAAATCCTGTGAGAACAAACAAGTGAGAACATCTTCCTACAAGCACTCACATCCACGCTAGATGATGAGAATTGTTTAACAGCATGTATGCAGGACAGATGATCATGACGATGACAAAAGAGGTTTTGGGCGTGGATAGTGGCACGAAACTGGCGCAATGATGGCATAGTTAAGGAGTGGCCTGGGCTGCAAGGGCAAAGGTTATGTTGCATGCAGCTCTGGAGGCACCTCATGACTGGACCAGTACAAATTATAAATTGCGGTTGCGAAATTCACTAAGGGGCATATTACCAAGGATGTGCGATAATTATCGCAAAGCGCACTTAGCGCTGTTTTTTTTATCGCCGGCTATCGCTGGATTACATCGCGGAGATACCGCGTTATTATCAATGCTTATCTCCAAGGCGATAGAAAATCCAGCGATAGCGGCGAAACCCAGCAATAGCGCTCGAAATCCAGCGATAAATTCCACGCGCTAATGAAAAACTTGCTAATAGGCAGGTGAGGACTTAATCTTACAATCCACCTCCCATTGACTAGAATGGTTAAGTCAAGTTTTAAAGAGGTGTTAGATTCCAGCGATAATCGCGGTTTGCGCGAATTATTTTATCGCTTCGCGGGCATTGCTAATAGGGGGAAGTTGTGTTTGCGACTGTTTTCAGTCGCTTTTAGTTGGGAACGCCTACTTTGCATGTCATTAGCGATAATTATCGCTGACATGCAAAGCGACAAGAAAACGGCCGCTTTCGCCATAAAGCTGGCGCTAACAGCTGTTAGCGACAGCTTGCTAATAGGGCGATAAAAATATCGCCGCTTTAGCGGCAAAAGTGCCGCTAAAGTGGCGATACTGCCCTTGATAATATGCCCCTAAGTCTATACATTTTGCAATGCGCAACATTCCTAAATGTCTAAGAAGTTTATATTTCATAAGTTTGAGTATGTTTTTCTTTTGCCCCTGGAAGGTGTTTTTTTACAGAAAATGTCTTATCAAGAGATATTCTTTGCTCAAACTAGCTTCTGGGTGGTATCTTGCATGACTTTTTTGTGCAATGTGTTTGTATGAAAAAGTTTCACAAAATACGAGAAAACCAAATTTCTTGCTACAAGCATAATTTCATGTAATTTCAGTTTCCCTTTTTTGACTGGACATATACTTGTAAAGTATCTCACTTTGCAACTTGCGTGAAACCATGGCTGCTCAAGATGAAACTCAGCATGGTATAGTCTTTCTGATCACAATGTTGACCGTAACATTTTTATCCCAGCAGTGCAGAAAAATATATAACCGTCTGCTCGTTGTATGCCAATTTCTATCCTAACAAATAAGGTTTCACAACGTATCTTTTTGCGAGAAAAGTGGATCATATTTTACAGAGACTTTTTAAGGCGTGGGCATAATAGCCGCGGCCCTGGGCCCCTGCCTTTCAAGGGCCCCCCTGAAAGAGACAGCTCTGTACTGCAGAGAGTTTTGACCTGATGACCTTCAATAATGCTTAAACGCACCCCAAAGGACCCTACGATCAGCCCAGCTCTCCTACGCCGTGGTCCCCCGCACCAGAAAGACCAGATCGGGAGGCCGCTCCTTCTCCTTCCTCGCGGCCAAAGCATGGAATGCCCTTCCGCTCCACCTCAGACAGACAACATCGCTCCCCATATTCGCAAGAAACCTCAAAACCTGGATCTTCGACAGACCCCCTCCTTGATGGAATGGAACCTGCAACCCCCCCACCCCTAGTGCCTTGAGACCCTTACGGGTGAGTAGTCGCGCTTTAACAAACCCCTGATTGATTGATTGATTAAACAGATTGTTTTAGAAATTGCTTTCATTTAATTTATTTCTTATGTGGGTGGTGTGTGGGAGTCTATTACAAACATTTTTCAGAAAAAAGTTGTGTTGCAACATCCATAAAAAAAATATCCTTTTGATGAAAACAGGACTTCACATAGAAGAAATAGGATGGGGTCACGGAGGTTTACAATGTTATTTACAATAATATTAGTGAGCTGATGCTGTGTTACACTATTGAATACACAGAACGCGAGTGCAGCGCCACGGAGGAGCTAACCCAAACCGCGGCAAAGCCTTGTCTAGGAACTGCTGACCTCTCTCTGACCCCTGCGTCTATAAGTCCCCGCTCATACCCCCTTATGCTCACTTATGCCAGCTTGTGCCCTCTTGGCCACTCAGTCTTCCTCTTGCGACGAGCTTGAACGCGGGCAGAGCTGGGGGCCGGGGTTATGGTGCCCAGCTACCGCGGATATGGTGCATTCAATACCTTTCAATTTTGTTGCTCTCTCCATCCAGCTATCTGGCACTGCTCGTCTGTCATTAGCTTCCTGCCATCAGCTGTCCACCTCCTGCCGCTTTCTTATCACCTGTTCATCCAGTCCCACCAGCAGCCTGATAGTGAGATGCCAATGAGGTGCACCAGTGGAGCGGCAAGCAGGCCACTCACCTAAAAAAACACAAATAAGCCAAACGCAGTGGAACAGCAGCTGGTCTAAAGGGGGCTCCCCATTGTCAATGACTGTCGTCATAAAGGGTCACAAACAAGACCTCATGGAAGTAGGTGGTCCCTGGCCACTAAGTTGGACAACAGGTAAAGGTGTTCCCTTGAACCAGACATCAGGAATGCTAAGGCAAGTCTCAAAAGAACTGGAGAAGATAAGCTGGGAGAACTCACTCACTCATGAGGCACTAGAGGAAGTGTTTAACCAGGACAGGGTTCTAGCCTTGAAGAATGTGAACAGACAATCTGACTGCCCAGAGAAAATATGTAAACAAATTCCTTCCACTCCACATCAAGGTTTGGGAAAAACACTAAGGGCCTTATTACTATGGGGTCGATTCCGATCTCGGCCGGAGACGCACCCAACGCCATTCGGTCGGGAAAAAAGCCATGCGAATGCCTGTTTCCCGACCGATCCGCACAGCAATCCGAACGAACAAGTACGATGCGCACAACAGCGCAGATTCCGACCGAGTCGTACTCACCCAATCCAGGTCCTGATCCCCGACCGAGCCGGATCCGTAAACGCAGATACGAGTCGCCAGGAAGCCAAAAAGCAGCCCCGTCCGGCTGGACAAGTACGATGCGATTCCCGTACGCGCCGAACCCGTCGCTACGCACGGCACGTCAAAGCATCCGGGAGAGGCGCACATAAGCTCCGATTCGCGCCACAACACGATCCACGGCTACGAGACGAACACGCCAGCGACGAGGACGAGGCGAAGCAACGACGAAGACGAACGAGACGAACCAACAATGAATCCCATCGTTCCGATCCTACCAATATTCTACATCTACTACCGGAACAGGCACGGACGCGTACGGCGCAGAAGGTAAGTCAGACACCAACCACAAACACAAACTACACGTACCAGACATATCACACACACACACACAGGGATGCAGAAATTACTTACTCCAGAAACAGCAGCACCATAGGGGCGGGATGCCCATCACCAATGCCACATATACACATAGGGGCCCGGATGCCTGTCACCACTGCCACCACTACCCAGGGGGGTGCCAGGTGCCTACCACTACTACCACCTCTACCCAGGGGGTGCCAGGTGCCTACCACTACTACCACCTCTACCCAGGGGGGGCTGGATGCCTACCACTACTACCACCTCTACCCAGGGTGTGCCAGGTGCCTCCCACTACTACCACCTCTACCCATGGGGGTGCCAGGTGCCTACCACTACTACCACCTCTACCCAGGGGGTGCCAGTGCCTACCACTACTACCACCTCTACCCAGGGGGTGCCAGGTGCCTACCACTACTACCACCGCTACCCAGGGGTGCCAGGTGCCTACCACTACTACCACCTCTACCCAGGGGTGCCAGGTGCCTCCCACTACTGCCACCTCTACCCAGGGGGTGCCAGGTGCCTACCACTACTACCACCCCTACCCAGGGGGTGCCAGGTGCCTACCACTACTGCCACCTCTACCCATGGGGGTGCCAGGTGCCTACCACTACTATCACCTTTACCCAGGGGGTGCCAGGTGCCTCCCACTACTACCACCTCTACCCATGGGGGTGCCAGGTGCCTACCACTACTACCACCTCTACCAAGGGGGTGCCAGGTGCCTACCACTACTACCACCTTTACCCAGGGGTGCCAGGTGCCTACCACTACTACCACCTCTACCCAGGGGTGCCAGGTGCCTACCACTACTACCACCCCTACCCAGGGGGTGCCAGGTGCCTACCACTACTGCCACCTCTACCCATGGGGGTGCCAGGTGCCTACCACTACTACCACCTTTACCCAGGGGGTGCCAGGTGCCTCCCACTACTACCACCTCTACCCATGGGGGTGCCAGGTGCCTACCACTACTACCACCTCTACCCAGGGGGGGCTGGATGCCTGTCACTACTACCACCTTTACCCAGGGGGTGCCAGGTGCCTACCACTACTACCACCTCCACCCATGGGGGGCTGGATGCCTACTACTACCACCCCCACTCACAGGATGGCAAATACATGCCACAAGAAGCACACACCAGCAGAAAGAATGCAACACAAAGACATCCCCCCCAACACCATGACAAGCGTGTGTAGACTGTGTCAAATGCCTACAACACTGAACAGGACTGTGGACATACAATGTGACCCCCTATCACAAGTGCCACACATAAATGTGTGTGGCACCCACAATGCAAGCAGGCCATGACCATTGTGGCAATGGGGTCCAAACCCCCATCATCACAGTGACCAAAATGTGAGTGTGGGGTCCATAGCTGAAGCACATATTGAACATTGTGGCAGTGGGGTCCAGACCCCCATCATCACAGTGACCAAAATGTGAGTGTGGGGTCCATAGCTGAAGCATATATTGACCATTGTGGCAATGGGGTCCAAACCCCCATCATCACAGTGACCAAAATGTGAGTGTGGGGTCCATAGCTGAAGCACATATTGACCATTGTGGCAATGGGGTCCAAACCCCCATCATCACAGTGACCAAAATGTGAGTGTGGGGTCCATAGCTGAAGCACATATTGACCATTGTGGCAATGGGGTCCAAACCCCCATCATCACAGTGACCAAAATGTGAGTGTGGAGTCCATAGCTGAAGCACATATTGAACATTGTGGCAGTGGGGTCCAGACCCCCATCATCACAGTGACCAAAATGTATGTGTTGACAAAGAATAAGCTGCAACTGCCAAACTGCATGGATTATTCCTGGTCACAGAACAACAAACACATCAGTGGCAAAGTAGTGCTAGTGTCCCATGGCAACATAGAATGGGGGAGGCAAACAGTGCAGTGCAAACAAGACATACCTTTGGCCATGTGCAGACAAACATCACCCATGGGGGCTGACACTGTCAACACTCATCAATGACTCAATGACAGAAGTGACCATCAGAATGCAGACCCACATATTTGCACCAATGGGCACACAAATCCAGATACCCAGTGGAGACTGTAGAAGGGATGTGAACAGATACCATACCATGGCAGCAAAGGGGGACACACACAATGATCATTGTGCTGACTGATGACCTAGGAATCCCAGGGACAGCAGGGCAAACACACCAAACAACATACAGCCAATGGCACACTAAAGATATGCCAATGCAGTGGTGCAGATGCACAAACACAAACAGGCAGACCCACACTGCACATCAAACACAACAGGTGAGGGGGGGTACCAGTGTCCCCAGGCAAACACCCAACACATGAGGAGGCCTGAATACCAATTACACAGACATGCATACAGTGCCACACAAAGGTAACTCATGGATCCAAATCCCCTATGTGGGCAATCAGGCATTGTCAGATGAGTGGGAGCACAAATCACACATGTCAAACAAGCATGTAGGAACAGCAACTGACACAGCAAGACACACAGACACCACAGCACCACACCCAGGGCCCCCACAATGTGGTGACCCTGGGCTGCATTACAATCCCACTGTGATGACAAAGCTAGATGTCGTTCACACTGTGAACCACAGTCATGTGTCCTGAGCAACAAACTACCATCACACCTACACAAGCACAAATCAACCAGCACGGCCTGTCAGCCAAGGCCAACATGGAGGCAGGGGTCTAGCCGGGCAACAACTCTCATCTGCACGCACTCAACACCACACACCTCGACCTCCAACAATGTGCAGCAGTGAAGCTCACATGCACTGGTGACATTGCACATGCACCCATGACAATCCCAGGGGGGGTGGTGGGAACCAAGGTGCAGGAACACATCACACATGGCCACTCTACCAGACTACTGAATGTCTGACACACTGCACACTACGCTGTACATGGACATGACGGCAATACCACACAAACCAATGGGATCCCAGCCACAGTCACACACCTATGAAGAAGCCAAGGTCACCCACAAAGGACACACATAGACAACTACCAACATTGCAGCCCTGAGGAGTGCCAGCAGTCACACACACAACGTGTCACAACCAATGAAAGCTAACACAAACCAGAAATCACAAGACAGGTGTCAACAACAAGTGCAAAGGGGAATCCGGACTGTGACACATCAGCGTCTGCACACAAACTCAGCCCTGACAGCAAACACACCTATGGGTGACACCCTGATGACCAGTAATGTGCCATGCACCCACATCACAGAGAACCCAGGGAGAAGACTTTGGGGGAACATAGCTCAACTCAGCAAGCATCACAAACAGGAACATCACTAGGGATCCCAGCATGCACAGCAACATGGAAGTGAACACACACACATGCTCATACAACACACACCTTGGGCGCACGAGATGTCACAGGAGTACACACTGCCATGAGGGGACTCCACTCCTGTGTGAGGAAAGCTGTGCCATATGTCGCATCAGTAGGGCTCCATCATGTCAGCAGAACACTTGGTCACACAGTCAACAATTAGCACCAAATGAAGGCTCCCTGGTCATGGGAATGTCAACGAAATCAACAGCACAGATCCAACACACATGTATAGCAAGTTGCACTGACAACACAGAAGAGTCCTTCCCCATTGATGCCCAAACCTGCATGTCCAGTGGAGATGGCCACACGGTCAGGGAACTAGACTAATTGAACAATGGCAAACACAACAGATGTGCATGGGTGGAACCCACAGATGTGACATTGCTAATGTAAGTAGGAAATCCCATTGCCAAATATTGAATACATGACACCCTCAGATGCTGCTAAGGACGACATGGATTCACCACAGGATAGGACACTGTCCCCCTGGAACACATGGGTACATGCACAGTAACACTTCATTTTCATGAGTCCAAAAATCACCATCACTGCAGCAAGGGCACGGTTAGCATCATCAACATCATGTACATCAGAAGCAAAACCACTAGAGAACAGAAAGTTGCTTTATTCAGCATGTGGGTTCAAAACTTGGAAGAACTGCAAGGTATCAACAAAGGCCAATGGCCAGTCCATCAAGGAAGTCTATACAGGGTGACAGTGGCAGATGTCACCCTATGCATGCCTGCACTGATCACAACCGGGGACAATCCCCTAGGAGGGGCATACGGGGGGCAGGCCAGGCACCGCAGGGACAGGATCAGGGCTCACCAGGAGGAGGCAGGGAAGGGGTGGTGGGTGCTGGAGAGCCACTGACAACTGCAGTGGAGGTGTCTGACATGGTGTGTGCCGGCACAACTGGGGGGCATGACTCAGATGTTGTGGGTGCCGGCACAACTGCAGTGGACCCTGTAGATGGAGTGGACAGGTCCGCCACTGCAGCGCCCAAGTCAGACAGGGTGATAATGGACTCCACTGCAGTGCCCACCTCCAGGGGAGGAGAATGGGGATCAGGAAAGGTGGGCAGGACAGAGGGGGAGGACACCCTCACCACATCAGTGGTACAGACAAGCGCAGCGGGGGTGTGGGGCCGGAAGAGCAAGTGGCAGGGGGAGAAGGCCTGACCCTTCTGGGGATGGTGTATCTGTGGGTGGGGAACCTGGGGCAGGGTGTGGTGGGGGCACCTGTGGAGTGGGGGCCTGAGGGATGGAGGAAGGAGACTTGGTGCCTGAGCTGCAGGGCGGCGGCAGGGTCTTGCTCTTCCGGGACCGGGGGGACTTGCGGGTGGGGGCCTCAGTTGGTCCGTGCCTGGGGGATGGTGTCCGGGGGCCAGGGGCACTCTGCTCCGTGTGGGTGGGCTTCCTCTTCCCCCTGAATGCTGGATCAGCTGGGTCGGAGGGGGAGAGGCCAAGGTCACAGAGGAAGAGCCGCTGTTTGTATGGGGTTGCAGGTGAGGCAAGGGAGGGGTCTTTGGAGGGAGAGGCAACTGAGGACTGCGCAGTGCTTGTGGATGCGTGTGTTTGTGCCTGTGCCCCATCCCCTGTGAGTGTGGTTGCAGTCCCCTGATGGTGCATGCATGTGCGTTTTGTTTCTGGCGTGTGTGTCTGTGTGCTGCATGTGTCTGTGCTGGTGTGTGCCTGTGCCAGTGTGTGTGTGCTTGGGACGGGTAAGGTGCTGGGGAGTGTGGATGGGGCAGAGGCAGGAGGGGTGAGGTACTGTCGGAGGAGGGACACTGCTGCTGTCAGGGAGGAGTCCATGGACCTATTGCCCCTCTGTAGGTCAGACATGCCCGATGAGATGCCCTCCATGAATGACACCAGCTGAGTCATCAGACTGGTGTGTGCATGGAGGACACTCAGCATCGCTGTCTGTCCTACATGGAGCTGGCGGAGGAGGTACACAGACTCCTCACTCAGGGCAGCAGGGGACACAGGTGCAGGGGGTGCGGTGCCTGGCCCGAAGGAGACACGCTCCCGAACATGGGAGCCTCCACGGACCTCGGGAATGGGAGCCAACGGGAGGGCAGTGGTGGTGGTGGTGGTGGTGGTGGTGGCGGGGACAGCAACACTAGCTGGGGTGTGGTGGCTGCTGACACCCGCCTCCATAAGGGAGTCATCGTCCGAGTTGCTCTGGTCCTCAGCTGAGGTGGATGGTGCTGAGGACTCCTCGGTGTGGCTCCCCTCGCCCTCCGTGCCACTGGGTCCCTCCGACCACTCCTCGGCTGCTGACCCAGTCTGGCTCTGCGGCTCCTCCTGGTCCGTGGAGCTGTCCCCTCCTGTGGCCGTGGATGTATCTGCAATCAATAGGGAAACAGACAGACATCAGTCACCTGCACCGAACGCACACACCACAGTAAGTACAGCACATTACAGAGCAAGCCCTGGCATCCTTAGTTGAACATTGCTAAAACTGCACAAACAGAACAGGAGAAGTCAATTGTCAGTCTGATGGTCAACCATGGCACTCACATCCCACCTGGCCTTGCACCCATCTGTATGGTGTCTGTGGGATGGCAATACCCCGGTGTGGACACATGCACCACCTACACAGTATTTGGACAGTGCAGAGAACCCGGTGAAGCATGTGGACATGCACACATCACAACTCTTGCCACTGAGTCAGTGCAGGTGTCCGGATGAAAGGGATGCCCAGAGTCAAATAGGAAATGCATGTGATGCATACCAGCGACAGACACCATGATGCACCCATGTCCTGATAGCCATTGCCACAATGGTGTGCATGTAGCAAATGTCACTCCCCTGCAGGATCACTAATAGGAAGTCACATGCCATGGCACAGCCATGCCTGCTAAGTCATACATAACTGTCTCCAGTCACATTGGCAGGGCAGCCAGACAACAACACTCTGCACTGTGTCACAATAGTAGATCATGGGGAATGCAAGTCCTGGAGCTGAACAAGTGCACATGTACATCCCCCACACACCACATCATCTGTACCCTCATCTGTCCAGGTTATACCCATTGTACATATGGGAGACCTGTAACACTACCCTCTGCACCTGAGCACATCACAATCTGCTGTGTATGGGAAACAGCTGCCTGAACCTCATATTCGCATACCCCAGTCTGCACGGTCAGGTGATCAAACACCTATGTGTCACACATGTATCATCTCTTATGGTCACATCTCCGGTGGCATGCGGAGCCCCAACCGAGGAACACCCCAGCAGACCTGACAACGAAGCCACAGCACACTGACACAGAGGCAGACACCTAAGGGGACGAATCACTGAGCAAAACGTGTCAGCTGATACACGGCAGTGGGAGTACAGAGTGTATTGTATGGCCTGGAGTAGGCATGACTGTCCTGTCCCACATGAATGAAGGATGAGCCCTGGACAGTAGGCAGCTGGCTAAGTATGTGTGACACACGTTATATACACACTCCTGGGGCACAAACATTGTTCCCACCCGCAGCATCGGTGTGTGCCAGATACCCCAGGCACATGTGGTGGATCAGCTCAGCAATTGGGCCACATATCAAAATGACACGCAGAACACATGTCAGAACACAGGCAATGTGTAAGCAATGGACCCACCCATGATGCCCACCACAGAGTCAGGGAAACAGATGCTGTCCCCCACCTTGAGTCAAGCAAACTGCAAGGACACAGTACCCAAGTGACACAATACCCTGACTGTAAGGGCCACACCTGGGTATCAGATGAGGAGTGGGCAGTGCACAATAGAGGGACATGGGTCCTGGACCTCAAGACTGATGTACTGTGGAAGTTTAACCAGGCCAGAGGAGGGCACATAGCATGGCAGACATAGTTCACAATGCAGACATGGACTCACCCCCTCCTTGCTGCTCTCTGGCCTTCAGCTGCCCATCCAGATCAGGGAAGACCACCGCCAGGATCCTCAGCATGTGGGGGGTCAGGGTCCGGTGTCCACCCCTCCTGCGAGGAGGCGACAGCTTCAGCTGGACCCGTGCGATCCTCCGGGTCCAGCCCCGAAGCTCCTGCCACCTCTTCTGGCAGTTGCGAATCCGGCGCTTGTAGACCCCCACCGATCTCACTGCCCGGACGATGGTCAGCCATATCTTCTGCTTCTGGTGGGCATCAACCTGTGAGGATAACAAAGTGAGAATGCCATTACTACACATGCAACATATCCGTGCATTACACAGTTGGATATACATGTCTCAATCACAGGGGCACATGATGTACACAGGCAGTGCAACGATGGCTATGGACAGTATGCCAGCAGTTACTACATGGTATCATTGCCTGGGAAGTAAAACCTAGTTTAAATGCACTGTCACTGCACTATCCCTGTCCAGTGCATGTAACTACACACTATGGGGGGTGACAACTACACAGTGAGCCTGCTAGCCAGTGGCGTGCAGACTGTTAGCCGTGCTAGTCAGACAACATGCACATTTAGAAAGGCAGTGGACAGAACACTCACCTGCTCCCCTGCTTTCCCATACAGCTTGCTGTACTGTGGAAGGAGGCCATCCAGCAGGGCCTGGTTCTCCTCAGTGCTGAAGGCTGGGGCTCTCTCCACAGTACGTGCCATTGCAGGGTCCAGAGGGTGCAGATACAGCAGCAGTGTAGTGGCAGATGTCGTCCTGGAGCATGTAGTGCAGGCAAGTGAGCTCTCAGGGGAACAGCCAGCATTATATGTGTGCTGCAGAGGCAGATACTGTCCCATGTGTCCAAAGTGATAGGTCCAAGTCGTTCGCATCATCTGAATCTGGCCAATCCATGGAATTGCACCACTTACACACGCCCCCAGCATCCTTCAAATGTTCAACTTCGTGACACCCATGAAATTGCAACATTGTTGTGGGTGACCAACTGAATTTACAGCATCAGACTCGTTCAAATTTTGAAAACGCGTCCGTTGCCAGGCCAGGCCATAGCCAATGGGTGCGCACCGATCGGACCATTGCTGTTGAACGCGTACATGGGATACAACGAGTAACCGCACACATTGAATGCAATGGGCCGGCCGGGCACACCGATCGGACCATTGCTGTTCAGCGCGTACATAGGATACAACGCGTACCCGCACACATTGAATGCAATGGGCCGGCCGGGCACACCGATCGGATCATTGCTGTTCAACACGTACATAGGATACAACGCGTACCCGCACACATTGAATGCAATGGGCTGGCCGGGCACACCGATCGGACCATTGCTGTTCAATGCATACATGGGATACAACGCGTACCCGCACACATTGAATGCAATGGGCCGGCCGGGCACACTGATCGGACCATTGCTGTTCAACGCGTACATAGGATACAACGCGTACCACACACATTGAATGCAATGGGCCGGCCGGGCACACCGATCGGACCATTGCTGTTCAACGCGTACATGGGATACAACGCGTACCCGACACATTAAATGCAATGGGCCGGCCGGGCACACCGATCGGACCATTGCTGTTCAACGCGTACATAGGATACAACGCGTACCCGCACACATTGAATGCAATGGGCCGGCCGGGCACACCGATCGGACCATTGCTGTTCAACGCGTACATAGGATACAACGCGTACCCGCACACATTGAATACAATGGGCCGGCCGGGCACACCGATCGGACCATTGCTGTTCAACGCGTACATAGGATACAACGCGTACCCGCACACATTGAATGCAATGGGCCGGCCGGGCACACCGATCGGACCATTGCTGTTCAGCGCGTACATAGGATATAACGCGTACCCGCACACATTGAATGCAATGGGCCGGCCGGGCACCCCGATCGGACCATTGCTGTTCAACGCGTACATAGGATACAACGCGTACCCGCACACATTGAATGCAATGGCCAATGTGTGCGCACTGATCGGTCCATTGCTGTCCAAGGCGTATTGCCAATACAACGCGTACCAGCGCACATTGAATGCAATGGCCAATGTGTGCGCACTGATCGGTCCATTGCTGTCCAAGGCGTATTGCCAATACAACGCGTACCAGCACACATTGAATGCAATGGCCAATGTGTGCGCACTGATCGGTCCATTGCTGTCCAAGGCGTATTGCCAATACAACGCGTACTCAGTGCACATTGAATGCAATGGCCAATGTGTGCGCACTGATCGGTCCATTGCTGTCCAAGGCGTATTGCCAATACAACGCGTACCAGCGCACATTGAATGCAATGGCCAATGTGTGCGCACTGATCGGTCCATTGCTGTCCAACGCATCCCTGTACAAGTCACTGGCATATGTCACCATGCCTGTCACAGGTGAACATATGCCAGCCACATATACTTCCCAGGCAGTGAGGGGCACACCTACAACACCACAGCCTGTCCAAACTGTATCTTAGGGCATGTAAGGCTGCATTACCTATTCCGTGTATGGTGGTGAACATGTTGTTCTGTGGGTGTCACTTGGGGGCAGCCACCCCCAGGCTGTGCACGTGTTTATGGGGACAGAATCCTTGGTGTTTCGTGTACATGACCACTGTGATGTGCAACTGTTCATATCTGAGCATGTGGCATGGTCACAGTTCACGGTGGTGTATGTGTATGTCATGTCACATACCCCCTGAGTCCCATGTGGGACGTTATGTTCAACCCAGGGTGACCCATTGGCACAATGTTGATGGTCCTCCACAGTCTGTGTGCATGTTGTGATTACAATGTCTCTGATTTCATGTGCACAATGGGAGGCAGTCTCCACATCCACGTTGTTTGTGCATGGACTTTGATGTTGTGCGTGTGTGTGTCACAGACGTCCATGTCTGTCCTGCCGAGGCAACACGGACCACTACCTGTGGGGGTCATGGTTGTTTTGCTGTGGTGTATACATGATACACCATGTCATGCCAGTGTCCATGTGGCAATACAGGGTCCCTGGGACTCTACCTGTCGTTGAGCTGTGATGCCTGGGGCACATCAGTCCTCACATGTCATTGTGGCGTGTGTTTGTTATTTGGCAGCAGGAGATGGGTACTGGGACACGGCCTCATGGTATCTGATGGCATGACCTGGGACTTCTTGATGCCACTTGTTGGACTGTGATGTTAGATATTGGCCATGTATGTGCCATACATATCCGTACGGAACTGCACACATCATGTACTTGTGCCTCATTATGATGTATCATGTGATGTTGAGTGTGTTCAATGCCACATTTGTGGGGTGACTGACAATCTTGCTTTCTTCACCTATGCACTGCAGGGCACCAGCTGTCCATAGACCATTCCCTGACCTGGCAACGATGGTGGAACGGGACAGCATCCGACGGTACCGCTTCACCAGGCAGCTGATTGAGGATTTGGCAGTGCGCTTGCCACCACATTTGCAACCTGGCCGTCCGTACCCTACAGCGCTGACCCCCAAGGTGAAGGTGATGGCTGCCCTACACTTCTTTGCCACTGGTACCTTTCAACACACTCTGGCGACTGCTGGTGGGATGTCACAGACCATGTTCAGCCGTGTGCTCCGGGATGTTTTGGAGGCTATGTTGATATACCTGAACCAGTACATTTATTTCCCTAGACTCCAACGACTCACTGGCGTGAAGAGTGACTTCTATGCCCTGGGGAGGATGCCACATGTCATTGGCTCCATTGATGGGACACATGTGGCGTTGGTACCACCACAGGCCCAAGAGCAGGCCTACCGTAACCGCAAGCACTACCACTCGGTCAATGCACTGGTGGTCTGTCTTGCAGATATGAGCATCACACACGTGTGTGCCCGTTTCCCTGGTTCTGCACACGATGCGTACGTGATGAGGAGTAGTCGCATCCCGAGGATGATGGCACAGATGCGGAACCAGCGTGCCTGGCTTGTAGGTGTGTACTGACTTTGTACCATTGTGTGTGTTCTGCTATGTAGTGCTCCACCCTCTTTTCCAACTCTGCTAATGTGCAATTGTCTGTATGTAGGTGACTCCGGATACCCCAACATGCCGTGGTTGCTGACGCCCCTCAGGAACCCTGTGACACCAGCCTAGATGCGCTACAATGAGGCACATGGTCGGACCAGGAGAGTGATTGAGCAGACATTTCGTCTCCTGAAGAGCCGCTTCCGCTGCCTCGACAAGACAGGAGGGTCCCTCCCATATGCCCCAGCAAAGGTGTGGAAGATCATCATCGTCTGCTGCATGCTCCACAACCTGGCAGTGAGGAAGGAGTTGCCTCTCATCCTGGATGACGATGACCAACGTCCGCCACCTGTGGAGGATCCTGGCCTGGACCACGATGCCAGTGATGATGATGATGATGTTGAGGGTGATGTCCACACACAGCTCATCACCAACTTCTTCAGCTGAATGTGAGTATCCAGAGATGGCATGTCAATGATGTGAGTTTGCATGATATGTGTTGGTGGTGCTCTGGTGCTGTTTGAGTGTGTCCATGGGCTACATGTCTGTATGCGTGTAGCGATGTGTTCTTGCAGGTAGTCTGTACTCCCCAACAGTGTTGACATGCTAACTTGGTTCTGGGTGGGTATCTTGTAACATGTATTGTGCATGAGTATTGCAGTTCTGTCCTGTTCTTCAGTACTTTTGACTGTGTGTCATTTCTGTCCTTCACAGGGTACTTTCAGAGTCGTTTGGTCAACTGTGATCCCCAACACCGTGATTCGACTTCCCGGGTGGTAGCTGTTGTGTCCCTCAGGTGATGTGCACCACACCCATGGACTTCCTTCCTTCTACACTTGTTGACTATGTGCCCGCTGCCAGGTGGGATTACCTTGCATCTGTGGTGGTTTCAACATGTTGCAAATGTGTAATAAACCTGTGCTTCACTATGTGATGTGCGTTGTCTGTGGTCACACATCTGACTGACATTTGCTTACTGCACCAGTGGGCTAGTTAACACAGACTGTGAATAGGTGTTGGGTCTGTGCAATGCAACGTATTTCCTGGCAACACCAGTGTAGGCGGTGAGTCAGATGTCCATGGTGTGTATGTGTTGTGTAGCCCTGGTGGTGTGCCTCCCCCATATGTGTGAAGTCGCCATGACTCACATGCCGGTGTTGTACTTGCTGTAGCAGTTAGCATGCACAGTGTCATTTCCCTGATCATCATCGCAACTTCTGAGACAACATTGGAATCACAACAGAGGCAAGTATGGTGTATAAGTGAGTTTATTGACATACATGTGTGAGTATAGTGCACAGGTTGTTGGGTGCTGTACATTGTGATTGTGATCCAAAGTTCCTAGATAATTTGGAAGTCCTGGTAGCAGAAATGTCCAGAGTAAAGTCCACAGTAATCAGAGACATTGGTCCAACTTGAGCTCCCCATGTCATGTGGGAGAGTTGTGTTGCAGTCAACAGGGTGAACAGTTTGCGCACAAAGGTTATTCTCCAGAACATGTTTTGGCATCCTGGGGGTTGCACATGGCCATCGGCCTCTCACTTGCCCCTCCTCGGACGGCCCCTCTTCTTTGGGGGGGGGGATCCTCAAGTGCAGGCTGCTGCGGTGCAGGGGACTCTCCGCCAGAGTCATCCTGCCTCCCTGTGGCAGTTGCAGTTGTTTCAGCAGCAGATGTTGTGGGCACACAGGGAGGTGTTGACTGGTTGCTGCTCATCTGGCGGAGGCATTGTAATATGTCCCTATGCACCGCCGTCATCTCTTGCAGTGTGTCCCACTTGGACTCCACGCGGGACATGTGTGAGTCCAAGCGGGCATGATGGGCAGCCTGCTGCTGTTTGATGTCCCTGAGGAGGCCCACTACCTGGCTGAACTCTCCGGTGCTGGACTGGTACGCATCGGCTATGCGTGCCAGTTGTGGGTCATCATGCAGTCCAGACCCCTCTGTGAGCAGCGACCTATGTATCCCACCCCTCCCACCACCCCTGGCGACACGTGCAGTACCTGAGGTGGCAGGCACAGGTGACCCTGGGCCACCTTGTGGGTTGTTGGTGGTGGTGGTGTCCATGGCCCCACGTTGGTCCAGGGTCCCTGTGCTGGTGGTGGTGCTGCTCCTTGGTCTGTCCGTGTCGGCAGGGGTGGTATGTGTGTTGACAGTCGTTGGAGGGGTGGGTGCAGGGGGTGCAGCTGGTGGTCCTGCTGGTGCTGCATGATGACTTGCTCCGGAGGTGCCAGGTAAGCCTTCGTCATCCGAGGAGGGCAGAGGCTGTTCCACACCAGTGAGCTCCGTATCCTCTTGAGCCTGGGACGAGGACTCCTCAGCATCTGCTGCTGTGTCCCCATCATCACCTGTTTTTGTGAGACACACACAATATATGTTATGTTTCTGCAGGCATCAATGGTTGACACACCTGACAGTTGTGACTGTGCCTCTGGATGCGGGCCTGTACAATGCATTGTCCTAAGTTGTCACAGTCAGGGGATGATATTGGTGTAGCACATTGTCCTGCATTATTTGGGCATTTCTATGTGAATGTTGGGGTGTGTACATGGTCTGCATTGGTTGTATTTGGTTGTCATCCGCTCCTCCTTCCCACCCAGCCAGATATCCCACCATGGACCGTGCTTCCATTGCAGGGAGTGCATGTTGTCTTTCAGGATGTCAGTCAGTGGTGTCCTGCTGTTGGTTGTTGCACAGTTGCCAGCAGGGCCTTGTGCTCCCCACAGCAGTAGCCAGTGTCAGCCATCTTGTCAGTTGTTTTCCACTCCCTGTGATGTGCGCATGGTTCAGGGTGGTGTTGATGGGACAGTTGTGGGGGTGACCAATATCTGTGCCTACCACTCCCATCATGCTATTGCCTCCACCCCACTTCCCAACATGCCCATACTTACTTGCTTTTGGGTGGACTTCAGTGTGTGTGAGTGTGAGAGCAATGGCAAGATGGCTGGCAGTGGTGTCCTGCTGTTGGTTGTTGCACAGTTGCCAGCAGGGCCTTGTGCTCCCCACAACAGAGCACTAGTGTCAGACATCTTTGATGGGGCTTTCCACTCTCTGTGGGGTGTGCATGCTTGAGTGTGAGCTTGCTGGGCCATGTGGGTGGGGGATGTTGAGCTGTGACTACCACTCCCATCATGCTATTGCCTCCACCCCACTTCCCAGCATGCCCATACTTACTTGCTTTTGGGTGGACTTCAGTGTGTGTGACTGTGAGAGCAATGGCAAGATGGCTGGCAGTGGTGTCCTGCTGTTGGTTGTTGCACAGTTGCCAGCAGGGCCTTGTGCTCCCCACAACATAGCACTAGTGTCAGACATCTTTGATGGGGCTTTCCACTCTCTGTGGGGTGTGCATGCTTGAGTGTGAGCTTGCTGGTCCATGTGGGTGGGGGATGTTGAGCTGTGACTACCACTCCCATCATGCTATT
The DNA here is from genome assembly GCA_963921515.1 of Calotriton arnoldi. Taxonomy (NCBI): domain Eukaryota; kingdom Metazoa; phylum Chordata; class Amphibia; order Caudata; family Salamandridae; genus Calotriton; species Calotriton arnoldi. Next base: position 1,739,617 of record CAWUFW010003081.1, read on the forward strand.
GCCTCCACCCCACTTCCCAGCATGCCCATACTTACTTGCTTTTGGGTGGACTTCAGTGTGTGTGAGTGTGAGAGCAATGGCAAGATGGCTGGCAGTGGTGTCCTGCTGTTGGTTGTTGCACAGTTGCCAGCAGGGCCTTGTGCTCCCCACAACAGAGCACTAGTGTCAGACATCTTTGATGGGGCTTTCCACTCTCTGTGGGGTGTGCATGCTTGAGTGTGAGCTTGCTGGTCCATGTGGGTGGGGGATGTTGAGCTGTGACTACCACTCCCATCATGCTATTGCCTCCACCCCACTTCCCAGCATGCCCATACTTACTTGCTTTTGGGTGGACTTCAGTGTGTGTGAGTGTGAGAGCAATGGCAAGATGGCTGGCAGTGGTGTCCTGCTGTTGGTTGTTGCACAGTTGCCAGCAGGGCCTTGTGCTCCCCACAACAGAGCACTAGTGTCAGACATCTTTGATGGGGCTTTCCACTCTCTGTGGGGTGTGCATGCTTGAGTGTGAGCTTGCTGGTCCATGTGGGTGGGGGATGTTGAGCTGTGACTACCACTCCCATCATGCTATTGCCTCCACCCCCTTCCCAGCATGCCCATGCTTCCTTCCCTTTGACTCTGCTTCCCTGTGGGGTTGTGTGCCTGTGCTGACAAGATGGCTGACAGTGTTATCCTGGGGTTAGTTTTGCTACAAGTCCCATGTGTGTCCCTGTGCTTCACTCAGCATGACCCAGGGTTGTGGTTCTTTGTGGGATATTTGATTGGAGTGTGAGGCAATGCATTCTCCCAGGTGAGTTTTGTGGAGTTTGTGTTAGGGGTGTGTGTGAGAAACGCTGCTGGTAACTATGGTCAGGGCTGTGAGTCCTCCTTCCCACCCAGCCAGATATCCCACCATGGAACGTGCTTCCAATGCAGGGAGTGCAAGTTGTCTTTCAGGATGTCAGTCAGTGGTGTCCTGCTGTTGGTTGGTGCACAGTTGCCAGCAGGGCCTTGTGCTCCCCACAGCAGTAGCGAGTGTCAGCCATCTTGTAAGTTGTTTTCCACTCCCTGTGATGTGCGCATAGTTCAGGGTGGTGTTGATGGGACAGTTGTGGGGGTGAGCAATATCTGTGCCTGCAACTCCCATCATGCTATTGGCTACACTGACTTGCCCAGCATACACATATTTCCTTTCTTTCAGTGGGCTTCACTGTGTGCTGGTGTTGTAGTGGTGGCTACTTGTCTGGATGTGTTTGTCAGTTATATTTGTGCCACTGCCTAGCTGTAGTTGTAGTTGTGTTTGTACATGTGATGACACAGTTAAATGTCACTTTGTGATGGCATGTGTTGTGTTTCTCTGAGTGACATACACATTTTGGGATGATTCTGTTCTGGTTGCTGTGTATTTGCTAAGTGTGCATGGTTTGACTCTCCCCTTGACAGTGATGTGTGTGTGTAGTCGCAGAATATTGTGTACTTTTGTTGTGTACTCACCAGGCTCTGGGATGTTTTCTAGTCCATAGACGCTCACTGGTGGTAGGATGGCCCGCACCTTCTCCTCCCAGGGCCTGAGGTATACTGGCTTGGCAGGAAGGCCACTGCCGGTGTATTGGCTCAAGATGTAGTCCTTCTTTAGCAGCTCCTTGACCCTCCTGCGCACGTCATACCACCTGTTCTGGATGTCTGTCTTTGTGCGCAAACATGTTGATTGTGCGTTCACCCTGTCGACGATCCTCTCCCACATCTTTGTTTTCTGTGACATGGGTGTCTGTTGGACCAGTGTACCAAAGAGCTGTGGCTCTACCCTGAGGATCTCATCTACCAGGACTTCCAATTCACTATCTAGGAACTTGTGATTCTTCTTTGGGGGCATGGTGATGGGTGGTGATGGTGAGTGATGTGTGTTGGTGTGCAGGTGAAGGTGTGTGAGTGTGTGTTTTGCTAGGTGTATGTGAGGTTTCTATTTGTTGTGGTGCTGATGGTGTGTGGCTTGTGTGATGGATGAGCTGTGGGTGTGTGGTTGCTGTCTGTTGAGTGCTGGCAGGTAATTTGAATTTGCAAAGGATCATGGTAGGGATTTGTGTCCTTTATATGGGTGGAGTTGTGGGTGTGTCTTTGTTCCCTGCCCCTCCCCCCAGTATTTATTGGCTTTGTAATTGCTTGTTTGCCCTTTTTTTGTGTATTTTCCCTTTGTACTTTTCGTGCATGTAGGAGACGTTCTTGTGACCGAGTCGGACCCTGCAGTTGTCTCGTACGGGCTCGTCCGTTTCGTTCACGCTGTGTTTGTGCTGTTTTCTATGCTGCGTACGCGTCGGTCACGGTGTTTTGGGTTGCTTCGGCTCGCAGTTTTGTATGCGTGTCGGTCGTACGGCTTGTCCTCCGTGCGACTCGGTCGTGTTTTCCACGCCTTGCATCGTACTTGGCGGGTGGGAGTCCGCGGGTACGTCTCGTTCGGTATTGTTCCGGGTGCGAGTCTGTCGGTTCGAATCGCGTGTTTTTCCGGCCGGATTGCTGTTTTCCGCGCGACTTGGTCATTCGGCTTGTGTTCCGTACGAGTCGGTCGGGTTTTGCTCACTTCTCATCGTACTTGGCGGGTCGGGCTGCACAGGTACGTGTCGGTCGGAATTAATTCCGGCTCCGAGTCGGTCGGTACGTTTTCCGGCCGGAATCGGAATCGGCCCCTATGTCGGGCGAACACCGTTGTGGAAAAGAAACTGCCTGACCTTAGGTCTGTGGTTCCGACCAGAATCTTACAATGCGACCGCCCATAGGGTGGTCGCAAACCTCCATTTCCCATTGAAAGCTTGTGCAGCAGGCTGAAAAGGCCTGCAGCACAAGCTTCCATTGAGAAATGGAGGTTTAAAAACATCCCTGCACCGTGTATCAGGCACCATGCGTTGCCTGCCACACATTGCATGGATGTTAAGGGGTCACTATAGGGCCCTCCCAGGCCACATAGTAAAGATTTGCAACCCAATCCAGGGCTTAAAGTACATAAAGAAGAAGGACTTAGAATATATAGCCTTCATACCACCTAAAAATGGTGAATCAAATGAGAGCACTGAGGTGCATTTCTGCAATCAAGAAATCATGCAGTCAGTAGTGCCCAAGGTAAAAGTGCTTGAGGATAGGGGGATCGAGTTGATGTAAATCGAGAGTGAAAAATGACCATCATTTCTTACCCCACCAGGGAGAAAGGAAAAGGATGGAAGAGGCTCTCCTACAGGCAAGTGGCCTGAAAATAAGTGCTCAGTGCTACTCTATAATAAGGGTGTTAAGTTCAACTTCTCCCGGCCTATAGGCGAGTTTACTATTGCCATTGCCCCAGGCCATCCTGGTAAGTGGTTCTGCAGGATCCACAACATTAAAGGACGTATTGGCTAGCAGATTGCAAACAGCAGTCCTGACACAACTGGCTGAAATGGGCCTGAATTCCAAGCATCCAATTCAGGAAAAACTCATAAAATCTAGCTAATGCAAGGTAACATTGATTCAAAGTCTTCAACTACTAAGTTAATTTTGTGGAATATAGTAAGGGTCAGTAAATTGGCCCAGGACCCAAGCTTGAAACAGTTTTGCGCAACTTTGACATCATCTGCCTCCAAGAAACCTGGCGTGAAACTGAGATCCCACTGCCAGGATATGTGGAATTTACAAATCTAACAAAGAAGGCAAAGACCCTTCGAAAGGCGGCTTATCAACTTACATAACAATCAGCAAAATGTTTAATGCCAGCCAATTGGATCTAAAGATAAACCTCATGCTGGCAACAACAAATACAAACTGGAATTAGGGCAACCTCACTCATACTAGTCAATATTTATATAAATCCTGTCTTCAGCCGGAAACAAAATTCAATCACAACCACAGAGAACAAACTAATAGAATTATGAGTCACCCATGGAGAAATACCATGGATAATCACCGGAGACTTCAACATGACTCAGGCAACCAATTATACGAGAAGCTCCAGAGAAAGGGTCCATGACATGAAGTTGAGAATTTCAATGTAGGTGTCACAATTCATGAACATCAACAAAAGCCATCATATCCTCCTGCATGTCCTGAAGGCTCTGGGGCTGAGGGCCCTAAATGGTAGAACCCCCTTCTGATTCCCCAATGGCAGTGACAAATAAGTCAAGGAATTCTGAGTTGACCCTGGACTGAACTTTCATAACTATATTCCATAACATTCAGAGCATTCATATAGATGTTAGATGCAAAAGTGACCATCGTCTCCAGATCACGAAAATATTAAACATTGCACATTGCGCAATGGCCACATGATCACAAGATACAGGCAGCCACTGGCAGTGAATAAGATGAACAAACATATCCTTGAAAAATTAGGAGAAATGGAAAGCGAGCTTACCAACTGAGCAAGGGGAAGAATCAAATGTGATTGTTAAATTGGACACTATGCAGGTATCACTGAGAAAACAGCTGGGTCCACAGCAACCAAATATCCATGAGTAAGGATACATAATAAGAAATGGTATACCCAGGCCTTAAGGCAACAGAGGCAGCACATTAATTAAGCCGCTAGAAACCTGAAGTCTCAATATATAGCAGGTGTGTACCTAAAAACCATTTATGGAATAAGAAAAGAGTAAAAAAGGCAGTCTGGGAGACAAAGCACGCCTATATGGATCAGGAGTGGATAAGAATTGAGGAGGCTTGTAAGGCAAAGAACAATTACCATTATGGTCCATCATTAACCAACTGGAGTGAGGGATCATAGGAGCATTCGGAAACATGGTGCCAAAAGTAAAGTGGATAGAGCACATCTCCAAACTATATTGGACCTCAAATAATAATAAACTCTTGTCAAGCACACCCAGTGTATTTTCATGCCTAAACTTCACTGAACAAAAGATCGAAGTAAGAATTCAGGCCTATAGAAGCAGCGGGAGTCCGGGACCTAATGTCCTGCCCACAGCCAGGGCCGGACTGAGAACGCAAACCAGCCCTGGCAATTAAGTTGGACCGGCGGGGGGATGGAAGATGCTGGTGCCAAACACTGCTGCTGCTTTTGTTACAGGGCCCCACCAATCCAAAACTGGCTCCCACCCTTTCAGCCTACCGGGAAAACACCCGGCACCGGCTACAGCCAGTCTGGCCCTGCCCACAGCACTATTTAAAATGATTGAGTGTTCTGGAGCAGTCACCTAGGCAGAATATATAATACCTGCCTAATGGAAAACAGGGTTCCAGACTCATGGAAACAGGAAATTATACATCCTACTTATAAGAAAGGCCCATATGTGAACCCAGATATTTACCATATGATTGAACTCGTTGATTCTGATGCAAACTTTTTTTGTCAGACCCACTACTTGAGGAACTAGAATCCAGGACAATGAAATAGCATAAAATCTTTAAAAAAACAAACCATTCTTATTAAATTAAAAAAAGTAATCAACTTACAATTTAGTAAAAATATTTTATATATTAAAAACATTATTAATTATAAATATTATAATTTTAAATAAACAAAAAAATAATAATAGAAATTATAACAATATATAAGAAATGAGGAAATATACAATTTAATACATTTACTATTCCCACTACAATTTATGCAAAACTACGTAAACTATTATAGTAAATATGTAAAAAATGTACTACTCCAACTTCACGCAACGCAAAAATGATAAAACTGGGTAAAATTTACAAATCTCCCTCCAGTAAATGCAACAGTAGTCAAAGTGTTGGATTGCGGATAGGTACTTTTTATTAATCCCACTCCAGTCAGTACAACTGTAGGGAAAGTATTGGATTGCAGAGAAGTAAAATTTACTATTCCCACTCCAGTCGGTACAACAGTAGGGAAAGTGCTGGATTGCAGAGAAGTAAAATGTACTATTCCCACTACGCTCGGTACAACAGTAGGGAACGTGCTGGATTGGGGAGGAGTAAAATGTACTATTCCCACTCCAGTCAGTACAACAGTAGGGAAAGTGTTGGATAGCCGAGGGGTAAAATGTACTATTCCCACTCCAGTCAGAACAACAGTAGGGAAAGTGTTGGATTGTGGAGTGGCACAATTTGCTATTCCCACTCCAGTCAGAGTAACATTAAAAACAAACACAATATCTTGAACAAAATCATATTATTTCAAAAACAAAGTAAATAAAGACAAATATAAATATGTACATAAAAACTACAAATATATTTAATATTAAAAAATTAAAAAATAGAAACATATTACAATGTTAAATACATATCACAAATAACAACAAATATTATAAATACAAAAATAATTTCCATACAAATACATATTTTTATTTAGAAATAATTTATTTACAAAAAATATTTATTACATAAATTTAACTTAGGTACTCCCAACCTATAACCCCACAAAAATCACAACCTGCACCTAAAACTTAACTTTAAAAAGCAAAATATTTACACTCTTAATATACATATTTATTGACAAACTAATTATTATTAATTGAATATTAATTATTCATTAATTATAATTAATTTTCTTTCCACAATATACCCCCACAAAACATACAACACACTCATAAAATTTAACAGAAAATGATTTACACTGTTAAAATAATTAATAAGCAATTTAATTTTTTATATTAAATTTAAAATTACTTATTAATGAATTTAAATTAATTTACTCCACACCCTTTACCCCTATAATCCCCACAACCCGCACCTAAAAAAAGATTACACAATAAACATAATTAATGATCAATTAATTAATATTAATGAACAACTAATTATTATTTAATTAAAAATAAATGACTTCCCACCCTTTACCCCTATAAACGCCACAAACCCACACCTAAAAACAAAAATTCACATTTAACATAATTAATTATCAATTAATTAATATTAATTAACAACTAATTATTAATTAATTAAAAATAAATTACTTCCCACTCTTTACCCATATAAACCCCACAACCCACACATAAAATGTAGATAAAAATGTTTTATAGCACAATTAACATAATTAAATATCAATTAAATAAATAGTATTAAATAAAAAATGATCATTATATGTATTATAATTAAATTACTTCCCACCCTTTACCCTTCTAAACTCACAACACACTACGGCACTAAAAATAACAAAAATTAATTACATTCAATTTAATAACTACTAAAAATTTAACAAATATATTAAAAGACATAAACAATAATTGTTCAAAAAATGTGCATCATATACATTTAAAATATGTACTAAAATACATTGTGACTTACCCTGACTAGGATTGTGGTTCCTGTTTGGTCAGGGTGTATACCTCTGCCAACTAGAAACCCAATTTCTAATACCGTTTCTAAAAAAACAAAAAAACAAAAATGAATGTGACCTTATGCAATGAAACTGGTGCTCATGTAAAGCTGTCCAATAGCTTCAAGGTGAGTTTGTGCTATTTAAAACTGCACAAAAAAATATTTCTGATCAGAATTCAGCTGCAGTCTTGAAAGTTTGGGGGTGATCAGTCAAGACGGGCTGAGAAAAAGGGGAGTTTATGTTAATTCCTATAGGTATTTTGAACATGCCTACAGCCCGAACTGCTGGACGGAATTAAACCAAATTTGTCAGAAAGCTAGCTCTTGGTCTAGAAAGCATGGCTCTTGGTCTAGAAAGCACACTTTTTATGATTTGGTATAAATCAATTTTTTCTCTAGGTTCCCAATCCTCTTTTTTCATTTACTCCATGGGTGCAAACACAAAGAACAACGCGTTTCAGCCATAGCCTTCAACAGGGTCATAAGGTACTTAGGGGCCGATTACGATTGCGGAAGGACCGTCACCACCAGCCCCGGCGGTGGCGGTCCTTCCCACATCCGACCGCGATTTTCCCACCGCCAGATTACGATGCGGGTGGGATCCGGACTGCGACCGCGGCGGACGCAAAGACCGTCCGCCACAGAACCACAACAGGCAATTGTTGCGATTGCCTGGTGGAGCGGTCTGCAGCAATGAAATGGCCTAGCAGGCACCGTCCGCCAGATCACTATGCTGTCTCCAGCCAGCCTTTCCATGGCGGATAAACCGCCATTGAAAGGCTGGTGGAGATTGGTTTTGGGGGCCCGTTGCGGGTCCCCCTTGTGTTGGGGGAGGTGTGGGTGCACTGTGGGGGTACCCATGGTACCCCCCAACATTTCACTGCACCAAGTGGCAGGCACCGTGTAGTGCCTGCCACATAGTGCAGTGAAATGCGCAAAATGCCATTTTGACTTCGCGGCGGGTGCTGCTGTCAGCAGCACCCGCCGCAATGTTAAAATGCAAGATGCAATCGCCATAGTGGCGGTCGCATCCTGATTTGGTGTGCGGGACCGCCTCATGTTTTGCGGACGGTCCCGGTCTCCACCACGATGGCGGACGGACTCCAGTCCGTCCGTGATCGTAATCGGCCCCTTAGAGTGCAAAATGTGTCTTTAAAGGGGTAACCCCTCTGCTTCACTTCCATTAAAAACAACAACAAGACTGCTAATATTACTTTAGCCAAAGCACATTCTTTCCTCCATTTTGGATTTCTAAACATTTAGGGGCCGATTCCGATTCGGGCCGGAAATCTCTCCGACCGAGCCGGACCCGGAGAGATTTCCGACCGAATTGGACCCGTGCAGCCCGACCGAACGAGTATGATGCGTCCGTATGCTAATGGGAGTCGGTCGGACTCCCATTGAGTCAATGGGAGCTGGTCATACAGCGCGTACGAGGGCTCCCATTGCCTCAATGGGTGCGAGGCGAACAAGGGCGCCCCCTACAGTGGGTACGCGGCGAAGCGACTCGCGCCGTACACGCACAGGTAGGGGGGTCCCATGGGTCCCCCCTGTGTGCGACTCGCACGGCTACGCATACAGGGGGGTCCGACACAGACCCCCGAAGTACGGCTCCGACTGCTCTTTCGAGCCGGACGGTGCGTGTCGGTCGGACTGCTCGCGGCGCGCATCGTACTTACCCGGCCTGGGAACGTCTCCATTGCGCGGTGCGAGTCGTGTCCGAGCGAGTCGGTCGGTGCGGTTAGACCTGGGAACGAGTCGGTCGGAGAGGTTGGGACGCCCGAACGACTCGGTCGGCGAATTCGCATCGTACTCGCTCGTCCGGATGTGCGTTTGAATCGGTCGGGAAATAGGGCTCCGAATCGGATCCGGTTATGCCGAATCCGATTCGGAGGCCTACCGGCCGAGATCGGAATCGGCCCCATAGTAGTTTGTTTTCTATAGCTATTTTCTTAGGTCAACTACCCAAATATTCAAAGGTATTAGTGCCATTTCTTAAGAATTATAAATATGGAACCACAAATATCATAAATATATACATTTAGAAGAAACATGAATTAAATGAATCCACTAGAAGCATTAGTTACACAACTTCTGTAACAGGTATTTAGCACTTTTTTTTCTTTTTCATAAATTATTATTTATGAATATTATTAGAATTCTTTGAGAATTGTTTTAAGCACATGATTTACTCTTTTTTATTTCTCTATACACCCTTACGCCAGAGACATATATTCAGGTGAAGTACCCAGGTTTTATTGTATGTGATACCAAATTTGCAGAATCCTTAAAAATGCCATACCACTTAGGTGAATTCACATGTCAATTATGTCAATACATCTGATGTCAGGGATAGACTAGCCCACACATAAAGATGAGATTCGGAGTGTGCCACAAAGTAGAAGGATATGGCATGGAGATGGAGGGGTAGGGGGAGTGGGTAAAGAGAGTTCTAAGGTTTTTTTAGGGTGATGTGGGGGATGTTGATCCTACCATTAATATTATCAAAAAACGCCACATAATTTCCTAATGTCATGTAAAGATGCAATGGCTAGTAATCTTCAAACATCGGATTCTATGTCATAGATGTGTGGATCTATAACAATACGATTATTATGGGAGTGGCAATCCATGTGCAACATTCGCAATCTTAAAAAAAAGCCAAATGATTACTTAATGACACAATAAAGTGCAAAATATCAGCAAGTTTTAAACAATTAGATTCTATACCATCCTCACATGCAGATTTAATAAAGGGCTCCATATTGTTCTGAGAACAATAATCCCTATGCAACATTCGCAATCTTTAAAAAGTCACATAATAACCTAATGACATAATAAAGTGCAAAGTGTCACCAACATTAAACACAATTAAATTCCATACCTTTCTCGTATGCAAATCTAATAAGGTGCAATTGTCGTGTAAACAAAAATCTATGTGCAAAGATTGCTTACTATACTCATGTTCCAATATATAACAATATTAAATTGATCAGATTCTATACTATCTTGTATGTAGATCTCATAAAGTGCATTTGTTATGTAAACCATTATCCATGTGCAATATTCACATACAGTACTCTTTATTAATTAAGATGCAAGAAATAATTAAGGATTAAAAGATTCCCTGCATAACACAATAAGATGGTACTAATTATCTCCCAAACAAATTGAATCAGATTGAGTGATACCCTAATTTTTGATTAACTTAATAACTTTTGTTGTACTTGAAATCAAAATCCAATCCTGATGTTGGTAACCAACAGATATTTTTTACAATTACAAGTGTACATACAGTTCTGCTTCTGTATTAAGGCCTTGAGGAGTCTCTCTGCCCATTACAATTTTATCTTGGAAGAAGGTAGCAAGCTTCTTGCACCGTTCTAAAGAAGGGGGCAAGCTTTTGTCACAAGCAGTAGGTGTAAGAAATCTCTTTACAGTCTTAAACATGTCCCAAGGCTTATTCTAAGCGGCCTAAATTTTCTCCCCAAAGTAAGCTTTTTTAGCGGCTTTAACTGAGGCATGGTCCTTAAAGCCGTCCAATAGGCAGCTTTATCTTCTTCATTGTAATGTCTACGCGAGCGTCTCTCTTCCATTATACAGAATTTATTTTCTGTGACTAGAGTTTCAGAGAACCACAGAGCCAAAAAGCCTCTTTTAAAAGATTTGTGCACTGACAGGAGCCAATTTATCTACAGTCTAGCACAGCCAATTATCAACAGTGTTAGCATCGACCTCCATATCACTTAAAAACTCTGTAGTGGAAGCCTTCAACACATTGCTGAACTTATCAGAATTAATACTACTGTAGTGTTTAAAAAAAATCGGAGCCTCCCTGCGTGCATCCCATTACACATATACGCAGACCATCTGAATTTAATTAAAAATGGTCAGTCCAGGGCAGAGGAAGTGGATCCAATTGGTTCAGCTGGACATTAGAAAAAACTAAATCAGCCATGTCTTGCCAGATGGGTGGAGACTTGGTGACAAATTGGGTCAAAGTCAAAATAATCCTTATTCTGCTTTGCATAAAGCGATACAAGATAATACTGTAATGATTAAAATCCCATAAAACATTTGAGTATCATTAGAAACTTTACAGGAAGACCATACAAGATATACAGTACAAACACACTCACAAATAATCAAATAAAACTTAGTTTAGCCTCCTTTTTGATACCAGACTAGGTAGACCAATAATAAAATCCTACGTCAGCCCTCCATAGATTTTCGACACCTCGCAGCCACTTTGAGAAAAGAGGAAACTCTAAAACACACATCTAAACCACCTAGAAGCTGCTAAAAAATAAAGCATACCAACACTTTCTAAGTTCCAGAAACTTTAAAATTGACTTGAGGTAGATAACAAAAGGTGCTCTATAAAATGTACAAAAAAACATAAAATTTATCAGGGTTTGATCAGAGGACCTGTCGCAAGGGCAACCCTGAACACATGTACCCAATCCATGTGGCCTTCCCCAAAAACATAACATCAAATCTCAGTTTTTAAAAATCATCAAATCTCAGTTTTTAGAAAACAAAAAAATACATTAGTCTTAGTCTTATCAGACTTTAATAAACTGCTTGGTGCATGGAACATGGAGGACAGTCCTAGCTCATCAAACATGCTGGATACATATATTAACCATGGGATAGGAAACCCCCTGTCAAGGTTGAGACAATCTAGTATGATTTCCCCACATAAGCTGACCTCCATGTTAGTTCATAAATTGACCCAGAGCAATAATGGAGCTGATTTAATTTGATCTGAAACAAAATCAAGATTTAAGTCCAAATAAGTAATAAAATGGGAGCTGGAAGGGGGGAGATGAAGCATGCACCTGCAGATTTGGTTCTCCTCTAATTGTATTGCAAAGGGATTTAAAAAGCCCCAAACTCCTCCACCATGTAAAGCTGTGGAAACATATTGTGCATTGTAGATTAAAAAGGGGCCTCAGCCGACCTACTCAGTTTCAGATCCGCAGTAATAGCCTGAGAATGCCATGAGCCCGAGGAGTCAAAAACAACACCCAGATAACAAAAACTATTAACACTGGCCTAAATTTACCTTTTGACATGCAATGTTGAGTACCCTTTCTGGCCTGGGCCACAAGCCATAATATCAGAATTCCTGTTGGTGATAAGGTTGAGGTTGGTCATAAACACTACGAATGCCTCTACCAAGACCCGCAAGGCTCTGGGAGTCCGGGCTAAGAGAACCGCATCATCTGCATAAAGCAGTGCTGGTATCAACAGATTCTTTATTCTCAGCACATTAGTGGTTACACTAGACAAATGTGAGCTCAGCTTATTTATGTAGAGGATGAACAATAAAGGAGCCAAGATGCATCCTTGGCAAACCCCTCCAGCCAGCGAAAAGGAATCCGAAATTTCACCTGTAGGGCCACATCTCACTTTAGCTATGAGATCATAATGCAGAGTGGATAGATATTTTACCAATGCAAGGTCCAGTCCCAATTCCAACAGCATTGACCATAATTTGGCTCCATCAACACAGTTGAATGTTGTGGATAAGTCGATAAAGGTCAGGTACACTGGAGAGTGCCTCGCAACGGTGTATTTGCCTATAATCAAATGCAAGCTCAGGCACTGTTCCAGTCCTGTACAGAAGCCAAATTGGAAAGGAAACAAAACCTTGTTCTGAGTAGTCCATGCTCTTACTCGATTGAATACCACCCTTCTCACAATCTTAACATTGCTATCCAGTAAGGAGATAGGGCGTTAGCACTTAGGTGAATTCCTGTCCCCCTTTGGAATATGGGGACAATGGTGGACACCTTCCAAGAATTTGAGATCTTGTGGCAAAAAGAGTTATTGAAAGTATTAGAGAGCAAGGGGTCCCGGAGATCGATCTGACATTTTATAAGTTTTATGGGTACCCATCCGGCCCGGAGCCTTTCCGCCTGGGTTATGCTATATAGCAGCTACCACTTCCTGTAAGGTAGGAATCAAAGGGGGAGCATACCTCAGTGTATTCCATAAACAGGCCTCCAGTCCCTTGTATACTTTGATATGATATATGGAACCAAATATTTGGACCCAATTGGAACCCATCTCACTACAAGATAAAAGGAGATTTACCAAAGCATCCCTATGTTTAATCCTGCTCACCAGATCCCAGAAGGCTTTACTGTTATGCTATGTGGCTCCATATTCCAGTCTTTCCCAATCCTTGTTAAACAAGAGTTCCCTCCTCACCTTCAGGGTGTTTTTATAGTTAACCTTGCTGCCCTAATCTCCTGGGGATCTATGAGAAGAGCCGAGAGCGCCTTCCTCAGTCAACGAATGGCTGCAGAACAGTGACTCTCGAACAGACGTGGGCACCCTTGTTTGCATCGGCTTGGTTTGAACAGATGGTCCCTGTTACAAGAGCAAAGGGCTTCTGTTGAACCTGTCATTCTTAGGGTGGTTTTCCCCCAACTTTTTGCCTGCTTCCCTCCACTTTTTGCTGTATCTTTTTGTTGACTTTAGGACTCTGAGCATTTAACCACTGCTTACCAGTACTAACATTCATATGCTTTGCACCCTACACATGTTGACATTGGTGTATACCTGATTGGCATATTTAGTTTACCTGTAAGTCCCTTGTAAAGTGGTATACAATGTACCCAAAACCTGTAATCTAAATGTTACTAGTGGGCCTGCAGCACTGGTTGTGACACCCACACAAGTAGCGTTTCAAACCTGTCTCAGACCTGCCATTGCAGGGCCCGTGTGTGTGGTGTAAAGCCACCTTGACTTGGCATTTAAAACCACTTGTCAAACCTTAAACACCCTTTTTTACACATGGCACCCCTAAGGTAGGCCCTAAGTGACCCTAAGGGCATGGTTCTGTGTAACTAAAAGGTAAGACATGTACTTTTAAGTTTTACATGTCCTGGCAGTGACAACCAGCTAAATTTGTTTTTTACTGCTGTGAGGCCTATGCCTTCCATAGGCTGGCACTGGGAATTCCTTAAAACACCTTTTAAGCTGTAATTGCTGATTAGAAAGGAGTAGCGACTTCATGTTTAATATCTTTGGAATGGTGGTGAGAAATACTCTTTAAAAATGCCACTGTGGACATTGCTCTGCCCTTAACTTTGCTCTGTTGCCTGCAGCCTGCCTCCAATACCCGTCTGGGTTGGGTGACAGCCTCACTATTTGCATTTCCTCTAGACAGCCACAACACAGGAAGGGCTGGGTGTGACAGGGGATACATCTGTAGTCATTTGCATACTGATAGCCTTCCTGGGCAGGAGGGAGGAGAGGTGGCTCACACTTACATCTGAATAGGCTGTGTCATGCCCTCACACAAAGGGCTGATTTACCCCCCACTTGTAGTCTGTAGCCAGGGATGGGCTGAAAGGGATCCTTGTGCTCTTCAGAGGACTCCTTTGAAATCACGTCCCTACATCAAAGGCACTTTTGGGTATAGGTACCAGAACTCTTGCCCTATCAAATCAGTACACTACTGGACCTGGGAAGAACTCTTCTGGAGTAAAGACTACTATGCTAAAAGGATTGCCACCTTGATGTGACTGACTGTTCTGAGGAACTGCTTCTCTGCTTTGCTGAGCTGCCCTGCTGCCTGCTGATCTCTGCCTTGCTTAGAACAAGGACTGGACCCTCTCACGTGAACCCAGAGTGTCTCCAAGGGATTGCTAGCTTGCCTCCTGTTTTCTGAAGTCTCAGGGACAAAAAAGGCTTCCTGCAATCCTGCTGGTGCTGCTGAGCCCTACCCTTGCCTGAGGTGCCCCCTCCAGTACTGGGACTCAGAAGTGGGTTCAGCAGCTCATTTCTGATGTCACAACTGCGGCTATTGAAACCGACAAGCGGCTGCCCAACAACAGCAGACCCACAGTCTGTGCAGCTAGATGACGATGCTTTGCGTGGCTCAATGACGACGCATTGCATTCACTTCAACAGAGCCCGGCAACGACACAGTGACCCGATTGCATGGAAAAGTATGCCGCATCATGCCCTCGACCTCGCCTCTTTGCTCCATGGCAAGTTCTTTTTCAGCAGACCCTGTGTGGGGTGTAGCCGGCCTGCCCTCCATAGCTGTCGCCCCAAAGTTTGAATTTGCACCTCAAGTAACCTTTTGTCCGCTAGTGACTTCTAAGCACTGTTTTCACATTTATTCTTTAAAAAATAATTTCCTGTCTTTTTCTTATTGGATTTTTTGACGTTTTGGTCTTTTTTTTACTGAGATACATTTTCTCTATTTTTCTAAACATGTATGGAGTATTTTTGTGGTGTTTTTCATTGAGCTACTATAATTTAAGTGTCACACAAATACTTTACACATTGTGTCCCTTCTTGCACAAAATAATCTTGCTTGTAATGCAGGCACCCTTGCACTATGGAGCAAGGGTGCCTGCATTGGCGCTAGGCACACATTGTGTGCCAGCGCAGAGAGAGAGCAGGAATATCCTATATGTTTGCAAATATGGCACATTCTTGCGCTCTCCTTTCGATGCAGAGCAGCAAGTTTTCTTGCTGCGTTGCTCCAAATAATAGTAAATCTGGACCCTGGTACATGCAACGAATTCAGAAAAATTCTATACTGCGAATATCATTTAAAGCCTTTGTCACACATGAGCTGAAGAGTAGAACCACCTGACCAGCCCACTAAAGCACCTAATTTCCTGGCACTGGATATCTTGCATATGGAAAGGCTGGGGAAACTCGTGGAGCAACATGCAGCGGCGGCCGGCACAGGTAAATGTGGTGGGGTGGGTGTGGTGGTGTGGGAGAGGGAAGTTGACAGAAGATGGAATAGGTATAATTAAATAAATAAATAATACCTATTCCGTTGTCTGTTGGCTTACCCCCTGCCGCGCCCTTTCCTCGCCCCACTGCCCCACCGTGGTTACATGTGCCGGCCACCACTATCAACATGGCGGTGGCTTAGATTGCACCTTGAGCATCGTCGGTAGCTTTGCACGCCCACTGAAGTGAAAGTCTCCAACTAGTCAAAACATCTTCCCCACCCCTAGCTCCGAAATAATAGTTTACCAAATGTACATGTGAATGGTGTGGACCAACTTATAGTAACATTTTCCTTAGTGTGATGCTATGAAATAGTTTTCTTGTCTGCTTGCTCTGTGCATTAACTATAGACAAATATTAAAGCAAAGGTAGAAATGGTGCATATTTATGTATGATATGAATTGATCCCCACACAAACATAACTTAATGTCCACACACGCAGGGATGTGGGTCTTTTTTTACAGCCATCAATTACATTATGATATTAAGCAGGCCACCAGGCGATCATTAAAGATTTAGCTGCCTTCTGTGATGAACATTAATTAGCTATTACTCAAATTATATTTAAACTGCTGAATGGAATTAAAATGCAAAGGGAAGGATCACTGTGTATCAGAAAGCAATTTCCGAGTTTAAGCTCAATAAGCGATAGATTGTTTAAGTTCCTCCAAGGTTTTGCTCTCATGTTCAATTATTCAGGGCAGAAAGTGGGACTTTGTTGATTTATAACGTGTTACCCTCAATTTATCAAGAACTGTCTCCTTAGTGTGTAGCAGACCTGATTGTACATTCACTGTTTGTAGTTTGTGTTTGCAAAGTAAAAGTTAACAATTAGCCAAAGGAAATAGCAAAAGACATTGCAAGAGTGAACCTGTTTCGTTCTCTAAAAGGGAACACCAAGCTATCCCTGACCCTTGTCTCTTAGGAACAAAAGGCAATTTACGTTCTTCTGTTAATTCAGAGAAACTGTGTCTCTAAAGGGAACCTACTTTAACTCCTATAACTTGTTATTAAAGTTAAAAGGAATGTCCAAAAGTCGTAAGCTATGAATTGTTGAAAACGCACATGTGCACACACACAAGTGTGCGTGCACACACACACATATCTTTCAATATGAAGGAACTCTGGTCCCGAATGAAAGTCATTTGCCCAGTAAAATCAACCTACAAATGCAAGTGGCTTGTTTTATGATTGATGTTTCGGGTTCTGCATTTCAAATAACCCAAATCAGTACTTTTATATCACATTATTTACACTTAGGGGCCGATTCCGATTCGGGACAGAAATCTCTCCGACCGAGCCGGACCCGGAGAGATTTCCGATCGAATCGGACCCGTGCAGCCCGACCGAACGAGTACGATGCGTCCGTATGCTATCGTACTCGAGTCGGTCGGACTCCCATTGAAGTCAATGGGAGCTGGTCGTACAAGGCGTATGCGGGCTCCCATTGCCTCAATGGGTGCGAGGCGAACAAGGGCGCCCCCTACAGCGGGTACGCGGCGAAGCGACTCGCGCCGTACACGCATAGGTAGGGGGGACCCATGGGTCCGCCCTGTGTGCGACTCGCGCATCTACGCGTACAGGGGGGTCCGACACGGACCCCCAAAGTACGGCTCTGACTGCTCTTTCGAGCCGGACGGCGCGTGTCAGTCGGACTGCTCGCAGCGCGCATCGTACTTACCCGGCCGGGGAACGTCTGCATTGCGCGGTGCGAGTCGAGTCCGAGCGAGTCGGTCGGTGCGGTTCGACCCGGGAACGAGTCGGTCGGAGCGGTTGGGATGCCCGAAAGAGTCGGTCGGCGATTTCGCATCGTACTCGCTAGTCCGGACACGCGTACGAATCGGTCGGGAAATAGGGCTCCGAATCGGATCCGGTTAAGCCGAATCCGATTCGGAGCCCTACCGGCCGAGATCGGAATTGGCCCCCTAGTGCTTGATTACAAGTGGGTCGGTTAATTCCAACCCATGCATAAACCCCTGTTTACTTATGAGTCGGAATTACGAGTTTGAAGGCATTTTGCACAACCGATAATTATCAAATGCGTTGAATAACTCAACCTTCATTAAAATTTGGCAGGTCTAACGTTCTGAAATTTAACAGGGGAAAAACATACGGCATTTGCCGTATCATGCGGATTTTGGTGCATTAAACACCATAATCCGCATGTTATTCCCCCACAAACTCAGAACATGTGTTATTTATCCCACCTGATAAATAACGTACCCCTGGTACCATTATTTATCAAGTGTGTTAAATAACACTTAAACTCAAAATCAGACCCATAGAATTTACCCTGTAAAGCACAGGTTAGAGTAAATCAGCACCGTTGGGCAAATTATGGGTGTTCTAGGGTGACGAAAATTCCTTGACGAACTCTATAGACTATATTGCACCCCTCAAGATATCATTCCCAGTCTCTTCCAGAAGCTCAAGCCCCGTGGTACTCAGACGCCCTGCTTTAAAGAAAATCAATGTGCAAACGCCTAGAACACAGGTGGCATTCTACTAAATCTCTTAAAGATAAAGCAGATTATCGCTCCAGGCTGGGAGTCTATCATAATAAGGTCAGGTCCACCAGGAAAGCTTTATTAACAATCTCAATTAAAAAAGCAGGGAGTTCCACCGAAGAGCTTTTTAAAGCTTTAAATAACTTGGTGAAACCCTGTGCCTGTATCACCCCCATTGAGGGCTCCCAGGATTTCTGTGACAATTTAGCCAACTTCTTTGAAGACCAAATCGAATCTATGTATAAAAATCTGCCAGCTATCTCAGATAGTTCTCAGCACAATTTCAAACTTAATCATCCCATCCGACGGCCACAGGTAGCCTGAGAAATTTCACACTTTGCTCTGAGGTTCATGTGTTGGATATAATATTCCACGCTAAGTCCGATTCACCTTTGGACCCCTGCCCTCCCAGAATAACAGCTAGCATAGCAACTTGTCTGGCTCCTGTAGTCACAGATTTATATGACCTCTCTCTGACTTCAGCTACAGTGCCCAAGGAATGGAAGCACACGTTAGTGTCTCCTTTGCTCAAGAAATCCTAATCAAGTCCGACAGTTGCCGCCAACTATTGACCAATCTCACTGATACCTCTCCTTGTCAAATGTCTGGAAAGGTTTATCAATAAACAACTCACTGCCTTTCTTGAAGGAAATCACATCCTGGATTATTGACAATCAGGTTTTGGAGAGCTCAATAGCACAGAGAGTGCTTAGTTGGCTGTGGTTGATAATATGAGGCTCTGTCTTGACACAGGTACCGCAATTGTTCTGGTGCTGCTGGATTTGTTGGCACAGGCTTCACAAGGCTGGGCTACATGACCGAGGCCTTCAATGGCTCTGCAACTTCCTTATCAATCAAACACAACAAGTCTGCCTTGACCCCTTCAAGTCACGTCTTACGTACTTGAATAAGGGAGTGCCCCAGGGTTTGAGTCTAAGCCCCACACTCTTTTATATCTACGTTGCGGCACTTGCTCAGATCGTGAAAGTCTGCGATGTGGATATAGTGTCGTACACTGACTACACCCAAATTCTTATTTCCTTTGGCCCAGACAAAGTGAAAAGCAAATTTGCTAATTGTTTGGGGAAAGTCGCTGTTAGGATGTCTAGCTACTATCCCCAACTAAACAGCGACAAGACTGAGATTATGTTTGTTTGGAAAGCATCTGAGCTCTGGTCTGCCGACTGGCGGCCGTCTGAACTTGGCCTGGCCCCTTCACCTACGCAGACTGTGGAAAATCTTGGTGTGAAGCTTCATCGGTCTCTCTCCATGAAGGACCAAGTAAACACCGCCTGCGGCTCCTGCTTTGTCACTGTGAAGCTTTTTAAAAATGCCCTCTCTTGGCTTCCCAACAGTGCTAGGAAAACTCTTGTTCAGGCTCTCATGATCAGTTGCCTGGACTACAGGAATGCTTTGCTAACATCAGTAAATGACACCTTGCTGACCAAGTTGCAGGTGGTACAGAACACCAACGCTAGATTAAGTTGTAATCTTCCTTCTCGCTCCCCCTCCTCCCCTATTCTTCATAAGCTCCATTGGCTGCCAATCAGAAAAAGGTCATTTTTAAACTCTGCTGCCTAACACATAAGGCACTTCACAAATCCCACCCTGCCTACTTGTCCATGCGTTTAAAACCAAATCGACCCTTTGGTCTTCGGATAAGGCTCTTCTGACCATCCCTTGCATTCAGACCTCAAAGCAGGAGGGTAGATCTTTGTCCTACACCGCCCCTATCATTGGAACAAACTCCCCCCTAGTCTCAGCTTCTGCTCTGACTTTATCTCCTTTAAGAAGGGTTTGAAGACCTGGTTGTTTTAGGAAGTTTCTCATCTCTCAGCAGTGCAGCGCCGAGATACTCATTCGGAGTGATTTGTGTGCTATACTAAGGGGTCGATTCCGATTCGGGCCGGAAAAAGCACCGACCGACTCGGATCCGGAAATAATACCGACCGACACGTACCTGTGGCGCCCGACACGCCAAGTACGATGCAAGGCATGCAAAATCCGACCGACACGTACCGAACCCAAGTCGACCGACCGAGCCGCACGGAAAACAGCAATCCGGTCGGAAAAACACGCGAATCCAACCGACCGAAACGCACCCGGAACAAATCCGACCGAAACGTACACGCGAACTCCAAACCGCAAAGTACGATGCAAGGCGCGAAACCACGAGCGAGTCGGACGGAGGCCAAGCCGTACGACCGACACGCATACAAAACCGAGCCGAAGCAACACAAAACACCGCGACCGACGCGTACGCAGCATAGAAAACTGCACATACACAGCGTGAACGAAACGGAGAAGACCGTACGAGACAAATGCAGGGTCCGACTCGGTCACAAGAACGTTTCCAACATACACAGACAGTACAAAGGAAAATTCACCCAAAAAAGGCCAAACAAGCAATTACCAAGCCAATAAATACTGGGGGGAGGGGACAGAGAACAAAGACACACCCACAACTCCACCCATATAAAGGACACAAATCACAACCATGAGCCTTTGCAAATGCCATTCCACTGCCAGCACCCAAGAGAAAGCAACCACACACCCACAGCTCATCCCTCACACAAGCCACACACCATCAACACACCAACAAATACCTACCTCACATACACCCAGCAAAACACACACTCACACACCCTCACCTGCACACCAACACACACATCACTCACCATCACCACCCATCACCATGCCCCCCAAGAAGAATCCCAAGTTCCTAGATTGTGAATTGGAAGTCATGGTAGACGAGATCCTCAGGGTAGAGCCACAGCTGTTTGGCACACTGGTCCAACAGACCCCCATCTCCCAGAAAACCAAGATGTGGGAGAGGATCATCAACAGGGTGAACGCACAATCACCATGTCGGCGCACAAAGAGCGACATCCAGAACAGGTGGTATGACGTGCGCAGGAGGGTACGGGACCTGCTCAAGAAAGACTACATCAACAGCCAATACACCGGCAGTGGCCCTCCTGCCAAGCCAATATACCTCAGGCCCTGGGAGGAGAAGGTGCGGGCCATCCTTCCGCCAGTGAGCGTATATGGACTAGAGGACATCCCAGAGCCTTGTGAGTACACAACAAATGTACACAATATACTGCCACAAAACACACACACATCACTGTCAAGGGGAGAGTCAAACCATGCACTCATAGCAATTACACAGCAACCAGAACAGAATCATCCCAAAATGTGTATGTCAGTCAGATAAACACAACACATGCCATCAAAAAGTCACATCCAACTGTACCATCACATGTACAAACACAACTACAACTACAGCTAGGCAGTGGCACAAATAGAACTAACAAACACATCCAGACATGTAGCCACCACAACAACACCAACACACAGTGAAGACCACTCAAAGGAAAGAATTCTGTGTATGCTGGCCAAGTCAGTGTAGCCAATAGCATCATGGGAGTCGCAGTCACACATATTGCCCCCCCCACAACTGTCTCATCAACACCACCCTGAACCATGCTCACATCACAGGGAGTGGAGAAGGACTCACAAGATGGCTGACACTGGCTACTGCTGTGGGGAGCACAAGGCCCTGCTGGGAACTGTGCACCAACAAACAGCAGGACACCACTGACTGACATCCTGCGAGACAACTTCCACTCCCTGCAATGCAAGCACGTTCCATGGTGGGATATCTGGCTAGCTGGGTGGGAAGGAGGACTTGCAGCACTGACCATAGTCACAAGCACCTCCCCTCACACACCCCCCAACACAAACTCCACAGAACCCACCTGGTAGAATGCAATGCCCCCCATCCTAACACAAGATCCCACAAAGAACCACCACCCTGGGTCATGTTGTGTGAAGCACAGGGCCACTCTTGGGACTTTTAGCCAAACAACTGCCAGGACAACACTCCCAGCCATCCTGTCAGCACAGCCAGCCCACCCCACAGGGAAGCAGAGTCAAAAGGAAGGAAGCATGGGCATGCTGGGAAGGGGGGTGGAGGCAATAGCATGATGGGAGTCGTAGTCACAGCTCTACATCCCCCACCACATGGCCCAGCAAGCTCACACTCACGCATGCACATCCCACAGAGAGTGGAAAGGCCCATCAAAGATGTCTGACACTGTTGCTGTGTCGTGGGGAGCACAAGGGCATGCTGGGTACTGCACACCAACCAACAGCAGGACACCACTGTCAGCCATCTTGCCATTGCTCTCACACCCACACACACTGAACTCCCCACAAAAGCAAGTAAGTATGGGAATGCTGGGAAGTGGGGTGGAGGCAATAGCATGATGGGAGTCGTAGTCACAGACATAGCTCACCCCCACAACTGTCCCATCAACACCACCCTGAACCATGCTCACATCACAGGGAGTGGAGAAGGACTCACAAGATGGCTGACACTGGCTACTGCTGTGGGGAGCACAAGGCCCTGCTGGCAACAGTGCACCAACAAACAGCAGGACACCACTGACTGACATCCTGAGAGACAACTTCCACTCCCTGCAATGCAAGCACAGTCCATGGTGGGATATCTGGCTGGCTGGGTGGGAAGGAAGACTTGCAGCACTGACCATAGTCACAAGCACCTCCCCTCACACACCCCCCAACACAAACTCCACAGAACCCACCTGGTAGAATGCAATGCCCCCCATCCTAACACAAGATCCCACAAAGAACCACCACCCTGGGTTATGTTGTGTGAAGCACAGGGCCACTCTTGGGACTTTTAGCCAAACAACTGCCAGGACAACACTCCCAGCCATCCTGTCAGCACAGCCAGCCCACCCCACAGGGAAGCAGAGTCAAAAGGAAGGAAGCATGGGCATGCTGGGAAGGGGGGTGGAGGCAATAGCATGATGGGAGTCGTAGTCACTGATATTGGTCACCCCCACAACTGTCCCATCAACACCACCCTGAACCATGCTCACATCACAGGGAGTGGAGAAGGTCTCACAAGATGGCTGACACTGGCTACTGCTGTGGGGAGCACAAGGCCCTGCTGGCAACTGTGCACCAACAAACAGCAGGACACCACTGACTGACATCCTGAGAGACAACTTCCACTCCCTGCAATGCAAGCACGTTCCATGGTGGGATAACTGACTGGCTGGGTGGGTGGGAAGGAGGGCCGGCTGTCAACCAAACACAACCAATGCAGACCATGTTCACACCCCAAAAAATACATAGAAATGCCCAAATAATGCAGGACAATGTGCCACACCAATATCAACCCCTGACTGTGACGACTTAGGACAATGCAATGTACAGGCCCGCACCCAGAGGCACAGTCACAACTGTCATGTGTGTCAACCATTGATGCCTGCAGAAACATAACATACATTGTGTGTGTCTCCCAAAAACAGGTGATGATGGGGACACAGCAGCAGACGCTGAGGAGTCCCAGTCCCAGGCTCAAGAGGATGCGGAGCTCACTGGCGTCGTACAGCCTCTGTCCTCCTCGGATGATGAAGACCAACCTGGCACATCCGGTGCAAGTCTACATGCAGCACCAGCAGGACCACCAGCTGCAGCACCAGCAGGACCACCAGCTGCACCCCCTGCACCCACCCCTCCAACGACTGTCACCACAAATACCATCCCTGCCGACATGGGCAGAACAAGGAGCAACACCAGCACAGGGTCCCTGGACCAACCTGGGGCCATGGACACCACCACCACCACCAACCCCCAAGGTGGACCAGGGTTATCTGTGCGTGCCACTGCACACACTGCACATGTCAGCAGGGGTGGTGGGAGGGGTGGGAGACAGAGGTCGCTGCTTGCAGACGTTGCTGGTGTGCATGATGACCCACAACTGGTACGCATAGCTGATGCGTACCAGTCCAGCACCGGAGACCTCAGCCAGGTAGTGGGGCTCCTCAGAGACATGAAACAGCAGCAGGCTGCCCATCATGCCCGCTTGGACTCCCACATGTCCCACGTGGAGTCACACATGTCCCGCGTGGACTCACACATGTCCCGCGTGGAGTCCAAGTGGGATGCACTGCATGAGATGACGGCGGTGCACAGGGACATTTTACAATGCCTCCGCCAGATGAACAGCAACCAGTCCACACCTCCCTGTGTGCCAACAACATCTGGTGCCGAACAAACTGCAACTGCCACAGGGAGGGAGGATGACTCTGGCGGAGAGTCCCCTGCACCGCAGCAGCCTGTACTTGAGGGCCCCCCCCAAGAAGAGGGGTTGTCCGAGGAGGGGCAAGTGAGAGGCCGATGGCCAAGCGCAACTCCCAGGAAGCCTGAACCTGTTCTGGATGTTCACCTTTGTGCACAGACTGTTCACCCTGTTGACGGCAACACTACTCCCACACATTGCATGGGGAGTACAAGTTGGACCAATGTGTCAGACAACTGTGGCCCCGATACTGGGGATTCTGTCTACCAGGACTTTCAATTCACCTAGGAACTTCGGATTGCAAGATTTATGTACAGCACTACCCATCCTATGCACTATTCACACAAATGTATCACAATAAACACACTAATACACCATACTTGCCTCTGTTGTGATTCCAACGTGGGTGCTGTTATGGGGATGATGAACTGCAAAATTACAGTGTGTATGCGAACTGCAACAGCAAGGACAACACAGGCATGTGAGTAAAGGCAACGTGACACATATGAGGGAGACACACCACCAGGGCTACACAACACATACACACCTAGGCCATCTGACTCATTGCCTACACTGATGTTGCCAGGGAAGACGGTGCAATGCACAGACACCACACCCATTCCCAGTTGTAGTCAAGTAGCCCACAGGTGCAGTAAGCAAATGGCAGTCAAATGTGTGACCACAGACAACGCACATGACAAAGTGAAGCACAGGTTTATTACACAGTTGCAACATGTCGTAACCACTACAGATGCAAGGTAATCCCACCTGGCAGCGGGCACACAGTCAACAACTGTAGACGGTAGGAAGTCCATGGGTGTGGCGCACATCACCTGTAGGGACACAACAGCTACCAGCCTGGAAGTGCAATCACGTCGTCGGTGGACACAGTTGACCAAACGAATCTGAAAGTACCCTGTGAAGGACAGAAATGACACACAGTCAAAAGCAATGGAGTACAGGACAGAACAGCAAAACTCATGCACAATACATGTTACAAGATACCCACCCAGAACCAAGTTAGCATGTCAACACTGTTGGGGAGTACAGCCCACCTGTAAGCACACATCGCAACACACAGACAGTCAAGTAGCCCATGGACACACTCCAACAGCACCAGAGCACCACCTACACATCATGCCAACTCACATCATTGACATGACACCTCAGGATACTCACATTCAGCTAAAGAAGTTGGTGATGAGCTGTGTGCGGATATCACCATCATCATCATCATCATCCTCATCGTCACTGGCATCGTGGTCCAGGCCAGGATCCTCCACAGGTGGCGGATGTTGGTCATTGTCATCCTGGATGAGAGGCAACTCCTTCCGCACTGCCAGGTTGTGGAGCATGCAGCAGACGATGATAATCTTGCACACTTTCGCAGGGGCATATGGGAGGGACCCTCCGGTCTTGTCCAGGCAGCGGAAGCGGCTCTTCAGGAGACCAAATGTCCGCTCAATCACTCTCCTGGTCCGACCATGTGCCTCATTGTAGCGCATCTGGGCTGGTGTCACAGGGTTCCTGAGGGGTGTCAGCAACCACGGCATGTTGGGGTATCCCGAGTCACCTACGGACAGACAAGTGCACATTAGCTGACTTGGAAAAGTGGGCGGAATACTACAGATCAGATCACACACAATGGCACAAAGTCAGTACACACCGACAAGCCAGGCACGCTGGTTCTGCATCTGTGCCATCATCCTAGGGATGCGACTACTCCTCATCACAAAGGCATCGTGTGCTGAACCAGGGAAACGGGCACACACGTGTGTGATGGTCATGTCTGCAAGACACACCACCAGTGCATTGACCGAGTGGTAGTGCTTGCGGTTCCTGTAGGCCTGCTCCTGGGCCTGTGGTGGTACCAAAGCCACATGTGTCCCATCAATGGAGCCAATGACATGCGGCATCCTCCCCAGGGCATAAAAGTCACTCTTCACGTCAGTGAGTCGTCGCAGTCTAGGGAAATAGATGTACCGGTTCAGGAATAGCAACATTGCCGCCAAAACATCGCGGAGCACACGGCTCAACATGGTCTGTGACATCCCACCAGCAGTCGCCACAGTATGTTGGAAGGTACCAGTGGCAAAGAAGTGTAGGGCTGCCATCACCTTCACCTTGGGGGTCAGCGCTGTAGGATACGGCCGGCCAGGCTGCAAATGTGGGGACAACTGCACTGCCAAATCCTCAATCAGCTGCCTGGTGAAGCGGTACCGTCGGATGCTGTCCCGTTCCACCATCGTTGCCAGGTCTGGGAATGGTCGATGGACAGCAGGAGCCCTGCAGTGCAGAGGAGAAGTAAGCAAGATTGTCAGTCACCCCACATATGCGGCATTGAACACACTCAATATCCCAACATACATCATTATGAGGCACAACTACATGAAGTGTGCAGTTCCGGAAGGACATGTATGGTACATACATGGCCAACATCTGTCAACATGGTCCAACAGGTGGCATCAATTAGTCCCAGGTTGGCCCATTGGATATCATGAGGCCGTGTCACAGTTCCCATCTCCTGCTGCCGTGTCACAATCACCCCCACAGTGACATGTGAGGACAGATGTGCCCCAGGCACCACAGCTCAACGACAGGTACATTCCCAGGGACCCTGTATTGCCACATGGACACTGGCATTACATGGAGTATCATGTATACACCACAGCAAAACAACCATGACCCCCACAGGTAGTGGCCCCACTTGCCACGGCAGGACAGACATGGACGTCTGTGACACACACACGCACAACATCAAAGTCCATGCACACACAACCTGGATGTGGAGACTGTCTCCCATTGTGCACATGAAATCAGAGACATTGTAAACACTACATGCACACAGACTGTGGAGGACCATCACTATTGTGCCACTGGGACACCCTGGCTCAAACATACCGTCCCACATGGGACTCACGGGGTATGTGACATGACATACACATACACCACCGTGAAATGTGACCATGGCACATGCACAGATATGAACAGTTGCACATCACAGTGGTCATGTACACGTAACACCCAGGATCCTGTCCCCATGAACACGTGCACATCCTGGGGGTGGCTGCCCACAGGTGACACCCACAGGACAACATGTAAACCAACATACACACAATAGGAAATGCAGCCTTACATGCCTTATGATAAAGTTTGGACAGGCTGTCGTGATGTAGGTGTGCCCCTCACTCCCTGGGAGCTATCTGTGGCTGGCATATGTCCATCTGAGACAGGCATGCTGACATATGCCAGTCACATGTACAGTGATGCGTTGAACAGCAATGGACCGATCGGTGCCCCGGCCGGCCCATTGCATTCAATGTGTGCGGGTACGCGTTGTACCCCTGTACGCGTTGTACCCCTGTACGCGTTGAACTGCAATGGACCGGTCGGTGCCCCCGGCCGGCCCATTGCATTCAATGTGTGCGGGTACGCGTTGTACCCCTGTACGCGTTGTACCCCTGTACGCGTTGTACTGCAATGGACCGATCGGTGCCCCCGGCCGGCCCATTGCATTCATTGTGTGCGGGTACGCGTTGTACCCCTGTACGTGTTGTACCGCAATGGACCGATCGGTGCGCACCCATTGACAATGGGCTTGCCTGGCAACGGACGCGTTTTCGAATTTCAAACGAGTCGGTTGCTGGAAAATCAGTTGGTCACCCACAACAATGTTGCAAAATCATGTATGTCATGAAGTTGAAGATTTGAAGGATGCTGTGGGCGTGTTTTGGTGCTGCTATTCCATGGATTGGCCAGATTCAGAAGATGCAAACAACTTGGACCTATCACTTTGGACACAAGGGACAGTATCTGCCTCTCCAGCACATATATATTGCTGGCTGTTCCCCTGAGAGCTCACTTGCCTGCACTACATGCTCCAGGACGACATCTGCCACTGCACTGCTGCTGTCTCTGCCCCTCTGGACCCTGCAATGGCACGTACTGTGGAGAGAGCCCCAGCCTTCAGCCTTGAAGAGAACCAGGCCCAGCTGGACAGCCTACTTCCACAGTACAGCAAGCTGTATGGGACACCAGGGGAGCAGGTGAGTGTTCTGTGCACTGCCTTTCTGAATGTGCATATTGTCTGACTAGCAAGGCTGAAAGTCTGCACGCCACTGGCTAGCAGGCTCACTGAGTAGTTGTCACCCCCATAGTGTGTAGTGACATGCACTGGACAGGTATGGTGCAGTGACAGTGCATTTGAACAAGGTTTTACTTCCCATGCAATGATACCATGTAGTGACGTCTGGCAAACTGTCCATGGGCAGCTTTGCACTGCCTGTGTACATCATGTGCCCCTGTGATTGAGACATGTATATACAACTGTGTCATGCACGGATATGTTGCATGTGTAGTAATGGCCTTTTCACTTTGTCATCCTGACAGGTTAATGCCCATCGGAAGCAGGAGATCTGGAAGGACATCGTCCGGGCCGTCCGGTCCGTGGGGGTCTACAAGCGCCGGATCTGCAACTGCCAGAAGAGGTGGCAGGACCTTCGGGGCTGGACCCGGAGGATTGCACGGGTCCAGCTGAAGCTGTCGCCTCCTCGCAGGAGGGGCGGAACACGGACCCTGACCCCCACATGCTCCAGATCCTGGCGGTGGTGTTTCCAGACCTGGATGGGCAGCTGAAGGCCAGACAGCAGCAAGGAGGGGGTGAGTCAAAGACTGCACTGTGAACTCTGTATTACATGCTTTGTGCCCTCCTCTGGCCTGGTTCAACTGCCACAGTGCAGCAGTCATGTTGTCCAGGAGCCTTGTCCCTCTATTGTGCACTGCCCACTGCTCATCTGATACCCAGGTGTGGCCCTTACATTCAGGGAATTGTGTCACTTGGGACTGTGTCCTTGCAGTTTGCTTCACTAAAGGTGGGGGACAGCATCTGTTTCCCTAAATCTGTTGTGGGCATCATGGGTGAGTCCATTGTTCACACAACGCCTGTGTTCGGACATGTGATCTGCGTGTTGCTTTGATATGCGGTCCACTTGCTGAGCTGAGCCACCACATGTGCCTGGGGTATGTGGCACACGCCCATGCAGCGGGTGGGAACAATGTTTGGGCCCCAGGAGTGTGCAGATTACGTGTGTCACACATACGTAGCCAGCTATCCACTGTCCAGGGCTCATCCCTCATTCATGTGGAGCAGGACAGTCATGCCTACTCCAGGCCATGCAATGCACTCTGTACTCCCACTCCCGTGTATCAGCTGACACATTGTGCGCAGTGATTTGACCCCTCAGGTGTCTGCCTCTGTGTCAGTGTGCTGTGGATTAGTTGCCAGGACTGCTGGGGTGTTTCTTGGTAGGGGCTCAGCATGCCCCTGGAGATGTGACCATAGGAGACGATACTTGTGTGTCACATAGGTGTTTGATCAGCTGCCCGTGCAGACTGGGGTATGCAAATGTGAAGTTCAGGCAGCTGTTCCCCATTCACAGCAAATTGTGAGGGGCTCAGGTTCAGAGGGTAGTGTCACAGGTCTCCCATATGTCCAATAGGTATGACCTGGACAGATGAGGGTTAAGATGATGTGTTGTGTGGGGGATGTACATGTGCACTTGTGCAGCTCCAGGACTTGCATTCCCCATGACCTACTATTGTGACACAGTGCATAGTGTTGTTGTCTGGCTGCCAAGTCATACATCACTGAGACAGTGATGTATGACTTAGAAGTCATGCCTCTGCCATGGCATGTGTCAACTTATTGGTGGTCCTGCAGGGGAGTGACATGTGCTACATGCACACCATTGTGGCGATGGCTATCAGGACATGGGTGCATCATGGTGTCTGTTGCTGGTATGCATCACATGCATTTCCTATTTGACTCTGGGCATCCCTTTCATCCGGAAACCTGTACTGACTCAGTGGCAAGAGCTGTGATGTGTGCATGTCCACATGCCACACCGTGTCCTCTGCACTGTCCAACTACTGTGTACTTGGTGCATGTGTCCACACTGGGGTGTTGCAATCCAACAGACACCAGACAGATGGGTGCAAGGCCATGTGGGATGTGAGTGCCATGCTTGGCATCAGACTGACAATTGGCTTCTCCTGTTCAGTTAGGGCACTTTTAGCAATGTACAACTAATGATGCCAGGGCTTGGTCTGTAATGTGCTGTGCTCACAGTGGTGTGTGCGTTTGGTGCAGGTGACTGATGTCTGTCTGTTTCCCCATTGTTTGCAGATACATCCACGGCCACGGAAGGGGACAGCTCCACGGACCAGGAGGAGCCAGAGAGCCAGACTGGGTCAGCAGCCGAGGAGTGGTCGGAGGGACCCAGTGGCACGGAGGGCGAGGGGAGCCACACCGAGGAGTCCTCAGCACCATCCACCTCAGCTGAGGACCAGAGCAACTCGGAGGATGACTCCCTTATGGAGGCGGGTGTCAGCAGCCACCACACCCCAGCTAGTGTTGCTGTCCCCGCCACCACCAGCACCACCACCGCCCTCCCATCGGCTCCCATTCCCCAGGTCCGTGGAGGCTCCCATGTTCGGGAGCGTGTCTCCTTTGGGCCAGGCACCGCACCCCCTGCCCCTGTGTCCCCTGCTGCCCTGAGTGAGGAGTCTGTGTACCTCCTTCGCCAGCTCCATGTAGGGCAGACAGCCATGCTGAGTGTCCTCCATGCGCACACCGCTCTGTTGACTCAGCTGGTGTCGTTCATGGAGGGCATCTCATCGGGCATGTCTGACCTACAGAGGGGCAATAGGTCCATGGACTCCTCCCTGACGGCAGCAGTGTCCCTCCTCAGACAGTCCCTCACCCCTCCTGCCTCTGCTCCATCCACACTCCCCAGCACCTTACCTGTCCCAAGCACACACACACCGGCACAGGCACACACCAGCACACACACGTCCAGCACACAGACACACACACCACAAACAAAACGCACACGCACGCACAGTAAGGGGACTGAAACCAGACTCACAGGGGATGGGGCCCTGGTACACACACACGCATCCACGGGCACTGCGCAGTCCTCAGTTGCCTCTCCCTCCAAAGCACCCTCCCTTGCCTCACCTGCAACCCCAAAGACCCAGCGCCTCTTCCTCAGTGACCTCGGCCTCTTCCCCTCCGATCCAGCTGCTCCAGCATCCAGGGGGAAGAGGAAGCCCCCCACACGGAGCAGAGTGCCCCTCGCCCCCGGACACCCTCCCCCAGGCGCAGACAGACTGAGGCCCCCACCCGCAAGTCCCCCGGAGTGGTAAGAGCAAGACCCCGCCGCCGCCCTGCAGCTCAAGCACCAGGTCTCCTTCCTCCATCCCTCAGGCCCCCACTCCACAGGTGCCCCCACCACACCCTGCCCCAGGTTCCCCCACCCACAGATATACCATCCCCAAGAGGCTCCGGCCTTCTCCCCCTGCCACTTGCTCTCCCGGCACCACACCCCCGCTGCGCTTGTCTGTGCCACTGATGTGGTGAGGGTGTCCTCCCCTCTGTCCAGCCCACCTTGCCTGTTCCCCATTCTCCTCCCCTGGTGGTAGGCACTGCAGTGGAGTCCACTACCACCCTGTCTGACTTGGGCACTGCAGTGCCGGACCTGTCCACTCCATCTGCAGGGTCCACTGCAGTCGTGCCGGCACCCACAACATCTGAGCCATGCCCCCCAGTTGTGCCGGCACACACCATGTCAGACACCTCCACTGCAGTTGTCAGTGGCTCTCCAGCACCCACCACCCCTTCCCTGCTTCCTCCTGGTGAGCCCTGATCCTGTCCCTGCGGTGCCTGGCCTACCCCCATGGTTGCCCCTCCTAGTGGATTGTCCCTGGTTTTGTGCAGGCATGTGTAGGGTGGCATCTGCCACTGTCACCCACTTGTGACTTTGTTGATGGACTGGCCATTGGCCTTTGTTTATTTTCTACCGGACTTCTACTTTTAATGCCACATATGCTGAATAAAGCAACTTTCTGTTCTCTAGTGCTTTTGCTTCTGATGTACATGATGTTGATGATGCTAACCATGGCCTTGCTGCAGTGATGGTGATATTTGGTCTCACGATAATGAAGTGTTACTGTGCAGGAACCCATGTGGTCCAGGGGGAATGTGTCCTATCCTGTGGTGTATCCATGTCATCCATAGCAGCATCTGAGGGTGTCATGTGTTCAGTATTTGGCAATGGGATTTCCTACTTAGATTGGCTATTTCACATCTGTGGCTTCCACCCCTGCACATCTGTTGTGCCTGCCATTGTTCAATTCGTCTACTTCCCTGACCGTGTGGCCATCTCCAGTGGACATGCAGGTTTGGGCATCAATGGGGAAGGACTCATCTGTGTTGTCAGTGCAACATTGCTATACAAGTGTGTTGGATCTGTGCTGATGATTCCGTTGGCACTTCCATGACCAGGCTGATGTTACGGGAGGCCTCATTTGGTGCTAATTGTTGATTGTGTGACCAAGTGCTCAGCTGACATGATGGGGCCCTACTGAGGCAACATATGGCACAGCTTTCCTCACACAGGAGTGGAGTCCCCTCATGGCAGTGTGTACTCCTGTGACATTGCCTGCGCCCAAGGTGTGTGTTGTATGTGCATGTCTGTGTGTTCACTTCCGTTTAGCTGTGCATGCTGTGATCCCTAGTTTTGTACCTGTTTGTGATGCTAGCTGAGTTGACCTATGTTCCCCCAAAGTCTTCGCCCTGGGTTCTCTGTGATGTGGGTGCATGGCACATTACTGGTCATCAGGGTGTCACCCATAGGTGTGTTTGCTGTCAGGGCTGAGTTTGTGTGCAGACGCAGATGGGTCACAGTCAGGTTTCCCCTTGGCACTTGTTGTTTGCCCCTGTCATGTGATTTCCAGTTTGTGTTATCTTTCAGTGATTGTGACACGTTGTGTGTGTGACTGCTGGCACTCCTCAGGGTCCGGGCTGCAATGTTGGTTGTTGTCTATGTGTGTTCTTTGTGGGTGACCTTGGCTTCTTCATTGGTGTGTGACTGTGGCTGGGATCCCATTGGTTGGTGTGGTATTGCCGTCATGTCCATGTACAGCGTAGTGTGCAGTGTGTCAGACATTCAGGAGTCTTGTTGAGTGGCCATGTGTCATGTGTTTCTGCACCTTGGTTCCCACCCACCACCCTGGAATAGTCATGGGTGCATGTGCAATGTCACCAGTGCATGTGTGCTTCACTGCTGCACATTGTTGGAGGTCGAGGGGTGTGGTGTTGAGTGTGTGCAGATGAGAGTTGTTGCCCGGCTAGGCCCCTGCCTCCATGTTGGCCTTGGCTTACTGGCCATGCTGTTTGATTTGTGCTTGTGTAGGTGTGATGGTAGTTAGTTGCTCAGGACACATGACCACATTTAGCTTTGTCATCACAGTGGGATTGTAATGCAACCCAGGGTCACCACATTGTGGGGGCCCTGGGGGTGGTGATGTGGTGTGTCTGTGTCTTGCTGTGTCAGTTGCTGTCCCTACGTGCCTGTGTGACATGTGTGATTTGTGCTCCCTCTCATCTGACAATGCCTGCTTGCCCACATAGGGGATTTGGATCCATGAGTTACCTTTGTGTGGCACTGTATGCACATCTGTATGATTGGTATTCAGGTCTCCTCATGTGTTGTGTGGTTGCCTGGGGACACTGGCACCCCCCCACCTCACCTGTTGTGTATGATGTGCAGTGTGGGTCTGCCTGTTTGTGGTTGTGCATCTGCACCACTGCATTGGCATATCTTGGGTGTGCCATTGGCTGTATGTAGTTTGGTGGGTTTCCCCTGCTGTCCCTGGGACTCCTAGGTCATCGGTCAGCACAATGATCATGGTTTGTGTGTCCCATTGCTGCCATGGTATGGTATCTGTTCACCTCACATCTGCAGTCTCCACAGGGTATCTGCATGTGTGTGCCCATTGGTGCAAATATGTGGGTCTGCATTCTGATGGTCACTTCTGCCATTGTGTCATTGATGATTGTTGACGGTGTCAGCCCCCATGGGTGTTGTTTGTCTGCACATGGCCAAAGGTATGTCTTATTTGCACTGCAGTATTTGGCTCCCCCAATTTATGTTGCAATGGGACACATACACTACTTTGCCACTGATGTGTTTGTTGTTCTGTGACCAGGAATCATCCATGCAGTTTGGCAGTTCCACCTCTTTCTTTGTCAACACTTACCTTTTGGTCACTGTGATGATGGGGGTTTGGACCCCATTGCCACAATGTTCGAAATGTGCTTCAGCTATGGACCCCACACTTACCTTTTGGTCACTGTGATGATGGGGGTTTGGACCCCATTGCCACAATGTTCAAAGTGTGCTTCAGCTATGGACCCCACACTTACCTTTTGGTCACTGTGATGATGGGGGTTTGGACCCCATTGCCACAATGTTCAAAGTGTGCTTCAGCTATGGACCCCACACTTACATTTTGGTCACTGTGATGATGGGGGTTTGGACCCCATTGCCACAATGGTCATGGCCTGCTTGCATTGTGGGTGCCACACACATATATGTGTGGCACATGTGCTAGGGGGTCACATTGTATGTTCAAAGTCATGTTCGGTGTTGTAGGCATTTGACACAGTCTACACACGCTTGTCATGGTGTTGGGGGGATGTCTTCTTCTTGCATTCCCTAGGTTGTGGTGTGCTGGTTGTGTCATGCATTGTCCATCCTATGAGTGGGGGTGGTAGTAGTGGTAGGCATCCAGCCCCCCCTGGCTAAGGGTGGTAGTAGTGGTAGGCATCCAGCCCCCCCTGGGTGAGGGTGGTAGTAGTGGTAGGCATCCAGCCCCCCCTGGCTAAGGGTGGTGGTAGGCATCCAGCCCCCCCTGGGTGAGGGTGGTAGTAGTGGTAGGCATCCAGCCCCCCCTGGCTAAGGGTGGTGGTAGGCATCCAGCCCCCCCTGGGTGAGGGTGGTAGTAGTGGTAGGCATCCAGCCCCCCCTGGGTGAGGGTGGTAGTAGTGGTAGGCATCCAGCCCCCCCTGGCTAAGGGTGGTAGTAGTGGTAGGCATCCTGCCCCCCCTGGGTAAGGGTGGTAGTAGTGGTAGGCATCCAGCCCCCCTGGCTAAGGGTGGTAGTAGTGGTAGGCATCCAGCCCCCCTGGCTAAGGGTGGTGGTAAGCATACAGCCCCCCTGGGTGAGGGTGGTAGTAGTGGTAGGCATCCAGCCCCCCTGGCTAAGGGTGGTGGTAGGCATCCAGCCCCCTGGGTGAGGGTGGTAGTAGTGGTAGGCATCCAGCCCCCCTGGCTAAGGGTGGTGGTAGGCATCCAGCCCCCCTGGGTGAGGGTGGTAGTAGTGGTAGGCATCCAGCCCCCCTGGCTAAGGGTGGTGGTAGGCATCCAGCCCCCCTGGGTGAGGGTGGTAGTAGTGGTAGGCATCCAGCCCCCCTGGGTGAGGGTGGTAGTAGTGGTAGGCATCCAGCCCCCCTGGGTGAGGGTGGTAGTGGTGGTAGGCATCCAGCCCCCCTGGGTGAGGGTGGTAGTAGTGGTAGGCATCCAGCCCCCTGGCTAAGGGTGGTGGTAGGCATCCAGCCCCCCTGGGTGAGGGTGGTAGTAGTGGTAGGCATCCAGCCCCCCTGGCTAAGGGTGGTGGTAGGCATCCAGCCCCCCTGGGTGAGGGTGGTAGTGGTGGTAGGCATCCAGCCCCCCTGGGTGAGGGTGGTAGTAGTGGTAGGCATCCAGCCCCCCTGGGTGAGGGTGGTAGTAGTGGTAGGCATCCAGCCCCCCTGGGTAAGGGTGGTAGTAGTGGTAGGCATCCAGCCCCCCTGGCTAAGGGTGGTGGTAGGCATCCAGCCCCCCCTGGGTGAGGGTGGTGGTAGTGGTAGGCATCCAGCCCCCCTGGGTGAGGGTGGTAGTGGTGGTAGGCATCCAGCCCCCCTGGGTGAGGGTGGTAGTAGTGGTAGGCATCCAGCCCCCCTGGGTGAGGGTGGTAGTGGTGGTAGGCATCCAGCCCCCCTGGGTGAGGGTGGTAGTAGTGGTAGGCATCCAGCCCCCCTGGGTGAGGGTGGTAGTAGTGGTAGGCATCCAGCCCCCTGGCTAAGGGTGGTAGTAGTGGTAGGCATCCTGCCCCCCTGGGTAGGGGTGGTGGTGCGCATTCAGGCCCCTGTGTGCATATGTGGCATTGGTGATGGGCATCCCGCCCCTATGGTGCTGCTGTTGCTGGTGTAAGTATATTCTGCATCCCTCTGTGTGTGTGTGATGTGTCGTGTACGTGTTGTATGTGTTTTGTGGTTGGTGTCTGGCTTACCTTCTGCGCCGTACGCGTCCGTGCCTGTTCCGGTAGTAAATGTAGAATATTGGTATGATCGGGACGAAGGGATTCATGGTTGGTTCGTGTCGTTCGTCCTTCTCGTTGCTTCGCGTCGTCCTCGTCGCTTCGCCTCGTCCTCGTCGCTTCGCCTCGTCCTCGTCGCTGGCGTGTTCGTCTCGGAGCCGTGGATCGTGTTGTGGCGCGAATCGGAGCTTATGTGCGCCTCTCCCGGATGCTTTGACGTGCCGTGCATAGCGACGGGTTCGGCGCGTACGGAAAGCGCATCGTACTCGTTCGGCCGGACGGAGCTGCATTTTTCCTTCCGTGCGACTCGATTCGGCGTTTCCGGATTCGCATCGGTCGGGGAACAGGACCTGGTTTGGGTGAGTACGGCTCGGCAGGATTCTGTGCTGTTGTGCGCATCGTACTTACTCGTTCGGTGTGATGTACGGATCGGTCGGGAAACAGGCTTTCGCATGGCTTTTTTCCCGACCAAATGGTATTGGGTGCGCCTCCGACCGAGATCGGAATCGGCCCCTAAATGTCTATATCATATCATATCCAGGATTGAATTGTATCTGAGAAATACTCTCTAATATATATGCTGTTCCATTTATGAACAAGCTCTAGCAAAGCCAATATATCTGGCGTTGTTCTTCAGTCTTTTTCAATTCTTGTTTTGGTTTTCACAAACCTTTATTGTTCTGGAAGCTGCTGGGCCATTGGCTAAAGGAAAATGTTTTTGGGTCTAAAACAAAACACAATACCATAGTACTCTGAAGAAATTACCTTTGGTGTGGAAATGCTCCTTGTGAAAGGGCAGCATTCCGTAACTCATAATGAAGTCAGCCAATGATTGAAGTGGGTCTTGGGCATTACCCCCCTAGATTCAGGAAAGGAAGAATGAGAGAACAAAAGAAAGAAAGAAAGAAAGAAAGAACAGCATTAGTAGGTGACAGGAACTGATAAATCTGGAATGTGCCCGTGCTCACAATTGGTAGAACTCGCTCTGCTATTACATCATTCTCTACACACAGAGGGCCTGATTCACAGAACTAACTTACGTCAAAAACGTAAAGTTAGTACTTTTTGGTATTCACAGAATACACTTACTCATTTTGGTATTCATAGAATGAACTTACTCATTTCGGTATTCACAGAAGTTAGTAGTCCTAACTTTAGGACTCCTAAATGCCTTCTGTGAATACCGAAAGTCTTAAAGTTAGGATTTTTCTCAGTTTAGGAGTAGTAAAGTTAGGACTCCTAACTTTAGGACTCCTAAATGCCTTCTGTGAATACCGAAAGTCTTAAAGTTAGGATTTTTCTCAAGTTAGGAGTCCTTAGGACTCCTTGCACTTTGCCTTTGCTGAGCAGTGCTAAAGTGCTTGTGCTCTCTTCTTAAAACATGGTAGAACTGGCTTATACCCAATTGGCATATGCTAAAGGTTCCAAGCTACATCTCTGTAAGAGAATCCTTTAAACAGCTCCATTTGCTGCCGATTGAGGCTAGTATCAAGTTATAATCCCTCTGCATAGCACACAGGGCCATAAATAACAAAGGTCCAGCAAAGCTCAGAAATATGGTATCTGCTTATGCACCAACCAAACTTTTAAGATCCTCTCAACTACATCCCCTCAGTACGACCAGAGTCAAAAGGACAAGATGGGGATGAAGATCATTTGCACACTTGGTCCTGAAGCTGTGGAATGAGCTCCCACTTGGCCTTAGATGACTGCAAAATGAGCTCTCTTTTAGGGCAGGCATGCGCTTTACAAAACATAAACATAAACATATTTAATTTACTCATAAGGCTTGTCAATTAAATTTTACTAGTGGGCCTGCAGCATTGTTTGCGCCACCCACTTAAGTAGCTATTTAAACATGTCTCAGTCCTGGCATCGCAGAGCATGAGTGTGCAATTATAAACTGCCATTTCGACCTTGCAAACTAAACCTTTTACCAGGCTTAAACCTTCCCTTTTTATACCTATAAGCCACCCCTAGGGTAGGCCCTGGACAGTCAGGAGGCAGGGTGCAGTGTATTGAAAAGGTAGGGCATGTACTTTTAAGGTTTAGGCCTATCTCTCCCATAGGATAACATTGGAGTTGCCTTATTATTATTATTATTATGAGCTTATAAAGCGCACTTTTACCCAAGGGTGTCCTGGCGCTGCACACTGAGTCCCTGGAGCACGGGGGGCCTAATCCCTAAATAACCAAGTCTTCAGCCCCTTTCTAAAAGAAAGGAGCTCCTCGGCATTCCTGATATGCACCGGCAAGCTGTTCCAGGCCTTCGCTGCACAGTATGAAAAGCTCCCCAACTAGCCTTTTTTATTCGGGGTACCGCAACTAGTCTGCTCTCGGACGAGCGCAACGCTCTCCCTGGCACATACCAAGTGAAGCACCGACTCAAGAACTCTGGGCCACTGCCCTTCAATGCTTTGAAAACGAGGCACAGAGCCTTAAATTGAGCTTGTCTTGATACCGGCAGCCAGTGCAGTAGCCGGAGTCCCTCTCAAACGGAGGCAAACCTTGGGATGCCTGTCAGCAGTCTCGCCGCCGCATTTTGGACCAACTGTAATCTGTGCAGATGTTTTTTTTTCAAATTCAGATACAGACTATTGCAGTAGTCCAAGCGTGACAAAATAAGGGCTGAGACTGCTAACCTGAAACCATCGGCCGGAAGAGAAAATTTAATTTTCCTCAATATCCTAAGGATATTGAAGCATGTCGAAACCACTCTACTAACCTGATCCCCAAAATCAAGTTTCTGGTCCATGATCACGCCCAAATTCCTTGCTGTGCACGTGGGGACTGGGGGCATCCCCAGCGCATCAGGCCACATATCCGGAGTCCAGATGTTAGGATTGTTCCCAAATATCATGACCTCGGTCTTCCCTGCATTCAATTTAAGGCAATTCGAGGCCATCCAGCCCGCAATATCTTTCAGGCAATCATGGCACCTCGCGGCCATATCCACTTGGGACCCTCGCTGTATGGATAACACAATTTGTGTGTCATCTGCATAGGAAGTGAGTTGCAGGCCAAAGGATCTTATCAGAGCCGCCAGTGGGCTGACATAAATGTTAAAAAGCGTGGGGCTCAGAGATGATCCCTGCGGTACCCCACACGGAATGGCAAAAGGCTTAGATTTATCAGGCCCCAGGTCAACTGTCTGGACTCTGTCGGCTAAAAAGGACTTCAGGAGGCTCCAGGCAGCGCCTTCTACCCCCGCCCCCGACAACCTGTCCATCAGAACCCCATGATGGACCGTGTCGAAGGCCGCCGATAGGTCCAACAGAATCAAAACAGCCACCCCTCCCTGGTCCACCGCCACTCTCACCTCCTCAGTGGCCTTAACTAAGGCCAATTCTGTGCTGTGTCCTGCACGAAACCCGAACTGCGTCGGGTCAAGTGCCTTAGTTCTTTGAAAAAAAGAGCTTAGTTGCCTATTTATGGCCTTCTCCACCAACTTGGCCGGAAGCGGGAGACGGGATATGGGTCTGTAGCTATTAGGGTCGTTTTTATCCAGACTGGGTTTTTTTATTAAGGGCAGGATAGAGGCAAACTTCCACCTCCTAGGATAGTTACCCGAGTCAATGATGGTGTTGAACACTGGGGTAATTGCAATGACCTCGGGACATTTTTTAAGTACCGCCACCGGGCAGGGATCATTGGGTGAGCCTGACCGGGCAGCCAGAAGAAGGCTTATAACCTCCTCAATCCTTATGACATTTTATAAGTGTAATTTCCAAATGGGAAGAGATAACCCCTTCAAGTTTGGTGTCTCTGGAATCACAATTTAAAATCCTAACTTATGGTGAAGTTGGACTTTAAAATTCAATTCTGTAAATTACACTTTTAGCAAAATTGCACTTTCTTGCCTAAGCCATTTGGTGCCTGCAGCCTGTCTCTGGTCACATGACTGGGTATAGTTGCCAGTTAGCCTTTGTGTATTTCTCCTAGACAGCCACACACAATGGGGATCTTAAATGGAGCAGAATGGGCCATCACTGGCAGGATGGGAGGGAGGAGCTGGGCACAGCCCATCTTACCCTTAAATAGGCTGTGTCCTATCACCAAACAAAGGGCCTAACAACCCTGTATTGTCACTTCAGGTAGCTTGCAGCCATGGCAGGGGAGGAAGGGAATACTATGCACTTGAAAGCCACTGTCTAGAAATTTCTCCTACCTTCCAGAACCAGGGTGCTAGTGTATAAAAGAAGGACCTCAGACACAACCTCTGGACCTGTGTATACTCTGTCAGGAAGAAGGACTGCTGTGCTGCTTAAAGGACTTCCACTCTGCTGGACTGCTACTCCCCTGCTGTGCTGACCTGCTGCCTGTTTCCCTCTTGCCTGAGGAGGAAGAACCTATCTTGAAACCAGGACCCCAGAGTGACTCAAAGGGCTAGTCTGATGGCCTCCTGATCTGAGCCTCAAGGACCTCAAAGGCTGCTCTACGGCTCCTGGACCTGCCTTCAGTGAGTTCCTGACCCCCAAATAGTGCCTCTCAGGTCCTGGACCCTTGCTGTGGCTCACTGGGCTCTTAAAACAAGCTTTTGGGCTCTTTGTGACCGCGAACAGGCCTGTTCGCACCGGAACTTTGTCGTTTACACAGAAAATCAGCTCGAGCCGCCGCCAGTCCGTCTCTTCACACAGCAAGCTTTGATCGCTCCAACCTGCCCATGCACGATGCCTGGCCTGCTGCTAGCGCCCCATCGACCCCCACCGGCAATGCTTTCCATGCACCCTGCGCCCTCTTCAATGTAAACGGGAGTCTTGGAACAAAAGCTGGGTAGGTAAACCTCCAGTGGAACTAATCTGGGACAGTATCCGAACCTGTGCTCCACTGCGGTTGGCCTGAACTTTTTAAATTTGACCCCGATCCAGCACGACCGGATAGCTGCAGTTGTCGCTTTCTAGGTGCTCTTGCAGTCTATTCTTTAAAAATAATGACGCCTGGTCTACTGATTGGATTTTTGCCATTTTGGTCTTGATTTATTTATCAAATGAAGCTCTATTTTTCAAACCTGGTGTGGGATTCTTTTAGTGTGGTGTTTTCACTGTTTTACCTTTTTATGTGTTGCACAAATACTTTACATATTGCCTCTAAGTTAAGCCTGACTGCTCAGTTCCAAGCTGCAAGGGGGTTGAGGACAGGTTAATGTGTTTTTTTTTTGTGCCTTACCCTGACTAGGATTGTGTTTGCTGTTTGACCAGGGGTCACACCCCAGTCAACCAATAACACAATTTCTAACAATATATATATTAAAACCAACCCCTTTAATCAATGATGGGTTCGTAATCAGAATGAATGGATGTACAAACATTTGGAGTAGAACCTTCAAAAATAAGATTTAAGCATGTCAGAATCAATGCAATAAAGGTTTGCCCACCAACACATTAAAGTGGCAGTATTAAGATTAAGGGGCCGATTCCGATCTCGGTCGGAGGCGCACCCAACACCATTCGGTCGGGAAAAAAGCCATGCGAATGCCTGTTTCCCGACCGAGCCGCACATTATTCCGAACGAGCAAGTACGATGCGCACAACAGCATAGATTCCGACCCAGTCGTACTCACCCAATCCAGGTCCTGTTCCCCGACCGAGCCGGATCCGGAATCGTAGAATCGAGCCGCACGGAAGCAAAAATGCAGCCTTGTCCGGCCGGACAAGTACGATGCGCTTCCCGTACGCGCCGAACCCGTTGCTATGCACGGCACGTCAAAGCATCCGGGTGATGCGCACATAAGCTCCGATTCGCGCCACAACACGATCTACGGCTACGAGACGAACACGCCAGCGACGAGGACGAGGCGAAGCAAAGAGAAAGACGAACGAGACGAACCAACCATGAATCCCTTCGTGCCGATCCTACCAATATTCTACCTCTATTACCGGAACAGGCACGGACGCGTACGGCGCAGAAGGTAAGTCAGACACCAACAAAAACAAACTACACGTACCCGACCCATCACACACAGAGGGATGCAGAAATACCTACACCAGCAACAGCAGCACCATAGGGGCGGGATGGCCCTAACCAATGCCACACATACACATAGGGGCCTGTATGCCTACCACTACTGCCACCCCTACCCATGGGATGCTGGATGCCTGTCACTACTACCACCCTTACCCAGGGGATACCAGATGCCTACCACTACTACCACCCTTACCCAGGGGGTGCCAGATGCCTACCACTACTACCACCTCTACCCATGGGGGCTGGATGCCTACCACTACTACCAGCCTTACCCAGGGGGTGCCAGATGCCTACCACTACTACCACACTTACCCAGGGTGTGCCAGATGGCTACCACTACTACCACCCTTACCCAGGGGTGCCAGATGCCTGTCACTACTACCACCTCTACCCATGGGGGGCTGGATGCCTGTCACTACTACCACCCTTACCCAGGGGGTGCCAGATGCCTGTCACTACTACCACCTCTACCCATGGGGGCTGGATGCCTGTCACTACTACCCCCTTACCCAGGGGTGCCAGATGCCTACCACTACTACCACCCTTACCCAGGGGGTGCCAAATGCCTACCACTACTACCACCCTTACCCAGAGGGTGCCAGATGCCTACCACTACTACCACCTCTACCCATGGGGGGCTGGATGCCTGTCACTACTACCACCTCTACCCATGGGGGGCTGGATGCCTACCACTACTACCACCCTTATCCAGGGGTGCCAGATGCCTACCACTACTACCACCTCTACCCATGGGGGCTGGATGCCTACCACTACTACCACCCTTACCCAGGGGTGCCAGATGCCTACCACTACTACCACCCTTACCCAGGGGGTGCCAGATGCCTACCACTACTACCACCCTTACCCAGGGGGTGCCAGATGCCTACCACTACTACCACCTCTACCCATGGGGGCTGGATGCCTGTCACTACGATCACCCTTACCCAGGGGTGCCAGATGCCTACCACTACTACCACCCTTACCCAGGGGGTGCCAGATACCTACCACTACTACCACCCTTACCCAGGGGTGCCAGATGCCTACCACTACTACCACCTCTACCCATGGGGGGCTGGATGCCTGTCACTACTACCACCCTTACCCAGGGGGTGCCAGATGCCTGTCACTACTACCACCTCTACCCATGGGGGGCTGGATGCCTGTCACTACTACCACCCTTACCCAGGGGTGCCAGATGCCTGTCACTACTACCACCTCTACCCATGGGGGGCTGGATGCCTGTCACTACTACCACCCTTACCCAGGGGGTGCCAGATGCCTACCACTACTACCACCCTTACCCA
Organism: Calotriton arnoldi; assembly: GCA_963921515.1. Taxonomy (NCBI): domain Eukaryota; kingdom Metazoa; phylum Chordata; class Amphibia; order Caudata; family Salamandridae; genus Calotriton; species Calotriton arnoldi. The sequence continues at coordinate 1,783,715 of CAWUFW010003081.1, forward strand.
GGGGGTGCCAGATACCTACCACTACTACCACCCTTACCCAGGGGGTGCCAGATGCCTACCACTACTACCACCTCTACCCATGGGGGGCTGGATGCCTGTCACTACTACCACCCTTACCCAGGGGTGCCAGATGCCTGTCACTACTACCACCTCTACCCATGGGGGCTGGATGCCTGTCACTACTACCACCCTTACCCAGGGGGTGCCAGATGCCTGTCACTACTACCACCTCTACCCATGGGGGCTGGATGCCTGTCACTACTACCACCCTTACCCAGGGGGTGCCAGATGCCTGTCACTACTACCACCTCTACCCATGGGGGGCAGGATGCCTACCGCTACTACCACCCTTAAACAGGGGGTGCCAGATGCCTACCACTACTACCACCTCTACCCATGGGGGGCTGGATGCCTACCACTACTACCACCCTTACCCAGGGGGTGCCAGATGCCTACCACTACTACCACCCTTACCCAGGGGGTGCCAGATGGCTACCACTACTACCACCCTTACCCAGGGGGTGCCAGATGCCTGTCACTACTACCACCTCTACCCATGGGGGCTGGATGCCTGTCACTACTACCACCCTTACCCAGGGGTGCCAGATGCCTGTCACTACTACCACCTCTACCCATGGGGGGCTGGATGCCTACCACTACTACCACCTCTACCCATGGGGGGCTGGATGCCTACCACTACTACCACCCTTACCCAGGGGGTGCCAGATGCCTACCACTACTACCACCTCTACCCAATGGGGGCTGGATGCCTACCACTACTACCACCCTTACCCAGGGGTGCCAGATGCCTACCACTACTACCACCCTTACCCAGGGGTGCCAGATGCCTACCACTACTACCACCCTTACCCAGGGGTGCCAGATGCCTACCACTACTACCACCCTTACCCAGGGGTGCCAGATGCCTGTCACTACTACCACCTCTACCCATGGGGGGCTGGATGCCTGTCACTACTACCACCCTTACCCAGGGGGTGCCAGATGCCTGTCACTACTACCACCTCTACCCATGGGGGGCTGGATGCCTGTCACTACTACCACCCTTACCCAGGGGGTGCCAGATGCCTGTCACTACTACCACCTCTACCCATGGGGGGCTGGATGCCTGTCACTACTACCACCCTTACCCAGGGGGTGCCAGATGCCTGTCACTACTACCACCTCTACCCATGGGGGGCAGGATGCCTACCGCTACTACCACCCTTACCCAGGGGGTGCCAGATGCCTACCACTACTACCACCTCTACCCATGGGGGCTGGATGCCTACCACTACTACCACCCTTACCCAGGGGTGCCAGATGCCTACCACTACTACCACCCTTACCCAGGGGTGCCAGATGGCTACCACTACTACCACCCATACCCAGGGGTGCCAGATGCCTGTCACTACTACCACCTCTACCCATGGGGGCTGGATGCCTGTCACTACTACCACCCTTACCCAGGGGTGCCAGATGCCTGTCACTACTACCACCTCTACCCATGGGGGCTGGATGCCTACCACTACTACCACCTCTACCCATGGGGGGCTGGATGCCTACCACTACTACCACCCTTACCCAGGGGGTGCCAGATGCCTACCACTACTACCACCCTTACCCAGGGGGTGCCAGATGCCTACCACTACTACCACCCTTACCCAGGGGGTGCCAGATGCCTACCACTACTACCACCCTTACCCAGGGGGTGCCAGATGCCTGTCACTACTACCACCTCTACCCATGGGGGGCTGGATGCCTGACACTACTACCACCCTTACCCAGGGGTGCCAGATGCCTGTCACTACTACCACCTCTACCCATGGGGGCTGGATGCCTGTCACTACTACCACCCTTACCCAGGGGGTGCCAGATGCCTGTCACTACTACCACCTCTACCCATGGGGGTTGGATGCCTACCACTACTACCACCCTTACCCAGGGGGTGCCAGATGCCTACCACCAACACCACCCCCACTCATAGGATGGAGAATGTATGACACAACCAGCACACCACAACCTAGGGAATGCAAGAAAAAGACATCCCCCCAACACCATGACAAGCGTGTGTAGACTGTGTAAAATGCCTACAACACTGAACATGACTTTGAACATACAATGTGACCCCCTATCACATGTGCCACACATATATGTGTGTGGCCCCCACAATGCAAGCAGGCCATGACCATTGTGACAATGGGGTCCACAACGCCATCATCACAGTGACCAAAATGTTAGTGTGGGGTCCATAGCTGAAGCACATTCAGAACATTGTGGCAATGGGGTCTAAACCCCCATCATCACAGTGACCAAAAGGTAAGTGTGGGGTCCATAGCTGAAGCACATTTTGAACATTGTTGCAATGGGGCCTAAACCCCCATCATCACAGTGACCAAAAGGTAAGTGTGGGTTCCATAGCTGAAGCACATTTTGAACATTGTGGCAATGGGGCCTAAACCCCCATCATCACAGTGACCAAAATGCAAGTGTTGACAAAGAAAAAGATGCAACTGCCAAACTGCATGGATGATTCCTGGTCACAGAACATAAAACACATCAGTGGCAAAGTAGTGCATGTGTCCCATTGCAACATATATTGGGGGAGGCAAATACTGCAGTGCAAATAAGACATACCTTTGGCCATGTGCAGACAAACAACACCCATGGGGGCTGACACTGTCAACATTCATAAAAGACTCCAAACACTGCGGCTGACCCTTGATTCAGCACCTCAATCCTTATTCAATACATATAAATGTCATGTGCATAACACTTCCGGAGTCTGTCGCAATTAGACTCCACTGGAAACCAGACCAAAGATTTAAGATTAACGGAAGGTGCACCAAGCTAAAACTCCAGACGTTAATAGAAGTGTCCTTTAAATTTCCTTTATTCCTTGTAGTAAAACAAGCAGTCAAATCTCAGCCAGCGCGTTTCGTTCTTTTCAACAGAACTTCCTCAGGGCTGAAACAATTGACATAAAACAACATATAAATATACATAAAAATATTAGAAAAAGAAAAGAAAACGACACATAAGAAAAAACCAATACCAATAAAACCACACATCAAACACATACAAAGACATTTTCTAACACATATAAATATAAAAATAAATAAGTACATATTATATATTTCGTACACTTCGTATTTGCACCAGCCCAAGTTAGGTATAGTGCCCGAAGAGCCAGATTCTAGATAAGGCCCTAGTGTCCACAGAACCATACATACAATCAATCATTAAATACATAATGTTCCCCATATCACAAACAAAAACTAATCAGTTACCTACTTTACAAAAGTTCATCATATATGCAAAATAGTATTCTAATAATCAAAACGAGAAAAAACTTTGAAAGCAATGGAGATATAATCACAGAATTTCTTTGAGAGGAAGAAAGACTAGTTAAAAGGAGACAATTTTCTCAAAACAGAGCCAAAAGGACAGAAAAGAACCTAAAAAACCCCCAAGAGAAGTCAGGTATCATATAGAGCCATATTCAGTTAAAGTACCTTCGTTATGCTCACAAGCAAAGGTAACTAAATAAATATGTGTAAAATTACATTATCGAGCATGAAAACAGAACTAAAGAGGAAAGATCATGATACCTACATAAATAGAAAATAAATAAACAATGTCAAAAAATAATAATCAAAAGATTCTCACCAATAATTTACTGCAGTCTTGTAGAATTAAGATCCAGAAAGGTATAGTAACCTATTTATCAATTGCAACCCTACAATCAGAGTTCCAGGGCATAACTGGTCAATTCAAACGATCTAAACAAATCCAAAAACCACAATCACTTTAATATGTAAACCTCAAACATACATGTAGAAAAGCCTTACAAGCTCACCAATGCGAGTAAGTAAAGTTAAAATAAAAACGATAAATCAGTACTCACCACTAATGATGATTAGCAATAATCCTATTGAAATAAAAAGCGAAGTTGACGTAACCAAATCACACCAGAAAGCCCCTCGATCCAGATTCAAGACCAATTATAATAATCTATAAATCAAAAAGTCAAAGGTTCACTCAATAATACACTCAATAAAGGTGTGTCCCAAAGATATGAGCCCTTTCAAAAAGAAGATCGAATATTCTCACCTACATTGGTGATCATTAATACCATGTGTTGCCAAAAAGATTAATCAAAGACAATCCCATCTGGGATCCCCATGGTCAGGGCTCCCGTTAGTCAATAAAAGCCCGAGTAATCTGAAAATGAGGATTATGCTTATTATAATCATAATCGGCAGAAATGGTATATTATCATACTCGATATAATGCATTTATACACAAAAGGGGCAACATTAGAAAAAGCTTACACACGAAGTCACTTATAATCAACAACAAGAAGGATTACATATAAATGTCCTGATCGTAAGGACCGTTTAGACGATAAGCGTGCTGTTGAGTGACAAATACGCACATACATTCAATCATATTGATACAAAGCTAAGTGGATTACAACAAACAAATAGCACTCCCACAGTGTAATCTTAGGGTGACATTACATAAATCAAGTGGGGGCAAAGGAATATAAAGTGGGGGCAAAAGAGAGAGATAGGGGAAACTAATGAGTTTGAATCATTAACCAGACATACCTAATTCGTACCAAGGAGCTTACCTGCAAATACTCGGCGATATTAATGGCAAGTGCCGCATTCAAATTGTAAAAACGCCATCCGAATTTCGTCGATTTTAAAACTCGCGGCAAACCGGCGTCCAAGCGGAACTACGTCACCGTTGTGGACGCTGGCCCCAGAAACCGGTCAAAAACTGGCGCCATATTGGAAGGATGGAAAACTTAAAGAATCCAAACCAACATATATTGACTATACGAGCTTTAAAAGTCCAAAAAGCCCTACAAAGTATATTCCAGGACATACATCTCCTGCAGTATCAATGATTTGAATACTCATAACAAGGGATGAAAAATAGGATGGGGCAGCGGGGAAAAATAAGGAAAACTAATGAGTTTTAATCATTAACCAGGCATACCTAATTCATACCATGGAGCTTACCTGCAAGTACTCGACAATATTATTGGCAAGTGCCGCATTCAAAATGTAACAAAACGCCATCCGAATTTCGACGATTTTAAAACTCGCAGCAAACCGGCGTCTGGGTGAAAGTGCGTCACCATTCTGGACGCTTGCCCCAGATACCGGTCAAAAACTGGCGCCATATTAGAAGGGTGAAAACCTAAAAAGTCCAAACCAACATATACTGAATATATATGTACTTTAAAGGTCCAAAAAAGCCCTACAAAGTGTATTCCAGGACATACATCTCCTGCAGTATCAATAATTTAAATACTCATGGCAAGGGATAGGGAACCTGTGAAATACTGGCCAATGTACATTAAAAGTATATAAACAAGACAATAAAACAAACATACAAAGTATGTTGACGCGAATCCATGACTCATGTCAGGAAGCTTACCAGCAACATATTGATATTGCATATGGTACGTTTCACCTGAAAAAATTCAACAAAACGCCACCACATTCTCAAAGGTATGCTGCAATACAACAGGGAAACGTGCGCCATCTTGAAACGGTAAACACTCCAAGTCGGACATGGACTCAAAACAGGGCTCCATTGACTACAATGGGTTCCACGATAGAACCATCAGTCAACGCATACCGTCATCACAAAAGGGATAGTCTGACATCATGTATTAGAAAGACAAATTGGTCCCGGGGTCACAAAAATAACCCTCTAAAAATACACCAATTAAAGATTAAAACATCATAAAGATGGCAGTGATCTGACAATACACAAAATAATTGCCCAATGTAGGTGTATCTAGCCAATAAAGAACGCGTCCATCGGCCAAAAGGACAGCAAGAGAAAAAATAGAGAGAAACAATAGAGAGAAACAACAGAAAAGACAAGTAAACGATGAAAGTTGTAGACAAAACTCATAATACACATCACAGAATGTATCCAGTTGGATTGAATATATACATTCCTACTTCCTTTGAAAATACTACAAAGTACTAGAGTCAGAAGATTTTATAAGAAATAGTGCATTTCCCGATCTGTATTATGACCAAGTGTGGTAGTCCGTAATCGACAAATCCACTTCGATTCTGCTTGCCTTAATCCTAACTCCCTGTTGCCCCCTCTATTGTTCATTGGGACATGGTCAATGCCATGAAACCAAAATGTGGCATCACCCTTGTGCTCCTTGCTGTAATGTTCAGTTATAGGATATCTAGTATCACTATTTAGTAGTGCTCTTCTATGTTCCTGGATGCGTGTTTTCAAACTACGTGTGGTACTCCCAACGTATATTTTACCGCATTCACACCCCAGAACGTACACTACATAAGTGGTATTACAATTAATGAACTGCCTTATAGAATATGTTCTAGGGCTATTATAAGAAAAGTTCTTAGTTCTATTTCTCCCCATGGGACAGATGTTACAATTCCCACAGGTATAAAAGCCTATTGGTTTACCTGGCAACCAGGTTCCACTAGTTGATGGTGTTGTCACATAACTTGGACAAAGTTGTTTCTTCAAGGAAACCCCCCTCCTGTATGTAATAGCAGGTACTTCAGTAATACAGTTCTTCAAACCAGGGATATCAGTGAGTAAATGCCAGTTCTTTCGGAAGGCCTTAAAAATCTTATCGCTCTGTGTGGTGTACTGTGTTATAAATCGTGCCTTGCCACCATTTCTTAATAAACCTCGAGATTTTACCTTGTCCTGTAATGTCAGATCCCTATCAGTTGAAAGTATCCTGGTTTCTGCTCTCTCCAGAACCTTATTGCTATAACCTCTTTTTTGAAATCTCTTCCTTGTCTCTCTGATATTCGAGAGAAAAGTAGCTTCTTCACTGCAATTTCTCCTAATGCGTGTGAGCTCTCCATAGGGAATATTGTTAATCACGGAACTCGAATGGGCACTGGAGGTATGTAGTACGGCGTTACAAGCCGTCTCCTTTCTATACAGCGTACTTTGTATTGTCCCCTGCTCAACATAAAAATGAATGTCAAGGAAGTTAATACTATCCTTGTTGAAAGACATTGTCAATCTCACATTGAATATATTGTCATTTAGATAAACAAAGTATTGCTGTAACTGTTCAACAGAACCAGACCAAAGGCAGATGATATCATCTATGTACCACCCCCAGAACACGATGAATTCAGTCCAGGGGGAGGCACATCGGGCCCAGGCATGCTCCTTCTCAAACCACCCCATAAAGAGGCAGGCGTACGAAGGAGCAAACCTGGAACCCATTGCGGTCCCCTTGATCTGTTGGAACCAGCGGTTGTCATGTAGAAAAAAGTTATTCTGGAGTATGATATCTACCATCTCAGCAATCATTTCATTGTATTCATAAAATTCAGCACTCTCCCTATCCAGGAAGGAGCGCATCGCCATAATACCATATTGTTTGTCAATGCACGTGTAAAGGCTTTCAACATCGAAAGTCACAAACAACAGTTCTTCCGACCACCGAAAATCCTTAAATTTTACAAGTATGTCTTTACTGTCCCTTATATATGAGGGTAAATCAAGGACATGTTTTTGTAACTTGAGATCGACAAATTCTGAGAGTTTTTCGGTGGGTGAGCCCACCCCGAAATAATAGGTCTTCCAGGTGGGAACTGTCCCCCTTGTGTATCTTCGGTAAAATGTATATACACGGGTGGGATGGACAATCCACCTTCAAGTACCTGTACTCATCATCCGTAATTAGACATACGTCTCTCCACTCACTTAGTCTGGCATTGATCATAGATGTTATTGCAGGAATAGGATTGTATAACACCTCCCTATAGCAAGTGTTGTCACAAAGCTGTCTGTTAATTTCATTAAGATAGTCAGAACGATTCATAATTACTACGTTGCCCCCTTATCGGCCTCACGTATCACAATATTGTGATCGTTGCTAAGGCGTTGTAGAGCCTGTCTCTCTGCAAAAGATAGGTTTTGACAAGTCTGGGGTACAAATTTGTTGGGATTTTCCAAATACAGTTCTTCAGACATTTTTCTCTGGAAAACAGCAATGTTAGGATGATAAACCCCCACGGGCACGAATTTGGACTTTGGACATAACCCACTATCTGTGGCAAAATCCTGCCTGATGTCAAAATCTCTTAATAAAGTGGGCATATTAAATGTTTCATTATCACTAATGGACAGTAGACATTGTATGTTTCGGACATCAGCAATTGTGTGCGTACTTGGTTCCCTCAGTCTTGGAGGCCCCCCTGGTTCAACCGGTCTGTTAGAGAAATAATCTCGAAGTTTCAAAATCCTTGTAAATTTGTACAAATCAATGTGTATATTGGCAAAATCCCCACTCTGTGTAGGGCAGAAATTAAGACCCTTACTTAATAATCGGATTTCATTCCCGTCAAGTATTTTATTAGAAAGATTGATGATTTTTAATTCACAATTGTCATCATCATCCATACAAGAATTAGCCCCATTAGTCATTAGGTTATGTTCCCCTTCTTGGGCCTGGTCGAGGTGTCCCCTTTGCCTGCTGTCCCTTTGAAACTGCCTTTTGGACCTCCTCCCTCCCCTCCTGGTCTTAACTGTTCTCTTTTTTGTTGGAGTCTGTTGGAAATCCGTAACTTCGCCAGTTCTTTTTGGAAGGACGAGGCCCCTTCCCCTGTCAACATTCATCAATGACACAATGACAGAAGTGACCATCAGAATGCAGACCCACATATTTGCACCAATGGGCACACAAATGCAGATACACTGTGGAGACTGTAGATGTGAGGTGAACAGATACCATACCATGGCAGCAATGGAACACACAAACCATGATCATTTGGCTGACCGATGACCTAGGAGTCCCAGGGACAGCAGGGGAAACCCACCAAACAACATACAGCCAATGGCACACCAAAGATATGCCAATGCAGTGGTGCAGATGCACAAACACAAACAGGCAGACCCACACTGCACATCAAACACAACAGGTGAGGGGGGTGCCAGTGTCCCCAGGCAACCACACAACACATGAGGAGGCCTGAATACCAATTACACAGATGTGCATACAGTGCCACACAAAGGTAACTCATGGATCCAAATCCCCTATGTGGGCAATCAGGCATTGTCAGATGAGAGGGAGCACAAATCACACATGTCACACAAGCATGTAGGAACAGCAACTGACACAGCAAGACACAGACACACCACAGCACTACCCCCAGGGCCCCCACAATGTGGTGACCCGGGGCTGCATTACAATCCCACTGTGATGACAAAGCTAAATGTCGTTCACACTGTGAACCACAGTCATGTGTCCTGAGCAACAAACTACCATCACACCTACACAAGCACAAATCAATCAGCACCGCCAGTAAGCCAAGGCCAACATGGAGGCAGGGGTCTAGCCGGGCAACAACTCTCATCTGCACACACTCAACACCACACACCTCGACCTCCAACAATGTGCAGCAGTGAAGCTCACATGCACTGGTGACATTGCACATGCACCCATGACAATCCCAGGCTGGTGGGTGGGAACCAAGGTGCAGAAACACATCACACATGGCCACTCAACAAGACTCCTGAATGTCTGACACACTGCACACTATGCTGTACATGGACATGACGGCAATACCACACCAACCAATGGGATCCCAGCCACAGTCACAAACCAATGAAGAAGCCAAGGACACCCACAAAGAACACACATAGACAACTACCAACATTGCAGCCCGGACCCTGAGGAGTGCCAGCAGTCACACACACAACGTGTCACAATCACTGAAAGAAAACACAAACTGGAAATCACATGACAGGTGTAAACAACAAGTGCCAAGGGGAATCCTGACTGTGACCCATCTGCGTCTGCACACAAACTCAGCCCTGACAGCAAACACACCTATGGGTGACACCTTGATGACCAGTAATGTGCCATGCACCCACATCACAGAGAATCCAGGGAGAAGACTTGGGGGAACATAGGTCAACTCAGCAAGCATCACAAACAGGTACAACACTAGGGATCCTAGCATGCACAGCAAAACGGAAGTGTACACACAGACATGCTCATATAACACACACCTTGGGCGCAGGCAATGTCACAGGAGTACACACTGCCATGAGGGGACTCCACTCCTGTGTGAGGAAAGCTGTGCCATATGTTGCCTCAGTAGGGCTCCATCATGTCAGCTGAGCACTTGGTCACACAGTCAACAATTAGCACCAAATGAATGCTCCCATCACATCAGCCTGGTCATGGGAGTGCCAACGAAATCATCAGCACAGATCCAACACACTTGTATAGCAATGTTGCACTGACAACACAGATGAGTCCTTCCCCATTGATGCCCAAACCTGCATGTCCAGTGGAGATGGCCACACGGTCAGGGAAGTAGACGAATTGAACAATGGCAGGCACAACAGATGTGCAGGGGTGGAAGCCACAGATGTGAAATTGCTAATGTAAGTAGGAAATCCCATTGCCAAATAATGAACACATGACACCCTCAGATGCTGCTAAGGATGACATGGATACACCACAGGATAGGACACATTCCCCCTGGACCACATGTGTTCCTGCACAGTAACACTTCATCATCATGAGACCAAATATCACCATCACTGCAGCAAGGGCATGGTTAGCATCATCAACAACATGTACATCAGAAGCAAAAGCACTAGAGAACAGAAAGGTGCTTTATTCAGCATATGTGGGTCTAACAGTTGATGTCCAGCAAAGAATTTAACAAAGGCCAATGGCCAGTCCAACTTGAAAGTCAAAACAGGGTGACAGTGGCAGATGTCACCCTACGCATGCCTGCACTGATGAAAGCCAGGGACAATCCCCTCGGAGGGGCATACGGGGGGGCAGGCCAGGCACCGCAGGGACAGGATCATGGCTCACCAGGAGGAGGCAGGGAAGGGGTGGTGGGTGCTGGAGAGCCACTGACAACTGCAGTGGAGGTGTCTGACATGGTGTGTGCCGGCACAACTTGGGGGCATGACTCTGATGGTGTGGGTGCCAGCAAGACTGCAGGGGACCGTGCAGATGGAGTGGACAGGTTCCCCACTGCAGTGCCCAAGTCAGACAGGGTGGTAGTGGACTCCACTGCAGTGCCTACCTCCAGGGGAGGAGAATGGGGATCAGGTAAGGTGGGCAGGACAGAGGGGAGGACACCGTCTCCACACCAGTGGCACAGACAAGCGCAGCGGGGGGTGTGGGGCCGGAAGAGCAAGTGGCAGGAGGAGAAGGCCTGATCCTTTTGGGGATGGTGTATCTGTGGGTGGGGGAACCTGGGGCAGGGTGTGGTGGGGGCACCTGTGGAGTGGGGGCCTGAGGGATGGAGGAAGGAGACTTGGTGCCTGAGCTGCAGGGCGGCGGCGGGGTCTTGCTCTTCCGGGTCCGGGGGGACTTGCGGATGGGGGCGTCAGTCGGTCTGCGCCTGGGGGAGGGTGTCCAGTGGCGAGGGGCACTCTGCTCTGTGTGGGTGGGCTTCCTCTTCCCCCTGAATGCTGTATCAGCTGGATCGGAGGAGAAGAGGCCGAGGTCACTGAGGAAGAGCCGCTGGGTCTTTGGGGTTGCAGGTGAGGCAACGGAGGGGGCTTTGGAGGGAGAGGCAACTGTGGACTGCGCAGTGCTCGTGGATGCGTGTGTGTGTGACTGGGCCCCATCCCCTGTGAGTGTGGTTTCAGTCCCCTGACTGTGCGTGCGTGTGCGTCTTGTCTGTGGCGTGTGTGTGTGTGTGTGCTGCTCGTGTCTGTGCTGGTGTGTGCCTGTGCCGGTGTGTGTGTGCTTGGGACAGGTAAGGTGCTGGGGAGTGTGGATGGGGCAGAGACAGGAGGGGTGAGGGACTGTCGGAGGAGGGACACTGCTGCCGTCAGGGAGGAGTCCATGGACCTATTGCCCCTCTGTAGGGCAGACATGCCCGATGAGATGCCCTCCATGAACGACACCAGCTGAGTCAACAGAGTGGTGTGTGCATGGAGGACACTCAGCATCACTGTCTGCCCTACATGGAGCTGCCGAAGGAGGTACACAGACTCCTCACTCAGGGCAGCAGGGGACACAGGGGCAGGGGGTGCGGTGCCTGGCCCGAAAGAGACACGCTCCCGAACATGGGAGCCTCCACGGACCTCGGGAATGGGAGCCGATGGGAGGGCGGTGGTGGTGGTGGTGGCGGGGACAGCAACACTAGCTGGGGTGTGGTGGCTGCTGACACCCTCCTCCATAAGGGAGTCATCCTCTGAGCTGCTGTGGTCCTCAGCTGAGGTGGATGATGCTGAGGACTCCTCGGTGTGGCTCCCCTCGCCCTCCGTGCCACTGGGTCCCTCCGACCACTCCTCGGCTGTTGACCCAGTCTGGCTCTGCGGCTCCTCCTGGTCCGTGGAGCTGTCCCCTCCTGTGGCCGTGGATGTATCTGCAAACAATAGGGAGACAGACAGACATCAGTCACCTGCACCGAACGCACACACCACAGTAAGTACAGCACAATACAGAGCAAGGCCTGGCATCCTTAGTTGAACATTGCTAAAATTGCCCAAACAGAATAGGAGAAGCCAATTGTCAGTCTGATCATCAACCATGGCACTCACATCACACCTGGCCTTGCACCCATCTGTCTGGCGTCCGTTGGCTGGCAATACCCCAGTGTGGACACATGCACCACCTACACAGTAGTTGGACGGTGCAGAGAACACGGTGAAGCATGTGAACATGCACACATCACAACTCTTGCCACTGAGTCAGTACAGGTGCCCGGATGAAAGTGATGCCCAGAGTCAGATACATGAAATGCATGTGATGCATACCAGCGACAGACACCACGATGCACCCATGTGCTGATAGCCATTGCCACTATGGTGTGCATGTAGCACATGTCACTCCCCTGCAGGATCACACATAGGAAGTCACATGCCATGGCACAGGCATGCCTGCTAAGTCATACATCACTGTCTTCAGTCACATGGGCAGGGCAGCCACACAACAACAGTCTGCACTGTGTCACAATAGTAGGTCATGGGGAATGCAAGTCCTGGAGCTGAACAAGTGCACATGTACATCCCCCACACACCACATCATCTGAACCCTTATCTGTCCAGGCCATACTGATTGGACATATGGGTGACCTGTAACACATGCCTCTGAACCTGAGCACCTCACAATCTGCTGTGAATGGGAAACAGCTGCATGGACCTCACATTCGCATACCCCAGTCTGCACGGTCAGGTGGTCAAACACCTATGTGTCACACAAGTATCGTCTCCTATGGTCACATCTCCGGTGGCATGCTGAGCCCCAACCGATAAACACCCCAGCAGTCCTGACATCGAAGCCACAGCACACTGACACAGAGGCTGACACCTGAGGGGACATATCACTGAGCACAACGTGTCAGCTGATACACAGGAGTGGGAGTACAGAGTGCATTGCATGGCCTGGAGTAGGCATGACTGTCCTGCCCCACATGAATGAGGGATGAACCCTGGACAGTAGGCAGCTGGCTAAGTATGTGTGACACACGTAATATACACACTCCCGGGGGCCAAACATTGTTCCCATCCGCAGCTTGGGTGTGTGCCAGTTACCCCAGGCACATGTGGTGGATCAGCTCAGCAATTGGACCACAGATCAAAGTAACACGCAGATTACATGGCAGAACACAGGCATTGTGTAAGCAATGGACCCACCCATGATGCCCACCACAGTTAGGGGAACAGATGCTGTCCCCCACCTTGAGTCAAGCAAACTGCAAGGACACAGTACCCAAGTGACACAATTCCCTGACTGCAAGGGCCACACCTGGGTATCAGATGAGGAGTGGGCAGTGCACAATCGAGGGACATGGGTCCTGGACCACATGACTGATGTGCTGTGGAAGTTTAACCAGGCCAGAGGAGGGCACATAGCATGGCAGACAGAGTACACAATGCAGTCATGGACTCACCCCCTCCGTGCTGCTCCCTGGCCTTCAGCTGCCCATCCAGATCAGGGAAGACCACCGCCAGGATCCTGAGCTTGTGGGGGTCAGGGTCCGGTGTCCGCCCCTCCTGCGAGGAGGCGACAGCTTCAGCTGGACCCGTGCGATCCTCCGGGTCCAGCCCCGAAGGTCCTGCCACCTCTTCTGGCAGTTGCGGATCCGGCGCTTGTAGTCCCCCACGGATCTCACTGCCCGGACGATGGTCAGCCATATCTTCTGCTTCTGGTGGGCATCAACCTGTGAGGATGACAAAGTGAGAATGCTATTACTACACATGCAACATATCCGTGCATTACACAGTTGTGAATACATGTCTCATTCACAGGGGCACATGATGTACACAGGCAGTGCAACGATGGCCATGGACAGTATGCCAGCAGTAACTACATGGTATCATTGCCTGGGAAGTAAAACCTTGTTTAAATGCACTGTCACTGCACTATACCTGTCCAGTGCATGTAACTACACACTATGGGGGGTGACAACTACTCAGTGAGCCTGCTAGCCAGTGGCGTGCAGACTGTTAGCCTTGCTAGTCAGACAACATGCACATTTAGGAAGGCAGTGGACAGAACACTCACCTGCTCCCCTGCTTTCCCATACAGCTTGCTGTACTGTGGAAGGAGGCTGTCCAGCAGGGCCTGGTTCTCCTCAGTGCTGAAGGCTGGGGCTCTCTCCACAGTACGTGCCATTGCAGGGTCCAGAGGGTGCAGATACAGCAGCAGTGGTGGTGGCAGATGTCGTCCTGGAGCATGTAGTGCAGGCAAGTGAGCTCTCAGGGGAACAGCCAGCATTATTTGTGTGCTGCAGAGGCAGTTACTGTCCCATGTGTCCAAAGTGATAGGTCCAAGTCATTAGCATCTTCTGAATCTGGCCAATCCATGGAATTGCACCACTTACACACGCCCACAGCATCCTTCAAAAGTTCAACTTCATGACACCCATGAATTTGTAACATTGTTTTGGGTGACCAACTGAATTTCCTGCATCAGACTCGTTCAAAATTTGAAAACGCGTCCGTTGCCAGGCCAGGCCATAGCCAATGGGTGCACACCAATCGGTCCATTGCTGTTCAACGCGTACCCGGGATACAACGCGTACCCGCACACATTGAATGCAATAGGCCGGCCGGGCACACCGATCGGTCCATTGCTGTTCAACGCGTACCTAGGATACAACGCGTACCCGCACACATTGAATGCAATGGGCCGGCCGTGCACACCGATCGGTCCATTGCTGTTCAACGCGTACCCGGGATACAACGCGTACCCGCACACATTGAATGCAATGGGCCGGCCGGGCACACCGATCGGTCCATTGCTGTTCAACGCGTACCCGGGATACAACGCGTACCCGCACACATTGAATGCAATGGGCCGGCCGGGCACACCGATCGGTCCATTGCTGTTCAACGCGTACCTAGGATACAACGCGTACCCGCACACATTGAATGCAATGGGCCGGCCGGGCACACCGATCGGTCCATTGCTGTTCAACGCGTACCTAGGATACAACGCGTACCAGCACACATTGAATGCAATGGCCAATGTGTGCGCACCGATCGGTCCATTGCTGTCCAACGCGTATTGCGAATACAACGCGTACCAGCACACATTGAATGCAATGGCCAATGTGTGCGCACCGATCGGTCCATTGCTGTCCAACGCGTCCCTGTACATGTCACTGGCATATGTCACCATGCCTGTCACAGGTGAACATATGCCAGCCACATATACTTCCCAGGGAGTGAGGGGCACACCTACAACACCACAGCCTGTCCAAACTGTATCCTAAGGCATGTAAGGCTGCATTACCTATTCCGTGTATGGGGGTGAACATGTTGTTCTGTGGGTGTCACTTGGGGCAGCCACCCCCAGGCTGTGCACGTGTTCATGGGGACAGTATCCTTGGTGTTTCGTGTACATGACCACTGTGATGTGCAACTGTTCATATCTGAGCATGTGGCATGGTCACATTTCACGGTGGTGTATGTGTATGTCATGTCACATGCCCCCTGAGTCCCATGTGGGACGGTATGTTTAACCCAGGCTGACCCATTGGCACAATAGTGATGGTCCTCCGCAGTCTGTGTGCATGTTGTGTTTACAATGTCTCTGATTTCATGTGCACAATGGGAGACAGTCTCCACATCCACGTTGTCTGTGCATGGACTTTGATGTTGTGCGTGTGTGTGTCACAGACGTCCATGTCTGTCCTGCAGAGGCAACAGGGACCACTACCTGTGGGGGTCATGGTTGTTTTGCTGTGGTGTATACATGATACGCCATGTCATGCCAGTGTCCATGTGGCAATACAGGGTCCCTGGGAATCTACCTGTCGTTGGGCTGTGATGCCTGGGGCACATCTGTCCTCACATGTCACTGTGGGGTGTGTTTGTAACGTGGCAGCAGGAGATGGGAAATGTGACACGTCCTCATGATACCCAATGGCACAACCTGGGACTTATTGATGCCACTTGTTGAACTGTGATGTTGGATGTTGGCCATGTATGTGCCATACATGTCCTTACGGAACTGCACACATCATGTACTTGTGCCTCATAATGATGTATCGTGTGATATTGAGTGTGTTCAATGGCACATATGTGGGGTGACTGACAATCTTTCTTTCTTCACCTATGCACTGCAGGGCACCAGCTGTCCATAGACCATTCCCTGACCTGGCAACGATGGTGGAACGTGACAGCATCCGAAGGTACCGCTTCACCAGGCAGCTGATTGATGATTTGGCAGTGCGCTTGGCACCACACCTGCAACCTGGCCGGCCGTACCCTACAGCGCTGACCCCCAAGGTGAAGGTGATGGCAGCCCTACACTTCTTTGCCACCGGTACCTTTCAACACACTCTGGCGACTGCTGGTGGGATGTCACAGACCATGTTCAGCCGTGTGCTCCGCGATGTATTGGAGGCTATGTTGATATACCTGAACCAGTACATCTATTTCCCTAGACTCCAGCAACTGACTGGCGTGAAGAGTGACTTCTATGCCCTGGGGAGGATGCCGCATGTCATTGGCTCCATTGATGGGACACATGTGGCTTTGGTACCACCACAGGCCCAGGAGCAGGCATACAGGAACCGCAAGCACTACCACTCGGTCAATGCACTGGTGGTCTGTCTTGCAGATATGACCATCACACACGTGTGTGCCCGTTTCCCCGGTTCTGCACACGATGCCTACGTGATGAGGAGTAGTCGCATCCCGAGGATGATGTCACAGATGCGGAACCAGCGTGCCTGGCTTGTTGGTGTGTACTGACTTTGTACCATTGTGTGTGTTCTGCAATGTAGTGTTCCACCCTCTTTTCCAACTCAGCTAATGTGCAATTGTCTGTATGTAGGTGACTCCGGATATCCCAACATGCCGTGGTTGCTGACGCCCCTCAGGAACCCTGTGACACCAGCCCAGATGCGCTACAATGAGGCACATGGTCGGACGAGGAGAGTTATTGAGCGGACATTTGGTCTCCTGAAGAGCCGCTTCCGCTGCCTGGACAAGACAGGAGGGTCCCTCCCATATGCCCCGGCAAAGGTGTGCAAGATTGTCATCGTCTGCTGCATGCTACACAACCTGGCAGTGCGGAAGGAGTTGCCTCTCATCCTGGATGACGATGACCAACGTCCGCCACCTGTGGAGGATCCTGGCCTGGACCACGATGCCAGTGATGATGATGATGATGATGATGGTGATGTCCGCACACAGCTCATCACCAACTTCTTCAGCTGAATGTAAGTATCCAGAGATGTCATGTAACTGATGTGAGTTTGCATGATATGTGTTGGTGGTGCTCTGGTGCTGTTTGAGTGTGTGCATGTGCTACATGACTGTATGCGTGTAGCGATGTGTCCTTACAGGTAGTCTGTACTCCCCAACAGTGTTGACATGCTAACTTGTTTCTGGGTGGGTATCTTGTGACATGTATTGGGCATGAGTATTGCAGTTCTGTCCTGTTCTTCAGTGCTTTTGACTGTGTGTCATTTCTGTCCTTCACAGGGTACTTTCAGAGTCGTTTGGTCAACTGTGATCCCCGACACCGTGATTCGACTTCCAGGGTGGTAGCTGTTGTGTCCCTACAGGTGATGTGCACCACACCCATGGACTTCCTTCCTTCTACATTTGTTGACTGTGTGCCCGCTGCCAGGTGGGATTACCTTGCATCTGTGGTGGTTACAACATGTTGCAAATGTGTAATAAACCTGTGCTTCACTTTGTGATGTGCGTTGTCTGTGGTCACACATCTGACTGACATTTGCTTACTGCACCAGTGGGCTAGTTAACACAGACTGTGAATAGGTGTTGGGTCTGTGCAATGCAACGTATTTCCTGGCAACATCAGTGTAGGCGATGAGTCAGATGGCCATGGTGTGTATGTGTTGTGTAGCCCTGGTGGTGTGCCTCCCTCATATGTGTGACGTCGCCATGACTCACATGCCGGTGTTGTACTTGCTGTAGCAGTTAGCATGCACAGTGTCATTTCCCAGATCATCATCGCCACTTCAGAGACAACGTAGGAATCACAACAGAGGCAAGTATGGTGTATTAGTGAGTTTATTGACATACATGTGTGAGTATAGTGCACAGGATGGTGGGTGCTGTACATTGTGATTGTAATCCAAAGTTCCTAGATGATTTGGAAGTCCTGGTAGCAGAAATGTCCAGAGTAAAGTCCACAGTCATCTGAGACATTGGTCCAACTTGAGCTCCCCATGTCATGTGGGAGAGTTGTGTTGCAGTCAACAGGGTGAACAGTTTGCGCACAAAGGTGATTATCCAGAACAGGTTTTGGCTTCCTGGGGGTTGCACATGGCCATCGGCCTCTCACTTGCCCCTCCTCGGACGGCCCCTCTTCTTTGGGGGGGGACCCTCAAGTGCAGGCTGCTGCGGTGCAGGAGACTCTCCGCCAGAGTCATCCTCCCTCCCTGTGGCAGTTGCAGTTGTTTCAGCAGCAGATGTTGTGGGCACACAGGGAGGTGTTGACTGGTTGCTGCTCATCTGGCGGAGGCATTGTAATATGTCCCTATGCACCGCCGTCATCTCTTGCAGTGTGTCCCACTTGGACTCCACGCAGGACATGTGTGAGTCCAAGCGGGCATGATGGGCAGCCTGCTGCTGTTTAATGTCCCTGAGGAGCCCCACTACCTGGCTGAGCTCTCCGGTGCTGGACTGGTACGCATCGGCTATGCGTGCCAGTTGTGGGTCATCATGCAGTCCAGACTCCTCTGCGATCAGTGACCTGTGTCTCCCACCCCTCCCACCACCCCTGGCGACACGTGCAGTACCTGAGGTGGCACGCACAGGTGACCCTGGGCCCCCTTGGGGGTTGTTGGTGGTGTTGGTGTCCATGGCCCCACGTTGGTCCAGGGTCCCTGTGCTGGTGGTGGTGGTGCTCCTTGGTCTTTCCATGTCGGCAGGGGTGGTATGTGTGTTGACAGTCATTGGAGGGGTGGGTGCAGGGGGTGCAGCTGGTGGTCCTGCTGGTGCTGCATGATGACTTGCTCCGGAGGTGCCAGGTTGGTCTTCTTCATCCGAGGAGGGCAGAGGCTGTTCCACACCAGTGAGCTCCATATCCTCTTGAGCCTGGGACGGGGACTCCTCAGCGTCTGCTGCTGTGTCCCCATCATCACCTGTTTTTGGGAGACACACACAAAGTATGTTATGTTTCAGCAGGCATCAATGGTTGACACACCTGACAGTTGTGACTGTGCCTCTGGATGCGGGCCTGTACATTGCATTGTCCGAAGTTGTCAAAGTCAGGGGTTGATATTGGTGTAGCACATTGTCCTGCATTATTTGGGCATTTCCATGTGAATGTTGGGGTGTGTACATGGTCTGCATTGGTTGTGTTTGGTTGACATCCGGCCCTCCTTCCCACCCAGCCAGATATCCCACCATGGAACGTGCTTCCATTGCAGGGAGTGCAAGTTGTCTTTCAGGATGTCAGTCAGTGGTGTCCTGCTGTTGGTTGGTGCACAGTTGCCAGCAGGGCCTTGTGCTCCCCACAGCAGTAGCCAGTGTCAGCCATCTTGTCAGTTGTTTTCCACTCCCTGTGATGTGGGCATGGTTCATGGTGGTGTTGATGTGCGCATTGTGAGGGTGAGCAATATCTGTGACTACCACTCACATCATGCTATTGCCTCCACGCCCCTTCCCAGCATGCCCATACTTCCTTCCTTTTGAGTGTACTTCACTGTGTGTGGGTGTGACAGCAATGGCAAGATGGCTGACAGTGGTGTCTTGCTGTTGGTTGTTGGCCAGTTCCCAGCATGGCCTTGTGCTCCCCACAACAGAGCACCAGTGTCAGACATCTTTGAAGTGGCTTTTGACTCCCTGTGAGGTATGCATGCTTGGGTGTGTTCTTGCTGGGCCATGTGTGTGGGGGATGTTGGGCTGTGACTACCACTCCCATCATGCTTTTGCCTTCACCCCCCTTCCCAGCATGCCCATGCTTCCTTCCTTTTGACTCTGCTTCCCTGTGGGGTTGTGTGCCTGTGCTGACAAGATGGCTGACAGTGTTATCCTGGGGTTTGTTTTGCTACAAGTCCCATGTGTGTCCCTGTGCTTCACACTGCATGACCCAGGGTTGTGGTTCTTTGTGGGATATTTGATTGGTGTGTGAGGCAATGCTTTCTCCCAGGTGAGTTGTGTGTAGTTTGTGTTAGGGGTGTGTGTGGGTGGAGCTGCTGGTGACTATGGTCAGTGCTGTGAGTCCTCCTTCCCACCCAGCCAGATATCCCACCATGGAACGTGCTTCCATTGCAGGGAGTGCAAGTTGTCTTTCAGGATGTCAGTCAGTGGTGTCCTGCTGTTGGTTGGTGCACAGTTGCCAGCAGGGCCTTGTGCTCCCCACAGCAGTAGCCAGTGTCAGCCATCTTGTCAGTTGTTTTCCACTCCTTGTGATGTGTGCATGGTTCAGGGTGGTGTTGATGGGCCAATTGTGAGGCTGACCAATATCTGTGACTACCACTCCCATCATGCTATTGCCTCCACCCCCTTCCCAGCATGCCCATACTTCCTTCCTTTTGAGTGTACTTCACTGTGTGTGGGTGTGACACCAATGGCAAGATGGCTGACAGTGGTGTCCTGCTGTTGGTTGTTGGCCAGTTCCCAGCATGGCCTTGTGCTCCCCACCACAGAGCACCAGTGTCAGACATCTTTGATGGGGCTTTCCACTCTCTGTGAGGTGTGCATGCTTCAGTGTGAGCTTGCTGGGCCATGTGTGGGGGGGATGTTGAGCTGTGACTACCACTCCCATCATGCTGTTGCCTCCACCCCCTTCCCAGCATGCCCATACTTCCTTCCTCTTGAGTGTACTTCACTGTGTGTGGGTGTGACAGCAATGGCAAGATGGCTGACAGTGGTGTCCTGCTGTTGGTTGTTGGCCAGTTCCCAGCATGGCCTTGTGCTCCCCACAACAGAGCACCAGTGTCAGACATCTTTGAAGTGGCTTTTGACTCCCTGTGAGGTGTGCATGCTTGGGTGTGTTCTTGCTGGGCCATGTGGGTGGGGGATGTTGGGCTGTGACTACCACTCCCATCATGCTTTTGCCTCCACCCCCTTCCCAGCATGCCCATGCTTCCTTCCTTTTGACTCTGCTTCCCTGTGGGGTTGTGTGCCTGTGCTGACAAGATGGCTGACAGTGGTATCCTGGGGTTTGTTTTGCTACAAGTCCCATGTGTGTCCCTGTGCTTCACACTGCATGACCCAGGGTTGTGGTTCTTTGTGGGATATTTGATTGGTGTGTGAGGCAATGCTTTCTCCCAGGTGAGTTGTGTGTAGTTTGTGTTAGGGGGTGTGTGGGTGGAGCTGCTGGTGACTATGGTCAGTGCTGTGAGTCCTCCTTCCCACCCAGCCAGATATCCCACCATGGAACGTGCTTCCATTGCAGGGAGTGCAAGTTGTCTTTCAGGATGTCAGTCAGTGGTGTCCTGCTGTTGGTTGGTGCACAGTTGCCAGCAGGGCCTTGTGCTCCCCACAGCAGTAGCCAGTGTCAGCCATCTTGTCAGTTGTTTTGCACTGCCTGTGATGTGTGCATGGTTCATGGTGGTGTTGATGTGCACATTGTGAGGGTGGGCAATTTCTGTGACTACGACTCCCATGATACTATTGGCTACACTGACTTGCCCAGCATACACAGTATTCCTTCCTTTCAGTGAGCTTCCCTGTGAGGTGGTGTTGTGGTGGTGGCTACATGTCTGACTGTGTTTGTTGGTTATATTTGTGCCACTGCCTAGCTCTATTTGTTGTTAGGTTTGTACATGTGATGACACAGTTACATTTCACTATGAGCTGGCATGTATTGTGTTTATCTGGCTGACATACACATTTTGGGATGATCTGTTTTGGTTGGTGTGTATTTGCTAAGGGTGCATGGTTTGACTCTCCCCTTGACAGTGATGTGTGTGTATTGTGGCACAATATTGTGTACATTTGTTGTGTACTCACCAGGCTCTGGGATGTTTTCTAGTCCATAGACGCTCACTGATGGTAGGATGGCCCGCACCTTCTCCTCCCAGGGCCTGAGGTACAGTGGTTTGGCAGGAGGGCCACTGCCGGTGTGTTGGCTCAAGATGTAGTCCTTCTTCAACAGGTCCTTGACCCTCCTGCGCACGTCATAACACCTGTTCTGGATGTCTCCCTTTGTGCGCAGACATGGTGATTGTGCGTTCACCCTGTCGACGATCCTCTCCCACATCTTGGTTTTCTGCGCCATGGGTGTCTGTTGGACCAATGTGCCAAACAGCTGTGGCTCTACCCTGAGGATCTCATCTACCAGGACTTCCAATTCACTATCTAGGAACTTGTGATTCTTCTTTGGGGGCATGGTGTTGGGTGGTGCTGGTGTGTGATGTGTGTGTTGGTGTGCAAGTGAGGGTGTGTGAGTGTGTGTTTTGCTGGGTGTATGTGAGGGTGCTATTTGTTGTGGTGCTGCTGGTGTGTGGCTTGTGTGATGGATGAACTGTGAGTGTGTGTGTGGTTGCTGTCTGTTGGTGTTGAGTGCTGGCAGGTAATTTGAATTTGCAAGGGATCATGGTAGGGTTTAGTGTCCTTTATATGGGTGGAGTTGTGGGTGTGTCTTTGTTCCCTGTTTCCCCCCCAGTATTTATTTGCTTAGTGATAGCTTGTTTGGCCTTTTTTTGTGTTTTTTTTTCCTTGGTTCTTTTTGTGCATGTTGGAGACGTTCTTGTGACCGAGTCGGACCCTCCAGTTGTCTCGTGCGAGCCTCTCCGATTCGTTCACGCTGTGTTTGTGCTGTTTTCTGTGCTGCGTACGCGTCGGTCGCGGGTTTTTGGGTTGCTTCGGCTCGCAGTTTTGAATGCGTGTCGGTCGTGCAGCTTGGGCTCCGTGCGACTCGTCGTGTTTTCCACGAGTTGCATCGTACTTGGCGGGTCGGAGTTCGCGGGTACGTTTCGTTCGGGATTCTTCCTGGTGCGTGTCGGTCGGTTCGATTCGCGTGCTTTTCCGGCCGGATGGCTGTTTTCCGCGCGGCTCGGGTTCCGTACGAGTCGGTCGGATTTAGCACGCTTTTCATCGTACTTTGCGGGTCGGGCTGCACGGGTACGTGTCGGTCGGTATTTATTCCGGCTCCGAGTCGGTCGGTACGTTTTCCGGCCCGAATCAGAATCGGCCCCAAAGTCCTTGTGGCTCATTATCATTAATAAATGTAGGAGGGACGGCCTGTCAAGACATGCAGCTATGTTTTGTAACATATTGCAGTGGATTTCAAAATTCAAATTATATACTCTATTATGTTCCCTGTCCTTCTCTAGTCACCATTGCAGCTTTTTTGCCTGCCTCTTAAGAAATGTAAGTAAAATAGGAGGATTCACCTATAAACGTCTTAGGCTCTGACCGGAGCGGCAAAAAACATTGTGGGTACATACATACATATATACAGACATTTAAGGCATTTACTTTGGATATACCTACTAAGGCTCCATCTGCCACTAATATAATCAGGTTCAAGTTCCTGATTTATTGTGCTCTGCCTGTATATGCTCTCATGATGTGTACAGGCTTTTCTGTTTAGTTGGTATGTCTGTGAGTTACTAATTGGGGTGGATGTGAGTATACCACAAGAGATAAGCCCACAAATCTGCCAAGGTAAAACATAGTTTCAATAATTTAAATTTGAAATATGTGATTTCATAGTAGGCATACAGTAATCCATAGTTACAGATTGTTTACTGCTCTTTGCCATGAGTTTAATATAGTACTCAGTGGTACGAGTGAGTAAATAAAGAACCAAAAGAAAGGCTGCTGTGTGGGCTGCTGAAATGACATCTGTGCTGTATGATGCAGCGCATACAGCATTTCAGCATAAATCTCTTTCCAAGTGCTTCCATTTTGGACAGGTAGGGGAATTGAGCAGAGTGACATGAAATAATTTGCTCAGGTTCAGAGCAGATAGTCAAGCATGGAAACCAAAACCCTTGTTGCATGACTTTAGAGTTGCAAAAAAACTGATATCCGTGTGTTCGGTGCACACTGGTGGGTGAAAGGTTCTTGGCATTTAGTAATAGGCAGCTCTTTTCCAAATATTCTTCTGCCACTAAATTTGATACAATGTAAGCGAACGTTCGGGACCAGGAATACCAAGTCAGCATCTCGAAATGCAAGTGTTAGACCTGTCAGCCTAGGGTGGTCTTTCCCCAAACATTTTGCCCGTTTGAGTCCAATGTTGGTGAATTATTATTGTTGGCCTTAGGATTCTATTCACTTTACCACCTCTAACTAGTCCTAAAGTGCTTCTGCACAGTCCCTTAAACATTCTTTGATTGACTTACCCTGACCAGAATTGTGGTTCCTGCTTTGACAGGGTGCATACCTCTGCCAAATAGAAACCCAGTTTCAAACAGCAAGTTCACAATCTAGTGCAATGAGAGCTTCAACTTTAGCAGAGAAAGGTAGACCAAAGTAGGTCAAATAATTTCCATTTTGAATTATTATTTTAGTATCATTTAAACAATGCACAGACATTAAATATGTTATGTAATCTGACACAAAGGATGGAATTAGTTTCTTGCTAAGCACTGATTAATATTCGTGGTATGTGCCAATGGAACATTTTTCAGCTTTCTAAAGAAAGTGTATAGTATAGTTGCTTTTCTCCCAAGAAGGGTCAGGTGATGTCACAACGTTATCTTCATTTAAATGCTAGAAGTGGAAGAGGGACGGGACTCTGCAAGAGCATGCACCTTAGTCATAGAAGCTTGAGCTGTGATTCGGAATACATGGATATCAACCTTACAGTAAGTCTTAGCCTCCCAGTAACTCCGGGATGGGTGCTGCCAATTGATCTACGACGATGCCCACCGGACTGAAACCTTGAACATTGTACACACCAGGGAGCCGGATCAACATGGCCCATGCCCGATGGAACTTTGATGGAATTTTCGATGGACCTTTGACGATGCCCCCGGGACGGATACCAAAACTGTTTGTACTTACCTCGGTGCACGAGCAACCTTGGCCGATGCCCGGTGGAGCTGTCATATGCAGCTATAGAGGAGTCTGGCCCTGGTTTCACCCCCTCGGCCGTCACCTACCCAGCCGGTCATCTGACATTGTTCTCCTCGTTTCCCAGTTGTGTTTCCTTCCCTTCCCCTCCCTCATTGATTCTTTGATTTAATTGATGTAACTATGTAACCTGTAACTCGCTGATCCTCATGTAAAGCGCTCTGATACCTCCGGGTCTAGCCAGCGCTATATAAAACTTTTCAAATAAAATAAATAAATAAACATGGAGCCATTTTGAAATAGCACCAGGGGTCAAGGAGTGACCCACTGGAAGATTTTGTGTCTTAAAAAGTCTGATGATAAACCAGGTGAAGGGACAAAATGCATCTGTCGGAGGAGAGGAATTCAGATTTCACAAAGGTTGAATTTTGCTGATGGTAGATTTTCCCACCAAAAGCAATAGCTTCAGCTGGACCTTGCCCAGTGACTCTACTGGTTTGAAGGGACTTTGTTGGATACAGCTTTCGACCTTGCCCACTAAAGGATTTTTATTTCCATTATAAAGACCACCTCAAAAGGTAAAAACTTTGACTGAGACAACTCTCTTGGTGTATCCGGCCTCTGCTCCATCGTGGTCATTTTAAAATTACATACCGGTCAAATGCTAACAGTTATTTTTGGTTTACGCTTTACTATTTCTTGTTGCCAATTGCCTTAAAACTTTCTCAGGTTCCTCTTATTGGATTTTAGCCATTTTGGTGTCATTTTTCCGATTTAATTTTTCCTAATTTTTTAAAATTGGTTGTGGGATTTTTAATGAGTTGTGTTTTGACTTTAAAGGAAAACGGAATGCATTTAAAAAAGAAAAATTAAACTTTTCAGTTTCATTTTTTTAAGGGCAGGCAGTGGTCCTGGGACCACTGCCTGCTCTTAAAAAATATTTTCTCACATACAAAGGGGAGAATCACTGACAGAATATCGAGAGTCAGAAAATCGACCTACAGAAATATCGACGCAAAAATATCGAAGTCAAGAATATCGACATCCTATCTACATATGGTGAGTACAAAAATATGGAAAAAATAATATCAGTCAAAAATATCGTTTTTTTTTAAGTTACAAAAATAATGTAAAATAAAGTAAATAATACATATAATTAAAATAAACATAGTTAAAAATATTTTAAACTGTTTAAAAATTATAACTAATATATATAATGTCAAAATAAATTAAACATAGACATATAATATATAATATATATACTTACTTAATAATATTTTTTAATAATTATTTTAATAACTTATACATTGTTAAAAAATAACTTATCAATTACAAATACATCTCTACACATAAAACAATAATATAAATACAAATTAAATAAATATATATAACACATAAAAAAATTACAATTATTTTTAACATTTTTAAAATTAATTATATACTACATTAACTAAAATAATACAAAAAATATTAGATAGCGGAGGGAATAAAATTACTATTCCAACTCCAAACAGTGCAACAGTAGGGAAAGTGTTGGATAGCGTAGGGGTAAAAATTACTATTCCCACTCCAGTGAGTGCAACAGTAGGGAAAAGTGTTGGATAGCGTAGGGGTTAAAATTACTATTCCCACTCCAGTGAGTGCAACAGTAGGGAAAGTGTTGGATAGCGTAGGGGTAAAAATTACTATTCCCACTCCAGTGAGTGCAACAGTAGGGAAAGTGTTGGATAGCGTTAGGGTTAAAATTACTATTCCAACTCCAGTGAGTGTAACAGTGTGGAAAATGTAGGATACCGTAGGGGTTAAATTAA
Organism: Calotriton arnoldi; assembly: GCA_963921515.1. NCBI lineage: Eukaryota > Metazoa > Chordata > Amphibia > Caudata > Salamandridae > Calotriton > Calotriton arnoldi. Next base: position 1,810,957 of record CAWUFW010003081.1, read on the forward strand.
CATACTTATTAATTAAATATTAAATAAAATAAAAATAACATATTAATAATTAATTAACAAAAATAGTCATAATAATTACCAATAACATTAAATAAATATTTACTTAAATAACATTAAATTACTTCCCACCCTATTCCCCTATAAAGGCACAACCCACTACACATAAAAAATATTAATTAATTAATTATAATTAAATTACTTCCCACCCTATTCCCCTATAAACCCATAACCCGCTCTAATACTAAAACGCAAAATTTAATTAAAAAAATTACTAATTTCTAAACATTTAATTCATATATTTAAAAATAATTAAAAAACATTACAAAAAATGTTAAACATACATATAAAATACATACTAAAATACATAACACTAATATAAATATCGATATTATTAACAACAATATTCTTGCTAACGATATTACTTACTTCGATATTACTTACTTCGATATAAAAAAAGATATTACTTACCTTAAGGTCGATATTCTGGTCACCGATATTCTTGACTTCGATATTCTGTCCCTATGATATTTAAAACTCGATATTAGTGTAGGTTGATAATAAAAAATCGATATTATGTCTGCATACCAAAGGAGAAGGGGTCCCCTAGGGGAAGGGGTCCCCTGGGGACCCCTTCCCCTTTGTGAGTGGTTTACCACCTACTTGAAGTAGGTGGTAAACTGCGAGTGTTTTGAGGCTGCAAATGCAGTCGCAAAACAATAGTACATGGCATGGTGACTCGCTATTAGGAAGGGACAGCCCTTTCTAATAGCAAGAGTCGCAAATGCTATTTTGTGAGTCTGTGACTCGCAAAATAGCATTTGTACATGCCATTACCCTTTTTTACGGTCACAAACTGGAGGATCTCCCGTTTGCGGCCGCAAAAAAGGGTCGTACATCTGGCCCTAGGTTTTTTTCCCTTCAAGCAAGGCAGCAGGCTAAATCCAAGGAAGTCTTCACAAAGTTAGATAGGCGTTAAACAGGGACGCCCGTTCCTAATAGCATTTGTACATGCCATTACCTTCTTTGCGGTCACAAACGGGAGGATCTCCCGTTTGCGGCTGCAAAAAAGGGTCGTACATCTGGCCCCTAGTCCTCTGGCTACATAGCTTCGAGGAGCTACTCTCCGTTCCAAATTTCCTTTCAGGAAAGATCTTGTTTCCCATGCGCTGTATTTATACTTAAACCTACAGTGCCCCCCACACGTTTTCGTTTGAACAGCCATGCATTTATTTTATTTGAAAAGTTTTATATAGCGTTGGCTAGACCCGGAGGTATCGGAGCGCTTTACATGAGGATCAGCGAGTTACAGGTTACATAGTTACATCAATTAAATCAAAGAATCAATGAGGGAGTGGGAGGGAAGGAAACACAACTGGGAAACGAGGAGAACAATGTCAGATGACCGGCTGGGTAGGTGAAGGCCGAGGGGGTGAAACCAGGGCCAGACTCCTCTATAGCTGCATATGACAGCTCCACCGGGTATTGGCCAAGGTTGCTTGTGCACTGAGGTAAGTACAAACAGTTTTGGTATCCGCCCCGGGGGCATCGTCAAAGGTCCATCGAAAATTCCATCAAAGTTCCATCGGGCATGGGCCATGTTGATCCGGCTCCGTGGTGTGTACAATGTTCAAGGTTTCAGTCCGGTGGGCATGTTAACCATTAGGATACATGTGGTGAAATATATGTATATTTGTGCTGCTACATATACTGTAAATTAAATGTACATTTTGTTTTGTTGTAAAATGTGGCAGTCAATTCCGCCATGTCCTGCTTGGCTTTTTCACATAGTGGGAATATCAAAACAGTGTTCTACAGCAGATGGCTCTGGGACTTGGAACCGCTAGCCCCAAGACAGCACAATGCCACAAAAAACAGGATGAATAGCAACCCTGTGCTATTGTGCTTGGTTTAACCCATGATCCAGAATGTTACCACAAAGGAAAATATAGCAAACAAACACACTCAGAAACTTAAAAAATGCCTATGTCACAGTGGAATACTCTGCTAAACCAGTTTCCGTTGATTTAAGGCTGAAAAGAAATGATTACGAGTAAAATAAAGTGCCGCAATAATGCCGTACAATTTCCATATTTGTGTCGCAAAATTTCTTATTTTGTGCCGCAATATTGGCAAATCTATGCCGCAATATCCTCGGGGGGTCTGCCTAACTTACAAGTTCTCAAACACATAAAGCCAATGCAGACTCTGGGACCGATTCACAAAAGTAATCTGAGACAAAATCCTAACTTTACGACTTTCGGTATTCACAAAGGGCATTTAGGAGTAGTAAAGTTAGGATTTTGTCTCAGTTAAACTTAAGTTTTGGTCTTAAGTTAAACTTAAGACCAAAACTTAACCTTAAGACCAAAACTTTGTCTCAGTTAAACTTAAGTTTTGGTCTTAAGTTAAACTTAAAGACCAAAACTTAAATTTAAGACCAAAAATTTGTCTCAGTTAATCCTAAATTTTGGTCTTAAATTAAATTTAAGACCGTAACTTAAGTTTAACTGAGACAAAATCCTAACTTTACTACTCCTAAATGCGCTGTGTGAATACCGAAAGTCGTAAAGTTAGGATTTTGTCTCAGATTACTTTTGTGAATCGGGCCCGCAGTGCTTAATTGTCAACACCAGCGCTTGTGACAGTCTGCCACAAGGTGACACTGTCCGAGATGACCACAACAGTCAATCATTAATTCAATATACATTAAAAATGACTATTATCTGCCACCCAAGCCATTCTTATAGCTATGGGGGCCTGGATTAGTCTGAGGTGTCACACTTGTAGGAGTGTGATGTTTATTAGTTGTGATGGTACTGTTATTGGCAGCGCTGGCAGGGGCAATGTGTGATGCAAGCGGCAGTGGCCTCCTGACGAGAGCCCTGGCACTTATGTTTTTTACAAATTAAGCACTGCAGACACGATCTTCACATCAAAGCAACGCTAACACTTCATTTCCATTTTACAATTAAAACACGAGACTAAACGTGTAACAAAACCCCCCAGCACTCAAATAATGTGTGTGCCTAATTCCACCATCATTTGTATAAAATGCGATTTCCCAGCAAGAACTGGGCACTTTAATTGCAATATGTTCTCATTAGCCGCCATTATGTCTGGTTTCAGAAAACATTCACCTATTAGATTATTTTGCACGCAGTTCAGTACTGAGCTGGTGTGAATTATTCATGGTTTTAGTGTTGTAGCACAGTCAGCAGGGGGAGTTTCAACAGGGCCATTGCGTGCCTACCACCAGATTACTTTATGCACTGTAATTATTTCTTAAGGAACATTGCACATTCTGATGCTGAATACCACCCATATAATTTTTTCAGCCACGGAAGTCAATCTATAGTAATGGTGGCGTGGCTACTTTCCATTTAACATCCCAGCAAGAGTGCGCTCTGGTAAATAATACATTTGTTAAAGGCATTCTTAGCATAATAGGAGTGTGGTGTGCTCGTGTATTGTAAGACTAATGCAGCCTGGTTCAGTGTTTAACCCTGTTCCATGGGCGCCTCTATATGCTGAGACACATCCGTCGTTTTGTATAAAATTAGCAGATTGTATTACTCATGTATTCCCTTCTGGGTTTAAATACCACGATATTGCAGAAGAGACTAGACCAATGGTGACTGCTGTATATGAGAATCAGTGTGTAATCTAGGGTAACAGCAATGATATATTTTGCATAACTTAGTTTATTATTACACATGGATTATACATTCATAAATATAACATTGCCACAACAATATACTTAATGGGCAGTAGCCAAATACCCGTTGGATGGCATTCTTTATTTACAGGCACATGCATCAAGGTAGGATTTTGCGAGTCCTTAATTGCGATTATTAAGGAATCGCAATTAAGGACTCGCAAAAGCCTATGCATGTAGGAATCGCTATAAAAATAGCGATTCCTACACATTCCTTATTTGCGACTCGCAAATTGCGAGTCGCAAATAAGGAATGAATGGGAATTTGCATGCGCAATTTGCGAGTACCAATTGGTACTCGCAAATTGCGCATGCAATTTCAAGGGTCCAAGGGTGTCAAAAGGACACTCTGTTGCACCCCTGAAATTGATCTGTGCACAAATGTATGCGACACACATGTCCCAAGGACATGTGTGTGTGTAACTCTATAACTTTGAAAAATGCACTTTAGTGCATTTTTCAAAGTTTTTGCAAATTACCATCAAGTTCACCTTCATGGTAATTTGCGCTCCCTAGTAGCAAAATCGCTACTTCAAAGTGGTTCTTGCATTGCATTTAAGGAATCGCAAAATGAGATTCCTTAAATTCTATCGCAATTTGAGAACTCACAATTAATTGAGAATTCTCAAATTGCGAGTGCCTTGAACATTAATGCATCGCAAATGCCATGTTTGCGGTTGCAAACGGCCGATTTTTGCGAATCGCACCGTTTGCGCTCGCAAAAATGGTTGATGCATGTGCCTGTTAGTTATTAAACTTTGCTTAACCGACGAATCTGGCTGAGCCATTCAGGGAGGTTTTTGCATGCAGATGTACTTTCATATTATAAACAGCAGTGTGGGGAGGAGAGCTGGGCTTGTCATGGTAGCTATCAGGGTGCCGGATTGACCATTTGACTCAGCGGGCGTTTCCCCGAAAGGTGGGAGGAAATGTAGCCATGGGAGGCTGGTTTTTGAAGGCCCTGAGCTGCTGCTGGTACCTCTGTCAATCTCTTCAGCTCCCCAGAGAGAGAGAAAAAGAGAGAGCAGGGAAAGCCATAAAGATGAGTAAAAGACCAGAGATTGGATGAACAAAGATGAGAGCAAAAGAGTGAAATAGTCAATCAATCAATCAATCAGGATTTATAAAGTGCAGCAAATCAACCGTGAGGGTCTCAAGGCGCTTGAGTCGCTCGCTGCTTCACGTAGAAAGCAGTGAAAAATGAGGCAAAAGCAGGAGAAAGAGCTCAGAAAAACAGGGAGGAAGCAGAGCGGTGCAGAGCAATGGGAAGGTGGGCCTGGGACCAGCTCAATGGGGTTGCGCTGCGGCCTCCATTAAGTTGGTCCTGGGAGGAGGGAGAGGCACTAGGAGGCAGTGGGACAGTCCAGATGGGAAGCAGGAAAACGGGTGACAGACGGGAGTGGCAAATGAGGAAAAAAACAAGGAGAAGCAGTGAAAAACGAGAGAAAAGCAGGAGAAAATACTCAGAAAATGGGGGGCAAGTAGTGAGAAAGCAGTGAAAAATTTGGCAAAAGCAGGAGAAAGCGCTCAGAAAAATGAGGGAGAGGAAGGAGAAAGAAGTAAAAATGAGGGAATAGCAGGAGAAAGGACTCAGAAAAATGGGGGAAAAGGAAGGGGAAAGCAGTAAAAAATTAGACAAAAGCAGGAGAAATCCCTCAGAACAAGCATTTGCAATGCAATAGGTTTTGCATTTACGCGAGTTTGAGCTATTGACATTGCAAATAACAATGCCTTTTATTTTTATTTTCGTTTTTGAAACATAAATAAAAGGCATTGTCATTTACAATGCCAATAGCTTAAACTCGCGTAAATGCGAGACCTTTTGCATTGCAAATGCTTGTTATTTCTTATTCTTGATGTACTGTGTCTCCTGTGGAGTTTAGTGGACGGGTTGTGCGGTTTTAGCTTTTGTATTTGGGGCACAGCATTCCAGGCGCACTTAAATCATGCACAAGGCCTCAGCAGAAGCCACTGGGGATGAGGGGGCCGGGCCGGTCTAGGCCTCTTGCAGGGGTGCCTCCTTTGGCCAGCCCTGACCTTTAGCTGACAGTTTGCAAGCTGAGATGTTTATGCACAAACCAGTGGTGTAACGCAAAATGATGCCCCCTCCAACCCCTGAAGAATGTGATGTGGGGGAGAAACCCCATAGCTCACAGATGTACATTGGCCTTACCGAGGCCCCCTTGAAGGGTTGCCCTGCCCCACGCTCTTGGAGCAAACGTGTATGGTTAGAGTGAAACTTCAAGTCCCAAAATGCACAGCCTCACTGGCTAAAGATGTAAAGCCTGGCCGAAGTCGTCCGTGAATGGCAGCTATAGGTTTGCTCAGCTGTTTAAGAAAGTTATCAGCCCCCAACCAACTCCACCCCTTGACCTGATTAAGTAGATGTTACGAGATGACGACAGACGAACAGGAGGAGACGCGCACTCGGTCATTTAAGCGCCCAAAGTGGGGCAGGGGTGACAAGCCCGCCCGCCCCCCATGACGGAACAGGTGCGCAGGTCACCCCAATATCCACCCCACCCCCCTTCAACGCGGAGAGCTACAAAGGGGAGAGCCCTAACATCTCTAGTACTGCGAAGTGCAACCGCTTCACCCGAGGTGATGTGAGCGACTCCCCATAGATCAGATGTGGAGGAGGCTCGTGATAGCAGCCAGACGGTCAGCAGCCGCGCTCACAGCCCACTAGCGGTTCGAGGCATCTAGCCCCCCTCCTCCCACATCTGCATTGTCGCACTTTATGGGCACAGCAAACGATCAACCACGGCCAAAACCTACGTTTAAGTGTTATCAGAACACCACATTACCCTTAAAAGAATCGCTTAGTTTGTAATCCGCAGTGACCTCAGTGAACAACGGAGTGCTGGGGGAAGAGGGGGGCGAGAAGGCACGGCCTGCGGGAGGGGGGGTGGAAGCACGGGAAGAAAATAGTGCTCACCATCTAAATAAAACATACTGTGCAACACTCGAAGTAAAGGGGCCAGTAGCCATGGAAGGATACAAATGACAACATGGCCTTCATAAGGATGGACTAACAAGCCTAAAACCAATCGGAAGGCAGCATTTAGGAACGACAAAGACACACGCCAATGAAAAAGATGGGCGGAGAGTGGGCGAAGCTTTCACGGAGCTTCCACTCCATACTGAATACTGCATGGCTCGCAAAGCCAGCAGCACATGCGCGCTGCCGCTATAGGCTCGACCTAAAAACGGGGGAGAGGAAGAAGATAGCTGTAACAAATGAGGGAAAAGCAGGGGAAAGCACTCAGATAACAGAGGGAAAGGAAGGACAAAGCGGTGAAAAATTAGGCAAAAGCAGGAGAAAGCACTCAGAAAAATGGGGAGGAAGCAGAGCGGTGCAACAGCACAGGAGAGATGGGCTAGGGGCCTGTTCCAGATAGTGATGGATAGAATGGATGGATGCAAAAAGAAAGACTCCCGGTCCATCCTGCTTTTCTATCTTCTCTTTGAGAAATGCTTCTTGTGAGAAGATGAGTCATGCTGGTGCCAGTTGTTCTAGCGCTTGCTGCTCATCTACCATCCTTCCTGCTGCCTCTTCCTGAGGTGTGAGTCTTCTGTGTTCCACCTGCAGATGAAGACGGCAGTGCAGGATTTTACAAATCAGATGGTGGGTAGATTTGCCAGATGGTTTTCCCTGGCATCTGCAGAGGTTGGAGGCTGGGGTCTTGCAGTGAGGCTGTGGTCCTTTGTCTCAGCCTGCTCCCTCATTCCTTTTGACATGTATCGACCAAATACATTTTTTATTGGCTGTATGGTCAGGTCCTGTAGTGACAGGGAAGGAAAGCAGCATAGAGATTCCCTGCCTGCAGGTTGTCTTGGGTGGAGATGCACCCGGGGCCTGGAGTATTTCAGGCTGAACATAGCTTCTGCAGCACCTTTTTCATATTTGATCCTATGCTGTCTAGACAACCATTACAAATTGATACCGTAATGCTGGTGCTCATAGTGGGGAGGTTGAGGAGAGTACTGGAACAGTCTGATAGAGGTCGAAGAGGGAATTTGATTTTGTATAAAGCATCATTTTTAGGTGTCCAATAAGGCAGCACATGTACTGTCTGTTGCAACACATATTCTTAGCTTTCAGCGAGCTTCGAGCCTGCTAATTGCTTACCATTACTCTCCTTTGCTTGCTTCTTATTCATTAGTTTCCATTGGCTTTTCTCTCTCTTCTGGTGTTTTATGCTCCTACCTGCAGCATAGACCCATCACCTGAGTCCTTCCACTGCTCCATTTTCAGGTGCTATTTTTTTTCTTCTTGGTTAAAACCCTACCTTCCATTGCAGTTCTTGCTTAGGGGTGGGCGGAATTTGCGTAGTCACGCTACGCAAAGCTCCGCGAAACGGTAAAAAATCTCTGCGAGCACGCAAAAGTTCCGCGAACACGCGGAATTGCTTGTTCTGCCCGTTCGCGATGCTTTTTTCCTGTTCGCGAACGCTGTTTGCGTGCTCGGGGAGAAATATCTCGCGAACACGCATTTTGAAAGCGAGAACAAGCAAAAAACTCTGCAAAGCTGCGGATCGCGGAATATTTGGCAATTTCGCGTTCTCCTCGGAACGCGAAATTACCCATATTCCGCAAATTCCGCGAGCGGAACGGAATTTACCGCCCAGGCCTACTTCCCACACCCCTCTTGTCCATGTGCGTCCCATGACAGTCCACAAGCCCTCCATTCTCCATGTGCTTATTCATGCCCAACTGCCCGCCATTCACTATCCGTGTGCTTCCCCATGAAAGCCCGCCCACCCTCGGTTATGTGTGGTCTTTCCTGTCCCTTGCCCACTTTTGTCTGTGTGCTTTCTCATTGTTCTTTTGCTTGTCCATGTCTCCCGCATCCTTCTCCTCCACCCTCTGTCCCTCATGTTGCCTTGCTCCCACCTGCTCCTGATGAGGAAAAAACGAGGTGGAATAAAAGTATTTCTCCTTGTTGCACCTCGTTATGCCTCCCCTGGAGAGGTGTAGGATTCTGACGCATTCCTAGGTTTACAAAATGTTGTAAATCTGGGAATGCGTCAATTTCCATTGATGTCACGTGGGAACACCCACAGCAACACCCACATGGAACACCCCTTTCACACATAGTAATGCGTGAAAGGGAAACGTATTTACAAGCCAATGAAAAGCCAAGCAGGGTGACTTTACATGGCCTTGTAAATATGGGGAATCCCATTGCGCTGCCGGTGCGTCAATAAAAGTGATGCACCGGCAGTGCAATGGACTCATAAATAAGCCCCAAAGTGTGGGGGAAGGGTGAATGCTGGATAAATTATATTGGCGAAACTAAAACAGCCACTGCTCCTTTTGATTCCATGCCGTACTTTTCTGTGAAGCTATCAATTATGCTTTCTCTTCTATGCCTGTTGGATGTTAAGATAACTTTCGCATAAGGGGCCTCCTGTGCTATATCAGCTGCTATATCAGCAAAATGTTTAAGAAAATACAAAAGTTAAAAGGAATGGAATGATCAATATTGCAGCTCGCACAGTGTAAATATAAACCCCTTTTAAAACTGAGTAATTCAATACATATTAGCTCTCATTAAGCAGTTAATGCTGTTTAGAAGTATTATTTTTGTATTTATACAAAACACTGTAATTAAGAAGTTTCTATGTTCTGGTATGTTTACATATTACGTTTTCTGATCTTACAGGTTTAACATCTATACCATGTTCGCACTTGCATTTTAAGCAATATACATGCTTTACACTAGTTTCACCTTCCACATATAAACAGTGCCATGCTGGGAAGCATGATTTAAATCCCCCAGGTTGAAATTATAGCTCTTAAAGGCTTGGATAATTATCAGCAAAAGGTTCATTTGGGAATACGTCTGCCTAACATTTTCTGATCATTATTCGAATGATTTTTGCCTTCATTGATAATGGTAATGGTAATTCAATTTATAAAGTACTTACATCTAGGGAATGCAATAAAACCAGACAATCATAACTGTGCATTGATGAATGTAAAGGGTTAATTGAATTGCAGCCACCCTTTAAGGTACTGTCTGGGTAAAGTACATAGATTAACTGCCCCCATCTTCTGATCTCATTACAGGTTTGTCATGAAAAGTGAGTTATCACAATTTTTTAATTACCTGGTACAACATGTGAGTTATGGAAGGGTGCTCGGGAAATTTGACCTTCCTTGGTCCAATGATATGTATATATTGATCCAAATATTAGTCTAGACTTGCTCTTTACAGTCCTTTGGTGGGATATGCGAAATATCCTGTGCCAGACATGAAACTAAAGACAGTTTTATATGAAGGGACGTTTCTTTGGTATGTGGAGAATTGGGAAAAGAAATAAGCTTTACTCTAGTTTCCAAGCAAGTAATTTTCCTTAATTTAATGGTTTCTCCCGCTATTCATAAGGGAGATTGTGTGTGGTGTAAAACGGAAAAACATAGCTTGCTCCAGTGGCACAGTAAGGTTAGATAAAGTGTGGGGCCTCGTTCACAAATGTAACTTACACTTTTGAGTAAGTTTACACTTTTGAGTAAGGTTGTTTTACTTTTGAGTACTCACAATCTGCACTTTTGTAGTAACTTAGGGGGTCATTACGATGGCGGGCGGATCGCCACCGCCGTGCCGGCGGTGGCTTCCGCCGGCCTGGCGGGTGCTGTTTTGCCAACCACGGTCGTGAATCCCCGACCGCCATATTACGATGGGCAGACATAGGCCAAATGCCTACCGCCGCAGTGTTTTTAGTACCGCCAGTACTTTGGTTCCGCGACGAGGGCGGACGTAGCCAATAGCGGGAGACCGCCGTGCGGAATGACGTGTAGACCGCCGTCCGAATCACAATGCCTCAAATAGGCAATCGGACCGCAACGGAGAAACCACCCATTGAAACACGGCGGAAGCAATACTGCGGAGGAAAACGGCAATAACACACAACTCCACGCGTTCGCTACCGCAATGGATCCTGCTCTACAAGCCCTACCGCTGCTGTTCCTGATCCGCCATCAACAAAGATGCCGCCGCTGTCGACAACACCGCAGGTACGTCAATGCCACACCTCCGCATCGGGGTCATCCATCAACAACGTCATCACCGCATCCTCCCGGTCACGTCACCGCAGCGGTGAAGACGCGGGAAAGTTCCGCACAATCCAGTAGGCAGGTCCAGCGGCACGCATGGGCAGTCACAGGGACGTGTAAGGATTGTGTTGGCCCTGGCCCAAATCTACATTGTGTGCCTCTGTTGGTAGCAGCTGTCATTACCTGATACCATCACAGCCCCTACCATCCCACCCTGTTCAACATCAAAATGTGTGCCCATCTGATATTCAGGGATAGTGATGTATGTGAACAAGTTCATAGGTGTATTGTGGCAAAACAACACCTGCATAGTAATGCCAAATAGGTGCTTGTGATGTGAAACCCCCTTCCTGCCACTGCCAAGATGAGTAATAGGTGGCAAAACAACACCTGCAAGGTAATGCCAAAAAGCTGCCTGTGGTGTTAAACCCCTTCCTGCCACTGCCAAGATGAGTATGAGGGGCAAACCCCACCTGCAAAGTAATGCCAAAAGGTGCTTGTGGTGTGAAACCCCTTCCTGCCACTGCCAAGATGAGTATTAGGGGGCAAACCCCACCTGCAAAGTAATGCCAAAAGGTGCTTGTGGTGTGAAACCCCTTCCTGCCACTGCCAAGATGAGTAATAGGTGGCAAAACAACACCTGCAAGGTGATGCCAAAAGGTGCATGTGGTGTTAAACCCCCTTCCTGCCACTGCCAAGATGAGTATCAGGGGCAAACCCCACCTGCAAAGTAATGCCAAAAGGTGCTTGTGGTGTGAAACCCCCTTCCTGCCACTGCCAAGATGAGTATTAGGGGGCAAACCCCACCTGCAAAGTAATGCCAAAAAGGTGCTTGTGGTGTGAAACCCCTTCCTGCCACTGCCAAGATGAGTATTATGGGGCAAACCCCACCTGCAAAGTAATGCCAAAAGGTGCTTGTGGTGTGAAACCCCCTTCCTGCCACTGCCAAGATGAGTATTAGGGGGCAAACCCCACCTGCAAAGTAATGCCAAAAAGGTGCTTGTGGTGTGAAACCCCCTTCCTGCCACTGCCAAGATGAGTATTAGGGGGTAAACCCCACCTGCAAAGTAATGCCAAAAAGGTGCTTGTGGTGTGAAACCCCTTCCTGCCACTGCCAAGATGAGTATGAGGGGGCAAACCCCACCTGGAACATACACGTTTGTAGTTGGCATGTACAGGGCCACATACACCTCAACACCACTGACAAGGACAGGCCAAGCACACTGTGTGACCACTCAACTGCACACATCCAAATATACCCATGTGAGTACGAAGACAGGCCTTCACAAGATTACCACACACACACTGCTGTTCACACATCCAAACACATCACACAGACATCACCAACCTTGGACACCCCGCAAGTTAGACTGTGTGTAGAATTCATCTCTGTTGTGGTATAGCCCCCTAACATGACATGTGTACAATCCTACTGAAATCAACAGCGAATGATGATTGCAAGAGTACATCAACACCCACAAACATCATTGCACCCCCAAACCACAGAGTCAAGCAGACAAAAAGTGTGTGTTACGTTTGCCAAACAATGACAAAGTGAATGAAGTAAATGGCAATGTGGAAGTGCCATGCAGAGCATGTGGCACATTTATCCATACCCACTCATCAAAATGTTTAATTAAGCAAGGGCAGTAACAAATGATACGACAGGAGTAACAGTGTTTATTGCAAAATATCCAGATAGTCACAAAATTTCAAACAAATAAAAGGCCATTGGCCAGTCCACAGTCCAAACAATGCACATGTGTGCATGAAAATGTTTACAGTGAATGTGTAACACCGTACACTGCCATGTGAATAATCAAAGCACCGGGGCTATCAAAGCTCAGTCCAGGCACCGCTGTGGGAGAGATGGGTATGGGAGGGGCTCTGTGCCTCAGACTTGCCTGTCAGTTGGAGTGGGAGGTGGCTGATTGTCGTGGCCACTGGCGGAACTGGACCTGGGAGAGAGAGGATCATCAGAGTCAGAGTCAGCAGTGGCTGTGGCAGGCGTAGGGCTGCTTGGACCGGGTGGCATGGTGGCACGTGGAGGCGGAGAGATGCTGCCGTGAGACACAGAGGCAGTAGTGGCTGTGGCAGGTGTAGGCCTGCTCGGACCGGGTGGCATGGTGGCACGTGGAGGCGGAGAGATGCTGCCGTGAGACACAGAGGCAGTAGTGGCTGTGGCAGGTGTAGGCCTGCTTGGACCGGGTGGCATGGTGGCACGTGGAGGCGGAGAGATGCTGCCGTGAGACACAGAGGCAGTAGTGGCTGTGGCAGGTGTAGGGCTGCTTGGACCGGGTGGCATGGTGGCACGTGGAGGCGGAGAGACGCTGCCGTGAGACACAGTGGGTGAGGGTGAATGTTGAGGGCTGCCTCTACACTTCTTGGGTATCCGATATTGCAGAAGTGTCTTGGGAGTAGTGGGAAGTGTGGCTGGCACAACAGAGTCCCTCTCCACCAAAGGTGTGACAGGTGCAGGTGGCCCTCCTTGTGGGGATTTGCTGGATATGGACTTAGCCTTGCTTTTTGCTTGCCTTTTGCCCTCCATCCCCTGTGGTCCTGGTGAACCACTCACATTGCTCTCCTGAACACGCTTCACAGGGGTGTGGGTGGGAGTAGAGGTCCTGGGTGAAGCAGTCTTAGGTTGCTTTGTGGGCTTTCCCTTCAGCGGCACCAGCACCACAGCAGGCATGCCAACTGTTTGTCTGTCACTTGGAGCAGTTGTGTGGATGGGAGTCTCTTGTGATGGGTGCAATCTTGTGGACCGTGAGCTAGAGGCCTGCTTCTTTGCCTGATGCCCCTGAGTGTCATGTGAAGGGCTTTTTTCTTTGCGTCCCTGTGTGCCTGTGTCACTTTTTGGGGATGGTGTCTGTGGTCTGGCACGCTTGGAGCGCTGCTGTCGTGTGCTGGGTGTCGACGACTCGGGGCCTGAGGGCTCAGTTGTGTGGTCACTCTCCTCAGGGGTTGCCACTGGCAGGGTGGTTGGTGAAGGCATTGGGGCTGGACTTGGATGCTGTGATAGCTGAATGGCTGCCGTCACGGTGGAGGACAAACCCTGGACAGTCCTGTGTAGCCCACCCACGTCCGAATGAATGCCCTCCATAAATGCCAGAACCTGTCCCAACTTCTTGTCCTGATCCTGGAAAGCATTTAGGAGAGCTGTCTGACCCACACACAGCTGGCGCAAGAGTTCTACCGCCTCAACACTGAGGGCAGCAGGGGAGACAGGGGCAGGGGCAGCGGTGCCTGGGGTGAAGGCGACTCTACCCTTAACAGCCCTGCGGGCACGGACAGCACTAGTGGTAGTAGCCGGGATGGTGGGCACTGGCCGATGTGTGGTGGAGGAAGAGGCAGCATTGTCACTCCCTGTGACCACCATTGTCGCTGACTCCCCACTGGAGTCCGATGATGTTGAGGTTGTGCTTTCTGCGCGTGAGTCCTCAAGGACACTCCTGTCCCCCTCCGAGGCGCTGGTCACCTCAGTGTCAGTGATCTCATGGCTATCATGCGTGCCACATGCTTCAGCACTGGTGTCCGTATCATGGCCTTCCGTGCACTCAGTAGATGCTGCAATGGACAGAGACATAGGTTCAGTACAGTGCCATACACACAAACATCAAATGCAAGCACAGAACTAGACTAGATAATGACAACCCCAAGTTGCACAACACCCTGTGCAGTCTGCATGTGCAACAATCATGCTGAACACAGAAGATGCATGGAAATATGCATTGTTTACATCAATGAGCCATGTGAGGTTCACACCGGCAAATAGCAGGTCCCTGCCTCCTTGTAATCTAACATAAACATCTCTGCAAGCATACCCACGTGCCTGTATGTGAGAGAGGCATACATCTCAGCATGTTGCCTCTGTCACATATGAAGTCACTGTAAGGGGACAACACAGATACAGATTCAAATTTGTACTTAAGAATGTCCATGAGGCACTGATGTCTAACAAGTTGAGCAATTCATCATGCAAACTGTTGCACGTTGGTGTAAGATTTGTACTTCACACCATTTACAAGTCCTGCAGTGCACACATCGTTAAATGCACACTGACATGATGCACACTGCTGTGATGTCCATGACACCCAGAATGCAGAAGATGTCATAAGGCCACATCTCATCATGCAATGTCAAGGGCCATGGTATGAAACACATGATCAAGTCCATCTATGGGAAAATACATGACACCTGCACTGAACACATAGGCCACTGAGAAGTAGTTCCTAAAAATTTACACAGCAGCAAGATCAGCAATGGCTCCCGGTCGCCATTCATGCAGTCACTCACACCCAAAGTCAGCCTACGCAGAATACTCATCACTAACTCCCTGCTGATGGTCCCTCAAACGTTCATACAGCTCTGGCTGTGTCACAGACAAGATGCGGGACATTAGTGGAGTCATGGTTCGGCGCGCCAACCTGCCACTGCGAGGGGCCAGCCCCACCGTCATCTCTGCCACGGTCCTGCTCAGACGGGAGATGTCGTCCCACCTCTTGTGGCAGTGTGTGTGCCGTCTGTTGGATACACCCAGAGTCCGCACCTTCCGTGCAATGTTATTCCATGTGGCCTTACGCTGGTGGACCTTCAGCTGCAGGCCTAGGAGACAAGAAAAGGAAGTATCAGAGACCCTGTGTCATTCACACTGTGTGTCAGCACAGGAGAACATAAATGCATGGCACACAAATCGCTACATCTTCATCAGAGGCCATACAGCATGACACATAGTACATGTTCATTACAATACTACATAGAAATGAATGCATGTATGAAGCGGCACACAGTACATGGCCATCTCATACACATGCACAATGGCAGCACAGACAGCTATGTGCAGAAGGCCCTCATCTGTGATGCAGTATGTGAGTGAGCATGACATGCAATACAGTGCTAATGAAGTGTAGTGGCAGACTCACTGTGTCCACCACTACACACCCCTCGATGCCCTTGACCTGTGAATGGCTCAATGCATTTTTCAGGAACCATATTGGGACATAATCTGAATTATCACGCCCTTATCACAATGTTAAGTCCTCAATTGTGCAATTCTCAGGACTATGATGGCTCAGTGAGTATTAGGTGTGTGGACTAAACACATGTTTGACTCAGTCCAGTTAGGCATGGCTCAGAGTAACATTGGACAGTGTCTGTGCAGGCCAGAGGAACTCACAGTGCGGTTCAACATGGTCCCTCAGATAAATCAAATGGATGTACAGCATGAGAGGGTGAAAAGTGCCAACACATGCGAGACTGAACACATGTTCAAATCAATGTAAGGATGACATCTACTACTTACATTGATGTGAAGTGTCATAGTTGCAATCAACATCAAGTGGGTTCCACTCATGCATTCGACTATTGTGCATGATGCTCACATCAACATAGTGCACTTAAGAAATATTCAACACACATAAGTTAGTGCTCCATTCCAAAATACATTTCAACAGTCACATATGAGGTTGTGAAGAGTGAGTGGACAGTCACATAACATGGCACAGTAAAAATCAGTCCCGACTTGTGCTGTTTCAGAACACCATCGTATCTGTGTGGCTGTTTAAACAATGCATGTCTCCCCCTACCTTCAATCAACTTATGTAGGTGTGGAAATAAGCCAACAGACACCATTGACATGAAGTTAGCATGCATGGCAGTGTAACACACATTTACATCACCTAGTCTCAGACCAACATGTTCATTACGTTTGTGCAAGAATGGCTGTAGGAGTGTCCATTTTCTACACGTAATCAAATTCAATTCCCACAGAACATGTATGGAGCATGCCATGTTAACTATTAGGATGCCTGTACATCGAGTTGCACTCACAGGCACATACTACTGCACAGCAACATCATGGTATCATTTTGATCACTCTCACACTTGGAATCAGGAACACTTACCAGTACATCTGGTGCACCAAAAAGCCTCCCATTCTGTGCAAGGACCTCGTCCACCAGAAGCTCCAGCTCCTCTGTAGTGAAGGGACGGGCCCTGACATGCTCTGTTCTCGCCATCACTGGGTCCAGGATACAGCAAAATATGCAGTTGTAGAGGAATGGCAGTCAGCAGTGTCTGAATGCATGTGAAATGTGTGGTTCTCCCACAGAGATTTATAGGCCCCTGGGTTGGTATCAGTGGCAGGCAGCTGCTGCAATTGGTCCAACTGGCTGGCATCTTTCAATTGGGGCCAATGAGCGGCTCCGCAGTGGCAGTGCACGCCTACCGCGGTTTCCAAAGTAGCATTTCACTACCGCGATCGCGGTTCCCATTGGCTGCAATGGCATTGGTGGTGTCACACCGCGGAGGACAGGCGGTCGTTACCGCTATGCTGCATCTTTCAATTGTGGCCAATGAGCGGCCCGCGGTGGTGGTGCACGCCTACCGCGGTTTCCAAAGTAGCATTTCACTACCGCGATCGCGGTTCCCATTGGCTGCAATGGCATTGGTGGTGTCACACCGCGGAGGACAGGCGGCCGCTACAGCTATGCTGCATCGTTCAATTGTGGCCAATGAGCGGCCCCGCGGTGGCGGTGCACGCCTACCGCGGGTTCCAAAGTAGCATTTCACTACCGCGATCGCGGGTCCCATTGGCTGCAATGGCATTGGTGGTGTCACACCGCGGAGGACAGGCGGTCGTTACCGCTATGCTGCATCTTTCAATTGTGGCCAATGAGCGGCCCCGCGGTGGCGGTGCATGCCTACCGCGGTTATGGACACATTATGCACTAGCAATGGCAATGATCAAATTTAACAATTGAACACTGTGCCTCCATAGTGTCTTACTGCACTTGTTTTGTACAATGAATGCTGATGTGACATTCAACTCACTGATGCCTACACATGCCATGTCTGTGGAAAATATGACATGCATTGACATGCACTTACTCACGTCACCTATAATATGTGTGTGGATGTACATCTATTGGTTGTATGATGTTGTCTCATCTTTGAAATCAACTTAATGTGTGAGATGGCTAATCAAACAACAGTAATGATTGCCTGAACACATAATGGTGGTATTTTACTGTGCCCATAGCTGATTTAAGTAGGATATGTGATCAGCTTACACACACTGTGCACATTGTGATGATAACTAGTGGTCTGTGCAACTTAAGCAAGAAGGTGTGGCAGGTAAAGCAGCTACATATGAGTCAGCAGTGTTGCTGTCTCATACCTCTGCTGTGTCACCTACTCCTAGGCCTGGGGACACCAGATGTATTGGTGTACCATTCACAACCTCTGAATATGTTTTTGGGGTAGTCAGTATGTACAACATGTCCACTTGTAAAAACACATGTGGTGAAGGTGTCTCTGCATCTGAGTTGTAGATTCAGCAATTGTTGGAGTACATTCATTGTTTCTGCTGCGTGAGTCAAGATGTGAGAAGTCGGACACATCTCATTGTGTAATTTGAATAACATTAGTCCTCTCCCATTTCATGTAGGCGACGACCAAATGTGCACCGGCCTTGAACAGTCCTGGCGGACATGGAGGATGTGGACATCATCCGGAAATTTTGTCCGGATCGCGTTAAACTGCAAGAGCTGTGTGCTCAGTTGGAGCCCCATCTGAGGCCTCAACGAACATATCCAACTGTCCTATCCCCAACAGTGAAGATCATGGCAGCGCTGCATTTTTTCTCTACGGGCTCTTTCCAATACACGGTGGCCAGTGCCGGTGGGATGTCGCAACCAACATTCAGCATGGTGCTCTGGGATGTGGTGTCCGCAATGATGCTATACAAGGACCAATACATACGATTCCCAAATACAGCAGATTTGCCTGCTGTGAAGGCTGGTTTTTATGCCCTTGGCCACATTCCTCATGTAGTTGGTTCCATTGACGGCACACACATTGCCCTTGTCCCACCACAGGCACGTGAGCAGGTGTATAAGAACAGGAAGAACTACCATTCCATAAATGTGCAGGTGGTATGCCAAGCTGATATGATCATCAGCCATGTTTGTGCGCAATTTGCTGGCTCCGCCCATGACTCCTACATCCTGCGGAACAGCATTGTACCCCGGCTGATGGAAAATCTACATCCAGAGCGTGCATGGCTTGTAGGTGAGTACACTGAGTCAAGTAGTGTGCTGTGTGTGACATGCTGTTCTCGTCAACTGTTTGTATCACAACATTTCTCTGTGTATGTCACACCTAGGTGACTCAGCGTATCCCAACAGGCCGTGGTTGCTGAGCCCACTGCGGAATCCAAGTACCCCGGGTGAAGTCAGCTACAACGAGGCACATGGTAGGACACGACTTGTGGTGGAGCGCACCTTGGCCCCCTGAAGTCCCCATTCCGGTGCCTGGACAAGAGCGGAGGTGCACTGTTGTATTCCCCACGAAAGGTGTGCCGGATAGTTGTAGCATGCTGCATGCTACACAACCTTGCCTTGCGCAAAGCCGTTCCGCTGATCCTGGATGACGATGAGCAGCAGATGCCCCCTCCTGCACACCCACACACTTCCAGTGCGGACGATAGTGGTGAAGAGGAAGGTGTTGACCTGCGTCAACAGCTCATTGCCAACTACTTCCCTTGAATGTAAGTGACTTTGTAGACAAGTGACATTGTGTGTTTGCTTGGATGTTACTATCAAGATAGAGAATTTTAACTGCTGGCTGTTGTTGTGTGTGTGATAAGGGATGATGTGTGTGGCACAGGGTATCTGTATCCAGCTACAATATGTGTATGTTGAGGTTGTTGACCATTGCTATGGGTGCTTGTTTTTGTACCTTGATGCCTAGTGTTGTGTTTCTGCTGTAAAGGCGTCACCTGATAAGTAAATGTAATTCTCTTGTGTCTTTCTAGGTTCATTCACCCTCTGAATGCCTCCTCTGCTTCACAGCTGTTGGAACATTGAAATCTGATTTGTCATTGTACATCTGGAATAAACATGTAGCTCACGCAGACATAGGTATGTGAAGAGTGTTTATTTGAAATTAGTTTTTGTGCAAGTGACGGGGATATGTACATAAATGTGAACAGTGAATAAATGAGTTGTCAGTCATGGTAGTTGAGACAAATAGTGTAGTCACCACAAAGCTGAAGTCACACAGTTCAACAGACTCAGGCCATCAACATGGCAATGTGGGCAAGGATAGTCAACATAGTCAATGCAAAGGGGAACAACAAGATACCATCATGGCTGGCTCTGTGAGT
Organism: Calotriton arnoldi; assembly: GCA_963921515.1. Lineage (NCBI taxonomy): Eukaryota > Metazoa > Chordata > Amphibia > Caudata > Salamandridae > Calotriton > Calotriton arnoldi. Next base: position 1,830,900 of record CAWUFW010003081.1, read on the forward strand.
GGCGTTGGTATGGTGGCCTGCCACCAAATCCTCCCCTGTGGATTCTCGGACGGCCCCTGGTGCGTTTGGGAGGGGGGGCATCTGTTGCAGGGTCAGTGGTGTCTGAGAACTCACTCTTCTCCTGCACACCCCTCTGTGTGGCTGCAGCTGGAATGTTGGGCTGCACAGCAGGCAATCCACTGGAGGGGGGTGGAGCTGTCCCTCAGAACACCCACTAGCTGGCCAACAAGGTCGACAAGTTGGCCCATCCGTGTGTCCATGGACTGCTGCAGCAGGTGGATCTCATGCATGTCTTCAGCAAGCTGGCCCATTACTCCATGGTTCTCTTGGTAGGCACCAAGGACTCTTGCAATGGTGGCCAGGGATTCAGGGTCATTGTCCACCTGTGTCTCTGTCCCAGTTGTACTCCCACCTGCCCTCCTGACACGGACCTGTGGCATAGTCCCCCAACGCACTGGCACACTTTCCCTGGCATGCTGAGATTGTGTGGTGGTGTTGGTAACCACCATGGCAGGGCGTGTGTTGCAGGCAGCAGTGGTGATGGTGGTGGTGGAGGCCACACAGGTCGTAGTGGCAGGGGGCAGCACAGTTGTTCTTGCCGTGGTGGTGGTGGTGGTGTTGGAGGCCACACAGGTTGTAGTGGCAGGGGGCAGCACGGTTGTTCTTGCCATGGTGGTGGTGGTGGAGGCCACACAGCTTGTAGTGGATGGGGGCAGCACAGTTGTTCTTGCCGTGGTGGTGGTGGGGACAATGAGGGCGTGAGACATGTTAGTCCCTGCCACACCAGAGGGGCCAGCTTGAGAATCCTCATCTGAGAATGTTGTGGAATCTGCATCCGAGAGTCCACGTTCCAGGGGGGGAGACTGGCTCCGCATGTTGGTGTCATCCTCTGCAGTTAGTTGTTGATCTCCTGTTGAACAGAGGTGATAGGGTAATTGAGTTGCACGCAACAAGCTTGATGTTAAACAATTGTTTGAGACATTTGATACAACACACACTTTACAATGCAATGACTTTGTATGCCTGCTATATGCTGTGCACCATGACATGACGTTGAGGTACATACCTTATTAGTCCATGGTGTCCGTTGTGAATTGAAAGTTGGTGCAGTGTACAGATAGTGTAACTACACGGACATGTCCTCATCTACCCAATTGCGTGACATCAATTTTCTGTTGTGCGTCTTTTCATTTAGCTGTTCATGTAATCTATTTCAACAGAGCTAGAAGTAACCATTGTCATGTTATACATAGCTTTGGAATCACATGTAATTTCCTTTTTTTCCATGTAGACCATGCATGTTTGGTGTTGAGATGGGCCTTCATGCTCAGACACCATGGCACTTCCACATTGCATTCTCTGCTGTGCACAATTGTGGGATACATTTGTTTCACTTGTGACTTGGTGAGTATGAGTTCAAAATATGGGACAGTTACGTGCACTTAGATGTCTGCACACTGGATGTGGCATTTAAAACTATGCCAAGTTGGCTGACATGTTAGTGCTGATGTGGTTATGTGGCTACATGCATTTATATAAGGATGGCGGTGTACATGCAGTCACTACCTACGTTTAAGTTTTGGGAGAGCAATGCGATAGCTGCCCCATGCTTGTGGGTGTGGGGAATGCTCCATCCTGCTGAGCTGTGGGACAAGGGGGCCTGTTGGGAGTTGTAGTGCAGACTTCCCAGCCACAAAGACCCCTCCCTGTTGAGATGGCTACATACCTGTAAGGTTACACATTGGAGGTAAATGGCTGTCCCATGCTTGGGGGTGTGGGGAATGCTCCATCCTGCTGAGCTGTGGGACAAGGGGGCCTGTTGGGAGTTGTAGTGCAGACTTCCCAGCCACAAAGACCCCTCCCTGTTGAGATGGCTACCTACCTGTAAGGTTACACATTGGAGGGAAATGGCTGTCCCATGCTTGGGGGTGTGGGGAATGCTCCATCCTGCTGAGCTGTGGGACAAGGGGGCCTGTTGGGAGTTGTAGTGCAGACTTCCCAGCCACAAAGACCCCTCCCTGTTGAGATGGCTACCTACCTGTAAGGTTACACATTGGAGGGAAATGGCTGCCCCATGCTTGGGGGTGTGGGGAATGCTCCATCCTGCTGAGCTGTGGGACAAGGGGGCCTGTTGGGAGTTGTAGTGCAGACTTCCCAGCCACAAAGACCCCTCCCTGTTGAGATGGCTACCTACCTGTAAGGTTACACATTGGAGGGAAATGGCTGCCCCATGCTTGGGGGTGTGGGGAATGCTCCATCCTGCTGAGCTGTGGGACAAGGGGGCCTGTTGGGATTTGTAGTGCAGACTTCCCAGCCACAAAGACCCCTCCCTGTTGAGATGGCTACCTACCTGTAAGGTTACACATTGGAGGGAAATGGCTGTCCCATGCTTGGGGGTGTGGAGAATGCTCCATCCTGCTGAGCTGTGGGACAAGGGGGCCTGTTGGGAGTTGTAATGCAGACTTCCCAGCCACAAGACCCCTCCCTGTTGAGATGGCTTCCTACCTGTAAGGTTACACATTGGAGGGAAATGGCTGCCCCATGCTTGGGGGTGTGGGGAATGCTCCATCCTGCTGAGCTGTGGGACAAGGGGGCCTGTTGGAAGTTGTAGTGCTGGCTGCCTGTACATGTGCCCCCATGTAAATATTGTTATGTACCTTTGTGGTGAATGAGAGGGAGTTATTGTGGGATCTGTGAGACCTGTTTGGGGGGAGTGTGGTGGACATGAGTACATTTGGGCCTAGGAGGTGTTGCTTTTTAGTTGTGCAAGCTACTACATAGCAGTGTTATGGCAGACTTTTGTTGGTACTTACCAGCCTCCATTCCCCCCTCAATTCCAGTGCAACTCTCTGGGTGCAGTATGCCAAGCACCTTCTCCTCCCATGCGTTGAATGTTCTTGGTGGAATGGGAGGGCCACTGCCAGTCCGGTTTGCCAGCTCACGGTTCTTGCTGTTCTTCTCCTTGACCTTGCTCTTGAGGTCAGTCCACCTCTTCCTGATCTCCTTCCTGTTGCGTGGAACTTGCCCTACAGCATTGACTCTGTCAACTATCCTTTGCCACATTTGATTTTGCCTGGCTGATGGGGTCTGTTGGACCCTGATTCCTAAATTATATGGCTCAACTCTTATTATCTCATCCACCATGACTGACAACTCACCATCAGTGAATCTGGGCATCTTATGTGCCATGGTGTGTGATGTGCTGAGTGGTTAAGAGTGCAGGTGTGCAGGTGGTGGTGGTGATGTGTGTGGTGTGTGTTTGTGATGGTGTGATGTGTGCAGGGTTGCCTATCCTTTGTGTGATATTGTTGGGCCCTTCAATCAATCAATCAATCAGGGGTTTGTTAAAGCGTGACTACTCACCCGTAAGGGTCTCAAGGCGCTAGGGGGGGGTGCAGGTTCCATCCATCAAGGAGGGGGTCTGTCGAAGAGCCAGGTTTTGAGGTTTCTTGCGAAAATGGGGAGCGATGTTGTCTGTCTGAGGTGGAGCGGAAGGGCGTTCCATGCTTTGGCCGCGAGGAAGGAGAAGGAGCGGCCTCCCGATCTGGTCTTTCTGGTGCGGGGGACCACGGCGTAGGAGAGCTGGGCTGATCGTAGGGTCCTTTGGGGTGCGTGGAATTTGAGTCGGCTGTTCAGGTATGCTGGTTTGGTGCCGTGGAGGGCCTTGTGTGCGTGGGTGAGCATCTTGAAGGTGATTCTCGCCTCGACAGGGAGCCAGTGGAGTGTGCGCAGGTGCTGGGAGATGTGGCAGTGTTTTGGCAGGTTGAGGACCAGTCTTGCTGCGGCGTTCTGGATGTTCTGTAGCTTGCGGGTGAGGTTTTTGTTTATTCCGGCGTAGAGTGCGTTGCCGTAGTCGAGTCTGCTGGTGACCAGGGCGTGAGTGACGGTCTTTCGGTGTTCGAGGGGGATCCATTTGAAGGTCTTACGAAGGAGGCGGAGGGTGTGGAAGCAGGAAGACGAGACAGAGTTGATCTGGCGGTCCATTTTGAGCTCGGAGTCCAGGATGATTCCCAGGTTGCGTGCGTGGTCCGTGGGGGTTGGCGGGTTTCCGAGTCGGGGGCCACCAGGTGTCGCTCCAGGCATCGGGGTTTGGGCCCATGATGAGTACTTCTGTTTTGTTGGTGTTTAGTTGTAGGCAGCTGTTTTTCATCCATTTGGCGACGGCTTCCATGCCTTCTCGAAAGTTGCGTCTGGCAGTGTTGGGCTCGTTGGATAGGGAGAGGATGAGCTGGGTGTCGTCTGCATATGACACGATGTTGAGTCCGTAGGTTCTGACGATGGGGGCGAGTGGAGCCATGTAGACGTTGAAGAGCGTCGGGCTGAGGGAGGAGCCCTGGGGGACTCCGCAGGTGGTAGGTGTGGGGTCTGAGAGGAAAGGGGGGAGTCTGACCCGTTGCGTCCTGCTGGAGAGGAAGGAGCGGATCCAGTCGAGGGCCTTGTCCTGGATTCCTGCGTTGTAGAGTCTGCGTATTAGGGTGCGGTGGGAGACTGTGTCGAACGCCGCTGATAGGTCGAGGAGGATGAGGGCTACTGTTTCTCCTTTGTCCAGTAGGGTGTGGATGTCGTCTGTTGCGGCGAGGAGGGCGGTTTCCGTACTGTGGTTTTTTCTGAAGCCGGATTGGGAGGAGTCGAGGATGTTGTGTTCTTCAATGAATGTGGCGAGTTGGATGTTGATGGCTTTCTCGATGACTTTCGCTGGGAACGGGAGCAGGGAGATGGGTCTGTAGTTTTTGAGGTCGGTGGGGTCCGCTGAGGGTTTCTTTAGGAGGGGTTGACCTCGGCGTGTTTCCAGTCATCGGGGAACCAGGCGGTCGCCAGGGAGCGGTTGATGGTGTGGCGGAGCATGGGTGCGATGGTGTCGGCGGCTCTGTTGAAGATGTGGTGGGGGCAGGGGTCCGTGGGGGCCCCTGAGTGGATTGACTTCATTGTCTTCAGTGTGTCTTTGGTGGTGAGGGCTGTCCAGTCGTCAATCGCTGGTTTCGGGGTGTCGGGGGTGGTTGGTGAGGGTTCAGTGTGTTGGTTGTCTTCGTCGAAGTTGTCGTAGATGCTCTTGATTTTGTGGTGGAAAAAGGTGCTGAGTTTGTCGCAGAGGTCTTGTGAGGGAGGGATGTCGGTAGACTCGCTAGTGGGTTGGGCGAACTCCTTGATGATGCTGAAGAGTTCCTTGCTGTTGTGCGCGTGGGTGGAGATTCTGTCTTCAATCGCTTTTTTCCTCGTTTCTCTGATGAGTTGATGGTGGGCGTTGGTGGCGGCTCTGAAGTTGTCGTGAGCTTCTGTGGATTTGGTGTTCCTCCAGGCCTTTTCGAGGCGGCGGCATGTGCTTCTGGACTCTCGAAGTTCGGTGGTAAACCATCTGGCTTTCTTGGCACGGGTATTGTTGTTTTTCTTGAGGGGGGCTATGGTGTTGGTGCTGTCCGAGATCCATCTATGCAGGGTTCGGGCTGCGGTGTTGGGGTCGTCGTTTTCCGCGATGGTTGGGGTGGAGTTGTTGAGTGAGGAGGTGAGCTGGTCGTCGGTGATTTTGGTCCAGTTTCTTCATGGAAGTAGGTGCTGGTGTCTGTGGATGGTGGGTGTTCTGAAGGTGAAGTGGACGCAACGATGGTCGGTCCATGGGAGTTCGGTGGTGTGGCTGAAGGTGATGGAGTTTCCTGTAGTGAAGAGGGGGTCGAGGGTGTGTCCTGCTGAGTGCATGGGCTCGGTCACGATCTGGCGCAGTCCAATGTTGTGGAGGTTGTCCAGGAGGGATGTGGTGTTGGGGTCCAGTTGGTTGTCGAGGTGGAAGTTGAGGTCTCCCAGCAGGGTGTAGTTGGTGGATGCGATGGCCTGCGGGGAGATAATGTCTGTGATGGAGTTGGCGAAGGGTCCGCAGGGTCCAGGGGGTCGGTAGATGAGGGTTCCTCGGAGGGTGGCGGTGGGGCTGGCCAGTATCTTGAAGTGAAGGTGTTCCATCAGTTCTGTGGGCTCGTCAGGGAGTGTGCTCAGGCGGAGGCTGGATTTGTGGACGATGGCGATTCCTCCTCCTGGGCGGGTGGGGTGGTCCTTCCTGGAGATCTTGTATCCTTGGGGGATGGCGATGGCGATGTCCGGTCCCGAGGTGGTGTTGGTCCAGGTTTCGGTGAAGAACGCTACGTCCGGGGTGGTGCTGTCGAGGAGGTCCCAGATTTCTGTGGCGTGTTTGTGGAGGGATCGGACGTTGAGGTGGATGCATTGCAGGGTCTTCGGTTCGGTTGTGTTCTTGTGGGCGGGTTGTGCTGGATCCGTGTTCTTGGCGGTGCTGCAGGTGTGCCGGCAGCGGTGACAGCTGAAGGGTCCGTGGGAGTCGGCTGGTGATGCTAGCTTGCAGTTGTTGCTGCGGCCTGGGTTGAGTGCGTGGAGTGCTGCTGGGTTGTAGCGTTGGCGGGGCGGAGGTCCAGGGTTCCTGGCGCTGGTCGCAGTCGGGTCACGGACGGGCGCAGACGGGCTTGCCTTTGACGCGCCTTCGGCGCGCCAGCGGCCGCGCAGTGGCCGCCATTAAGTAGGGGTCGGGGAGGGCTGGACAGCTGGGAGGCGGGAGCGGGGAGGGGAGCTGGATTGGGCCGGTCGCGCTGGGGGGGGAGGGGCTGCGGGGGCAGCAGCGGCGGGGAAAGGTAAAGGGAGGAAATAAGGGATAAAGAAAAAGGGAAAATAGCCAGAAATAAGGCACAAAAGAGCAGAGATGCAGAAAGGTGAAAGATAAAAGAGGGTAGAAAAACGAGTGAAAACTAGTGAAAGGGCAGAGCGAGAGGAAGGGAAAATGAGCAGAAATAAGGCACAAAAGAGCAGAGATGCAGAAAAGTGGAGAAAGGTGAAAGATAAAAGGTAGAAAAACGAGTGAAAGAGCAGAGTTAGAGGAAGGAGCCAGAGGTCCACTGGACCACCAGGGATGACGCGCAGGGAAACCTGCGGGTGGAGGAGGGCCTCGATCACCAACACTCGAGAGTGCAGGGGCAGGCCTCACTTAATGGTGGAGCTGCGAGGGTGGGAGAGCAATTTCACTGACAATGAGTCAGTGGTCTTGCTCGCCTGTCCCCGCAGTGGCCGCCATTAAGTAGGGGTCGGGAGGGCTGGACAGCTGGGAGGCGGGAGCTGGGAGGGAGCTGGATTGGGCCGGTCGCGCTGGGGGAGGGGCCGCGGGGGCAGCAGCGGCGGGGAAAGGTAAAAGGAGGAAATAAGGGATAAAGAAAAAAGGGAAAATAGGCAGAAATAAGGCACAAAAGAGCAGAGATGCAGAAAGGTGAAAGATAAAAGAGGGTAGAAAAATGAGTGAAAACTAGTGAAAGGGCAGAGCGAGAGGAAGGGAAAATGAGCAGAAATAAGGCACAAAAGAGCAGAGATGCAGAAAAGTGCAGAAAGGTGAAAGATAAAAGGTAGAAAAACGAGTGAAAGAGCAGAGTTAGAGGAAGGAGCCAGAGGTCCACTGGACCACCAGGGATGAGGCGCAGGGAAACCTGCGGGTGGAGGAGGGCCTCGATCACCAACACTCGAGAGTGCAGGGGCAGGCCTCACTTAATGGTGGAGCTGCGAGGGTGGGAGAGCAATTTCACTGACAATGAGTCAGTGGTCTTGCTCTTCAGTTCTGGAGTTGTGCAAAGAATTGTGGTCATGCAGGGGCTGGTTTTATGGTCTGCTATGTGGGTGGGTCCAAACTGAGGATTCATGTCAGGTGTGTTGTCTGTGTTGAGGTGGGATTTGTAGTTCTTATTTGCCAGGGGCATGTGTCAATGGGGTGTGTTAGCTGTTTTTATTGGCTGAGACAGATACACAGCCACATTTGGTGGTTTTGTGGTGTAGTTGCTTTCGACCGCCATTACTATTTCCACGCGGACACCGCGGTCGGACTGCAATGGTCATTCCTCCAGCTCTCCCATTCATCATTGCTGTCAGGCACCGCAGTAAGATCATAATTGCACTCGTGGAAATTCCGCTTGTTTATCGGCGGTTTGTGAGCTTTCCGCAGTGAATCCGACTGCCGTGGAGGGTATTTCGCCTTTTCTGCACGTGCGCCGCCGGTGTTTCTTGGGTTCCGACCGCGGCGGTCGGATTTTTCCGGCGGTGCATCGTAATGTGATCGGTGGTGGTGCCGCAGGCCATGCGGGCGGTCTTTTCCCATTGCCACAGCGGGCGGAATGGTTTTCCGACCGCCATCGTAATCGGCCCCTTACACTCTTCTAGTAACTTGCACCTTGTAGTAATTCCAGCACTTTAGAGGGCCAACCCCTGGTACTGGAACACCCTCCCATAGAAAACAATGGATGCAGGCACTTGCTGCAAAATTTTAATTTGCTACTAAACTGCAGTTTGTGAATAGGGCTTTGAAGTAAGTTTTAGAGTTCTACTGTAGTATTACAAAATGGGCTACAAGGTGACATTTGTGAATAAAGCCCTGCCATGCCAGGCTAAATAAAGTGAAAGTAAATCAAAGCAAGCTTACTTCAGCTACTTGAACTACAGAACAATTGGTATCAGTTTCCTGAAGTAAATTACAAACCATTGATGTGTCCTTTTACTAATACGAATTCTTTTAACACTATTACTGCTACTCTGCTACTACAGTTGATATGTATTAGGTAATGTATTTTGAGAGTCTCTAGACATTGTTTATCGTACAAGAACAGGCTTTGGCTCAGTACTACTTGCAGGCCTGTCACCTTGTGCAAAACTTTCATTGTGTGAGGAAGGGGTCGGCCTTGGAGGGAGCGGGACTTTGTGCAGAGCACAGCCTGAGGCACTTTAAAACTCTTCCCCTCCAACACAAAATAAATAAAGGTTCTAAAGCTGCCATCTGTGTCCAGAGGAGATTTCACACCCTGTAATGGACATCGGCTGCACAGAGCCTCTAAGCTATTAGCTGGAAATGAAAACCTGATCTCTGCAGGTGGCACCATGTGAGTTGGAAGGCTTGCTCTTGGGTACTATGCCAAGGATCTGTAATGCCCCTTCAACCTCACTCCCACGCAATCTCACCTGCCTCACCCACCAACGCTGCCTTAAAAAAGCAACTTAATGGTCTCCTTTTTCAGTCACCAGTAGGTTTGACATGTTGACACTCTTTCTCTCCATCTGCAGCTATAGCTGACCGAAACTACCTCTGCCCTCAATGTGCTGGGATGGAAGGATATACTACTTAACCTCCCAGTGTACATATGATTGTTCCTTTTCCTCATTTTTTGTATGGAAAACCCGGCCATTTGCGACTGCTAAAAAGGGTTGTTCTATGTACAAACCCTATTTTGTGAGTCGGTAACCTATTACCGACTCGCAAAATAGGGTGTGCGAGTTGCTATTAGGAAGGGCGCGGCAAGGGCGTCCCTTCCTAACAGCGAGTCACACTGGTGTGTACGATTGTTTTGCAAGTGCAAATGTGGTCGCAAAACAATTGCAGCTACCACCTACTTCAAGTAGGAGCTAAGCCAGTCCCAAACAGGAAGGGGTACCCAAGGGACCCCCTCCCCTTTGTGAATGAATGCAAAAATATTTTTTAAGAGCAGGCAGTGGTCCCAGACACATTAGTACATTCCATTTTGCAAATCACAAATTGCGAGTTGCTAAAAATCGCAAAATGGAAAGGTTGTACATATGGCCCTTGATCCAAACTTTCTTCCTTGTGTCCTATTACTTTTAATTTTACTTTGTCTTCTAAAATATTGCTTTTGTTTATAATCTTCAGAAATTTACCAATGTTCTGACCCTGAGTTTTGTATTGCTATTGTTAGAAATCGGGGTCTCTGGTTGGCAGAGGTAGGTACCTTTGTCCAAATAGGGACCCTTGCTTCTAGTCAGGGTAAGGGGGATACACACTTTAGATAACCCCTGCTCACCCCCTGGGTAGCATGGCAGGAGCAGACAGACTTATCCCAAAGGCAATGTGTAAAGTATTTGTACTCAAAACACACAGTAATGCAGTGATAACACCACAAATAGACACCACACCAGTTTAGAAAAATAAAGTATCTTTATCTAAACTCAATAAGACCAAAACGACAAAAATCCAACTTACCGGTAATAAGATATGACTTTAGAACAGAAGGCCAGCGCACACACACGCCCTTGGAGATCTTCTTCAAGCAGGTACAAAGCAAAGATCCAGTCTTTGTTCTCTCCTTGGCAGAAACAGCAACTGCAGGCCAACCCCACACAGCACACAGCAAAGGGGCTGTTCTTCTCCTTACAGCTCTTCAGCTCTTCTCCTTAGCATAGGTTCCCCTTGAGTCCAGAAGTAATCTAAAGGTCTGGGGTTTGAGGTCTAATACTTATACCCCAAATGTCTTTGTTCTCTTGGTGCAAGGGTCTCTGGGCCCAGTCCAAACCAGTTCTGTCCTCACTGGTGCAGTATGGCCACAGGGGGTGGGGACACAATTGTGCAAGGGAGACAGACCCTATTCAGGTGCAAGAAAATCTTCTCCCACTACTCTAATTGGAGCCAAGCCCCATTCCGCTCAGCTCTGAGTCATCCAGGAAGGGCCAGGCACTCCTCAACCCCCCCAGTGGCTGTCTACAGTGAATGCACATCCCAAACCCCTGTCACTCCAAAACCAGACAGTCAATACACAACCAGGCAGAGGCACACAGGATGGTTAAACAAGAAAATGCCTACTTTCTAAAAGTGGCATTTTCAAACACACAATTTAAAAACCCTCTTTACTAAAAGATGTGTTATTAAATTCTGAGTTCAGAGAGCCTAAACTTTATTTCCCTATCTTGTACCAATGGGAAGTTATACTTTTGAGATGTTACAAAGTATTTCCCATTCTATCCTATAGGGCAGATAACCTTTCAATAGTGAAACACGAAATTGGCAATATTTCACTATCAGGACACGTAACACATACCAGTACATGTCCTACCTTTCACATACACTTCACCCTGCCCAGGGGGGTACCTTGGGCCTAACATAGGGTGCCTTACTGTAAGAAAAGGGAAGGTTAAGGCCTGGCAAGTGGATGCACTTGCCAAGTCGACATGGCATTGATCAAACTGCGCACAGACACTGCAGTGGCAGGTCTGAGATACCTTTTCAGGGCTACTCATGTGGGTGGTATAATCAGTGTGGCAGGCCCACTAGTAGCGTTTGAGTTACAGGCCCTGGCACACTCAGTGCACTTTACTAGGGGCTTACCAATAAATCAGATATGCCAATCAGGGAGAACCAATTGTAAACACACTTTACACAAAAGCACTTGCACTTTGACACTGATCAGCAGTGGCAAAGTGCCGAAAGCATCTAAGCCAGCAAAAACAAAATCCATCACAGCATCAAAAATACAGGAGGTAGAGGCAAAAAGTCAAGGGAAACCACACCAGAGATGTCAAGTCTAACAATTATTCTTTTTGAACTGTATGTTAATTTCTGCCCTGTTGAAATTATATATATTTTATTACAGTTCTAAAAGTGTATGTAATGCTAGGCTACATTCATGCTGTACAAAACTGTGAAAAATAAAGAAATAAAAAGGAGAATTTGAGTTTGCAGCACAACATCAGACTGATCAGATCTAGTAGCCCTCTAAAGACATGCAAGTTTTTAGAGGATGTTGTTCCAGATGCTGGCGGCATAGATGGAGAAGACTAGTTTTGTTGTTTCCTCTATTTTGCAGTTTGTTTGTTTCAAGCCAGGACATGTCCAGGCTTCTGGTGGCACAAGTGGTGAAAAAATGTGAACTGTAATTTTGCCCCCAGAAATCATCAGTGAGTAAGATTATTTCAAACGTTCCATCCACCACTTTGCCTTTTGTTGTGCTAGATGCTTTGAGTGTGGTACGCTCCCATCGTCAGAACCTACAGACTCAACATTGTGTCATATGCAGACGACACCAAACTCATCTTCTCCCTATCAAACGAACCCAACACCGCGAGACACAACTTTCGAGAAGGCATGGAAGCCGTCGCCAAATGGCTGAAAAACAGCTGCCTACAACTAAACACCAACAAAACAGAAGTACTCATCATGGGCCCAAACCCCTACGCCTGGAGCGACACCTGGTGGCCCCCCACCCTCGGAAACCCGCCAACGCCCACGGACCACGCACGCAACCTGGGAATCATCCTGGACTCCGAGCTCAAAATGGACTGCCTGATCAACTCCGTCTCGTCTTCCTGCTTCCACACCCTCCGCCTCCTTCGTAAGACCTTCAAATGGATCCCCCTCGAACACAGAAAGACCATCACTCACGCCCTGGTCACCAGCAGACTCGACTACGGCAACGCACTCTACGCTGGAATAAACAAAAACCTCACCCACAAGCTACAGAACATCCAGCATGCCGCCGCAAGACTGGTCCTCAACCTGCCAAAACACTGCCACATCTCGCAGCACCTGCGCACACTCCACTGGCTCCCCGTCGAGGCTAGAATCACCTTCAAGATACTCACCCACGCACACAAGGCCCTCCATGACACCGGACCAGCATACCTGAACAGCCGACTCAGATTCCACGCACCCCAAAGGACCCTACGATCAGCCCAGCTCTCCTACGCCTTGGTCCCCAGCACCAGAAAGACCATATCGGGAGGCCGCTCCTTCTACTTCCTCGCGGCCAAAGCCTGGAACGACCTTCCGCTCCACCTCAGACAGACAACATCGCTCCCCATCTTCGCAAGAAACCTCAAAACCTGGCTCTTTGACAGACCCCTCCTTGATGGACTGGAACCTGCACCCCCCCCTATCCCTAGCGCCTTGAGACCCTTACGGGTGAGTAGTCGCGCTCAACAAACGCCTGATTGATTGATTGATTGATTGATTGATTGTACGTATGCTCAGGCATGGGTTCTGCGCTTACTGTGCCATGGGAATCAGGTTTTAGCTCACTGATGTGGCCTAAATTGTCTGAAACCTATGTTTGTATTCAAATCTAGAGGGGACCTTTCCTGAAGTTTGGGTTTGGCCTTTCGTATTGGAGCAGAATCAAGGGTGATTTGCATAGAAATGGTCTCTGCTTACAGTGGCACAGTGGGTGAAAAATATGGACTGAATGCAGCCCAGGAAATCACAGGCGGTTGAGATTAGCTCAAACTTTCCTTCTATCAATTTGTATTTTGATGCTGGCTTCTGGTATGTCACCGCCCATGCTATGTACAAAGAGTGGTTGGTTTTGGTCACCTCACGTGCAATGAAGCTTATCTTCAAATGATGCATGTTTGGAGTCAGACCGGTGTGGTTTCATGAGTGCTGAAGTGCTGCACTCAAACTTCTTTAGGCTTTTAATGTGAAATACTGCTGTACGCAGGATGCCTTTTAGAGGCGCCACTGTATTGCCAGGGAGACAACAGAAAGAGATGAACTGATTGATAGCCAGCCAAAGTAGAGATATCCTAGCAATGGTGGCATGATCTCCAGTACTCAGCCCTAAAATGAACAAAACCATAGTATTTGGAATCAGATATTCCAGATCTTGGGTGCATAGATAAAAAGGCTGTAGTGCTAATCCAGCCATGTAGAGTCCTGTCCTGCTACAGTTGTTCAGTATAGACCTTTGGGCTAATATCTGCTCATCTCAAAAACTGACTCTCAATGTGAACTCTTTGGCCTGTTCTCATCCCTAGGACTATTCATCTCAATTACAAGTCAGCAATACCAAGACCTAAATCCTGCCAAGAGTATATCTAGGAGACTTAAATGTACATTTAAAATTTAGTAGGGCATGATGTAAATTGTGGGGGCTCATGCTCTGCCAAACCTTTGATTGCCCTGCCACATATTTGAGGTGGGAGAACTGATGATTGACTGCTGGTGGAGTGTCAGAAAGCTTTCCCACTAGTGAATGTTTGGAATTTGACCCCTCCCACTCCCCACATCACTGGACCACTATCCTGTCAGGATTGGTGCCTATTATTGTCTCCAGCATCTGGTAGGTTTCAGTGTCAATTACATCTAGAAAATCAGTGCATTGTTGGTCACAAAGCAGTCCTCTAGACAGTTGATGTTGTGGCCAGAGGAGATCTAAAGATACACGAGGATGGCATCTGCTTATTGCTGAAAACTGATGCTTGTGCCAGCTAGTCACACTCAGAGAGACTCCAAATAAAGGGTGAAGATCACAGGTAAGAGGATAGAGTTTTGAGGGAGGCCACAGGTGATAGTGATGATCTCAGACCTGAAGGAATTAATCTGTACCAGCTGGTCTTTGTTTGAACATTATGATGTGACCCATTTGGAATGGGTAGGGTTGCTAAGAGTATTGATGACCGCAGGGAGGTTTTGCAGGAAGAGAACACATTGGCTGCCATTATCAGAAAACTGAAAAGCATCATTGAGCACTTCTATGATGATCATCATCTTCATATGACAGATATCAAGCAGTTCTTTACAACAGGGTTAAGAGAGCCAACACTGATTTCTATTATTTAAAAAAAAAAAATAATAACCTCAATTATTCCCTCTTAGGCATGCACTCCAAAAAGCACAAGCCTGGCTAAGAAAATTCCGACTGCCCAACCAAACTCCTATAGTTTTAAGATAAACAAAATATGTCTTACCACTGAACCTCAATAATCAAGGTGGGTGGTAAGTTCTCAGCCTGCTCTTCAGTTAGCTAGAGATTGTAAGGCACACAGGTTTATTAACCAGACTTTACAATTTGAACCAGTGGTGTAGTCTGGGGTCATGGGCTCTAGTGCACACAGTGAAACTAGGTACCCCAGCCAGTATTAAACTACTGCTTTAAATGAGGTGCAGTGTGCCAGTCACCCTGGTGTCCCTGCACCTGCTACATTAATGTAATTTACAAGTTGCCCAGTTCTTCATTCTTCATTCTACTTGTCTTTCCTTCTCACCGCCGTATCTCTACACCCCTTTTGTTATCAACTTAACCATTTAATGCTCTCTACTCTATCTCCTTCTTCAATCTCTCTCATCCCTCTCTTCTATCCCTCATTCACATCTCTTTGCTCCCTTCTCTCTTGATATCTGGTTTGTGTCTCTTCCTTTTCCCTTGTCGATTTTGCTAATTCTTATTTCCTTTCTCTTTCTCACTCACCCTTATTTCCTTCCCCCATTCTGTCACCTTTTCCTGCCCTCTTTCCTGTTCTTTCACCCTCGCCTTATCTTTGATCCCTCCCCTCTCTCTTCTTTATTGTTCCCTTATCCTCTACTCCCTCTGTACTCACTTACTCACCCCTTGAAAAGTAAAGAGAGACAACCCACTGGTATGTACTTGTCTAAAATAAATCTAATAAAATTAAAAATCAGAAGAGGCAGCCTCTGAAATAACATTTGCTGTGCAGGCAGGCTGGGCCCTGTAGTGTCTTGCGAGTTTTATGATAGAATCCTTTTGGCTCCTAGCAGACTCCATAGAGCTGTGATGTAGATGTCAGAGCGTGATGCAATGAAAGCCTGTTTTAGGATGTTGAGTTTGCAGTTACATGCAACAGAATAATGATGTGTATTACTAAGCTCCATGTGTGGTGTAGTCTTTGGTGGGTCCCAAGTGCAAAAAGAACAATTGATGGACAGAATGCAGAACAATGTCATACATTCACCCCCGTACAGAGATCTGGACCTAAATCCATCTTTTTTTGCTCACCATGCCATTCCAGTTTGGACCCAGCCATATGCAAATCAGTCTTGACAGGGGGAGAATGTTTGCATTGTCAGCATTCCGTCCATCATTTGTTTGCTGTAACACTTCTCGACCTAAGTGGGATGGGTTTGCCCAGATGTGGGTCCCTTGCTCACTGCGCCACTGGATTCAAGCTAGCCTTGCTGAAGAAGGGTGACATACCCTGAAACCGGTCCCAGGATGCTTGTTTCCGGTCCAGGGAGGACCTGGCCTGGCAGTTCGGTCTTGACTGTTGCCATGGGGCACAGGGTCAAGACTGATTTGCATATGGATGGGTCCAAACTGGGGTGGCGTAGTGGGCAAAAGAACGATGGATTTAACCCAGATCTATTGACTGGGGGAGAATGTTTGCATTGTCAGCATTCCGTCCATCATTTGTTTGCTGTAACACTTTTCGCCCTAAGTGGGATGGGTATGCCCAGACATGGGTCCCTTGCTCACTGCGCCACTGTATTCAAGCTAGCCTGGCTGAAGAAGGGTGACATACCCTGAAATTGGTCCCAGGATGCTTGTTTCCGGTCCAGGGAGGACCTGACCTAGCAGTTCGGTCTGGACTGTCCCATGGGGCATTGGGTCAAGACTGATTTGCATATGGATGGGTCCAAACTGGGGTGGCGTAGCGGGCAAACGAACAATGGATTTAACCCAGATCTTTTGACTGGGAGAGAATGTTTGCATTGTCAGCATTCCATCCATCATTTGTTTGCTGTAGCACGTCATTTGTTGGTTCCCAGGCTGGGGAGGGCGCTACAAATGGCGACAAGATAGGGGATAAGTAACCCAGAGAATGACCATGGTCTAAGCAAGCTGCTTATACATGCAATGTGTGTTGCTGTTGAAGTACGGAATCGACACTTCATGCATGTGGAGTCAAAGCTCAACTCCAGCCTCTGTAAAACAGGTAAAGACAACAGAAGTGTTGCAAATAATCTGCACATTAAAGTTTGTGAACTTGCTGGTCAGGCCATACATAAAGGTGCTGCGCTGGCACACAAGTTAAAGTTGTACATTATACCGAGTACTAACTCTCAAGGTGGATTAAATGTGGTTTACAAAGCACTGCCGCTGATAATCATAACTTGCAAAATAATGCTGTGAACAGAAGCACTGCAAGGTCGAGATCAACCAGGTGTCAGAAAAGGCAAATACATATTTGGAAGAGAAGAATTAAATGACTTACTGAGTCATTGGACCACAGCACTGGGTGAAGGTGGCTCAAGGAGATGTGCTCAGGGTTATGCCTTGCAGAGCCATCCATATTAAGGGTGGGTGGCAAACTCCGCTCCGCCAGCGGAGTTCACAGAATTTTGCCAACTCCGCGCTCTGCTGCAAGCGCAAAGTTCGGCAAAAACTCTGCGAACCGCAGCGTAGTGGAGTTTACCAGGGCTCTTGGAGCTAAAATACAGAGCCGTGATGTACTCACTCTGCTCTTATGAAGGCAGCTTACTATTTCACAAGCAAATTAATATTATTTTGCAGCTTTTGTTTTTAATGATCCCGAAATGTCCCTAACATGATACAAGTCAGGTAATGTAAGAGCATCTCCTTGCTGTTGCACGATGAATGAAGCTGCTTCTTTCATACCTCTGAGCCTCAGCCAGCAGAGCACCATCCCTCAGTGGAGATTTTCACTTTCAGTACACACGGGATGGAGACTTCTGGATCCTGCACCACTTGTGACTGGCGTGCTTCCTTTATCTGGACAAGTGCCCTTAATCTGCCGGAGGAAGCGAGCTAGCACTTTCCATTGAGGACAACCCTTAATGACTGACCAAGAATGACTAGTATGCTGACCCTGGCAAACAGTGTCAAGGCGCGCTGTGTGATGATAGGAGCCAGGCAGGTGTGTGTGAGTTTTCAGCAAGGCTGCTCTAATGCTAGCTTGTAGTAATAAGAGTAATAAGATGGTGAGTGACTCTGAAGATCGGCGCTGCTACCACCGGGAAAAAGGCTCACTTCCCAGGCTGCTGGCTTCTGTCTCTTTCCTGCTAACAGCGCCCACTTCCCCTTTGCAGGCACTGTCGGTAGGTACAAATGCATAAGAGAGGGGATGGCAGAGGGTGCTGATGGGGTTCCTGTGGGACACACGCAGAGCGCTGTCAGTCTGGCACACTCACATCAGGTGCTGCTTGAGCGGGTCCTCCTGTCCATGCACTCAAGAAGCATGGAAACCACAAAAGAATAAAATATGCCTTTGGTGGGGCAGTCTAATTGTTTCAGTGCTTTGTGCACCCTAACATTGCTTCAAGACTACGATTCCCAGCGCGCCTTGCTTGATAAGCCGGTGTTGGTACTTCCAGCATGCATTTCCGGTTGCCTGGATGTGCACAGGCTGGTGCTGCTGCTGAGTTGAGTCAGATGGCGGCTACAGCAGTAGTGGAGTTTCAGCGGGCACAGAGGTAATTCCAAATGCTCACCATGGCATTGTTGCCTTAGACGAGTATCTATCTTCATGGACTCATGTTCTCTGAACAGTTGATTTTAATTGGCAGCTCACCAGCGAATCTCGTAGGGTATTTATTTACTTGCTTGTTGCATAAATTGCAGATCATGTGTTCTTGAAACTACAGCCCAACATCATATTAGCTCTTAATAGATTTTACAACTCCTATTATGTGTTGCAAGCTCCCTAAAGCTGGCCCAGTAGACTAGGAAGCGCTGCACAAGACTGAATAGAAAACACTGTACCTTCTCGCTCCCACGTCCTGTTTTACGTTATACATGTAATATTTCTTGGACCGGACGACATCATTCCGCCACTTGCGAAACTCCACGGAGTGTCGCAGAGATTTCAGATAACTCTGTGGAATTCCACGGAGTAGAAGTCCACAAGCTCCGCCCACCCTTAGTCCATACCCGAAGTGGTTTGTTCATAAAGTTGCTGAGTGGGACTCTGAACAACTTGACAGGTCTTTGAAGATTAAAGAGCCGAGAACAACTCTATGAAAACTAACATATTTCAGATGGCAGCAAAGAAAGTCACATTTCCAGCTATTATTAAAGATGATACAGAAGTCTCACAGTTGACTTGCCTAAATCCAGTCACAGTGATCCACCAGCGGTGTCAGTAAGTTCTAAACTAGTCTACAATGCTGCTGCGTTTCTGAAACCACCACCAACTTTCTATACCACCAAAAAGCTAAATATTGGCAATAGATGGACCACTTTGATAGAGGCATTTGATGATTTCATTGATGCACTTGAAGAGACTGATAACAAAAAGATTATCAAGTATCTCAAAAATCTTGCTGGTTATGGTGTAAAAAAGGTCATAAAGAAAATAATGTGAACTGACGAAGAAATTACATATTGTCAGTTTAAAAAAAACCATGAATCTCAAGTTTAATCCAGTACCAAACGGTGATTATGAAAGATACATTTTCAGTCAAGAACACCCAAAATGTTGTAAAACCATTGATGAATTTGTGAAGAAACTCAATACACTCATCAAACATAGTAAGGCCAATGAATTTAATGATGAGGAAGCTATGTGCCTTAGAGTTATTGATAGATGCTTGTCAGATTCATTCAGATAACGAATGCTGAGAGAAACTTGGAGCGAGTGTTGATGGCTGCCATAGCTGAGGAGCATGCTGAAAGACAAGCTGCTGACATGGATGCCAGAGGTGCCCAAAGTAAATCAGTCATGAGTGTAAAAGTAAGCTAAAGCAAAAGACTGAAGGGCACAAAGTGATGTCTACATGTAAAAAGAAGTTATGTTTTAGATGTGTATTTTTTCGGTTCCACACAAAGGTTTTAGTCCCACCATTGGACAGATGTGTAAAGGCTGTGAGAAAGAGAACCATTTTGTGATGGTGTGTAAAGTGAAGGAAAGGTAAGTGCATCACGCCGCAAAGACAAACTGGCCACCAGGACATTCTAGAAGCAACATTTGACGCACACCCACAAGTTCATGCGGCAACATCAATTGAGGCAAATTGGCACTGAACGAAGTCGATCGTCATCTAAATCATCGTCAAACTGTCAAAATGTACACATGGGCTGCATTGACGCCCATGAGAAGTCAAGTTCCATTTGTAGTGACAATGAAACACAAGAAAATGAAAGTGTAAGCACCCATCCATGTGCTTCAAGGTACAGCGTTGATGGAGCAAGGACTCATAAATGAGACTTGCTCGTACGCAATCTCCTCATAGTATTAACTTATTAAATTTGTATTGTCTCTATTAATCCTTGCATACACTACACGAATAGTAAGGATGCTTGCCTATGTGTTTTATTAATGAATAACGCTTGTCCGTAATCCAAAATGGCCGCTAAAGCACGGGAACCTTACTGCGCATGTCTCATCCATATCACATGGTGTGACGTCTTTCTTTGCTTGGTGGGAAATTTCTGCTTCTGCGCAGTGTGTATTAAAATGACTGCTTGTTGTTTTCACATGCTTCAGCTTGCTCTCATGTCATTATTAAACTGTCGTTTCTCTAACGCTACTAATGCGGGATAGAATCTATAATTAAAAGGGAATAGAGTAGAAAGAGTGGGCATACAGTGAAACATTTTATTTGTGATTTTAATGTTTTCTTCTTTGACTTTTAATAGTTCGTAAAATTGGGCCTGGGTTTGGTGAACTGGAAAGCTCGTGTGACAAAGATTCCACACATGCGCCTTGCAGTGGCAGACCAGAAAGAAAAAGATGAAGTCAACTTGGACATTATCCAAGGCCATGACCTGTTGGCCGACACCACTACATACCAAGATGTTCTCGCCGAAAAGAAACATTTTATATGAATAAATTGTAAATTTTGTCATGAGACGGGTGGGAAATAAAGCAAATGTATTAAATTGAAGGGGCGATAGTTTAAAACAATAGGCTTCAGAAATACAAGTCAAATCAATATGGTGTGAGAATCCACCCCCTGTCCAATCAGAAGTAGTGGTCCCATATTTTAGCAACATTAAGGGGAGGTACATGGGCGTAGAAGGGTATAATAGATATAGAATTAGCTAATTAGTTAGCTCTTAGCTCCAGACTGCCAAGCTGATCGATTGCAGACTGAACCGCTGTGCAGAGAGGTCCTGAGGAGGGGGCGGCGGAGTCCATTAGAAGGAAGACACGGGCGAATCAAGGAGAAGTCGAGTATCAGAGAGGGGAACGACGCAGGCGTCGTTGTAGAGAGGTCACCGGTCCTGTCCTGATCCTGGAGGAGGTCTTTGCTCTTCATCCTTCCTGTGTCCTATTCTTTCCAACTCCTTGGCCAAGGGGTTTGGTTCTCGCACTTAGGTAAATATAATGCAACCTTTAGTTGCGCTGCTGTCTCTATCTTCTCCTTTTCTGAGGAACCGTCATTGACTAGCAATAGTTATTCTATGCTTCATCTTGGGTATGCGATTAAGTACCGTGTGGTTCTGTAATTTACTCTGCTAAAACCTTTAGATAAACATTTTTAAACTTCCTGACTCGGTGGTTATTTCAGGATTATGTACCATAATGAATGTCACTCATTTTAAACTTCCCAATTAGCAAAGGATTCATTGGTAAGTCATTACTCTTCAATCAGAAGGTAATTGGTAGCAGGGATATTTTGATAAAGAGTATAACTGACACCCCAGCGTAAGTATTAGCGTAGTATGAATGTATGGGCCCAAGTGAGTATTTTGTGTATGTTTGCTGTTTGCTAATATCACGCTGGATCAGTTTTCTGGTAATCAGAGGATGGTTACTCTTTGTTAATTGGGTAATGACAATTTTATTTTTATGAACTAACATCCGTATATTCGAAGTTTTGTTTTTATGTTGTCTAGAATTCCCCGGGGTAAAAAAAAAAGAATAGCGGATGGTAAGTGGAAACCATACTGCAGTGAGGTTATCTGCCAGGCAGAAATAGTACTGAAAAGTGAAGCAGGGCTATCAGTACTCGTTAGGGACTCTATGCGTGTGAGTAATAGCAAAGGAGTACGCTGGTGAAAATTTTATGTTATATCACCTACAAAAAGGGTAACATTGAAGAAGTAACAGGTATTTCGGAAGCTTGTTTGAAGAGTAAACGGAAGGGTTTTACTCGTAGTGTGTGTTTAGTAAACGGAAAGGTTTTACTAAGTGTGAGAGGAAACTATGGGGCATATTAGCAAGACCCACGTTAAAATTATCGCCGTTTTAGCGGCAGGAAACTGCCGCTAAAACGGCGATAATGGGCTTGCTAATATGCGTTATAGAATTCCAATAGAAGCCCAGGTTAGATGTGCAGGACATCTAACCTGGGCTTCCATTGGAATTCTATAACGCATATTAGCAAGCCCATTATCGCCGTTTTAGCGGCAGTTTCCTGCCGCTAAAACGGCGATAATTTTAACGTGGGTCTTGCTAATATGCCCCTATCTTTTCTATTTTTAGAGAAACTGGCACGATAGCGAATGTTTTATGTTGTTACTGAAATTTACTTAAGATTTATAGAGAAAATAAGTTTGCGTAAGATTTTGTAAAGGGAGGGTCAGCTGCCGGAGAGGGAGCTGACGTCACAAACGCCGCGCTGGGATTGGTTGAATCAGCGGGTGTGGAACGACTCTTATAAAGGAGGGGTCAGTAGTCAGGAGTAGTACTGACGTCACAGGTGCCGCGCTGGGATTGGTTGAACCAGCGAGGGACAGAGAAGCGCAGATTGTAAAGGAGGGGTTGACAGACTAACGTCACAGAAAGGCCGCGCTAGGATTGGTACAGAAATAGAAGAAAGCAGACACTTGATTGGTTGATATTCTAGAAGCTAAATTCTTAGTGGATAAAGATTGCATGTTAAAACGCGATCCAACTTTAACAGGAACTCGTCCGGAAAGGAGATTCCTAGGTTTTGCAGAATATAATTTCATACACCAAAGATTAGATAGAATGTACGGAGAGAAGAGAAAAATGTCCTTTCTGCAAAAGATTAAGAACTATTTTAAAAAGGACAAACCAATCAAAACTAGAGAAGGAATTATTATTCCACCAGCTAAAACGCCCGCTTCATTTATGATGATGGAGAGAGGTTATCATACTTGTGTATGGATAGAGAATTGGATAGAATATACTAAAAATGATGGAATACTAGCATTTCCCGAGAATGGCACGTTCAATGGACGAATTCTGCAAAACTTGAGATTAAGGATGAATGATTTAGAACCCAGACCTAGATTAACTCAATATGAAGCTTTAGAGGAATGGGAAACCGAAGCATTTGAGCGTGACCGATTCAGAAGTAACAGGGGTTATCGAGGATTCTTTCCCAGGAACCAACATGAGTCTAGGGACAGTCAGATGAAACAATGGAGAAGGGCAATGATTACAGAAGGACTATATCCATTGTTAACAGCAGAGGAGAAATCAGGAAGTAAATGCACAGAAAAGACAAAACATTTAATGAGAAGTGACGATTCTGAAGACGAATTTATGGAAGAAATGTTAAGGAACCCCCCACCATATCAGGAAGGAACAAGTGGATGCACCCCAAGTGCACCACCGTTAAAAACCCCATTAGTACCACAGGTAATGCATGAATTCACCCCTAGTAGAATACTTCATGACAAGGAAAGGGAAGCCCTAGAGAAGACCAGAGCAGAATGAATACAGAAAATAACACAGATAAAAGTACATCCTGATTCATTCACCATACCTGTAACAATTGGTCCAGTAGTTCCATTATATGGTACTCAGGGAAACTGTCCTCCACCGATACTTGCACCTACTCCTGTAAACGCTACAAAACCTGAAGCAGTAGTAATGGTTGAAGATCACTTTAGTGACAGCGAATCCACAATATCATTGATGGATTTACCCATTCGAGATTCTGTCAATATTACTCCCAAGAGAACTACACCTGGGTGTTCAAAAGATATAAGTCTAGTAACTTCATCAGGAGCGAAAAGTGCCACAATAGTCACCCCTGAAGATTTAGAAAGGTGGGCACAAGAATCAGATAAACAGTGCACACCTCCAAAAATAATAGACATTCATAAATTGAACGTCGAATTAGAAGAAATAATAGCAGGAAATGTAGGACTAGATCGCTTAAATACCTATGATGATGAAGAATTATTATTTATGTGCAGGAGTATCACCAGAAATGTAAGATTATTCCATGAAAAATTATCCAATCTAGCACTACAGATGGGAATAGAAATAGGGAGATCAAAGGTGTTGCAGAAACCCTATAGAGCAGATTTTTCAGAAAAAGATTTAGAAAACATGAATGCCTCTGGAAGAAAATTACAAGTAAGGGAATTAATGATAGTTTTACAAAAACGGGGAGACCTAGATAAATGGAGAACTAGGTGGGCCAAGAAAAAGCAAGAAGCACGATCAAGTAGATCAGCATCGGAATATGTGATGAAGGAGACAGGGAAAGCAGACCAAATGTACCCAATGCGAGAAATTGCGGGAGGAGGATATGTACATGTCCCATGGAGCAGATAGGATATTTTATCATTTACGAATGATTTTCCAAAATTGAGAGAAAAACCAATTGAATGGTACAAGCAGGTTGAAAGGTTTGTGAAGGTGTCAAAGGTATTGATGAAGGATTTAGATGGGTTGTTTGACATAGTGGTACCTGCCGATTTGTGAACAGATTGTAAAATTACAGTTGATTGGTCAAGTGACGAGTATCCTAGAGACCCAAAGACAGGTGCCCCGTGAAATGATGTGATGAAAAAGTATCAGCAGGTGATAACTTACCTGAAAGGGAAAATACCACCGAAAGAAACAGATTGGGTGAAAATAGACCGAACTACCCAAGAAGCTAATGAATCGGTACATTCCTACTATGAGCGTTTACTGCAGGTATTTAAACAGTATAGTGGATTTGAGGACATTGGAGACAAGAACATGAGTCAGTTTGTGTATCGATTTGTTTTCGGTTTGAAGCCAGAGATTTGTCAGATGATTAAACAACACATGCTGTGTTGGCAAGGGAAACCTATCGACGAGATTTTGAAATATGCAAAATATTGTGGAGATGATATTGAGGATAGGCATAAGAAATTACAGGAGAAGGTAATGTGGGCACAGGTGAAAATGGCCGAGAAACAGGGAATTAATTTGGAAAATCCAAGTGAAAATCAGGGAAAGGATTCTGGAACGAGTGGTGATACTGGGAATGGTGGAAAAGTGAGAGGACGAATGAGTAGAGAAGAAGCTAAAAAGAAATTTCCTTGTCATGGATGCGGAAAGTTGGGGCATTGGAAGGATGAATGTAAAAAGATCCGGAATAATAATGACCCAAATCAAAATTTAAATCCACCGACGCAGAATGACTCATAGCAGGGTGTACATCCTCAGAGTCAGTTGCCACCTGCACCTATTCAGGGTAATGTAAGCAGAGCAAAGCACAGTACAGACATCGGATATCAGGGAGGAAGTGGTAAGAATGATTATATAACATCACAGTTTCTTTTACTGAACGATTTCTGTCAATACAGTTCATGACGGTGCCTAGAAGAGGGGGAGAAGGAGTGCGTACTTGGCGCATCCTTATCGGTAGATCAGTCAGGTCCATACGTGGAAGGAAATGTGAAAGGTAATGATATTACTTTTCTTTTGGACACTGGTGCTACCCGGTCTACTGTAAGAACAGCAGACATTCCAGACCTTCCTCTCTCTGGTGAAGATATCCAAGTAGTGGGGGTAGCTAATCAAAGGATTAGAACACCTCTTACCGAACCAATGGAAGTTAAAATCGGAAACTTCAGAGAAATGCATCAATTTGTAGTATGCGATTCTAGCCCAGTAAACTTATTAGGTAGGGAGTTGTTGTGCAAAATGAACTGCACAATTTTTTGCACACCGGATGGTGTGGCAGTTCAGACACCAGATGAAGACCATGTATATAAAATTATGATTGCAAAACAGGGTACAGAAGTAGATGAGATGTTCTCAGTAGTAACAAAAGACGAGTTGCCAGAAGAATTAAAAGGTACAGTAAACCCCATAGTATGGGATTTCACAGGAAAAGAAGTAGGACTTATGGCTAAAATAGACCCAGTTAAAATTACTGTAAAAGAAGGTGCGATTTTCCCAAATACCAGACAGTACAAAATGAGTGCAGAAGTAAAAGCGGGAGTCATTGAAGAAATTAATCGAATGGTTGAACAAAACATACTAAAAGAAGTAATGAGTAGCCCATGTAATTCACCAATCATGGGACTAAAGAAACCTAGTGGAAAATATAGGATTGTTCAGGACCTGCGAAAAATAAATAAAATAGTGGAACCATGTTGTCCCATAGTGCCAAATCCTGCAGTAATTCTATACCAAATTCCTTGGAGTGCAGGATGGTTCACAGTAATTGATTTATGTCAAGCGTTCTTTTCAATACCATTGCATCCAGATAGCCAGTATCTTTTCTCATTTAAATTTGAGAATAAAGTCTATGTATGGAATCGTATTCCTCAGGGGTACACGGAAAGTCCTTCCATTTTCAATCAGATATTGAAAAAGTGCCTTGAGAAACTAGTGATGCCAGGAAGTTCAGTCCTAGTGCAATATATCGACGACTTATTGGTGGCATCGAACACCAGAGAGGACTGTGTTGTTGATTCCATAGCACTATTAAATCTTTTGGCAGAAGAAGGGCATAAAGTCCCACCTGAAAAGTTGCAGTTTTGTACAACAGCTGTTAAATATCTGGGACACCAAATTGAGAGGGGAAAAAGAAGAATAACCTCTGACAGAGTAAAATTAATAAAGAAAATGCAAATGCCTGTAACCCAAAGACAAGTAAGAATGTTCCTAGGAATAGTCGGTTACTGTCGGCAATGGATACCAGGATTTTCTTTACTAGCTAAATCCTTAATTAACATGACGAAAAAGAAAGCAAAGGATCCTGTTGAGTGGGATGATGAAAGTGTAGGAGCTTTTGTAAAATTGAGGATTGCACTGTGTTCAGCACCTGCCTTAGGCATGCCTGATTATAAAAGAGAATTTGCGTTATTCTGTCATGAAAGAGAAAATTGTGCACTTTCTGTCCTAACTCAGAGACACGGATTAGACAGATGTCCTATAGCATATTTTTCTGCTACATTGGACCCAGTAGCAGCCGCGTTGCCAGGATGCTTAAAAGCAGTGGCGGCTACTTGTTTGAGCATTGAACAAAGTGAGTCAATTGTGATGGGACATCCTGTAAAGGTATATGTTCCACATGCCGTTGTGATTCTGTTGACAAGAACACAAACTCAGCATCTTACTCCTAGTCGGCTGACTAAATATGAAAGAATAATAATGGGTGCTGAAAATGTGACCATGGTAAGGTGTACTATAATAAATCCAGCAACCTTACTACCAGACCCATATCATGAGAGAATTAAAGATGACGAAGAAAATGAACATGATTGTTTACAGATTACAGAGTTATGTACGAAACCTCGCCCCGATATCGAAGAACAGCCCCTCAGAAAGCCAGACAGGGAGCTATTTGTTGATGGTTCATGTCAAAGACATGACGATGGTAAATTAACTGCTGCCTATGCGGTATGTGAATTAACTGGAATAGTCGAAGCATCCTATTTACCAGGAG
The DNA here is from genome assembly GCA_963921515.1 of Calotriton arnoldi. Taxonomy (NCBI): domain Eukaryota; kingdom Metazoa; phylum Chordata; class Amphibia; order Caudata; family Salamandridae; genus Calotriton; species Calotriton arnoldi. Next base: position 1,857,976 of record CAWUFW010003081.1, read on the forward strand.
TCAAATCTGCACAAGTAGCTGAATTGATTGCGTTGATAAAAGCGTGCAAAATTCGGAGGAATCAAAAAGTAACTATATTTACCGATAGTCAATATGGTTACGGGGTTGTGCATGAGTTCGGCCAACTATGGATGCAGAGGGATTTCCTGACTTCTTCAGGACCCCCCATTAAAAATGGACAGTTTGTAAAGGAATTGCTGGAAGCAATACAATACAAAAGAATTGGCTGTGGTGAAGTGTGCCACACACCAGTCAGGAGATGACTGGGTGGTAGTCGGCAACAGATATGCAGATCTGGTGGCTCAACATTGTGCCAAAAATAGATTGTCAGTCAATAAGAGGGTGGAAAGAATGGGAATCAGCTGCCAACTTATGCTGTATATGCCACCGGAAACTTGGAATGATGTAAAAAGATGACAAGATGATGTTGATGAAAATGAAAAGAATTTGTGGATCAAAGTAGGTTGTTCCCAAAGAGGAGATGATGAAGTGTGGATCAGTGCTGATGGCAGACCAGTCATGCCAGACTGTTTACTCTCACAAATGGCCAGAATGTATCATGGAGACACACATATAGGGAGAGATGCAATGATTAGGCTCTTCAGACAAAACTGGTATAATCCTAAATTCAGGGCTGTTGCAGAGAGTCTTTGCCAAAGGTGCTTAACTTGCCAGATGCACAATCCAGGGAGGAAGACAATAATTGGGTTTGGAAAAATTGGAAAGGCAGAAGGACCATTTATAAGACTACAGTTCGACTTTATACAGTTACCACCATGTAGAGGGTTGAAATATGTACTAGTGATAGTGTGTCTGTTTTCAAAGTGGGTGGAGGCTTACCCTACCAGGAGATGTGACAGCATTACAGTCGCAAAACTGTTGCTAAGAGAGCTCATTCCTAGGTTTGGTTTCCCAGTAACTTTGGAATCAGATAGAGGAAAACATTTTAACAGTGAAGTGATCCAAATAATATGTGAAGCATTACAAATTAAACAGAAACTGCACTGTGCATATCGTCCAGAGGCTTCTGGAGTGGTAGAACAATTGAATGGCACTATAAAGTCAAGATTGGGAAAAATGTGTGCATCAACATCATTAGAATGGCCAGATGCATTGCCACTTGTTTTAATGGGACTCAGAAGCATACCTGACAGAAATACAGGATTGAGCCCCCACGAGATAATGATGGGAAGAGCAATGAGACAAACACATGTTCCCACAAACAAACTGCTGAATATATCTGATGATATGGTTCTGGACTATTGTAAAGGACTGGCTGACCTAGTGCGTTCTGTCTCTCACCAGGTTGGAGAAGACGCAGTTTCCAGGCAGCCTGAACAGGAACATGATCTGAATCCTGGTGTCTGGGTGGTAGTGAAGAATCACACCAGAGAAACGTGTCTATCACCCAGATGGGGCAGTCCTTGTCAAGTCATACTAACCACAAATACAGCAGTGAAGTGTGCAGGATTTCCTAATTGGATTCACGTAAGCCACACCAAAAGAGTACCAGATCCTGAAGAAGAAAATCCTCAGACAGCATCAATCACTGAGGGAGCTGAAGGTTGCGAAGCTGAAGAATCTCAGGCTCGAGATTCAAGAGAAGCTGAAGAAGAACAACCGAGCACAAGTCAGGACTGGATACCGGTGGTAGAAATTCCTGAAGTTTACCACAGAACAAGAAGTCAAACAAGATTGGAAGAAATTGAAGAAGATCAGATAGGTGAAGAAGAAGCAGCTCAGGGAAAAGAAGAAGAGACAATAAAAGAACCTGAGCAAGGTCAGATAGGGAAAGGAAACTGGGCTCAAATTAACGAAGAACTAAGAAATTTTGAGCAGGGACAGACAGGTTTAGAAGAATCCGGTCAGGCTGCAGAAGTACAAAGTGCAATAAGCCCTGATCAGAACCAGTTAGATCAAGAAAATCACACAGAAGAAAAAGATCTCGAGAAAATGAACATGAAGAAATAAATCAAGAACAAGGTCACCTATTGGAAACTCACAGGGGAGCTGCTGAAGAAAAACAAATCAGACCTGAAAAAGAGCAAGAAAGAAAAGCAGTAATTGCAGAAAACGAAACAGTACTAAGCAGTGAAAATAAAAAGATTTCTGAAGACGAAGATAAAGAAACAGTGCAAACAAAGAAAACAAGAAAAGGAGATCATTGGCCAAGTGTCATTAAAAGAGTAAAATACCACATAACAACCAGAAGTGAAGATCCAGATCAAGTAAATGAAGTGACAAGTCAAACCGAACAAGAAAATAAAACTGAGAAAAGAAGAAGCAAAAGACTGAAACTTGTGAATAACAAATTCAAGGGTCCTGATTGGACTTACATCATTCTTGAAGATTACGAAAGTTCAGAGTCAAGTGAAAGTGGTGACGAAGGAACAAGTGCAGAACTAATGTACGAGAAAGAAATAAGACCACCTTGACTAAGCAAAAGAGTCATATAAAGAAAAGGAAATAGATAAGAAGAGGAATCTTCCTTGTCGAAAATACCTGACGATAGAGTTGCTGGGTGACCAAAACAGAGATGTTGTAGAAGATGCTGTGCAATATGCATATGTAGTCTAGTAATGGTGCTTAGAGTACGGTTAGTCCTGATTGTAGCAGTTCCTTACCATATGATAATGGACAAAAGAATTAATAATGAAACCAAGGAGAGGACAGCAAACATGAAGGGCAATAGAGTAGAACTAATGGCAGAAAATGAACCAGAATTTCATCATGAAATAACTGATAACGACACTAGTTTAAATGTTTTCACAAAGTTATTATTTCAGTATGTAGATACCATGGAAGTCAGTAATTGTTATGTCTGTATGAAGTTACCTGAATCAGTAGCAGAAGGATTAACCTACCATCACTGACATATGGCATATCATGTAGTGTTTTGTCTAGTTTATTTTATAGAACAGGGAGACTTCAGTATTATTATTCAAACCTAGATGTGATATTTTCTGAGGTTCCGATTCGAAAGAGTATGAATCCAGTGCTTAGTAGTCAAGACGCACAGTTTATGGGAGAATTTTTCTTAACAATGAAATCAATAGACATAACACATGCACATAGACACAATCTAACATGTTCTTTACATGAAGAAGAAAAGATATTTTTGAATTTAGTAGAAGATAGAAGACAAGAGTTTCAAAAGAAAGCTTCTGAGCATAAGGCTCATTTGCCACCTTGGGCTGAGAAAGAAGGGAGTTACACACCTGGCAAGGCTCAAGCTGCTATGGCTCTGGATTTTGTAAAGACGGGGAAAATTTGTCTACATAGATTAAAGACTGATTATAACAATGTTTTCATCGGTACCAGTGAATGTGAACACAATTTCTTAATTCTTGGAGGTTGGGGAATAAAAGGAGGAACAGATTCAGTTTTTCCTGGAATCTATTATGTATGCAGGAATAAGGCTTACTTTAGGCTTCCTGCACGGTGGTATGAAAGTTGTTATTTTGGAATAGTATTTCCAAAGATATACCACGTAAAAAGAAACACTGGGAGCAATGAAAACAATAGTGAATTAATACGTAGTAAAAGAGCTAGTTTTTCAGAAATTGTAGGTGATATATTTGGTGCATTGATACCTTCGGTGGGAATAATTCTGAACTCAAGGAAAATATGTAAATTGTCTACAGTGGTTGATCGTTTATCAACGGATACTGCTGGAGGTTTTCTAATGATTAATGCGGAGATGGTTGCGATTAGATCTATGGTGATGCAAAATCGACTTGCTCTTGATATTATATTGGCAAAAGAGGGCGGAGTCTGTAAATTGTTGAAAACGAAACATTGTTGCATGTATATTCCTGATAAGAGTGCGGAAATTGGAACGTATATACAGAATATAACTAAACTTGAGAAGGAACTAAAACCACTGGAAGTTGATAGTGTATGGGAAAGATTGACAAGTAGTATTGCGTCAATTGGTACCGGGTTTACTAATGTAGGAAAAGGACTTATAGGTCAAATATTAGTACCCTTAGCAGGAATAGCAATAATAGCACTGACAATGATAATATGGTGCAAATGTTGTAGAAAGAATGGAGCATATAATGTGACAGGAAAAGGAAAGAAGAGAAAATTAGATGAAATAGAACTTGAAGAATGGAGAAGTGAATTATACAAGAATTGAAAGGGGATGGTAAAAATTAAAAATTTAAAAATGAGAATGAAACTATTTGCTAGAAGTTGGCATCTGATTGTGGGTAGTATTTTGATGGCTCAGAGACGCCATCAGAGAGGGGATTTATGGAGCAAGGACTCATAAATGAGACTTGCTTGTACACAATCTCCTCATAGTATTAACTTATTAAATTTGTATTGTCTCTATTAATCCTTGCATACACTACACGAATAGTAAGGATGCTTGCCTATGTGTTTTATTAATGAATAACGCTTGTCCGTAATCCAAAATGGCCGCTAAAGCACGGGAACCTTACTGTCCATGTCTCATCCATATCACATGGTGTGACGTCTTTCTTTGCTTGGTGGGAAATTTCTGCTTCTGCGCAGTGTGTATTAAAATGGCTGCTTGTTGTTTTCACATGCTTCAGCTTGCTCTCATGTCATTATTAAACTGTCGTTTCTCTAACGCTACTAATGCGGGATAGAATATATAATTAAAAGGGAATAGAGTAGAAAGAGTGGGCATACAGTGAAACATTTTATTTGTGATTTTAATGTTTTCTTCTTTGACTTTTAATAGTTCGTAAAATTGGGCCTGGGTTTGGTGAACTGAAAGCTCGTGTGACAAAGATTCCACACATGCGCCTTGCAGTGGCAGACCAGAAAGAAAATAGATGAAGTCAACTTGGACATTATCCAAGGCCATGACCTGTTGGCCGACACCACTACATACCAAGATGTTCTCGCCGAAAAGAAACATTTTATATGAATAAATTGAAAATTTTGTCATGAGACGGGTGGGAAATAAAGCAAATGTATTAAATTGAAGGGGTGGTAGTTTAAAACAATAGGCTTCAGAAATACAAGTCAAATCAATATGGTGTGAGAATCCACCCCCTGTCCCTGTCCAATCAGAAGTAGTGGTCCCATATTTTAGCAACATTAAAGGGAGGTACATGGGCGTAGAAGGGTATAATAGATATAGAATTAGCTAATTAGTTAGCTCTTAGCTCCAGACTGCCAAGCTGATCGATTGCAGACTGAACCGCTGTCCAGAGAGGTCCTGAGGAGGGGGGGCGGAGTCCATTAGAAGGAAGACACGGGCGAATCGAGGAGAAGTCGAGTATCAGAGAGGGGAACGACGCAGGCGTCGTTGTAGAGAGGTCACCGGTCCTGTCCTGATCCTGGAGGAGGTCTTTGCTCTTCATCCTTCCTGTGTCCTATTCTTTCCAACTCCTTGGCCAAGGGGTTTGGTTCTCGCACTTAGGTAAATATAATGCAACCTTTAGTTGCGCTGCTGTCTCTATCTTCTCCTTTTCTGAGGAACCGTCATTGACTAGCAATAGTTATTCTATGCTTCATCTTGGGTATGCGATTAAGTACTGTGTGGTTCTGTAATTTACTCTGCTAAAACCTTTAGATAAACATTTTAAAACTTCCTGACTCGGTGGTTATTTCAGGATTATGTACCATAATGAATGTCACTCATTTTAAACTTCCCAATTAGCATAGGATTCATTGGTAAGTCATTACTCTTCAATCAGAAGGTAATTGGTAGCAGGGATATTTTGATAAAGAGTATAACTGACACCCCAGCGTAAGTATTAGCGTCGTATGAATGTATGGGCCCAAGTGAGTATTTTGTGTATGATTGCTGTTTGCTAATATCGCGCTGGATCAGCGTCAAGTGCCTGTCTGCTCAGCTTCAGCACAGCTAGTGATAAGGGACTAATTTCTGTGAACTACAACATGAATGCTCACCATGAAATAGTAAGTCAGTTCCCTTCATTATTTCATGGTTTTGCTACAGCTTAAGACTATTAAGGTAAAGTTGCACATTAATGAGGACATCCTGTTGCTCAGAGACATAGGCGAATTGCTTTTCATTTACAAGATGCTGTGAAAAAGAACTTGAATGGTTACTTAAGCATGACATGATTGAGCGTTCCACTGGTCCAACGCCATGGGCTTCCCCCATAGTGGTAGTGCCCAAAAAGGACAGTGAAGGAGCTGTACGCATAGGCATTGACATCTGTCAAGCAAACAATGCAATTGAACGAGAACGACATCCAAAACCACACACTGCGGACATGATAACAATTAAAAGGTGCAAAGTTCTTCTCTCGCCTTGATTTAAATAGAGGTTATCATCAGTTGTAACTCGAAGAAAATTGCAGGTATATTCCAATCTTTTCTACACATGATGGTCTGTTTCAATACAAGAAACTCAGTTTTGCTGTATCATCAACTGCAGAACTTTACCAAGACATCATTCGACATGTCATACAGCCTGTTGTGAATGCATTAATTATAACAATGACATATTGATTTTCAGAGCTTCACAGAATGAGCAAGATACAATTCTCACATGAGTGTATCATTTACTGACTGTTACAGGTTTGACTTTGAATGCCAACAAGTGTGAGTTCCACAAGACAAAGTTAGAGTTCTTTGGCCATATCATTTCAGATGGGGGTATGACACCTGATCCTGCAAAAGTACAAGCCCTGTCAAATGCTGATCCCCCACAAGATGTTTCATTGATACATTCATTTATTGGAATGTCAGTTACTGTTCAAGATACTTACAAGACTTTGCAACTATCAGTGCTCTATTACAAGAGTAAACAAAGAAAAATGTTTCTTGAGAGAAGTTTCAAGAAAACCAAACAAGCCATTGAAACTGCTGTTGAAATGTCCTACTTCAATTCAAAGTTTCATACAGAAGTTGGTGTTGACGCTAGCCCAGTCGGGTTAGGCACTATCCTTGCAAGACGCAGCGGACACCCAAATGCTTTAAGGCATATTATGGCATATGCCAGTAGAACTTTATCCCAGACCCAACGTGCTTGCTCACAACCTGGGAAAGAAAGTTTAGCCCTGATATGGGCTTGTGAACATTTCCATGTATTCCTGTACGGAAAGCCTTTTACGTTGGTAACTGATCATCAAGCTTTACTGACTATTTTTGGCAATCCAAAAGCCAAGATGCCTGCTTGCATTGACCGGTGGAGACTACAATTACAAGAGTACAATTATCTCATTGTGCAGCATCCAGGGAAGGATCAAAACCCTGATGAATACTTTCCCAGAGCGCCTATACAAGGTCAGGGTACTCCATCCAAGAGGGCTGAGGCCTACATTATTTCATTGTAATGTCTAATACCCCAGCTGCTATATCGTTAGGCCAGATTATTACTGACAAGGGCCATGATAGTGACATGCTGAAGATATAATTACACATCTATCAGGGAACTGACACACTCGACTGCTCACCAGTGGGGGTGAATACCAAAAATACAAAAACGTTAAAGATGAACCGTCCATATCTCAGGAAGGAGTTATACTGCTAGGGTCAAAAATCCTAATTCCGTAGAGTCTGGAACAGAAAATAATTTAAGTAGCCCCCACTGGACATCCTGGTATTGTTGCCACCAAAAGAGCTCTCCGAGACCGAGTTTTGTTTCCATATTTAGATAAAAGAACTGTTTCCAGTAGTCGAAGATCTCTCATCCACAACTCATGAGCGAGTCATTAAGAGACTAGATGGCATCTTTAGGACGTGGGGCGTTCCAGCCATTTTGAAGTCCAATAATGGCCCGCCATTTAACAGTCAAGAATTCAAGGATTTCTTGGAGGATCTGAACATAAAGCATCAGAAAAGTGCATCTTTCTGGCCAAAAGCCAATGGACTTGTTGAGCATTTTATGAGTACACTAAAGAAAGCAGTACAGCGTGCAACTCTTGAGAGACTCAGTTTAAAGACTGTATTGATTTCCACCCTAAAAGCCTATCATGCAACACCTCACTCAACCGCAAGCAAAAGTTCTGCGACGCTCATGTTCAGGAGAGCAACGACAGCCGAGTTACCTCAATGGAACAACAAAAGAGAAGAAAATGCAAACCCAACTCATACATATGACTTGGTTAACAAGCAGAAAATAAAAGCCTGTGCTGACAAGAGGGAACATATCTAATGTAAGAGAGTAGATTTAGTGAATGCCCGACAAATGCAAAGGAGGAAATCTGATGCTGCATATGATGCTGAACCTTTCCATGTAGTGTCTCCCAAGGGACACATGGTGACTGCCCAGCGTCCTAGAAAGTCTTTTACCAGAGACACTTCTCACTTTCGGCATTTGATTCATCGGTCGTCTGATTGGGAAGGTGAAGGAAAGACTGAACCTGAAAACTCAGTGACTGCTGTTACCTCTTCACCTTCTCTTTCCAAAATCTCTGACCCTAAAGTTGACAGCTCCCAGCTTCCAGTAACCAGATCAGGCTGAATAACTAAAGCATCAAGACAGTTGATTGAAGAGATGTAATTGTAAATACCTATATATAGAGGGGAATATGTAGTGTTTTGCGAGTTTTAGGACGGAACCCTTTTGGCTCCTAGTGGACTCCATAGAGCTGTGACGTAGGTGTCAAAGCGGAATGCAATAAAAGCTTGTTTTAGAATGTTAGGTTTGCAGTTACACACGGTAGAATAAATACGTCTAATAGTAAGCTCCGTGTGTGGCATAGCCATAGGCAGATACCCAGGCTGGGGAGGAAGCTACAGGCCCCCTCCCATCTCTTGGCTCAGGGGAATTGCACTGGCAACACCAAAGGCAGCTACGCCCCTAATTTGAAGTACATTCTATGTTGTGTAAAACATAGTGTCTACTTTCTGTGTTATTTTCTGATTTTGGATGTACTAGTCAGTGTTGGAGCCCATGGAATCTACTGTCACTGTAACCTTTGTACACCAACATACTTGTACTTGCTTAACACAAATCATAATAATATTATTTGAACTTATAATTGCCTTGGCAATAATAGCTCTAATATGTCTGCTCCTCTTATAAGGAACACATTTTTCCAAACTGTTTCAGGGAATAAACAGTAATGCATTAATGACCTTTGCACGACTGTGCATTAATATTTGAGAATGAAAGAAGGTGTCAAGTCATCAAGAACCCTGGGTTCGATTCTGATGGTCATATAGCTGTATCTTCTTTACTTTTTAAATGCTTCTGTCTCAGAATCAAGAATTCCATCATCATCAATGGCTCTTCATCCAAACCTGGATTACCTGAAATAAACCCTCTAGTATTTTAAGATTCATTTCAGGATCCGTTGACAGGTAAATAAACAGCCTGTGTACCATCAGTGTAGTCATGGAAACCAATTCCAAACAATGTAGCAGATGACAAAGGAGCTGCATATTGACATTACAGTAAAGAGGTGATAACCATGACCCTTCTGGAGTAATTTTTGTCAATAGAAGGAACTGAAAATTCACCAACAAATACTACTGTTTGCTGCTCACAAATTACCCAAATCACATTCCACATTGCTACCATACACTAAGCAGTTCTCTTATTGTATTTAAAATTGTGGCAATGTCAACGGCAATGAATGCCACACACAATGACAAAAACATTTTAAAATCTAGAGAGCCAGTGTATGGTAAACATAAACATTAGACATCCATGACAACTGCTTGTGACTGTCATTTCTCGTAGATCATAGTCTAATTGTAACAGCAACAGTAAAAATCATTAACAATCAGAGAATATTAGAAATAGGATGTTGAAGCGGAGCTGGGGCATGCCTAAAATGCCCCCCCTTTTAGAGCTCAGCATATCAGATGCTGCAGTCTTCAATCTGGTACACACCTCACCGGGGCGACATGCTGTGACTTCCCAGCGCAGTTTCAGTTGAACGCTGGAATTTAGTAAGGCCATCATATCCTCCTGCAACAAAGCGGATCACTCACTAGGGGCTGCAATGCCACTGTTGGATCACGGAGGAGAGTAGCACAGATAATAGATGGTGGTAACGTACATATGGCGGTGGCAGGAGATGGAGAGTGATTGGCATCACCGTGATGTGCCAATGCTGCTGAGATGGTCACCTACTGCTCAACAGTGTTTGTTGTGAACAGTGAAGATGCACACTTGCAAGGGGGTTTCTGTGCAAAGCCCCATCTGCCCACTGTCTGTAAGGCCCCAGAATACACAATTCACCCTTGCTGCTTAATGTAATCCAAAAGAAGTCCATAGGTAACCATGAAGTAGGTTGTAGGTAAGAGGTTTATTAAGCTTAGTTACAGGATGGTAAGTAGGATAATAGGTTCAGCAGTTCAGCCCCACAAGGAGCAGCATCCTTGCTGTTCTGCCCACACCATCCAACTGTCTCTCTCCCCCCTCCACCAGGCACTCCAGCATTCCACTACCTCATCAGGCATTCTAACATTCCACACACACACCACAATCATACTGGCTGAGCAGCAGGGAACAGGTAGCTAAGGGAAAGGATGCATTGCAACAATACACGTTACAACACATTGTCTGAATCTGTTGCCTGAATTTGCTGCTAAGATTGTTTTAACCTTTTTACTTCACTAAAAGCGTATTTTGCACATTTAACGCTGCCTGTACTTGCGTGGTACGGAGCGTTTGGTCAATTTCAATTACCGGCAGTACCTCGCTCTGATTGGCCTGTTCCCAGCCAATCAGAGATCAGTCCGGGAGTAGCCAGTTGTGCCCCCCAGGCATTTAATGCATGCCGCAGCGCGGATGCGCCAAAGTCAAGCCCGTCTGCGCCCATCCGCACAGGGACGTCGCCAGGAGCCAGGCACTCTGCTCCATCTGGGTCGCACAGACGAGTTTACTCACGTGAAGCGCTAGTCGCTCTGCAAGGTGAGGCTGCATGTGGGGATCACAGTTGGGCCCCGGAGGTCTGCCCTATTCTTTGCAGACAGTGCACCTTTGGGATCAACCCTCCCGTGCACCCTACAGACTCTAGTCCCAAGGCTCAGACCTACACTATTCTCAGTCTAAACTGCCGCTCCCTGACCAAACACCACGCTGAGGTGCTCGATCTCCTACAGGAACGGTCCCCTGATGTCTTATTTTTAACAGAAACTTGGCTCTCGGAGGTTCTGTGGCCATACCAGCCCTGGCCCTCCCCGCTGAATATGTTATGAGTAGTCTGAATAGAACAGTGGGGATAGGGGGAGGTATCGCAATTATACACAAAGCAGTCCTCATGTGTAGCCTCGTCCCCCAAGACATCCCGGATTGCGATAGCATGCTCTTTAAAATCACGCTGACAGCGAACTTCACTTTCTCTGAGCTACTTATATACCGCCCACCGGGTCCATCGAAAAATTTTAGAGAAGCCCTGGCTAATGCTCTTACCGCATTAGCCCTCCAGACAGCTAACTTCAGTGTTATAGGTGACCTGAATCTTTATTTAGAGTTGCAGGAGTCCCCTGACATTCTCAGTTTTCTCGGGGACATGGCAGCTTGCCAATTGGCCAAATTGGTCCCGGGATCAACCCACATTGCAGGGCATCTCCTCGATCCGATTTTCTCTAATCTCCAGTCTCTGGAAGTTCAGGCACCCCTTCCTATGTCTTGGACAGACCATTTTCTCATTTCCATGCGGCTAGCACTAGCCGGCCTCAAACTACAGTCATAACTTAACCCCTCTCTTAAACGCCGCTGGCATAAACTGGACCAGGCGGCTTTCTTTGCGGCCTTGAGCACTCAGCCTCCAGAAAAGTCCACGAATATGGAAAAGCTGATATGCTCTTTCAGGGGTGGGTTACCCAAGCCTTGGACACCTGTATCCTGCTCAAACTCACACGCTCAAAAAGCGCACGGGCTAATGTATGGTTTAATGAGTCTCTGACCCTAGCCAGGAAGAACTGCAAGGTCCTGGAGCGAGCCTGGAGGCGATCTATGACCCTCAGGCTAAAACGCAGTATAGAAGTGCGATCAAGGCTTATCACAAATTGGTCCACAAGACTAGGGCAGCACACTACTCTAACTTGATCACCACAAGTACTAATCCTAGTAAAACCATATTCTCTCTTTTGAAGGACCTGGTCAAACCTCCCTCTGCTTCGGGCAGTATCATATCCTCTAGTTTACAATGCGAAGTGTTGGCCAAATTCTTTCTGGAGAAGGTGGAACGCATCTACAGTAGCTTTCATCCAGGTGACACCTCCAGTGTCGCGGGGAGGAACGTATTTGCGGGCCCTGAGACCTACTCTCTCGCCTCTCTCCCTTCTATTTCTCCTAAAGAGATGGAAGCACTGTTTGTCAAAGTAAAATCAGGGTCGCCAGATGACCCTATGAGACCTGATGCGTTTCGAAAATGCCAACAGTGTCTCCTGCCTGAGTGCTTAGAGTTGATTAATCTATCCCTATCCTCGGCGGTGGTCCCCAAGTCCTGAAAACACGCCAAAGTTGTCCCCCTACTGAAAAAACCAACACTAGATGTGTCCAAGCCGGAAAACTTCCGACCGATCTTGCTGCTTCCGTTCCTAACTAAAATCATGGAATCACCTGTTAATTCGATCCTAACTCATTACCCGGAAGTAAACTCAATACTAGACTCATCCCAGAATAGGTTCCGATGCAGGCATAGCACCAAGTCTGCTTTGCTTATTGTCATAGAACAGCTACGGACCGCCTCGGATGCAGGCAGAACTACAGCATTAGTTCTGCTGGATCTGAGTGCGGCCTTCGGCACGGTCTCCCACAAAATCCTGCTCCATCATCTGGAGGAGATCGGGGTCAACAGTAAAGCCCTTTCTTGGTTTGCGTCTTTCCTGGCTGATCGGACATTCCAAGTAATTGCCCCTCCTTTCTCCTCCCGCACACACCCATTAGGCTGCGGTGTTCCCCAGGGGTCAGCTCTAAGCCCTACCTTATTTAATGTTTATGTGAGACCATTGGAGCTGATGGCCAAAGCCCGGGGTATCTCCCTGTTGTCATACGCAGATGACACCCACCTGGTGATCACCTTTTCCAACAATCCCAGCCAGGACGTGGCAAAATTCAAAGAAGATTTAATGGCCATCTCGGAGTGGATGACTGCTAATTTTTTGCAGTTAAATTCAGTCAAATCCGAGATCCTTCTGGTAGGCAGGGACTCCCATCTCCGGGGCAATGAATGGTGGCCTCCTGCTCTTGGAGTGCCCCCCGCACCCAAACCTGTGGTGAAGAACTTGGGTATTATGATTAGGGCTCCCGGTTTTCCGTTTTTACGGATTTTTACATATAAATACAGACGGAAAACTATATTTCCTTTGTCTGTACTTATATTTAGAAACGGCAAAATACTAGCAAATTTTGCCGCGCTGCCATGCTCCAGGGCACAAGACCGTGTACATCACGTGTGACGCCATACACAGAGAATGCGCGCAATGCTGCGATGCCGGTCTTTCACAGAATCATCCTGGAGCGTGCTGTGGTCAAGGGGCTGAGCTGTCTATCCTGGTCGGCGCACCGCTAGTGCCCAGCCCAGCAGCGCACCAGATCTCACACCAGCCTGTCAGAGAGCTACAGGCTCTGCGGACTTAGTGACGCCGCGGCTGAGTGCTCGGCGCTGAAAGTATTCTTAAAAGTAGATGTTGGACCGGCACCACAGCTGCTCACCCGACTGGACCCAAAACGAGTTAATTCGGCAGACTAATGCGCTTGTCACTGAAAACTCCAGTGAGGTCAGCACAGACTGACTCTGACTGCAACGTGAGACTGCAGAATTCAGCTGTTAAACAGGGCATGCACAGGCAGCTGAAGATGAATGATCATCATGACCGCAGGGCAGTAAAAAGCTATTTTTTTAGAAGCAGAGAATACCTCACTCCACCAGGCACTTACTCTTTGCGAGGCGAGTGGCAATTCGGGTACAGGCTGCCTCGTGGCCTCAATGACTCTGAATCACCTGCGGCAACGCCTGGAGTGATTCTGAGAGCGGCTCAGCTGCAGAGTGGACCACAGTGTGTTCTGGGCTGCTGAGTGAGGAACCACTTCGGCGATCCCTGCACTCAGCTGCTGGCCGACAGTGGGGTGATGGGTCGGGTCCGGTCACAGGATCATTTAAAATGATTACCAACCCACGGTGCGAGCAGGGCCAAGCTGCGCTGCCACTGCCAGCGGCCAAAACTAACTTTATTGAACTGCCGCCCGGTCGGCTAGTGCCGCGGGCGGCAGGACATCCCACCAATTAAAGTGTGCATCACAAAAGGCAGCTCTTTACGTTTCAGTGATTAGGCCACTGAGCACAGGGGGTCCTGTAGACACTGCCCGCAGTCTGGTAAGAAGAGGTGAAAAAAACAACAAAGACTTGTTAACAAGTGAATGGCCTTTTTAAAGACCTGTGAAGTACTCGGAGTGCGGCTGGCAGCTCAAAAACTGTGTGTGTGTGCCCGGGAAGCTGTCTCAGCCTGGGCTGACACACAGGACGGGCGGGGAGGAAGGGGGGGGGGCTTTGAGCCCACTGGGTGTTGCGCGCCTGGTGGGAGAGATGGCCCCACTGTGCAACCGGGAAACCTGTACAATCCATGCTATGAGGTCTGATCACTTGGAAACTAGTCAGCGCAATTTGAGTGCTTGGCATGGATGTTTTGACTGGTTTGTGAAACAATGCAGGGGAGACAGCTACCTACAGATCTGTACATTCATCCTCACAGTTCGACCAAATAGAACACTAATCCCCTCCAGCAGAGCCCTAGCCAAGCAATTGATTGAAATTCCTCAAAATGGATTCCCTCATCCTTGCAAGCAGCTATTGCCCTCTGAGGTCTTCTCTCTCGTACATTGACGGTGGCAGTGCCCTCACATAACCAAGCGCATATGTGCATTGTCAATTTAAATAAATGTGGAAAAATACTAGCTGTAGCGTCGTCTTTTGCTTGTGGCAAAAATAAATGTGGATAAATACAGAAAGAATGCCCCAAAAATAAATATGGATAAATACAGACGGAAATGGCAAAAAAATAAATACCATAAAACCGGGAGCCCTAATTATGATGGATAAAGAACTCACTTTTGAGGTGCATGCTAAATCTGTGGCTGGGAAATGTTTCGGACTGCTGCGAGGTCTAAAGCCTATACTTGTTTTTTTTATTCTCAAACACATCAGCTGATAATCCAAGCCTCCATCCTGGCCAGATTGGACTACTGTAACGTGCTACTTCTAGGTTCCAACAAATCAGTGATAAAAAGATTGCAGCGTGATCAGAACGCTGCGGCTCGCGCTATCTTTGCCCTCCCTAAACACTGTCATGTTTCTAGCCTCCTCCACCGCCTACACTGGCTACCCCTTGAACAAAGAGTTTGTTTCAAAACGCTATGTTTCACTCATAAGATTCTCTCAGGCAGCGGCCCAGGAATCCTGAGTGATATATGCTCCTACTATGTACCCACACGAGCACTGCGCTCAGCAGATCTGCTCCTTGCTAGAATCCCACGAATACGGAGGGTTAGATCGGGTGGTCGATCTTTCAAGCGGCTGGCTCCCGCCTTATGGAACTCCCTTCCTCTACATATTCGTAGCAACCCTGATCACCTGACCTTCAGAAGGCTGGTGAAGACTTGGCTCTTTTCCCACTGCTAATTCTCGCTCTGCCTCCCCACTCAGTTGTTCTAACTCAGCGCTGGGATGCCTCGATGCTGGGGCAGCCATGCGCTATACAAATATTTTAACATAACATCTCCTTCCCTTAGTGAAAACAATTAATAAATAATATTACAGCAATGTACACAGGAAGTACACACCTTTGGATATCATCAATACAAAGGGGACATACACAATTTACAAATAACAATTGCTAATTTGAAAAAAAATCAGGATAGGAGGATACCCATATAACTAAAATACAGAGTACATTGAAATTACACCACAGTAATATTATGCAGGATTGGGAGAATGGATGAAACTGCTGAGGTGTAACTCCCTCATCACTTACCACCTTCTGCACACCACATATAGCACACCTGACAGAATCAGAAGTCTCAGGCGAAACAGCACAAGGAACACGACCCCTCAAAACGCACCCCTAGGTGAAACAACAGAACAGGGTACAGGACCCCTCCACGCACCCCTAGGTAAAACGAAAGTACAGGGTACACAACCCTTCAACACACCATTAGGTAAAACAAGAGAACAGGGTACACGACCCCTCAATGCACACCAAGGTAAAGAAAAAGTACAAGGAACAAAACCCCTCAATACACCCCTAGGTAAAGCAACAACACAGGGTACATGACCCTTCAACGCACCCCTAGGTAAAACAAAAGTACATGGTGCACAACCCCTCAACACACCCCTAGGTAAAGCAACAACACAGGGTACACAACCCTTCCACACAACAGAATTCCACAAAGGCAAAGCCACACATACCACATGACTAGGGTAAAAACACTAGACCCACTCCCAAGCATCACACAATACAGATAGGCTTGGAATTAATGACAGTCTCACTAAATTTGCATGGTATAGCAACACCACCCTCAAAAGGAACATGGTGGCAAATTAGATAACAATAAAGGAACACAATGGCAGAACTACTAATACATCTGATGCATTTTCCCTCTGCCACTGGATTAGTACCTCACCTCATCCACCATCAACAAGAAATCAGACCACATAAAATCAGCATACATAGAATTCACATTTGGCATTAACTGGCATAGTGTTAACACAAAAAGCAAAACACACAAGATGATGGACGGAATGTTGCACATTGGCAAACATTCACCCCCAGTCACAGATCTGGGTTTAATCCATGGTTATTTTGCTTCACCACGCCACCCCAGTTCAGACATAGCCATATGCAAATCAGTCTTGACCCTGTGCCTCATGGGAACAGTCCAGACCGAACTGCCAAGCCATGTCTTCCTGGAACGGAATCAAGCATCCTAGGACCGGTTTCAGGCTTTCAGCCCTCATCAGCCAGGATAGCTTGACTCCAGTGGCGTAGTGAGCACGGGACCCACGTCTGGGCATACCCTTCCCACTTAGGGCGAAATGCAAAACACACAAGATGATGGACGGAATGTTGCACATTGGCAAACATTCACCCCCAGTCACAGATCTGGGTTTAATCCATCGTTATTTTGCTTCACCACGCCACCCCAGTTCAGACATAGCCATATGCAAATCAGTCTTGACCCTGTGCCTCATGGGAACAGTCCAGACCGAACTGCCAAGCCATGTCTTCCTGGAACGGAATCAAGCATCCTAGGACCGGTTTCAGGCTTTCAGCCCTCATCAGCCAGGATAGCTTGACTCCAGTGGCGTAGTGAGCACGGGACCCACGTCTGGGCATACCCTTCCCACTTAGGCTGAAATGCAAAACACACAAGATGATGGACGGAATGTTGCACATTGGCAAACATTCACCCTCAGTCACAGATCTGGGTTTAATCCATGGTTATTTTGCTTCACCACGCCATCCCAGTTCAGACATAGCTATATGCAAATCAGTCTTGACCCTGTGCCTCATGGGAACAGTCCAGACCGAACTGCCAGCCATGTCTTCCTGAACGGAATCAAGCATCCTAGGACCGGTTTCAGGCTTTCAGCCTCATCAGCCAGGATAGCTTGACTCCAGTGGCGTAGTGAGCACGGGACCCACGTCTGGGCATACCCTTCCCACTTAGGGCGAAATGCAAAACACACAAGATGATGGACGGAATGTTGCACATTGGCAAACATTCACCCCCAGGTCACAGATCTGGGTTTAATCCATGGTTATTTTGCTACCACGCCACCCAGTCTCAGACATAGCCATATGCAAATCAGTCTTGACCCTGTGCCTCATGGGAACAGTCCAGACCGAACTGCCAAGCCATGTCTTCCTGGAACGGAATCAAGCATCCTAGGACCGGTTTCAGGCTTTCAGCCTCATCAGCCAGGATAGCTTGACTCCAGTGGCGTAGTGAGCACGGGACCCACGTCTGGGCATACCCTTCCCACTTAGGGCGTAAATGCAAAACACACAAGATGATGGACGGAATGTTGCACATTGGCAAACATTCACCCTCAGGCACAGATCTGGGTTTAATCCATCGTTATTTTGCTTACCACTACCCCAGTTCAGCATAGCCATATGCAAATCAGTCTTGACCCTGTGCCTCATGGGAACAGTCCAGACCGGACTGCCAAGCCATGTCTCCTGGAACGGAATCAAGCATCCTAGGACCGGTTTCAGGCTTTCAGCCCTCATCAGCCAGGATAGCTTGACTCCAGTGGCGTAGTGAGCACGGGACCCACGTCTGGGCATACCCTTCCCACTTAGGGCGAAATGCAAAACACACAAGATGATGGACGGAATGTTGCACATTGGCAAACATTCACCCTCAGTCACAGATCTGGGTTTAATCCATCGTTATTTTGCTTCACCACGCCACCCAGTTCAGACATAGCCATATGCAAATCAGTCTTGACTCCTGTGCCTCATGGGAACAGTCCAGACCGAACTGCCAAGCCATGTCTTCCCTGAACGGAATCAAGCATCCTAGGACCGGTTTCAGGCTTTCAGCCCTCATCAGCCAGGATAGCTTAACTCCAGTGGCGTAGTGAGCACGGGACCCACGTCTGGGCATACCCTTCCCACTTAGGGCGAAATGCAAAACACAGGGTCAAGACTGATTTGCATATGGCTATGTCTGAACTGGGGTGGCGTGGTGAAGCAAAATAACGTTGGATTAAACCCAGATCTGTGACTGGGGGTGAATGTTTGCCAATGTGCAGCATTCCGTCCATCATCTTGTGTGTTTTGCATTTCGCCCTATGTGGGAAGGGTATGCCCAGACGTGGGTCCCGTGCTCACTGCGCCACTGGAGTCAAGCTATCCTGGCTGATGAAGGCTGATAGCCAGAAACCGGTCCTAGGATGCTTGATTCCGGTCCAGGGAAGACGTGGCTTGGCAGTTCGGTCTGGACTGTTCCCATGAGGCACAGGGTCAAGACTGATTTGCATATGGCTATGTCTGAACTGGGGTGGCGTGGTGAAGCAAAAATAAAGTTGGATTAAACCCAGATCTGTGACTGGGGGTGAATGTTTGCCAATGTGCAGCATTCCGTCCATCATCTTGTGTGTTTTGCATTTCGCCCCTATGTGGGAAGGGTATGCCCAGACGTGGGTCCCGTGCTCACTGCGCCACTGGAGTCAAGCTATCCTGGCTGATGAAGGCTGATAGCCAGAAACCGGTCCTAGGATGCTTGATTCCGGTCCAGGGAAGACATGGCTTGGCAGTTCGGTCTGGACTGTTCCCATGAGGCACAGGGTCAAGACTGATTTGCATATGGCTATGTCTGAACTGGGGTGGCGTGGTGAAGCAAAATAACGTTGGATTAAACCCAGATCTGTGACTGGGGGTGAATGTTTGCCAATGTGCAGCATTCCGTCCATCATCTTGTGTGTTTTGCATTTCGCCCCTATGTGGGAAGGGTATGCCCAGACGTGGGTCCCGTGCTCACTGCGCCACTGGAGTCAAGCTATCCTGGCTGATGAAGGCTGATAGCCAGAAACCGGTCCTAGGATGCTTGATTCCGGTCCAGGGAAGACGTGGCTTGGCAGTTCGGTCTGGACTGTTCCCATGAGGCACAGGGTCAAGACTGATTTGCATATGGCTATGTCTGAACTGGGGTGGCGTGGTGAAGCAAAATAACGTTGGATTAAACCCAGATCTGTGACTGGGGGTGAATGTTTGCCAATGTGCAGCATTCCGTCCATCATCTTGTGTGTTTTGCATTTCGCCCTATGTGGGAAGGGTATGCCCAGACGTGGGTCCCGTGCTCACTGCGCCACTGGAGTCAAGCTATCCTGGCTGATGAAGGCTGATAGCCAGAAACCGGTCCTAGGATGCTTGATTCCGGTCCAGGGAAGACGTGGCTTGGCAGTTCGGTCTGGACTGTTCCCATGAGGCACAGGGTCAAGACTGATTTGCATATGGCTATGTCTGAACTGGGGTGGCGTGGTGAAGCAAAATAACGTTGGATTAAACCCAGATCTGTGACTGGGGGTGAATGTTTGCCAATGTGCAGCATTCCGTCCATCATCTTGTGTGTTTTGCATAGTGTTAACACAACCACATGTAATATGGACTAAAAAAATAGACACTTAACACAGTGAGCTAAGAAACCACAACACCGGTGAGCGGCCTCTCACCGGAATGAAATGTTACTGATGAGCAAAATATGCACGGTTCCTTTGTTCCAGGCTGGCTCAAGTTGAATAAAATTACCAGTACTTCAGAAGTTGCCCACACAGGTCCTTTGTTGCTGAAAGTCGCCGCAATATTAAACACATTCTAGTTCCCCTCTTTCTTTTCCAGTGCAGTTCGCAGAGAACAGACAGCATGATACCAGTACATAGCAGCGGACCACAAACGAAGATGGCAATTACATGACGATGCCAGCACGCCAACATTGAACTTGAATGTGTGCTTGCATGCAACCAAAGCGTGATCTAACTAGATTGGACTCACAAGTGCAAACAAACTCCACAGACCAGAGAGATACTTCGATATGCGGCCTCCTCCACTCGCAGGTGCACTTACTGCCTGTGCATTTCTAAATGCCCAATGTTAGTGTCCCCTCTCCATCTGACGGCGGTCTGACTGCCGAAATTCAGCTGACAGCAACAACCTCGGGCTGTGTCGAAACAAAGATGGTGGCACGCAGGAGTGAGCAGCATCGGGTGGCTCATGACGGGGGCGTGGTCCCCAACGTCACAGGACAGCACAATGTTGTGGGACAGCTCACGCTCCAGCCGATAACTACGTAAGGGCTTCATGCGGGCTTCATGCCGTTCTCTCCGCTCGCGGGTCCACAGCAACAGGAAAGATAGCTTGGAACGTCATAGATGCCTCTTTTGAAAGTCATAGTGTGCATCGCTACAGCAGGTAATATTTTTAAATGGTAATAACTGGCCTGTAAAACCTTGTGCTGTCCCAACGCGCTGGTATCACGGTATGGGAAAATTAACTTACGCTTGAAAGACGTTTTTCCAAGCACACTCACCATTTCTGAATATACATGCCACAGTAATCTCCAGCTCACACCTTCGTGCACAGCAGCAGTGGCTGCACAAGAAGCTCGGCAAAAGTTTAAATAAAGTGTCCACTGTGTGTCCCCGGTTGCTCTAGCTGTATCACGTAACTTCAAAGTAGCAGGGCAGAAGGCTCCAATCCTGTGCAACAATACCTAGCAGCCACTGTATGCCGCAAATGACTCCACCAAAGTGCCTCCATAAGCATCAATTTCGTAGTACTTGCATAATGAAGCTGCTGGCTCACTCTACATCAGTTCAATTCACGCCCAGGCAGTGAGTTGTTTGTGCCAGTCTTTGTTGATGCCAGATTCATACCCTGATAGAAAGATGTCTGAAGGTTTGCCAGTTTTTGTAGATGACAGATTCACGCCCTGGTGGTGGGTTGTCCGGTGGGAAGGACACTGGTGGAGCTTACAGGGTGTTCCTCTTCTTTTGAATTTCAAGTTTCTTCACCTCAGGTTCAGTAGTTTCACTTAATCTTTCACAACACACATGTTATTTTCTCCAAATCATCGCCATTGATGTAATACAAAAGAAGTCCATAGGTAGCCATGAAGTAGGTTGTAGGTAAGAGGTTTATTAAGCTTAGTTACAGGATGATAATTAGGATAATAGGTTCAGCAGTTCAGCCCCGCCAGGAGCAGCATCCTTGCTGTTCATCCCACACACTCCAACTGTCTCTCTCCACACTCCACCAGGCACTCCAGCATTCCACTTTCTCATCAGGCATTCTAACATTCCACACACACATCACATTCATACTGGCTGAGCAGCAGGGAACAGGTAGCTAAGGGAAAGGATGCAGAGCAACAACACGTTACAACACAGCTGCCTGTGCCTTCTCTGAATGCACTTTTCTTCAGCGCTGTGACCACTTACATGCAGTCACACCATACTGTTGTGTGAGACAGCCCCCCTCAATGTAATCTGCCTGACCTAGCCATCTGAGTACCTTTTCTAAGGCTTTTACCTGCCCTCTGCCTTTAGTCAGTGCTGTGAATGTAACTATATACTAGCTGCACCTGGGATCCAGCCTGCCTTTCTGCTTCGCTCATTGAGTTGACTCCTATGTGGTGGGCAGGGCTCTGTTGGGGTGCAAGTCTGTATTACCACCTTACCTATGATAATGAGGGACTCTACCTGTCCTTTCATCATATCTGGACCACTACGGTTCACCTTTTTTTAACAATGGTTCACTCCAGGTGTCCAGGTTTGTGTTCATTTGGTTACATTCCTGTAACATATACTTCCAGTGGCCACTTCCTGCAGGGCTGCCTCCTGGAACATCTGTTAACCTGTGCCCATATCTTATTCACACCCATTGTGCAAGCTCCTGTTTTCTAAAGCACTAAACCAACATAAAAATATGCAAAGATCCAAATATCGGTAGTGAGATTGGATACTATCTTGAAGGAGAGTTTGGTGATGGGCTCTACACTGCCCAAGTGTGACACTAAAATGTGCTCATGAATGGTTGCAGGACTTAAAATGTATGGTTTTACCACGCATATGCCTTTAATCATGCATCCTTTACAATGCATGCTTTTACCACGCGTATGCCTTTACCACGCATGTTTTTACCGCACAAGGTAAGAATAGTTAAGGTAAGTCAAACCCCTTCATATACATATATTCACTGAAAAAACAAAGGTTTCAGTAATGCTATAGTTAGGTGAAATGTTCGGTAACAACATAACATTTTAAACTTTAAAAACCACAGAAATTCACCAGTTAAAATTATAGTTATCTCAAGTAACTCGTCTTACATGCCAAAGAACTCCTCAATTTTCAAACATCCTATAGGATTAGGAGTAGGAATTTGAACACTGAGGTACTGTGCTTCTCAGCCATTGCAAGCCTCTTGCATCATCAGCACACCAGGGCTATCCTTCCCATTTTTGTGAGGAAATCTAGCTATCTCTCACCAGATTACCTGTCAACACCAACACAAATGTCGAGTGGAAGGAATTCATGGTGATGTGTCCCCAGTTGTATCAATGAACATTAAATTTTGCCTGTTAGACCTAGTGTGTATGCTTATCATGATGGATGGAAGGTCCAGGGAAATCACTGAACCGAATAACCTTATAGATTCGCTGGATTACACCTCCTGGGAACTGATTCCATGTCTTGAGCCCCTCCTTCTAGAAGACCACCAGCGCATCGACCTGGTTGAGGAGGAAAATCGGCACATTGTATCAGAACGAGCGCTTTGCAAAAAGCAAGGTCCTTCAGCAGCCAGATAGGGGATACACAAGGATTCTCCTGACATCCTGTTTTCTGCCTTACAAGTAAACCAAAGTGTAACATGTAGCTCAAACAGACCTGTCAAGCAGCATTTGATATTGTGGACCCAAAAACAGTATGGCAGTCCCTCCCCCTTCTGCAGAGCTCAAAGAAGTTATCCTTGCCCATTCAGGTATACTAGTGACCTATTGTGTAGCTCCTAGGCAGAATCTCACAACTCATTCAATCAATCAATCAATCATGTCACTTATAAAGCGCACTACATACCCGCGAGGGTCTCAAGGCGCTGGGGGAAGAGGGGGGTGGTGCTGCTACTGATCGAAGAGCCAGGTCTTGAGGAGTCTTCTGAAGGCCAGTAGGTCTTGGGTCTGTCGGAGGTTGGTGGGGAGGGTGTTCCAGGTCTTGGCGGCGAGGTGGGAGAAGGATCTGCCGCCGGCGGTCGTTTTCCGGATGCGGGGGACTGTGGCGAGGGCGAGGCTGGTCGAGCGGAGCTGGCGGGTGGGGGTGTAGAAGCTGAGTCATCTGTTGAGGTAGGCTGGTCCGGAGTTGTGGAGTGCTTTGTGTGCGTGGGTGAGGAGCTTGAAGGTTATCCTCTTGTTGACAGGGAGCCAGTGCAGGTACACCTGCCAGTGCAGGTACACCTATTAAAGCCAAAGTGCAGGCTAGGAGAAGCTGAAGGGCTAAATCAAATTATCCTTGTAAGACATTGAGTTTTTGTTTGAAGGGTGTGAACTCTTCTGAAGCAGAAACCACAATCCCTGTCATTTTGAACCACAAAAGTTACTAAATTATGCTGTACTTAACCCTCTGGTAGCTTGGCACAAAAGCAGTCAGGCTTAACATAGAGGCAATGCGTTAAGCATTTATGCAGCACTCAAACAGTAAAAGAGTAAAATATAATAAATAATATGATACCAAAATAAATTAAATCCAACCAGTAGAACCAGAGTTCTGATTCTTTAAAATTTTTTGTGGAAAATAGTTCTTAAAAGATGAAAACGCCAACCGCAACAACTAGCTGCACAACACCGGGACAAAGTTGAAAGTTATGGCTGACCACCTTGGAGTGCAGTTCGAATACATGAGGTGGATTGGGCCTGGTCTTGGCTTATTTTTCGACTTAGAAGACATTTTGAAAAAAAATGTCTGTGAAGGTAAAGTTTAGCTGGGCAAGGCAGCCGACAGTGTCGGAGAAGGAGGTATCGTCATCAGGGGGCCATAGGATGAAGTTGCAGTGAAGATTACTACATTTAGACTTAGGGCCTGATTTATATCTTGACAGTCTGTATACTCTGTCGCAACAGCGATGGAGTAAACATACCGCCTATATAATGGTTCACCAGCCTGGTTTAGATGCTGGCCAAACATAGGTTTGATCACAGCAGAGACTACTCCAACTTGACTGTGATTAATCCCTCTGATGGTCCTGCAGAGTGAGGACTGTCAGAGGCAGGCCTGTAATTCCACCCACCTGATTTAGATGGACAGAATTACTGGTCAGTTTTTACTGCCCTACACTGCTGGGAAAACCCTGGCAGTAAGGAGCAGTGAAAACTCCTAAATGCTCACCTCTCCATGGAAGTCCTCTTTTAAAAAGATAATCACAGTTTGGGGTTTTGTTTTTGAAAAGGAAAAAAGAAAACTGATGCAGCACTCTGCCATGACGATGAAGCCCCGCACCAAACAGTGAAATGCATAGACAGGGAAGGCTGTGACGGTGGTTCCAGCCAATGCTTCATAACTGACCGCCATCATTTATAAATTCGGTAGGTAGTCCCTCCACAAGGCTGATGGAATCATTTATTCTGTCGACCTGGCAGAACAACGGACCATCCACCAGGATTTAAATCTAGCCCCTAGTCTCTTTCTTGGAACTCAAAAACCTCCAGCAGGACAGAGCTGCAGGAGGAAGCTGACGGGGCTCCAGGAGGCCAGATATTTTACATTTTTAAATACAATGCACTCTGCCCCGTGGGCTGTTTAGAGCAGACTCTAGAGGTGACTTAAATGCATTGATATTGGATGTTTAGGCCTGGTAAAAGAATTATTTTGTAAAATTGAATTGGTATTTTAAAATTGTATACAGGCTGGAATGGCATACCTGAGACATGTTTTAAAGGGCTTCTTAAGTGGGTGGTCCAATAAATCCTGCAGGCCCACTAGTAGCATTAAGTTTCGAGGTCATTGGTACATGTTGTACCAATTTACTAATTAAAAGTGCCAATTGGGTGTATGCCAATTTTACCATGTTTAGAGGAGTGAGCACAAGCACTGCAGCACTGGTTAGCAGTGGTAAAGTGCATAGAGTCCTGAGGCTGACAAATCGAACTTCAGCAAACAAGAGTGGCAAAAGCAAACATTTCGGAGGCAGACCACCCCAAAGGCTCTCAGGTCTAACAATCCTTCAGGAACGTCAGACAGGGAAAATGAGACTTTTAGAAGTTACCTTTACCATAAAATGTATTAGAAATCCTACTTCACCGTTTAATTGGATTTTTAATAAGTTTTAAAAACAGTTGTATAATTATTTTTCTAGCTGGTCCCTTTCCCGAGCTACACTTAATATTTTAATCTGTCTGTCTACATAGAAAGATCTGCCACAGTGAAAATACCTTTTAGGGCATCGTTACTGTAGACACATAGAATCATTCATTTGAGAGCTAAATGCCAAATATAGGGGTGACTTACTAATATTTAACAAGCATTTGCAATGCAATCGGTCTCGCCTTTGGGACCTTATATGTATTCAGCTATGCAGCACATTAGCCTGGGTGCTGAAACATCTACTGTTCTTTAACATGGAGGGAAAGTAAGCACCAAACTGTGTGACACGCCAGGTATGGGAACACATGGAGAGAAATATTGCCTTTCAGCTGGAAATGGTATAGTCCAAAGCTCTATTTTTAATTTAAAAGCAGGGCCTTCGGTGGTCATATCACTGAAAATACAAGATTTGAAAAAATATTATTGTCTACGGGTGCTTGTGGAAGACAATTTCTATGGACTGGAATCTAGAGAATGCTAAAGTGATTCTGGTATTTTACTGACCTCTGCTGGTCGTTTTCTATCAAGAAAGTTCAATAGAGGCCGTTGCCAGAAAAATAGAAAAAAGAAAGTCCATCAATAGAAAGCAATTCTGGTATTTTACTGACCTCTGCTGATCGTTTTCTATCAAGACAGTTAAATAGAGGCAGTTGAACAGAAAACAAAATCCCTAAGCGGAAGCAGACAAGTCCTAGGGCTGATCTCCAGAGCCCACAAAGTACATACAAATATAAGTGTATACTAAAGTATATATACTAAAGTATATACAAGAGGTCTTGAATGCTCGACCTAAAAAGGCTGTTCGGAACAACAGCACCACCGTGGTGCACTTTGTCGTCCATGGCGTGCAATGCCACTGCACAGTTCACTGCCACCGGGCTCTGTGCATCATGGCCATCACAGACAACACACGATGTAACATCAGAATAAGGTGGGTGAAATATCGAGAACCAAACAACGTCAATGAGGGTATACACAGGTACGTACAGATGCACTGTGTTTGCTATGCTTAACTCCACAAGTACTATCCTGGTGATATATATATATTCAAGGTACGTGAATGTGGAGTCAATATTACCGAAGCTGCACGTACATAATTCCCTTCGTAATATTTCGGGGCCTGGTGTTCGGCCATGGGACTTTTGCATCAACATTTCTGCCCTAAATATTCTGAAGAACATTTTTGGGCCATTACCCGGGGCTCTCCTTATGTCAAAGCAAGTTGTGCTAGCTGCGATATAAAAGAGTACAAAACTCCCTCAACCCACCAAAAAAAAGGAGGTTTATAGCTCTTGTTTTCATGTTATACGAACACTTTTATCTTTAAGCAAGCTGCTGCCATGAGATACTTCTGGCTTACCACAGCAAATGGTGCCATAAAAATGTGACCATTCCCCAACCCCTCCATTACATCCGTGTCGGCCATTTGGGGATTCCAGTGAAGATAAGGAGCTACGGAAGCTGCTCTCTGAGTACTATAGTTTTAAAAATGCAATAATACACTGCTTATTACCAATGCCCCCTCCACACGAATTTTGCTGCCACCTAAACACTATGGATGGTGTACTAGTTTTATCAACCTCAGACAACAGAAAGGCTTAAAAACGGCTGTCTGGAGCTTGCTCGTAAATCTATACTACAGTCGCATTGACCCACTGAGCTATTTTACTCGCGCCTCACAGTACAGCTCTATAGTTGGAGCTGCCGAAGGTAAGGGATTCAGGGGCATATTAACAACAAGGCGATAAGCAATTATCACCGCTTTAGCGTCCGTTTTCGGACCCCCCACCACACAGCTCTGTCTGTGTGCCCTGCTGCTGCCCCTGATTGTGCTCGTTTTTCCTTTCTGTGCCCCCTTGCTGCCGCTGATTGTGCTCGTTTTTTCCTTTCTGTGCCCCCCTTGCTGCCCCTGATTGTGCTCGTTTTTTCCTTTCTGTGCCCCCCTTGCTGCCCCTGATTGTGCTCGTTTTTCCTTTCTGTGCCCCCTTGCTGCCCCTGATTGTGCTCGTTTTTTCTTTCTGTGCCCCCTTGCTGCCCCTGATTGTGCTCGTTTTTTCCTTTCTGTGCCCCCTTGCTGCCCCTGATTGTGCTCGTTTTTCCTTTCTGTGCCCCCTTGCTGCCCCTGATTGTGCTCGTTTTTCCTTTCTGTGCCCCCTTGCTGCCCCTGATTGTGCTCGTTTTTTCCTTTCTGTGCCCCCTTGCTGCCCCTGATTGTGCTCGTTTTTCCTTTCTGTGCCCCCTTGCTGCCCCTCATTGTGCTAGTTTTTTCCTTTCTGTGCCCCCTTGCTGCCCCTGATTGTGCTCGTTTTTTTCCTTTCTGTGCCCCCTTGCTGCCCCTGATTGTGCTCGTTTTTTCCTTTCTGTGCCCCCCTTGCTGCCCCTGATTGTGCTCTGTTTTTCCTTTCTGTGCCCCCTTGCTGCCGCTGATTGTGCTCGTTTTTTCCTTTCTGTGCCCCCTTGCTGCCCCTGATTGTGCTCGTTTTTTCCTTTCTGTGCCCCCCTTGCTGCCCCTGATTGTGCTCGTTTTTCCTTTCTGTGCCCCCTGCTGCCCCTGATTGTGCTCGTTTTTCTTTCTGTGCCCCCTTGCTGCCCCTGATTGTGCTCGTTTTTTCCTTTCTGTGCCCCCTTGCTGCCCCTGATTGTGCTCTGTTTTTCCTTTCTGTGCCCCCTTGCTGCCCCTGATTGTGCTCGTTTTTCCTTTCTGTGCCCCCTTGCTGCCCCTGATTGTGCTCGTTTTTTCCTTTCTGTGCCCCCTTGCTGCCCCTGATTGTGCTCGTTTTTCCTTTCTGTGCCCCCTTGCTGCCCCTCATTGTGCTAGTTTTTTCCTTTCTGTGCCCCCTTGCTGCCCCTGATTGTGCTCGTTTTTTTCCTTTCTGTGCCCCCTTGCTGCCCCTGATTGTGCTCGTTTTTTCCTTTCTGTGCCCCCCTTGCTGCCCCTGATTGTGCTCGTTTTTCCTTTCTGTGCCCCCTTGCTGCCCCTGATTGTGCTCGTTTTTCCTTTCTGTGCCCCCCTTGCTGCCCCTGATTGTGCTCGTTTTTCCTTTCTGTGCCCCCTTGCTGCCCCTCATTGTGCTAGTTTTTTCCTTTCTGTGCCCCCTTGCTGCCCCTGATTGTGCTAGTTTTTTTTCCTTTCTGTGCCCCCTTGCTGCCCCTGATTGTGCTCGTTTTTTCCTTTCTGTGCCCCCTTGCTGCCCCTGATTGTGCTCGTTTTTCCTTTGTGCCCCTTGCTGCCCCTGATTGTGCTCGCTTTTTCCTTTCTGTGCCCCCTTGCTGCCCCTGATTGTGCTCGTTTTTCCTTTCTGTGCCCCCTTGCTGACCCTCATTGTGCTAGTTTTTTCCTTTCTGTGCCCCCTTGATGCCCTGATTGTGCTTGTTTTCCCTTCTGTGCCTGTTTCCCGCCGCTGCGCCCCTGCGGCCCCGCCCCCTCACTGCCCATTCGCTGCCCCATTCCCTGCTCCTCCCTCCCACCTCCCCATTTATGGCGGCCGCTGGCGCGCCGAAGGCGCGCCTAAGGCAAGCCCGTCTGCGCCCGTCCGCGCCGTGACCGCGCCCAGCGCCAGACCCCCTGGTCTGGGCATCCCCCGCGCCCGCCACATCAACAGACGCCGATACGACGCCAGCACCCTCCACGCACTCAACCCCGGAAAAGATCACGCCTGCTACCAGGCCACCCCGAAGCGCACCCAAGGGCCCTTCACCTGCCGGAACTGCAGCTTCGCCAGCACCCGCCCCGCCAAACCACCGCCCAGGAAAGAACCCAACTACCTCAGATGCATCCTCCTCAACACCCGCTCCGCCCGCAAACACGCCATCGAACTCTGGGACCTTCTCGACTCAACCTCCCCAGACGTCGCATTCCTGACGGAGACCTGGCTGAATCCCGCTTCAGCCCCCGACATCGCCATTGCCATCCCGGACGGATACAAGATCACCCGCAGGGACCGCACCAACGGAGTCGGAGGAGGCATCGCCATCGTCCACAGGAACACCCTCAGAGTCTCAACCAACACCGACGACACCCTCAGCACCGCCGAACACATGCACTTCCAGATCCACACCGATCCCAACACCACCCTCAGAGGAACCCTCATCTACAGACCCCCGGACCCCGACCACAGTTCAGCGATTCCATCGCTGACTTAGTCAGCACACACGCCATCGCCTCCACGGACTACATCCTCCTCGGGGACCTGAACTTCCACCTCGAGAACAACAAGGACACCAACTCCACCACCCTGATCGACAACCTCGCCACCCTCGGACTCAGACAGCTCGTGACTACACCCACCCACGCCGCCGGCCACACGCTCGACTCCATCTTTTCCGCAAGCCCACACGTCTCCTTCAACCACACCTCTGAACCCCACTGGACTGACCACCACTGCATCCACTTCACCTACAGGAAGCCCACCACGCACCACCGCACCGAACAAATGCCTCGCCGCTGCTGGAGCAGAGTCACGGAAGACCAGCTAACCACAACCCTCGCCCTGAGCCCACCCGCCGAACCCTCCGACCCCGACACCGCCGCCCGCAACCTCAGACAGTGGATCGACGACTGCGCCAACACCCTCGCCCCGCTCAAGAATCCGCCCAACAGCCACACCAGCAAGAAAGCCACCTGGTTCACCGAAGACCTCCAGGCCTCCAAACGAACATGCCGAAAACTGGAGAAGATCTGGCTCCACGAACGGACAGCGGACAGCTACGCCGCCCACAAGAGCCCCACCCGCAGTCACCATCACCTCATCAGATCCGCCAAAAGGGCCTCACTCAAAGACCGCCTAGACAACAACGCATACAACAGCAAAGAGCTCTTCAACATCGTGAAGGAACTCTCCAACCCCAGCTCCAACACCAACGACATCCAGCCGTCGCGAGACCTGTCCGACTCACTGGCCACCTTCTTCCACCGCAAAATCGCCGACATCCACAACAGCTTCAACACCACGACCGCCCCGGCAACCACCGAGACCACTGCCCCCACAACCACCACCCGCCTGCTCTCCTGGGCCAACATCAACGACGAGGACACCAGCGAGATCATGAACACCATCCACTCCGGTTCACCGTTAGACCCGTGCCCTCACCACATCTTCAACAAAGCCAGTACAGCCATCGCGCCCCATCTCCGGAAAATAATCAACATCTCCTTCGAGACAGCAACCTTCCCGGAAAGCTGGAAGCACGCCGAGATCACCGCCTTACTCAAGAAACCCAAGGCAGACCCCAAGGACCTCAAGAACTTCCGACCCATCTCTCTGCTCCCGTTCCCCGCGAAGGTCACAGAGAAAATCGTCAACAAACAACTGACCCGCTACCTCGAGGAGAACAACATCCTGGACGCTTCCCAGTCCGGCTTCCGCAGCAACCACAGCACCGAAACCGCCCTCATCGCCGCCACCGATGACATCAGGACCCTGCTAGACAACGGAGAAACAGCAGCCCTCATCCTCCTGGACCTATCAGCCGCCTTCGACACGGTCTGCCACCACACACTACGAACACGCCTTCACGACGCCGGGATCCAAGAGAAGGCCCTGGACTGGACCACATCCTTCCTTTCCGGCAGAACACAAAGCGTCCGCCTCGCCCCCTTCCGATCCAAGGCCACCAAGATCATCTGCGGCGTACCCCAAGGCTCCTCCCTCAGCCCAACGCTGTTCAACATCTACATGGCAACCCTCGCCCACGTCACCCGACAGCACAACCTCAACATCATCTCCTACGCCGATGACACCCAGCTGATCCTCTCCCTCACCAAAGACCCTCACACCGCCAAAGCCCACCTCCACGAAGGAATGAAGGCCGTCGCCGAATGGATGAGGACCAGCCGCCTGAAGCTGAACTCGGACAAGACGGAGGTCCTCATCCTTGGTTCCAACCCTTCAGCCTGGGACGACTCCTGGTGGCCAACATCACTGGGAACAGCCCCGCCACCCACCGACCACGTACGCAACCTAGGGGTCATCCTCGACCCCACCCTCTCCATGACTAAGCAGGTCAACGCCGTTTCCTCATCCTGCTTCAACATCCTCCGAATGCTCCGCAGGATCTTCAAGTGGATCCCCACCGAAACAAGAAAAACAGTCACCCAGGCCCTCGTCACCAGCAGGCTGGACTACGGAAACGCCCTCTACGCAGGAACGACGGCTAAGCTCCTGAGACGGCTGCAACGCATCCAGAACGCCTCTGCACGTCTTATCCTCGACATCCCCCGACGCAGCCACATCACACCCCACCTGAGAGACCTGCACTGGCTCCCTGTCAACAAGAGGATAACCTTCAAGCTCCTCACCCACGCACACAAAGCACTCCACAACTCCGGACCAGCCTACCTCAACAGACGACTCAGCTTCTACACCCCCACCCGCCAGCTCCGCTCGACCAGCCTCGCCCTCGCCACAGTCCCCCGCATCCGGAGAAACGACCGCCGGCGGCAGATCCTTCTCCCACCTCGCCGCCAAGACCTGGAACACCCTCCCCACCAACCTCCGACAGACCCAAGACCTACTGGCCTTCAGAAGACTCCTCAAGACCTGGCTCTTCGATCAGTAGCAGCACCACCCCCTCTTCCCCCAGCGCCTTGAGACCCTCGCGGGTATGTAGTGCGCTTTATAAGTGACATGATTGATTGATCGCCTAATCAGCAAGGTCACGCTATCGCGTGAATCCTTGCACTATCGCTCTTTCTCCAACGCCCATCCTTGCATCTCTAATGAGATGCAAAGTGGGCGTTACTGGCGTACCCCGGATGGGCTACGTTGCAAACATCGCCGATGTTCACATCGCGATATTTACAAGCAGCCCACAGGATTATAGCAGACGTTAGATTTTGGCTAAAACGGCCGTTTTCGCCAAAATCTAACGTCTGCTATAATCCTGACTTACCTATGTTAGGCATAGGAGGTGGATTCTGCTGATACGACCACAGGGTCGTATCAGCAAGGTTATCGCCTTTTGCAGGGAACATCGCTGGAAAACCAGCGATGTTCCCTGCAAAAGGGCGATAACCTCGCTATCTCAGGAATTTTTATCGCCCTGGAATAACGCGTTGTTAATAACGCGCTACCAGGGCGATAAATGCCAGAGATAGCCTGCGATAATATAATTATCGCTAAGCACGGCCAGCGATAATTATCGCTGGCCGTTGTTAATATGCCCCTCAATGTCAAAACGCGCCACCGGCTTTTCCAGTAATACAATAACGCTGAAACGCTGACATCGGGGTCTGTTTTGTGGACGTTAAGTTGGTACCAGGTATTGCTGGTGGCTTGAATATATCGTCAGGTATCTGTCTACTTGCAATACATCCGGCCAGCGCTTAAATTCTCGGGGGGCTTTAAAGCGTGCACCCGTCTCACCAAAATCAGAGTGCGCAGCTCTAAAGATCATTTCGGCACATTGTTGTAAATGCTGCTTGTTCACAACTGTCTAAGCACGTGCATGCTAAGGAATTAGAAGGAATTAGTTCTGCAACAGTGCAAGTGGGCAGCTTTTGGTCGCACTGCAAAGTTGCAGAAGGTTGAACAAGTACACGCGAGTTCTACCCTCGGCTGCTGCACTTGGTCGAAATAGCTTGACCGTGGGCAAATCCCAGGGTTCAAGTTTCATATGCACTTTGAAACGAGTCAACTATCAGTACAGGAGCGATGTGATCTCAACGTGGGCCCTACACGCCCTCTGCAAAGAGCCTAGAAGCAATTCAGGTCATGATGTAGTGCTAAACAAGTCTTGTTTACTCCACGCAAGAAAAATACAAAGAGGACGTCGCGCGCCCTGCATTAAATACCCTTTACAGGGAGCAGAGAAGGCCATTGCACACCGTTCTCCCTCTTTTGCTAGTGCAACACCCGTTATGTAACGGTGGCCCAGTGCACACCTCCTAGGCGGCGCGAGGACGACATTGGCAAGGGCCTGGGACAAAGCAGCCAATACATGAGCTGTTGTGTGCTCCGACTGCACATGGAACAAACCGGGGAACCCACAGACTGTCTGCCGCAAACCTCACAACTCCAACACCCGACACTATCCGAAGATAGCGCCTGCAACGTACGGTTTGTTTTCAACATAAACACGGAGGTTAACCCGAAATAGCAATTAGTATTTGTAGGCAGGAGCAGCCTCGGGCCACCATAACAGCTCAACGCCGTCTACCGAGCTCGGGACATTTATCCTGGTAGCGCACTGAGGGCCACGGGCTATCGGCAGTGCTTTAAATGGGAAAAAATAAGTGCAGGTACTCATTAAAATTAGCTAGAGGTGTAGTGAGGGGGCGGGGCTAGGGGCGGGGCTAAGGGCAAGACATGATGATACTTAACGACTTCAATATTAGTTGCAGCACATACCAGAAACACATGAGAAATGTGTTTATATAAACAAAGCAGCTTAACTCATTACACAAAATGAAAGAGAAATGCGATAATAGGTTAACATTTCCTTTTTTTTTGCAATAGTTGCACCTTCTTAATGTCATACTGTTAATTGCTGTTTGGCACAATACTATATATTTTTGAGCACGAGAGTAGGAAGAAACTGAAAATACCCCCACTTCGAACCAAAGCTCTTATTGCACCAAGCAAATGAAGCAAACAATCATGACCCTCCCCAGAAGAAATCTCTTGTCTCTTCCATCGATCTATCCATTCATCCTTTTATCCTACCATTTACCTGCTGATGTCCACCATTTAACCTTTACATTCTATCGTCTATTCAGTCTTTCATCCATCATTCAGTTTTTCACCATTCCGTCTATTCACCCTTCATATCCAAACCTATCCATGCATCTCCAAACCTATCCATTCATCCTTTCACTCATCCATCTCTTTATCCACCCTTTCCCTCATCCATCAATCCTTTCGCTCATCCATCTATCAACCCTTTCACTCTTATTTCATCCACCCTTTCACTCAATCCCTCCTTTCACTCATCCATCATCCCTACCTTTCATTCATTCATCCATCCAATATTTCACTTATTCACCCATCATCCGCCCTTTTATCCAATCATCCACCCTCTTTCACCCATGCATGTTTTCACTCATCCATCCATCTATTCATCTATCCATCCATCTATACATCCACCTTTGCTCACTCATCCATCCACTCACTCACTCACCCACCAACCCTCCCTTTTACGTTATTTATGAATCTTTGTCGCCGAGCAGACATGTACACACAAAGTGCCACACATTTTCTTTAAAATACCTCCTGAGAGTGTCTTGATTCTCTCTCTCTTTCTCTCACTTTTTTCTTATAAAAAACAGGCATACGAATGCAGGCAAACACACAAACATAAAAGGCACACAAAAGACTCAGGTATGATAAAAGCCATGTTTTCTCTTCACCTACCATGGCTTTCTTAATTGCCACCAGGGCCGGACTGGCCGTAGCCTGATTGCCACTGCCATGATTCCTGTGTTTGCACAAATGCAGACGACAGTGTGAATGTGATTGACAGCACAGGGCCTGAACGGACCCTGCTCTGTCAAGCACAGCGTGATGGCGAGCACCCGGACATTATTCAAATGAGGCCTGCTGAATAGCTCAGCTGGGGCTCAGATCGGGGCTGCAGAAGTGGCGCCTTGGCTGCGGGAGACACGTTCCACTCCTGCTCACCAGCATAGGCAATGAGCCTACCTTTTCATGAGTACCGGTACTCTCCTCGGCAGTAGAGAAGTGCCGGTACTCAGAGTGATAATTCGAAGAAGTGCCGGTACTCAGTACCGGTGAGTACCGGCCCATTTAAAGCACTGGCTATCGGAGACCTCCGGAGCCTTTCAGACGTGCCGAAGGGGGGGGGGGTTTCCCGGCCACTCTCAGCTTCTGAGGCCCGTGGCAGTAATTCTGCCTTTGGACATGGCAAAAATGATGCCCCCTTCTAGTGTGAGGTGCTGGCTCAATGCCCTTTCAATCCACTTCCCCTTCTTGGAGCCACATCGACAAGACAAGCAGCACATGTTGGAGATGAGCTTCTGTGTGTGCGGTGATGCCAGTCCGACTGTCAGGGAGAGCAGGGGGACAGGAGTTGCTGACCAAGGCAGGATCGCAGAGGGGCTACCGCAGGTCACCCAAGCACACATAAACACGAACAAAATACTCAACCAGAAACAACCTCACACAAACCTTAAATTAAAGCACCCTCGCCCACAAAACAGATCCCTCTCGCTCAAAAAACATATCACATGTGCATCGCAAACCTGGCCACTCTCCCTCGAATACAAAACACCCGATAGCCACAAACAATACATGCATCACAAAAAAGGGGCTGAAACGTAAACTCGCACCCCATCAAAATCCCGCTCACCCCACCCCAAACCTAGATTACCCTTGCCCACAAGCCCGATTGATCATCTTCATCCTAAAAGAAATCACCCGATCAAAAATATGGTAAACCTCCAAAAACTACATCGCAATCACTCAGAAAACACACCAACTCACACATTAACTGGGTCATTCAGAAAGCATATCACCCTAATGCAAACCCGAACCGTAGCTGCGTTCCCTCTCTACAGCCATGGCCCGATAATTCTCATCCACAAACATAGTCCTGAAAACCCCATCGCAAAACCTTATCATAAATCACGCAAAACCAGACCACCAAGGACCAAAAGACCTGGCCAAAAAGCGCCCAAAACCAGCGCAGTGAAGATTGGACACATAGTGCGGGGTCGCTCAGAAGCACACCCAATCCAGGGCACAAGTCCTAAAAAAAGAAGTGGGGGGACGCTGACGTCACGACAGGAAGTGACGTCACGAAAGGTGGCTTGCACCATCAGACTCATTGCCTCCCCTCGCTCACCCCTTAGATGTGATTGCATCAGAGAAGCCAGCGCGTGAGCAGCAGCTCCGATCTCGCCCCAGAGAGGCCAAAGAGTGAATGAGTGGCTCCATTTGCTCCAGTTATCGAGCTCCCAGTAAAATAAGTGGGGGGACGCCGTCCACCCGCGTGGTACCCCGACTCGAGCCCTGACCCAATCTCACATCACTTGAGGGCTGTGATAGCCAATTCACATTTATAATGGTAAATCATCATTTTAGCAGCCAATTTGGAAAATAGCTCCAGATTAAACTCTGATCCAGCTCTTTAAAAATGCACATCTAGCGCCTACATTCTACAAAGCACGTGCACAGAAACCAGGTCATCTAGCGCCACAAAAAGAACACAAGCTTTCAAGTGCCTGACTGACACACCGAAAATGGTGACACCATGCAGGTCCACACCATAAACCTTACCACCATCGGAGAACCCCAGAAAGACGACGATGAAGCATCCGGTAAGTATCCAGAAAGTACCCCGCAATATTTGGGGTAGCCAAGAACATCACGGTTATTCAACATTGGGAGGTGTTTAAGTAACGTAGCCAAGGAAGGGCACAAGATACTTCGGTATTAGGTAAAGATGTGCGACAAGGACAACATCGGGGAGATGTGTAGAAAAAGATAGCCATGGGTGGATAGAAAGAGAAACAAGCATTTGCAATGCAATAGGACTCGCATTTACGAGAGACTTATTGCATTGCATTACGGACAACGGGAGGGGAGGAAGCACAGACAACGTGAGTGCGGGCGGGGGGAGAAGGGGGCGAGAAGGCAGGGACAAAGTAGTGCTCACAGTCTAAATAAAACATACCATACTGTGTAACACTCGAAATAAAGGGGCAAGTAGCCATGGGAGGGTACAAATGACGACATGGCCATAGTAAGGAGGAACTAACAAGCCTCATATTCAATCAGACGGCAGCATTTACGAAAGACAATGACACAAGCCAATTAAAAACATGGGCGGAGAGTGGACGGAGCTTCCACTCCATACTGAATACTGCATGCCTCGCAAAGCGAGCAGCGCATACGCGCTGCCGCTATAGGCTCGACCTAAAAATGAGGTTTCTAGCTGTAAAAAAAGGTTATTTTAAGAGACCACACAGCAGGCTTTGCCATGAAGCAATCAGTCTACAGTGGTAGGCCTTAAGCATGTTTTCCTTGTCTCAATAGTGGATGGCATAAAAGTGTTGCAGTCCACGTGTGACATTTAACCTATCCTGCCATGAGTGTATTTCCACACCATATTCTGTGGCCTTCTAGAAATGTTATGATGGCAATTTGAAGTTAAACTATTTTATCAAAATTTAGAGAGCAGGGTACATGCACTAGGGCATGTTTACCAGTACCCCAGTGTCAAAGTAAAAAAATAGCAGCATTAACCCAGAAAAACTGAGGTGACGAAGGCAAAAACTGCATTTTTCTTTAGCTTGTAAGATTTGCATTTCTAAATATTAAAAGTTAGTTTTAGATTCTTAACCTTATCACTAAATCTATCTATCAATCTATCTATCTATCTATCTATCTCATCCTCATCCTGAACACCTTCAGGAAGGCTCTCAAGACCTGGCTCTTCGGCTGAACGGAACGGCGAATCCCCCCCACTCTCCCCTCCCCAGCACCTTGAGACCCTCATGGGTGAGTAGCACGCTTACAATTCCCTGATTGATTGATCCTCGCTCTCCTGCCAAACCCCACTGTCCATGGCCTTAAGTAGGTAAATTTGTAGTAGGCCACTGGTGGTGACTGGGTGCAGAGCCTTCCTCCACAGACACAACATTCACAATACTGTCACAATACTGTTGCATACAATCCAGCCCTCCTTTGAACACGTGTCACTGTTCTTTGATTAATAGATTCAGACAATGCAAGCAGATACAGACTGACACAGCAATACTTCCGAAATTTACTCCACACTAGTGAATGTTTCTACTTCACTTCCACTCTTCAAATATGCTGGCTCTCCTTGACCTACTAGAAGATCTAAAAAGTGATCTTGAAATCAGACATGTATCTGGGGGGGGGGGAGGGGGGTTCTCAATATCCTGTTCAAGTTAACTGAAGCTAATTTCCTCTATGGTGTTGGTACTATAATCCTCGTTTTCTATTCAGGCGTGGGTGATGGAGTGGCTCCTTTCACCTGCACCATCATTGTGGTCTACCAAAAAGGTTGGGATATGTTGGAATGTTCCTCAGAATAAAAGTGACTCCTAAGCCAGTTGTGTTAAATATGTGTAGTTTAGTGCAGTTAAAAATTCATAGAGAAGTTTCTACAACAGTCCCCACCAGGAGCTGTCATTTTGTCTGCAGGCTCTCCCTTCTAACTGCCCAGCTCCAGATAAGGACATTGCCTTGCACTCTATTTAGTAGCATCACAAAACAGCTGACATTGCAAGCAAGCATGACACCAGACTATAACATTTTGCTTGAAACACACAAAATATGTTTTTAGTTTTTTTTGTCTGTTGTTAGTTACTTATACTAGGATCTGCAGATGTTTTAAAAAATAAGGTATCTGTATACTGGGTGTGTTTTTTGTCATTTGTACCACTGCATGATGAGAAAACGGTTGCATGTTGTGGCTCTTTTCTCTTTTCACTAAGATCTACTTTGGGATTTCATAGCCACCATTTTTCTACTGAACATGTCTTTCAATAGTCAGCCACCTTGTACATGTCTAACATAAACGCTTAGAAAGGTTGTTTTTTAAATTACAAGTTGTAGATAAAGAAATACAATATTGATTTTGACATTACATACTGAGACTGCCAATTCCCTTTTTTGAATCACAGAACAATACTGTTCATTGGGCCTTTTTCCCCTTGAGCATTCTTCTGGGAACTAGAAAGGACAGCCAAGGGACTCTCGCTGACCTCACTACTCAGCAATTATGAGAGAACCTTGTTTGACGTTCAGGCAACTTAGCAGGTATGTCTTTCTTCTGATCAATTTATGTCAAAAGTCACCATAATTGTTCCAGATATGCTGCATCTAAATTGACATGCATAGCTGTTCAGCTCAATACATGAACAGAAATCAAAATGGACATTAGTAAATTACTTCGTTTGCATTTTAGTTTTCTTTAAAGATTTTAGCTCATGCTGTGCTATTTAAATAGCTTTCGTCCATGTTTGCATTTTTCTCAAAAGCATCCTAACCGGTCAAGCTCCATTCATCAGCTGGTTGTTGTGGCCTTGTACTGTATATATGTGGCATAGAATGCTCTTTGAAGGACAGTGGAGATAAATTGGAACTGAGTAAATACACTTTTGGCTGAAGGAGGTAACATTAGCGTTTCTGCATCTCCCTCTGGGGAGTTAAGTGTCGAGTTTGCTATCACTCTCCAAGATCTCATGGTCTCTGAAGGGGAGGCTTTTGAGCAACGTGGAGAGAATGAGTCCCTCTCGTGCCATTAGGAGACGCATTAGCAGCAAAAGTGGGCTAATTCTCCATGCATCATGCTCAAAATGTCCCCCTTGGATTAATAACCATGCGATCTAGTCTCCCAGCTGGGGCTCTAAATGAGCTCAGCTCCATTCATTAGAAAAAAATATCGTATTAATTGAGTTGTGTTCATTTAATGCATTGTTGAGAGGGGCTGCAGTCACAAGCACAGACTACTTCAATGACAAAGATTACAGTTGTACTGAGGGAATTTATTTCACTGCGATCAGTTTCTTTTATACAAACTGGAACATAAATTATTAGAGATGACCAGTGCTGTATTCTATGATAGCTTTGGTAATGTTA
Organism: Calotriton arnoldi; assembly: GCA_963921515.1. Classification (NCBI taxonomy): domain Eukaryota; kingdom Metazoa; phylum Chordata; class Amphibia; order Caudata; family Salamandridae; genus Calotriton; species Calotriton arnoldi. Next base: position 1,898,318 of record CAWUFW010003081.1, read on the forward strand.
GTGGGAAGCAAAACAAAAAATACATTTGATATACGTATACTTAATTCAAAAATAAGGTTTTGCTGCTTGAGCTTTAAAGAAGTGTGTAATCACAGATTAGTACAAGTACTGAAGGCAGCTGCATCCTCCGCAGGGCGCCACTATAAAGGAGAGAACCGCAGTCTAGCTTTCCATGCCACTATGCTATCCTCTTTCTATCTCCTGTTTCTGGGGGAGGTGGTCACCGTCTCACCACAAATAAAGCTGCCGCCGGTCCATATGGGCTGAGTGGCCACGCCCCCTCACCTTTATCCTGGAAGGAGTGTCTTTCAGGCTGAACAAAGGTCAGCGTGACAGACACTTTTCTTGTTCAGGTCAGGCAGCCAGGAGCTAGACATGCGCTAAATGTGCATGCTCCTGGGTGCCTGTGCGAATTTTGCCAGTGTTAGACCTGGCATCCTTGGCGTGGTTTTTCCTGACTTTTTGCCTCTACCTCCTGTGTTTTTGATGCTGTGCTGGATTTTGTTTTTGCTGGCTTAGATGCTTTGGGCACTGTGCCACTGCTGATCAGTGTCAAAGTGCAAGTGCTCAATGTGTAAATTGATATTGTGATTGGTTCTCCCTGATTGGCATATTTGTTTTACCAGTAGGTCCCTAGTAAAGTGCACTAAGTGTGCCAGGGCAGGTAAATCAAATGCTACTAGTGGGCTTGCAGCACTGATTGTGCCACCCACATGAGTAGCCCTGAAAAGATGTCTCAGGCCTGCCACAGCAGTGCCTGCGCGCAGTTTGTTAACTGCCATGTCGACCTGGCCAGTGCACCCACTTGCCAGGCCTTACCCTTTCCTTTTCTTACACATAGGACACCCCTATGGTAGGCCCAAGGTACCCCCTGGGCAGGGTGCAGTGTATGTGAAAGGTAGGACATGTACTGGTGTGTGTAACATGTCCTGATAGTGAAATACTGCCAATTTCGTTTTTCACTATTGAAAGGCTATCTTGCCCTTAGGACAGAATGGGGAATGCTTTGTAACATTTTACAAGCATATCTTCCCATAGGGATAAGATAGAAAAATGGAGTTTGGTACCCCTGAACTCAGAATTAAATAACACATCTTTTAGTAAAGATGGTTTTTAAATTGTGTGTTTGAAAATTCCAATTTTAGAAAGTGGCTATTTTCTTGTTCAACCTTCCTGTGTGCCTCTGCCTGTTTGTGGATTGACTGTATGGCTTTGGAGTGACAGGGGCTGGGGAGTTGCAGTGGCTCCAGGAGTCTGGATAAGTCAGCACTAGGCTGAATAGGCCTGATCTACATTTGGAGTGGTGGGAGGAGTAGCACCTGTACCTGAATAGGGCTGTGCCTGCCTTCCACAATGCTGGCTCTGCCCCCCTGTGGTGTGTCTGGGACCAAGGCCCACACTAACAAAGGAAGTTGAGGTGCACTGCAGAGCGCCCCCAGAACTGGTTTGAACTGGGCTCAGAGCCCCTTGCACAAAGAGAACAAAGACATTTAGAGGTATAAGTATCAGACCCAAAACCCCAGACTTTAGATCATTCCTGGACTTCAAGAGGAACCTTTGCCAAGAAGAAGAGCTGGAGAGACTGAGGAGAAGTACTGCCCTTGCTGTGTGTCTTGGGTTGGCCTTCAGTTGCTATTTCTGCCAAGGAAAGGAGAAGGACTTTGCTGTGTGCTGTGTCCCCTGCTTGAAGGAGATCTCCAAGGGCCTAAAGTGTGATGGCCTCCTGTTCTGAAGTCTTAGGGACACAAAGACTTCACCCCCAGCTCCCCTGAACTCTGCTGCTGTGAGTTCTGACCTGCCTTGAGGTGCCTGTGCCACTTTTGGGCCTCTGGAGGTTGTTGCTGCTGTTTGGGAGCTGGAAGAGAGAAGAAACTCAAAGAACTACAGAAATCGACGCATCGCTGTTCTTGCGGCTGTTTTTTCGACGTATCTTCACGGCGCGAGAAGAATTTCCTCGCATCGCAACGCTGCTGCGAAAACCATTGCATCGCCTGTAGTTGCTGCAAGAACCGACGCATCGAGGGATCGCGGTTGAAGAGGACCGACGCATCATCGCGCAGCGCCGCCGCATCGATCGCTGACACATCCCGAAGATCCACGCATCGTACCTGTGCGGCACACTTCCCCGACGCATCACCTGCAGACTGGAACCGGCACAAAGAATCAACGCATCACTCCCCATACAGACCGGACTCAACGCAACTCGTCCTCTGCGTGTCTCAGAACTGTTGCATCGCCTGAGTGTCGCATCCCTTTGTTTTCTGACGCTGCGGCTGTTTGGCTTGGTGAACTTTGACGCAACTACAGGCACTTTGCTGAAAAGTAATGCATCCATATTATTCTAAGGTACAAGTTCTTGAAACCTTTTGAAAGTCATATTTGTAACTGTGTATGTTGGATTTTTGTCGTTTTGGTCTTGTTTAGTTTAGATAAAGATACTTTATTTTTCTAAACTGGTGTGGTGTTCTTTTGTGGTGTTTTCACTGTGTTACTGTGAGTGTTGGTACAAATACTTTACACATTGCCTTTGGGATAAGCCTGTCTGCTCATGCCAAGCTACCAAGGGGGTGAGCAGGGGTTATCTAAAGTATGTATCCCCCTTACCCTGACTAGAAGCAAGGGTCCCTATTTGGATAAAGGTACCTACCTCTGCCAACTAGAGACCCTCATTTCTAACATTGGTGGTTAGCGGTGAGGATTTGAACCTGTATTTGTACTTGACCCACAGTGATTGGTGTACATCACTAGTTTAGTGCAGACCACTACGCAACCACATACTGTGTTTTGTTTTTGGTTCTATTTTTGAGTGACCCTTAAAGTATCCACGCATCATGTCTCAGAAGGGTAAACCAGCAAGTGAGATGGCAGAATTGGAGTTTGATATTGAAATGTTGCATTCCTACAAAGTAGATCAGCTCAAGCAATTTTGCAAAGATTTGGGATGTCCCATTAAGAGCAGCTCCAGGAAGGAGGAGCTACAGAAGGCCTTAAGGGCCTGGTGGGAGGCCAAAGAAGCTGGGGAGACAGGTGATGCAGAGGTGGATGAGGATGCACAAGGGAATGGTTTTAGGTCACAGGATCTGCCTGTGTCAAGAGCAGCCTCCAGGGCTGTCAGTCACCATTCCGCTAGAAGGTTTTCCCCAGAGGAGCTGGAGGAGAACCAAAGGGTTAGAGATCATGAGTTAGAAGTCATGAGGCTCAAGATGAAGCAATTGGAAATGGAGAAAGAAAAGATGGCAGAGGAGAGCAAGAACGCTCTTGCCTTCGAGGAAATGAAATTGCTTTTGGCTCATGAGTTGAGCATGAGGGAACTGGACATTAAGGCCAAACAAGTGGAGCCCAGTTCAAATGGTGGCAGCGCACAGACAGTGCAAGGGGGTAAGGTGTACATACCCAAGGACTTAGTGCAGAATTACCAGAAAGGTGATGATATTTATGCATGGTTTACGGCATATGAGATAGCCTTAAGGATGAATGAGGTTCCTGAGAAGCATTGGGGGGCGGACCTGTGGAAACACTTTGAGGCCTCTGGGAGGGACACCCTACCACCTTTAGAGCAGGCGGGTACCCTGACCTATGCCCACATGAAGGAGGCTTTATGCCTCAGGTATGGGCTCACCCCAGAGCAGTACAGAGAGAAGTTCAGGAACTTCAAGAAGCTTGATTCAAGTACTTGGGTTGAATATGAGAACATGTATACACGTGCACTGGAAGGTTGGATAAAGGGCAGCAAGGTAACTGATTACCAGGGGTTGTTCAACTTGATTAGTTGGGAGCACTTGAGTAGTATGTGTGTTCCAGAGCTGCGCCAGCATCTATTGGATAGTAAGCTAACTGATCCCAGGGAGCTTTCTAAGGAGGCAGACCGCTGGACTAGCACCAGGGTCCACAAGGGGATTGTGGGTAACCCAGCCAAGGGTGAGCAGGTTCCCCAGCAGAAGAGTGGGGGGACAAGGGTAACCAAAAGGAGTTCTCTAAAGGGCCCCAAAACAGTTCCCAGGGTAAGGAATCCCAGCCCCCCAAGCCTAAGGTGTCCTGGCCCCCTAAGGGCAGGCACGACAACCGGGGTCCCCCGAAGTATTATTCATGTGGTCAGGTGGGCCACATTGCAAGAGATCCCAAGTGCCCCAACGCACCCCCCAGCACCCACTGGTGCTCCGTCACCGGGATTAGTGAGTGTAGCGCTGGGGGAGGAATTGGTTCCTAGTGAAGGGGGGGAGCAAGCGGGTATGACCCATGTCTCTTTAGGAGACAGAGAGATGGTCCAGGAATCCTATCTGCCTGAGAATACTAAGAAATACAGGCAGTGGGAGACCATCAATGGGAGGAGGGTGGAGGCTCTGAGAGACACAGGAGCCAGTGTGACATGTGTCAGGTGTCAATGGGTGTCTGAAGAGCAGGTTATTCCCAATGTACTTCACCCTGTAGTTGCGGCAGACAACTCTGAGCGCCTATGTATGGTTGCGCTAGTTCCCTTTGAGTGGGGGGGGTCTCAGGTTCCTTGAAGGTCGTTGTCAGTCTGTCCATGCCTGTAGACTGTCTGCTTGGAAATGACCTGGAGAGTTCCCCATGGAAGGATGTGGAACGCCAGGCTTATTTGGAGATGTTGGGTCTGCCTGAGTGGGTCTGTGTGACCACTCAGTCAATGGCAGCCAGTAGAGGTAATCAAGGTGACCTGGAGCCTGAAACAGTGGCCCAGGTGCCTGCCAGGAAGAGGAAGGGCAGGGGGCATGGCAAACCAGCCTCCGAAGTTCCCAAGGTCCAGGAGGAGGCAGAACCTGAGGGGGATGCCCTGGAACCTACAGGGGAACAAGTAGCCAAACTGGGAGACCTGCCTGAGCTGACCCATTGGCAGCAGGAAGGGGGTCCCTCCAGAGAGGAGGTCTGCAAGGCACAGATAGAGTGCCCTACTCTTGTTGGTCTGCTGCAACAGGCTGCAGACTAGGCAGCAGGTGATCAGTCTGGATCACATCTGATTTACTGGGAAGATGGATTGCTATATAGTGAGCCTAACGTCGCTGAGCCCGGTGCAGCCCGTGTGCTGGTGGTACCCGAGCGATTCAGGACCTTCCTACTGGGTCTGGCTCATGACATGCCTCTAGCAGGACATTTGGGGTGCAACAAGACATTTCAGAGGCTTGTCACCCACTTTTACTGGCCCCAAATGAGAAGGCACATTGGTACACATTGCAGATCTTGCCCAACTTGCCAGGCAAGTGGCAAGAGTGGAGGTAAGTGTAAGGCACCCCTCCAACCCTTTTCTGTGGTGAGCACACCTTTTGAGCGGGTGGGCATTGACATTGTGGGGCCACTGGAACCCAAGAGAGCCTTAGGCAACAAGTTTAACTTGGTCTTGGTGGACCATGCCACCTGGTACCAGGAAGCTGTCCCTCTCCGGACAATCACAGCACCCGTGGTGGGCCGTGCATTGATGGGGATCTTTTCCCGTGTGGGGTTCCCCAGAGAAGTGGTCTCTGACTGTGGTACAAACTTCACTTCGAAGTACATGACATCTTTGTGGGAGGAGTGCGGTGTGGCATACAAGTTCACCACTCCTTACCATCCTCAAGGCAATGGGTTGGTTGAGAGATTCAACCGAACCCTGAAGGGCATGATCAAGGGTCTTGCAGAACCCATGAGATGGAAGTGGGACGTCTTTTTGCCATGCCTCCTGTTTGCATACAGGGAGGTACCACAGAAGTCCTTAGGGTTCAGTCCCTTTGAACTACTATACGGTCACACTGTGAGAGGACCTCTGAGTTTGGTGAAGGAGGGTTGAGAGAGAACTCCTGGTAAGACCCCACAAGATGTGTTCAGCTATGTGCTGGCCTTCAGAAACCAGACTCAACGCTTCAGGAATCTTGCTCAGGCGAACCTGGAAGCTAGCCAGGAAGAAATTAAAAGATGGTATGACCAGAATGCTACTCTGGTAGAATTTCAACCTGGCCAGAAAGTGTGGGTGATGGCACCAGTGGAGCCTTGTGCGCTCCAGGACAAGTGGACTGGTCCATATGAGGTGGTGGAGCGCAAGAGTGAGGTGACCTATTTGGTTGACTTGCAGACTCCTGGGAACCCTTTGAGAGTACTACAGGTGAACCACCTCAAACCACACTTTGAGATGTCTGAAGTAACAATGCTCCTTGCAACAGATTATGGAATGGAAGGGGAAAGTGACCCACTTCCTGACCTCCTGTCAGAAAAGGAACATGATGGGTCAATGGATGGGGTGAACCTCTCTCCTAACCTGACCCCAGAACAGCAGAGGGACTGTCCCCAGGTGCTGGGACAGTTCCCCTCCCTGTTCTCCCTGACACCAGGAGTCACCAATTTGTGCGTCCATGATGTGGACACTGGGGACAGTCTACCTGTGAAGCATAAATTCTACAGGGTAGCTGACAAAGTCAGGGCCAGCATCAAGGAAGAAGTTTCCAAGATGTTGGTGTTAGGGGTGATAGAGCCCTCAAGCAGCCCCTGGGCTAGCCCAGTGGTCTTAGAGCCAAAAGCTGCTGCACCTGGTGCCACTCCACAACTTCGGTTTTGTGTGGACTACCGTGGGCTCAACGCGGTCACCAAGACTGATGCGCACCCCATCCCCAGAGCTGATGAGATCGTGGATCGGTTAGGAGTTGCTCGGTACCTCAGTACATTTGATTTAACGTCTGGGTACTGGCAGATTGCCTTAACCGATGGGGCCAAAGAGAGATCGGCGTTTTCAACACCAGAGGGGCACTACCAGTTCCGGGTTATGCCCTTTGGGTTGAAGAACGCCCCTGCCACCTTCCAGAGACTGGTCAACCAGGTACTGTCCCGGCTGGAGGAATTCAGCGCCGCCTACCTGGATGACATTGCTGTGTTCAGCTCCAGTTGGGAGGAACATTTGCAGCAACTCTGCGAAGGATTGAAGGCTCTGCAAAGGGCAGGCCTCACTATCAAGGCGAGTAATTGCCAGATAGGGCAGGGATCTGTGGTGTACTTGGGACACCAGGTAGGGAGCGGCCAGGTGGCGCCCCTACAAGCAAAGATTGACACCATTCTGGATTGGGAGCCCCCAAAGACCCAGACAGAGGTGAGAGCCTTTTTAGGTCTCACCGGGTGCTACAGACGGTTTGTCAAGGGGTATGGCACCATTGTTGCCCCTTTGACAGAGCTGACTTCAAGGAAGCAGCCCAGGAAAGTGATCTGGACTGATGCCTGCCAGACCGCTTTTGATGCCCTGAAATCTGCCATGGCACCTGACTTCTCAAAAGAATTTGTTGTGCAGACAGATGCTTCAGAGCATGGTGTGGGAGCAGTACTCTCACAATTGAATGACGAGGGCTTGGACCAACCTGTAGCTTTCATCAGTAGGAGGCTACTTCCCAGGGAACAGAGGTGGAGTGCAATTGAAAGAGAAGCTTTTGCTGTGGTCTGGGCGCTGAAGAAGCTAAGGCCCTACTTGTTTGGGACTCACTTCCGGGTTCAGACAGACCACAGGCCCCTCAGATGGTTGATGCAGGTGAGGGGTGAGAATCCAAAACTGTTGAGGTGGTCCATCTCCCTACAGGGAATGGACTTTACGGTGGAACACCGCCCTGGTACAGAACACGCCAAAGCTGATGGTCTGTCCAGATTCTTCCGCCTTAATGATGAATACTCTCAAGAGGGTGGGTAGTTCTCCCCACTTTTCAGCTGGAAATCATTGGTGTGGTTTTCCCTGACTTTTTGCCTCTACCTCCTGTGTTTTTGATGCTGTGCTGGATTTTGTTTTTGCTGGCTTAGATGCTTTGGGCACTTTGCCACTGCTGATCAGTGTCAAAGTGCAAGTGCTCCCTGTGTAAATTGATTTTGTGATTGGTTCTCCCTGATTGGCATATTTGTTTTACCAGTAGGTCCCTAGTAAAGTGCACTAAGTGTGCCAGGGCTGGTAAATCAAATGCTACTAGTGGGCTTGCAGCACTGATTGTGCCACCCACATGAGTAGCCCTGAAAAGATCTCTCAGGCCTGCCACCGCAGTGCCTGCGCGCAGTTTGTTAACTGCCAGGACGACCTGGCCAGTGCACCCACTTGCCAGGCCTTACCCTTCCCCTTTCTTACAAATAGGACACCCCTATGGTAGGCCCAAGGTACCCCCCTGGGCAGGGTGCAGTGTATGTGAAAGGTAGGACATGTACTGGTGTGTGTAACATGTCCTGATAGTGAAATACTGCCAATTTCGTTTTTCACTATTGAAAGGCTATCTTGCCCATAGGACAGAATGGGGAATGCTATGTAACATTTTACAAGCATATCTTCCCATAGGGATAAGATGGAAAAATGGAGTTTGGTACCCCTGAACTCAGAATTAAATAACACACCTTTTAGTAAAGATGGTTTTTAAATTGTGTGTTTGAAAATACCACTTTTAGAAAGTGGCTCTTTTCTTGTTCAACCTTCCTGTGTGCCTCTGCCTGTTTGTGGATTGACTGTCTGGCTTTGGAGTGACAGGGGCTGTGAAGTTGCAGTGGCTCTAGGAGTCTGGATGAGTCAGCAATAGGCTGAATAGACCTGATCTGCATTTGGAGTGGTGGGAGGAGTAGCACCTGTACCTGAATAGGGCTGTGCCTGCCTTCCACAATGCTGGCTCCACCCCCCTTGTGGTGTGTCCGGGACCAAGGCCCACACTAACAAAGGAAGTTGTAGTGCACTGGCAGAGTGCCCCCAGTACTGGTTTGAACTGGGCTCAGAGCCCCTTGCACAAAGAGAACAAAGACATTTTGGAGTATAAGTATGAGATCCAAAACCCCAGACTTTAGATAATTCCTGGAATTCAAGAGGAACCTTTGCCAAGAAGAAGAGTTGGAGAGTCTGAGCAGAAGTACTGCCCTTGCTGTGTGTCTGGGGTTGGCCTGCAGTTGCTGTTTCTGCCAAGGAAAGGAGAAGGACTTTGCTGTGTGCTGTGTCCCCTGCTTGAAGGAGATCTCCAAGGGCCTGAAGGGTGCTGGTCTCCTGTTCTGAAGTTTCAGGGACACAAGGGGGCATATTCACAAGGAGCTATTGCTGAGTTAACTGCACTTTATCACAGCCAAAGTCAAGATAAATGTATCGCAACATTCACAAGCTGGTGCTAACAGCAGATAACACCAGTTTACCTGCGAAAGCATCCTCAAAAAATATCGCCACAGATGACCCCTGCAACTATCGCTAATGAGATGCAGAGTAGGCGTTCCCGGGCAAAAATCCGTGACAACACCACACCTCAACATTCTCAACGACCAGCCTGATCAGCGATAAGACCACAAAACAGGCGATAAGGCGTGTTAGCAGCAGGAATCTAACACCTGCTCTGACCTGGTGCAAAGTTGGACCACAGCCTGCACCACAAAATGGAGCCCAGCCCAGAGCCACACCTGAAGGGCAACAGATGCCATGGAGCCACTGAACATGCGTGCCGGACACCCAAGAGGGCCACAACACCCACCGCCACCACCCCCAGGACCACACCCCCCCCCCCCCCCCGGGCCCCACCATGGGCACCCCCCACCTCCCCCGGACCAAGACACAGCACATCAACTGCACGGAAACATGAACACAAGCACCCGCCTGATGTCGCACAATTGCAACAATCAACATACATGTGAGTACTGAAATCCTGATTCATACATACACCATTGAAAGACCAAACAAAATGTCACATTCTAATTCATCACCAAACAACTATTCTGAGGAGTCATGGCGGGGCATCCCTGGACAATCTGTGACTCACAGCCTGCAAGACAATATCCAAGATAAGAAGGTGTGTCAGGCACCCATCAAAGGACAGGGAGAGAGAGAAAGAGAGAGAGAGAGAGAGAGAGAAAGAAACAGAGAGAAAGAGGGAGACTGAACAAGGAGCGCAAGGCCAATCGAGCCCTTGGCTCATGCAAACATGCCAACAGCTGCGTGTGCCTCGAAATCTGCGTACCCCAAATCACAGGCCTGGCATCAAAGTCAGCGCGAAGTCCACATCACAATTAAGACATGCAAGCAGTAGTCAGACGAAAATCAGGAATGAAAGCTCCTTTGTCTCAACACACAAGGCCGAAGGCCAACCAAACCACCGACCTTGGTCATGAATGTGGCTGGCACACCCTGCGTGAGATACCATACCAGCCTCCGATGACTCCCACACCACGAACTGCGCTAATGAAACACCAATGTGCACACACACTTGTCCCTGCACGACCGACACCTGCAAGGGATGCTCTTGACACATTGTCAAGAACTACCCATACGCCCAAACATGCACACACATACGACTCATTGCCCAGAGCTGCGGCATATCGTCCACCAAACACCCGCCGGTCAGATGAGTGCCAGTGCCACGAGACCAACAAACGCAATGGCCGGCATTCCCGGTCATATGCACAACCCCTGTCACATGGAACTGTACCGTGTACGAATGCTGCATCTGTTGGGAACCCTGCCAATGGCAGTGTTGCGAATCAGTTTCCGTCTTGCCTAAACCTGCGTCCATCCCTGGTTCCACTGTCGATCATGCACATTCGAGTGGCCCATGGAGGTCTGCCTATCCAACGCAACGGTAGCTGAATTGGATTATGACCTGACAGTGCGCCCCCTGTTGGCCCACGAACAGGAGTGTCACCTGGATAGCCGTGCATGGGATGCACTGATCCTTCGCGTATGTGCTGGCAGTTGCGCATGGGAGATTGCACAACTCCTCGTGTGCAGTGACCACATCCAGGCGGTCCCCTATTGGGCTGTGTTGCGGATTGGGGAAACGGCGTGGACTGAGCACATCTGCCCAGACCAGTTAATGGATTGGCTCACCCTGGTGTTCCTTGAACCCGACAACGATGTACTATTGGAACACATTGCCCATGAAGCTGCGCTGGCATTCATGGATGAGAAACTATGTCCCTGCAGCCACATCGGATTGTCACCCACAGCACTGGTCCCAACACCTTGTAGCATCGTGGGGAATGCTCAAATATCCCACCACAACAGAGGACATGTCTGCCTTTGTCTGGACTCTGAATGCATGTGCGTGGAACTACGCCTTGCACTCACCTGTGCAAGGTGATGCAGTTCCATGGTCAGAGCAGCACAGCGTCGTTTGGCAACGTTATCAAGTCGGACACACTGCTGGGGGGAGAGTACACACATGGCAATGTAGCACGACATGTGAACTTGTCGAACCCTTTCACCTGATCACTGTCAGCAGAGCAGACAGTCGGCGCAGTCGGGTGGCAGAGCACTATGCAGACCCCATCGGCTGTAAGTCGTGCCCCCTCACACGGGGCAATGGGCAGACGCCAAACAACACATGACTCGTCCAGCAAGGCAAGGTGGGCTGAGACCGTTGCCATCCGTGATGATTGGGGTTCATTTCTGCCTCCCCATTCCCTGCACCTCAACATGTTCCCATGCTGCGTGTAAGTGTCTTAAGCATGTCCCTGCCTGTTGTGGCCGTTGGCTTGTCCGTACTGACACGCACATGCCAAGAAAGTCTACGCAACACCACTGGTGTCTAACTGTGATGAGTGTTGATTAGATTGACCACTCGTGTGCCACAATGAGCATCGTCCCTACACAGGGAGGAACTGACTGACGCATGTACAATGGGGGTCCCTTCTGACAGCTCCACCTCTGTGAGCCAGACATTGTTTTGGGATAGTTGCTGGTAGACCTGTGCTCTTACGAGTCTTCAGCAATGTGAGTATGGTGTCCAACCTCTGACCATTTTGAGCAATGTTATGAATCATTACAGAATGTGTCCACACAGATGTGTGTGAGTAGGTATGCGACGTGACGTTCTGTTGTCACATGTGATGTAGGACACCACTTCTGGCCTGCTGCCGATTTGGTCATTCCTACACACAGCCCTATTCAATACATGGACTTGTGCCTACGTTGGGGGGTTGTGAGATTGTTGCTAATGTGCAATGGGGACACAGCCAGTACCCACCTTCACAGTCATCCAATTGGCCATGTGTCTCGGGGATGAACATGCGCATTGATGTCATTTACCAGGGTGTACCTTCTTGTGCAATCATTGTCCCTACATCCAGCCATACTTCCATACGTGAGTGAACATAGTCATGACACATCTGCATGATTTCGAATGTTTTATTCACATTCTGGTGAATGACGGAGAGGGAGCTGTACATGGCCATTCAAGCCCACATAACATGGAAGCCCAGTGGTGGGCCAACCAGAGTCCTTTGGGGATTGAAAAGTGATTTGGAAGAGGGGGAGTTCAGTCCACAGCAGGATTGCTGTGTAGTTGTCAAGCAGTTGAGATATGGCAGTCCGTGTCGGGGTCCGTGTTAATGTCGCAGAGTGTTCCGGGGGTCAGTGGAAGGGGTTGTCACAGGGCATGATGCATGGGGCAGAGCCAGGCAGGGCAAGCCATTTGGAGGTGATGGATGCTACTGCCTCCTTCCTCACACAGTAATTACCATCCACATCTCACTCCTCTGATACTTCTTCTGTGTCGGGTGTGTCCGGTGTGTGTGGCAGTGTAATGGCTGCATCACTGTGTGCCACTGACAAATCAGGGGTCGGAGATGTGTGTGTCGAGGTTCCTGCAGCAGTCATCTGGAACAGGCTCAGTGGCAGCAGTGGCAAGATGAGGATCTGCAAGGCATGGAAGATCGCAGCTACATCTCGCTGGTGTTCAGCAGTGGCAGCCATACTTCCAGCCTGCATTGGCTCCATGGTCTCCATTGTCCTCCGCATCTGTGCCAACTCTGTGCTGTCATCGCTGGAGCCTGTCTGCCTAGACAGTTCTTGTATCCGAGTAATGGAACCAGCGATGTCAGCCAAGGATTGTTGGTGGGCATGGTGCGGACAGTGGGCATCCGTTAGGGACTGTAGGTGCTCCCTGATGAGACTCAGGCACCCACGTATGGCATCGAGTTTGGCTGCCATGAGGTCGAAACCCAGCCGCAGCTGATCTGCCATCTTCTCCTGGCACCCTAACACACGGCGTTTGTAATCCATGTGTTGCTCGTGGGGGTCCTGGGCGGCAGCCGTGGTGGTGTGTGCTTCCTGCTGTGTGGTCTGTGCAGGGTGTGGGCTCACCACGATGCAGCTGGGCTGCCCTGCTCCTGGAGGTGGGGTGAGGAGGCTGTCCACGAGCCATTGGAGTGTGTCTGGGCAAATGGGCACGGTGTCCTCTTCATAATCACTGAAGAGATGTGTGTTCTGCTCTGCAGGAGGTTTTGGTTGTCCCTCTGCAATGTAAGGGGAGATGCAGGTTAACAGTGTGTTCCATGTATGTTGACGCATTGTGGATGTTTACATTCAGACTGCATGACGGTGTACATTGTGACTGATTTGGTGTAGCCGGCTATTTGATGGGAGTCAGTGGACATTTCGACTACATGACGGATGTGTGGTTGTACTCGTACATTATCATCTCACAATGTCATGCATTGCCAGATGTGATTGGCCAGTTTCTACGCACGAGAGGCACCAGTTGTGTCATCTGTCCTGTGGTGTAGGGGTTGCACTCTGTCCCACATTGTCGTCAATGTTGATGTACTGTGACTGCTATGTGTGTGTGCTGCATTGTTGGCGATTCGCCCCTGCAGCTCTGCATTGGCGGACCCTTATCCCTTTGAGTCGGTGTGCATTTGACTTGTGTGCTTTTCAGGGGCTGGGATGTTTGCGACTTGGGTCATTTGCGCTACTGGAGATATTTGGTACTCTTGTGCATTGTTTGTCTGCAGATGTGTTCTTGATGTCATGGGTCGTAGGTGCACATGGATGTGTCAGAGTGTGACCGGCTCCTTTACGGATGTGGTCCACACTCAACCACCTCAGTGTCGTCTCGTGCACCATGTCATGTATTGTGACTTCAGCCATGCTATCTGTCATGCAGTGTCACTTGCATTGTCAGTGTGGCTCACAGAGCCGCTGCTTTTCTGGATTCAGCACATATGCATGGGGAGGTTGTGGCATTGGTGATATGGAGGGGGGCCCATTTGTGCACATTGTGGACGGGGGCCTACTTGGTGTTTCTATGTGTGCTGCAGTGTGCCAAAGGTATCAGGGACATGTTCCACACTTATTGTGGGTGTGCAGTGTGCTGCACATGATTGTGCATGTGTCCCATTGTGCCCATCTGCCCCCGTCCCCCCAGTCCCTGGTGGTTACTCACCCTGTTGCTGTTGGGTCAGGTAATTTCGGGCTGTGTCCAGACCCCCAACTCCTTGCACCGTCTCCACACTGATGACTGTGGCCACCATTTCCTCCAGCTCATCCAGCTCCTCCTGTGGCGCAGGACTCCCACCTCCAGTCGCCTTTGCTGCCTTCATGTTGGCAGGGAGTTTCTGTTTGGTTTGGCTGTGCACTTCATGCCAGCGCCTCTTGACATCCTCCATTGACCTCTTCGACACTCCGACTGCATTCACTTTGGTGACGATGGACTGCCATATTTCCGTTTGTGTTGCCAATGATGCAGTGGAGGTGACGAACAGTTGTTGGCAGTGTTCTGTTGATGGAGCAAGGACTCGTACATGAGTCTTGCTCGGAAGCAATCCTCTCGTTTAAACTCACTAACGAATTACTAACAACGTGTTTTGTGAATAATAAAACACACTCCTTTACACGCGGAAGAAAATGAAGCTTGCCTATGTGTTTACTAACTGCAATAACATAAATGAAGGACTAAGATGCATTTTAACACGGGATCTTTACTGCGCATGCGTCTACTGCATCTACGTAAGTATGACGTATTAACGCTTGGAGGGAAATTCTGGCGCTTGCGCAAAGAATCATAAAATGGCCGCTTGAAAACTCACATGCATGGCACCTGCTTTGCTGAAATTAGAAAATACGTTTTATACTAACGCAAATGCAGAAAGGGAAATAATAAATGGTATGGGCTAGAGTAGAGGTTGGTGGTATACAGTGAAATCATTTATTTTTGAGAATAACATTGTTCCTTTTGACTTTATTATTAGTGCGTATTTGGGCCTGTTAAACTTGTCTGAGTCGAGCAGACTGACGTTGTGCGACGCATGCGCTCTGGCGAGAAACTACAAAAGATGACTAAGGACTTGTCATGCGTCCAAGGCCAGCAAAGATGTGCCCTGGGAACATGAGGGTGAAGAGTTCATATGAAGGAACTTTATTCAAAAGATTGCTACATTTGTATTAATAAAGTTTGAAGATGTATGGGAAAGGAAGTGTGGAATAAAGATTAAGGGGAGGATTCTTGAAACAATGGTTTAAAGAAATAAGTGAAATGTAAGCGTGGTGTGATGATCATCCCCCCTCGCCTGTCCAATCAGAAGTTAGTATTTTGTAAAACTGAAACATTAATGGGTGGCACATGGTAATAGAAAGGTATAATTGAAGTAGTTTAGTTAGTTAGTAGGAGGAAGCTAAGCTCGTGAATGAAGCTATTGAAGAAGAAGCTTGTTGGGAGCAGAAACGGCGGAGCTTGGGATGCTGTTGGTGCTGGGGTGGTGCTGATGCTGAGAGATGCTGATGAAGAAAATCGAATGCAGAACCATCTACTTAACTTAATTGGGTTAGAAAGAAGATCGCGGAAGAACCACGAGGAGGAAGAGAGTGTCAGAGAGGGGTGTGACACAGTCGTCGGTATCTAGAGAGGTGAAGTATCCTGTCCTGATTTCCTGTCCTGAAGTCTTTGTCTCCTGATCTGTCCCGGGGACCCTTACCAGCCCTTTGGCCAGGGGGTTGGTCTTCACACCATACTTGGTAATCATAATTTCATCATCTTGATAAATGCTCTTCTCTCTCTATCCTCTTCTTTCTAGGTATAGTTGTTGTGTGGATCTGAATTGTTATATCTATTGAAAGTTTCGATTGAATTGGCACTCTTGCGAATGAGGGTATTTGTACTGAAACGTTTAAGATGGTTCACAAACTACTAATTTAGATAAAGATTTTTAAAACTTATCGAGTCTTGATTATTTTATTTTAAAAGAGAAATGTTAAATCAAGTTATGTTAATTATCACCATCAACTAGTTTTACCTAACTGGTCCATTGACCAGAGGAAAGAATTATTTGATTAGTGAAAGGTTTAGTTAGAGGAATAATAACTAGATCTTGAGGTATGAAAATTATAAAACTAAAAAGTTCCAGCGGTCTACTTGGTCTTTATTGCAAGAGAGTTATATGGGCCCAGGTGAGTATATGGTAGTGGGGTATCTGTTGCTAGTACGCCGTTGGATCACTATCATCTCCGTGACGGTGATCTGGTCTTCCTGCGGACTGAACCCCGTCTTCCTCTTCTCCTTGCCCTCCCCCGAACAGGGGGTTCCATGCTGGTCCTCCGTGGGGCTTGTGGAGTTCGGCTTGTCCTCTGCACTCGGTCCGGGTGCATCCATGGTGCTACGCAGTTTGGATTTGTTTTGGGGTTTGTTTTTTAATTGCTTTTATAGTGCATTTTCACGCATGACGCGTGGGTATTGCAGGCTTGTCGCTGGTTTTCGCTGATTTTGGTATCGCGCTTTGTGGCATCGTAACTTTTTGCGCGATCGTGTTTCGCATTTTTTGTTTATCGCGTTGGTTTTTACGCGGTCATTTGGCGGATTATCATGCTGCTATCGCATGGTGCCGAGGGGTTGGGAACTGGACGTTAAGATGGTGTTATTTTCTCGCGATGGACTGCGATATGCAAAGTTGCGTTAAGCTGAATTTGTGATGATTATCATACGTACTTGAGAATATGCCCAAAGACTTCACCCCCAGCTGCCCTGAACTCTGCTGCTGCGAGTTCTGACCTGCCTTGATGTGCCTGTGCCAGTTTTGGGCCTCTGGAGGTTGTTGCTGCTGTTTGGGAACTGGAAGAGAGAAGAAACTCAAAGAACTACAGAAATCGACGCATCGCTCTTCTTGCGGCTGTTTTTCTGACGCATCTTCACGACGCGAAAAGAATTTCCATGCATCGCCGCGCTGCTGCGAAAACCATCGCAGCACCTGTCGTCGCTGCAAGAACCGACGCATCGAGAGATTGCAGCTGAAGAGGACCGACGCAGCGCCGCGCAACGCTGCTGCATCGATCGCCGACACATCCCGAAGATCCACACATCGTACCTGTGCAGCACACTTCCCCGACACATCACCTGCGGACCGGAACCGGCACGAAGAATCGATGCATCACTCCCCATACAGACCGGACTCGAAGCAACTCGTCCTCTGCGTGTCGCAGAACTGTTGCATCGCCTCCTCAGGGTCTCAGGAGTGTTGCATCCCTTTGTTTTCTGACGCTGCGGCTGTTTGGCTTGGTGAACTGTGACGCAACTACAGGTACTTTGGTGTAAAGTCACGCATCCATAGTTTTCTGTGGTACAAGTTCTTGAATCCTGAGTCATATTTTTAACTGTGTATGTTTGACTTTTGTCGTTTTGGTCTTGTTTAGTTTAGATAAAGATTCTTTATTTTTCTAAACTGGTGTGGTGTCCTTTTGTGGTGTTTTCACTGTGTTACTATGAGTGTTGATACAAATACTTTACACATTGCCTTTGGGATAAGCCTGTCTGCTCGTGCCAAGCTACAAAGGGGGTGAGCAGGGGTTATCTAAAGTGTGTATCCCCCTCACCCTGACTAGAAGCAAGGGTCCCTATTTGGACAAAGGTATCTACCTCTGCCAACTAGAGACCCCTATTTCTAACACTGATGATTTCACATCCTTGTGGGTGTGAACTCTGCAGCCTGGCAAAAGTGCCCCGAAGCCCTCCTCCTCGTGACGTGAGAGATTGGCACTGATTGACTAGGGCTTGGGCACTTCAGTTTTACGCCCTGAAGTGGCCAGGGCTGAGTGTCAATCAGTGACACCTTGTCACAGAGCGGGGTGGGATCAGTACTCTCACTGACCCCATCCCACTCAGTGACGAGTGAAGGACCGCTGCATTCTCTGAGGTCAGCCAATGAGGGAAGGCAGCAGTCCCAACTCTGTTGAGAGCTCCGAGGCTTCCTTCTCAATAGTGAAGGCATGCTTTATGTGTTTTTTGTATGTTTGATGCATGTGTGTATGTATGAATCCATATGCATTTGTGAGTGTAGTGAATGGGTGTGTGTGTGGCTGTATGGGTATCTGTGTGTGTGTATGTGTGTGTGTCTAGCCTCCTGCCCCTCTCCCCAGTACAATTACTGGCCGCCACTGCACAAACCTCCTCATCAAAGTTTCTTTGAACTAGAGTGACTAGATATTCTGTTTTTACCTACACAGATCCAGTTTTTGGACATGTGTTCCATTATCTCGACACTTTTTAGCATATCAAATAGATCCGGTGGCATGACAAGTCAGAAATGCATAACCACAAAAAGCATGTTAAAAACATTAAAAATGATTGTCTTGGAGTGCTCATTCCGGTTTACAGGACACATTTTAAGCACCATACCTGTTGTGGTGACACACATTGACATATTTTATTGCTCTATGCCTTTCTGGCAGGTATCCTAAGATGATATACATTTTTCTTCTGTTTTACTCATGAAGACTACCAAAATGTCAGAAAATAGTCATCCCTTCTGTCTTTGTAGACAGTGTGGTATGAGAGGAAGTGTCTCTTTTCAGACCGCCGTAGGATGTTATCATTTCACAGTGTGAGGTTTGATCTGTGTTTGCCACTCTCAGGGGGCATATTTATCAATGAGTTGCATCACCCTTGTGCCACACAAGGCTAACGGCTTACAGGCATTGCTGGACTCAAATAATTGTTTTATGGAAAATCTAAATTTGAAAGTCAATCATCAGAAATCTTTCATTTTGACATGGGGCCCAAAAAACACTTGATTGAGAAACTGTTAAATCTGGGGCACTCCAATTGCTAAGTTCTCTAATCTTAATTACTTAGGCATCCTGTTTGATGCCAACCTGAAATGGGACAGGCTAATAACCCAAAGAGCACAAAGGTTTGTGGTGGCTTGTGAGGCAATCTTTGCTTTTGCAAAATAGTTAGGCCATAAACCAATTAGAAAAATGATTCTCCTATACAAGAGCAAATGTCTTTCAGCGGGGACCTATAGTGTGGGTGTTTGTGGCTATGCTAGCTGAGGTAACATGCTGTCCCTTGAAATACATTTCTCTGCAGGCTAGTGGTCATTCCGAAATCAATAGCAAGTTTCATCTCACATCTAGAACTGGGTTTGTGTTACCTGGAGGACCTAGTCCGGATGGCCCCAATTGCTTTTGTTGCTGAAACTGTGGGCAACACCTGGGACTAGTTTTTCCCGTCTGGTACTAGAGGTTTGCCTCAGATTATATAATATGGCTTCTATCCTGTGGTTTGCTTATGTCAAGTAAGCATTCAATGACTTGGCTTGAGCACCTTTTTTAATTCACCGGGCAGTATTGATCGTCATGCCAAAGAGGAGGCTCAGCACAAATTTTACATTTCTAGGAAAAACTGCAGAATAGAAAGGTCCCTTGATATGGTTTCGGTCATTAATTATGTGCAAATTTCGAGCTCAGGAATGTCGGAACCATTTTTAGGTCGAGCCTAGCGTTGCAGCGCATGCGCTGCTCGCTTTGCGAGGCATGCAGTATTCAGTATAGCGTGGAAGCTTCGTGGAAGCTCCGCCCACTCTCTGCCCATCTTTTTCATTGGCTTAGTTCCTAAATGCTGCTTTCCGATTGGTTTTAGGCTTGTTGGTCCGTCCTCATGACGGTCATGTCGTCATTTGTATCCTTCCATATCTACTGGCCCCTTTACTTCGAGCACTATTTTCATCCCATGCGTCCCCCCCTTCCGCAGTCCGTGCCTTCTCGGCCCCCCGCCCCTACGTCACGTCTCAACTCTTTTCTATGTCTTGACTCACTGCGCGTGAGACCACTCTGTTGCCCTTGACTCCACCCCTTTCCTCGCCCCTGTCACCTGTCCGACGAGATGTCATTCCATATCGGTCGAGCGTTTGGCTCCTTCTCCCCGGTCTCGCCCCTCACTATTTTCATCCCATGCCTTCCCCCCATTCTCCCTCCCGCAGTCCGTGCCTACTCGGCCCCCCGCCCCTACGTCACGTCTCGACTCTTTTCTATGTCTTGACTCGCTGCGTGTGAGATCACTCTCACTTGACTCCACTCCTGTCCGAGGAGATGTCATTCCTTATCGGCAGAGTGTTTCGCTCCTGCTCCCCGGTCTCGCCCCTTTTCCCCGGTTTGTGATGCTGACCGAGAACCGGAGGACTCCTAGTGGCTGGTGGAGAGAGAGCACGCGGCCGTGGCCGTTAGAGGGGGCACAGTGAGCCCACGCAGGGCCAGCAGCGGAGGGAAGCGGCTCGCACGCAACAGCGGGTCAAACTCCGCAGCCTCGGGTTCAAGCATGGCGGAGCAGCAGGTGCTGGAGAGCCAGCCGCAGAAGGTAGTTGCTGCCTCCAACTCCTCGGGCCGGGCCACCGGGGGCTGCTCCTCTTCCGGAGGGGCCCTGGCCGGTGGGCTTTCGCAGCTGGCGGGCTGGCAGTCCTTACTCTCTTTCACCAACCTCTTCTTGGCCTGGCTGGCCGGATTCATCTCCAGGATCTTCGCTGTCATGCGCTTCGAGAGCATCATCCATGAGTTCGACCCTTGGTGAGTGCGGGATGGTCTGTCTGATGGAGTGGGGTTTGTGGAGCAAGAGGGAGGGGAGCTTTAAGGCTCAAGGGAGTGAGTCTGATAACCCTGTCATGGACAGGAGAAGAGACTTTTTTGGTGCTTTCTGGCATGATCTGCACGAATCCCTCCTCCAACCAGGTCCTACTGGACCAATTAAGTAATTCCACCCAAGATGAGCATGGACTGCGTTACAACCCTGTGCCGCCCCACCTGCCGGTTTCAATCCAGAAGCACATGGAGGAAGTGAGGTACCTCGTGAAACTGAAGGAGGCCTTTGCTTTGTATGCAGCTTTAATGGGACGAACTTGGGCAGTTCCACAGCTTTGCTGCATAAGACATGCACGAGACTTCAAACTTGCAGCATACTCACCCTTGGGCTTAATTATAATTTACAGGGAAATAGCAACCAGATGCAAATAGAGGTACTAATTTGAAGCACTGTGCATTCGTTATAGGGAGCCAAACTGGGGATTTACACACCACGTTTTACCGAGTGCTTAGATTTTGGATTTTGGAGGTCGCACTGTTGCAGTCTTTTGCTCGTGGCAGTTGAGCTGCTAATAGCGATCGAAAGAGTGACTTGACTACGTTATCAAGCTATCTACGCAGGTGGCTGTGGCCTGGAAAGACCGCTGATGATATTAACTCATAGTATACAGTCTGACACTAATGTACCCTGGAAACAGTACCCTGGAAGACCGAGTGGCAGTTTCACTGCCACCAGTAAAGCTACCTCCCAACTTTTTAAACTCTACCCAAGGTGAGGTCGGGCCATTTTAAGGTAGTTCTATTTGAATGCAATAGAAACGGACATTTTTATTTATTTGAGCAGAGAAATACGTTGTTTTTTTAGGTTGAGGCATTTCATTTGGAGGTTGAACTAGGACACAGAGTGACAGACTCCAAATAATGGTTTATGGAGAGATACAAAAACATGCATACGAAAACGTCGAATGCAAATAACGATAACTTGAAAACGAACTGTGCAGTCCGTTTGGTTAGCTTTTGGGTACTTCATTTATTTTCTTTTATTGCTGGTGGATATAGACCTTCTCGGCACCATGATTTATTCGATCATCGTGATTCTAAAAAATAAAAAGTGCCATATTTTGCCTTGGAAAATAGTTCAGTTTCCCAGTACTTGCAGTGTAGCAAACTTCAGAGAATGAGGAGTGCTCAGCCGACAGTACAGTAATGGGTGATTTAGCAGATGGGTTTAGTATGTAGTGGAAAAAACAGATGTCTTTATGGCAAAGCAGAGCAATATACAAGAATGCATCTCCAACTTTCTTTAATTGGAGAATGAATGGGGGAGCTGAGTGGTGGTAGGCTATTGCAGAGTTTGAACACACACCATAGACTTATTTGTGAATGTATATCATGCATAACTTCTATTAATGTCTATTAATAGTGTCCACTGCCCAGCACTGAAAGAGGCTAGAAATAAATATTTGCATCCTTTAATATAAAGATTTACGTTGGACTCTACTCAGGATTTGATGGACTTGCTGCAAAACCCACCAATTAAATGTGTGTGTTTTGAAGTGTGCACATTTAAAAAATGTTTTCACCTGTTTATTGAATGGATGTAATATTATTTGGACTTATGAATGATAAGGAACATTTTATGTATTTTGATTACCAATCTTTTTAATATGCTGATTGTAGACCTCGGAGTATGTCAAAATCAATTAAAAAATAAACTCGAAACTTCATTGTGACAAGCATAGGAAACCTGAGATGGATTAGTGCGAGTGGAGGACCTCTGCTAGTTGAAAGTTTCCTTGTGTGAAAAAAAGGGCACTACAGGGACAGGGATGCTGGTCTTGGGTGAGCTGGAGGAACAAGAAGAGAGCAGCAAGTGGGAGCTTTGTGGGTCCTCCTAAGTGTGCCATTTGATTGGTAGGAAAAGGCTTGAGGGACGTATCAGGTGGCGTATTGTGTTTTCTTTAAGTTGGTGTAGGCGTTTAGTTGAGGGGGAGTGGCAAGGGAAGTGCTACTGGCTGTGTGTGTACTTGGGCTAGGAGTTGGGTTACTGTGATGCTTGGTTGTGTGATGCTCTGTGTAAGGCTCAACCGAGTCTGTGTACGAGCAGGGGGTGGAGAAAGTTTTGGAACTCCATGCAAATCACGCAGCTTGGTGCTTATTTTCCCTCCATGTTAAAGAACAGTAGATGTTTCAGCACACAGGCTCATGTGCTGCATAGCTAAATACATATAAGGTCCCAAAGGCGAGACCGATTGCATTGCAAATGCTTGTTATCCTGGGTAGTTAATCCTGAGCATAGATTTGACCTCACACGCTTGAGAGTAAGTACAGTGCATTTTTTAGTAGCCTTCCCATGAGCAGGCTCTTGGTTTACCTCACTCCCTCCTTGTCCCTGTGATTCTTTTTCTTCTCAATCCACAACGTGCTTTATGCTTTTCTGCACACTCCGAGGTTCCGTTTTTTACGTCCATTATTAGGCTAGTAGAATTGCAGAGCCTACAAAGAAGGTTTACATTGTTTACAGCTCTTAGACTCCCAATCGGTCCGTTTTTCAGTTCTTAGCTATATCTGTTATGCGCCAACGATAAGAAGGAAGGGGCAGATCTACAAGAAAGTGATGCATCTGTAGAGATGCGTCACTTTCCCTGCGCCACACTGAGAAGCCCTTGTGCCACCATGGATGCGCCGTATTTATAATACGGCGCACCATGGCGCAAGGATTGACAGATGCGTCAGAAATTCTGACGCATCTGTTGGGGCAAAAGTCACGCATTGCCGGAGTCGTGTCGCAAGCACGACACAACTCCAGCAATGCTTTTTGAGGCCTATTCCCACTACACTGCGTCACTCCTTACGCCTGCTTCAAGCAGGCGTAAGGTTTTGACGCAGTGGCGTCCTAGAAGTGACGCAGTGAAATCTTGTAGATTTCACTGAGTCACTTTTATGAGGCCTTCCGACGTGGGAACGCCCACCCTGCATACATTATACCTGACGCAGGTATAATGTGACGCAGTGCTTTACAACGCGACGCATCTCCCTAGATGCGTCACGTTGTAAATGGGCCGCAACATTTATGCCGCGGCAGCGTCACAAAAGTGACGCAACTGCAGCGCAAAAGTCACGCAAGGGGCTTGTAAATCTGCCCCGAAGTATGCCTATTAAATTGGCCTAATTCTAATGGGTAATATTTTTTTTAAATATATGAACTGGTCCTTTACGAAAAGATAAATAAGCTCTGTTTGAACCATATTACCTGACTCAATGACTAGGACATTTGATCTTTTTATTATTGATTTTAACCTTATTGTTTGCATGTTTATCTTTTACATATTGTCAGAGATGAAGTGCCCTAGTGTTTTTCCGTCTAACCTAGCGGGCCCTTAACTGAGGTTTTTGTGGTATGGATTACTTTTGGGTGCTTGTCAAAAATATTTCCCGATTCCTGTCTTAACCAGTGTGCTTTTAAATCTTGCTTTTATGGTACACCACATCTCTATGGATTACGTTTGGGCTGCTTGTCAAAATGTTTCCAGACGCCTTTCTTAACAGGTGCGTTTTTAGATCTTGCCTTAATGGAACACCATTTCTGTTAGTTGTTTTTTTATCCTGGTTGTATTATTGTGATCTTAAGATGTTCTCTATTTTGTGTACTTTAATGGTCTTGTATTGACAGAATAAAGAATTAACTGACTGACTGACTGACCTAGTAAAGAACAACAGGAGTATAACCCGTAGACCAGGTTGAGAACCGGGTAAGTAAGTAAAACTAACAACAATGTCTCAACTGGATTCAATGAGGGAGGCAAATACATCAGCATGTACACGACATTGCAAGGAAAAGAAAGGGAGACTCCTGGTTGTTTGTATAAAGGTGCTCATGGCATCATATATTTAAAGTACACAGTTTATCATAGCAGATTCAACAGCACTGGGAGCATAAATTGTGGTGGCAATCAAGGTGGCAAAGTGCACGTTGTGCTCGTGGCAAGAGAATAAACGGCGCAAGTGACTAGTGCAGAACACAGCGGGCGGCGCAAAGTGACAAGGTGGTAAAGAAGCTATATACAGTGATCAAGGGTTCAACACAATTAGTTATATACAATGACTGTACAAAGTTTTTGATTTTGGAAGAACCAAAGCAAGAGATGCGCCGTAAGTTGCGCTGAGAGAGAGGTCGACGGCGTTTCGGTCCTATTCATTCAGGACCATCATCAGGACCAGATTGCCCAATTTTAAGAAGTGCTGCGTACCGGCCAGGGTTCAGCAAGGCTGAAAGAAACCTAGTGGTAATACAGCCGAAATCTTTCTCAAATGATATCAAGGAGTCCTAGGTGGCTAGGTGTGCAGTGTCGGGGGCCAGATCGACTGCAAGGGTCAGTTCAGAAGAACCAATGATAGAACTGTACAATTGGTAGTTGGAAAGGTCCAACAGGAACGTAAAGGCAGGGTCGGGTCCCCGATCCGCTGCGACGGTCCAAGCAATGGTACCGTGTTGGAGATTGAAGGGCCTTGCTCGAATGAATCTCAAGTTCAAGGGCCTTGCTCGAATGAATCTCAGAGATTCATTCGAGCAAGGCCCTTCAATCTCCAACACGGTACCATTGCTTGGACTGCCGCAGCGGATCGGGGACCCGACCCTGCCTTTACGTTCCTGTTGGACCTTTCCAACTACCAATTGTACAGTTCTATCATTGGTTCTTCTGAACTGACCCTGCAGTCGATCGGGCCCCGACACTGCACACCTAGCCACCTAGGACTCCTTGATATCATTTGAGCTGAAATTTCGGCTGTATTACCACTAGGTTTCTTTCAGCCTTGCTGAACCCTGGCCGGTACGCAGCACTTCTTAAAATTGGGCAATCTGGTCCTGATGATGGTCCTGAATGAATAGGATCGAAACGCCGTCGACCTCTCTCTCAGCGCAACTTACGGCGCATCTCTTGCTTTGGTTCTTCCAAAATCAAAACTTTGTACAGTCATTGTATATAACTAATTGTGTTGAACCCTTGATCACTGTATATAGCTTCTTACCACCTTGTCACTTTGCGCCGCCCGCTGTGTTCTGCACTAGTCACTTGCGCCGTTTATTCTCTTGCCACGAGCACAACGTGCACTTTGCCACCTTGATTGCCACCACAATTTATGCTCCCAGTGCTGTTGAATCTGCTATGATAAACTGTGTACTTTAAATATATGATGCCATGAGCACCTTTATACAAACAACCAGGAGTCTCCCTTTCTTTTCCTTGCAATGTCGTGTACATGCTGATGTATTTCCCTCCCTCATTGAATCCAGTTGAGACATTGTTGTTAGTTTTTACTGACTGACTGACCTGGCAGGAATATATGGCACGGTGTACTGAACAAAAATCCAGGGGGAAGACCACATATAGCCCAATACAGAAGAATTAAGATTTAAAAGTGGTTTTAACTTGAAGAAAAGGCCACTGAAGACGGTGTAGAGTAGAACCACAGGTATTACTCAAGCCTAACTAAATTGAATTACAGTTGTCTAGGTGGGATCCTGTCACAGCTGTTTAATACATGTAAAATATTTGGAAAGAAACCCTCCCTCCGTTTTTGTGCCTAGTTCCTCCTGCTATAGGAATATCCCTACCTCTTAATTGCAAATCAAATACGGATGCCACCTACCGCAGAGAAAGGTATCGGCCCAGCCATTTGTGCCTGGTTTCTGATTCTCAAAAAAATTAAAAAAAGTTTACTATGAAAATTTTGCCTCGGTTTGCTTTAATGTTAACTTATAGATAGAGTAGACATCTTTTAAAGACATTTAAAGTGATTTCTTTGTGTATTTGCTGTGTTAGGTTTACAAGAAAAAATTTATGGATTTTGTTGGTTTTCCAATTATTTCTCTGGCCTCGACATAAAATTGCCGGCTGCTGCTGTAAAATACTGTCCCTGTGGCAATCCTAAAAAGAAAGCATTTCGGCATTATTTTGGGTGCAGGGTCACTGGTCGCTGCAGTAAATGAAATCTGGTACTTAAATTGCCGCTGGCATTAGTTTTCTCCACCTGCTCGTAAAGTTAATCTCCAGCATTGATTACAGCAATATATTGTCGGCAGCACTCCCTTTACTAGGGAAGTTTACCTTAGACAAAAGGTTGCAGCCAAAGTGAAGGAGAATATATCCGCTCGTTTTCTCTATTAAAAGTCCCTCCAGATGAGCACTTTTTGCTGACGGAGGCTGCAAAACGCTGTCTCACCATCACAAAGATGATACATACTGTCATCATTAAAGAGGTGAAGGCAGCTGTACATCTACAAATGCTGGAACAAAAGTGCTTGCGGCAGTACTGTGTAAACCCCCCGAGCACTGACTCAACATGTGACAATTGCGGCACAAACTTATATAGTGACTGAGTATACAAAATAAAACATTTAGGCAACAATTTCAACATGTATTACACAAGAAAAAAATATTTTGACAGGTTTTTCTAGTTTTCCTCAGGGCAGCAGCAATTGCAAGGTGTCCTCCATTTGAAATTGTTTTCTAAGTGAAATAGGTCACACACGTGCACGTGCAGGGAGAGGAGTTAGTAAAAACAGGAGGCAAAACAAAGTAAAAACTGCAGGTGCACAGCCACAAGATGAGAAACTTGACAAAAAAAACAAGAATAGTAGAGAAGTGCGGCAGTAGGGGATAAGGAGAGGAAAAACAGCTATCACAAGCAGACTGTGGGAGGTTCTTGATGGACTCCCTAGTCCTTTAGACGTAGATGATTGAGGGTGGCGAAGTCAATGCAAGTTTAGAACTTTGAGTTCTTGCTTACACACTGAAGAATAAAGACGTGTATAACTACTCTCTGTGTGTGTAGTAGTCGTTGGCGAGGGCCCGGGTTGGGTAGAATGCTACAATTGGAGACGAGTACATGATAAGTAACCTGTAGATCGACAGTGCTCTCCCAGAGAGTTTGCCGTGGTCCAGCAAAGTGTTTGTGCGTGCCACCATTGAAGTGCAGAATCGAAGCTAGCACCTGTGGAGTCTCAGGGTAAAGCCAGCCTGTGTAAAGCTTTCGAGAATAAAGAAAGCATAATTGAAAATCTGCACATCGGTGGCCGAGAACCAAATGAAAATGCCGCAAATAAAGGTACCGTACTACTACTCAAATTAATGCTATAAGTCATAGGGAGTGATAGTGCTAAAGGCAAATGCAACCAGGTCTTGAAAATGAGTGTATTGTGATAATCACGTGCGAGTTAAGCTGTAATCTGACATGCTATGAAGCAGAGATCAACCAGGTATTTACGTAGAGACATTTAAGTGCAAAGCCAATTGAATATCATAATGTTATCTGCTTATCAAATCATTCAAATACAAAAAGACTTGTTTAGTTACCAAAACATCTAAAGAGAGTCATCAGACCACAATCTGCTGTGAAGTGGCCCCAGAGGGAAGGCCAGGGTTGTGCTTGCGGAGCTGTCCATAAACGAAGTGGCCCATCACCAAAGCTGCTGAGTGGGGGCTCAGAACAACCATACAGATCTCCATCAAAATAAAGAGCTCCAATGGAGAGCAAGAGTGAGGCCAAAGCTCCTCCAACTGTCAAGGTTGACCCTGAAGCCAGCACGTCACTAGTCTCCAGAGATGGTTTGCATGAGCAAGTTCACCAAGAAACATTAGAGAGACCACTTCTGTCCACCAACGGTTAAAATTTCTCTTGCAAAACATATTACCTGATCGCATTGATTCTGGTGCCTAAACATATATAAAGATATGTGTTATTTTTATAAATTGGTGTGGATCTCCTAATAAAGTCGTGTGCATCATTTATTGACTATTGGGTGTATTTGCAGATCTCTAACACTCCTCTCTGTCTAAGGCTGCTCGTCCACACTAACCCCTAGAAGAGCACCTTGGGATTGCTAGAGCAAGCCCCTGTCCACTCAAAAGGGAACACCTGGACTCTTTTCACGATATACCTCACTTTGGTATATCATATAAAGAGCCAGCTTCCTACATTGGTGGTGCAGCGGTGGGATACAAGGTTTGACATGTGCCTAACCACTTGGTTGATGAGTGATTCCATGAAGGAATCCAAAATTGTCATTAATTGAAAGCATTTTTTGTCTGATTTTGATTTTTTCTAAATTGTTTAAAACCTAGCTGTTAGGGCCTTGTGTTGAGTCCCACGGTGAAACTGTTTAGAATTCAAAAGGCATACTAGTTGCTGGGCCCAAAAGTTATTTTAGAATTTTTTGTTGTTTTCTAAAAAAGTCTCAGCTTTAGTAACAATGTCTTCTACAGGGGATCTAGTTCAGGAGCTTGACCTGACCCCTTATGTGCAGCTTTCAATGCAGCAGCTGAAAGCCCTCTGCAAAACTTATAAAATCGAAACAGGCTCAACTCCTACCAAGACAAAGCGCCTGGAGCTCTTGGCAGAGAATGAGAAAGGCCATCCAGAGGATGACACTGTTCCTCCGAGGGTCAGACAGTGGAGAGGAGGAGAGATTAGAGCTTTCCCTCCCGGGGAGAGAAGACCTCCCAGAGGAGGATCTTGCTCTCGAGAGACTAGCCATGAGGGCAGTTTTAGAAGCCAAAATCTTGGATATAGAGAAAGAAAGAGCTGAGATGGGCTTAGGACCCATCTCTGGTGGCAGCAAAATAATAAATAGGGAGAGAAAAGACGCTTTTGACCCTAAGATTCCCAAAGGGATTGTCCCTAAATACACAGAGGATGATGATATCACCAAAAGGTTTACAGTCTTTGAGAGGGCTTGTAAAATGAGGCAACTCAAACAAATATATTGGGGCTCTCTTCTCTGAGAACTGTTCTCAGGAAACTGTAGGGATAGGCTCCTGACACTGAATGAGGCAGATGCTGAGTCTCATAACCTCATGAAGAATACCCTGATTGAGGGCTTTGAAATCACCACTGAGGAATACAGGATCAGATTCCAGGAGACTCAGAAAACCCAGAGTCAGACCTGGGTAGATTTTTGTACATTTTTCTGTGAAAACACAATGGGGCCGATTCACAGGACTAATCTGAGATAAAATCCTAAACTTACTACTTTTGGTATTCACAGAAGGCATTTAGTAGTAGTAAAGTTAGGACTCCTAACTTTACTACTACCAAACTGAGACAAAATCCTAACTTTACGACTTTTGGTATTCACAAAAGGCATTTAGTAGTAGTAAAGTTAGGACTCTCTGTATGTAACTAAATATTGGTACAAAATGTCAACACTGAAGAAGAGCAACCAGTTAGATTTATAACTGAGTTTAGTACCCAAGCCTGGGACCTTAAAAAGAGTCTCAATACATTTTGGAATGTCCTTCAAACTGACAAAACCCTAGTCAAATCAGTGGGTGACCATGCACAAGTTACCTTTAAAAGGTGTGCATCATTGAAGGATGTATTATGCTGCAGCACTGTACACGAAAGTCACAACAATTGCAATATACAAGGGTACTATACCTGTGGTGCGTGCAAAGCCTGCAGGAATAGTACCAATTGTAAGGAGGTAAAACTTTCCCAGAGGAGACCAGCTTACAAGAATAGTAAACACCTAACATGTAATTCCGATTATTGTCTATATTATTTAGAATGCCCTTGGTCACTGTACTATATTGGCAGTACCATTCATAAAGCCAAAAAAAGAATTCTTGAACATTTACGGGCTATCACCAATGAAGATAGACAATATCCAGTGGCAAGAAATTTTAAAGAGAGACACAACAAAGACACAAGTTTGTTGAAGTTTTGCGTACTGGATAGAATCCCGGTATTGGAGAGAGGGGGTAACAGAGTTCAAATGTTGCGTAGATTAGAGTCCAAGATAATCATTAAATATGAAACTATGCTTCCAAAAGGTCTAAATAGGGATGAAAAATTATCTGTACATTTGGGCTAAACTACTGTTCTAGGATTGTGTTTAATTTCAGAAATTGGAGAAGTATTTTGACATGAGTTTTATGAAGAAAACAAGTTTGCAGGTTTTGTAAGTAAATATGCAAGCTGATAATACTGTTTTTATGTTTTTTGTAGGTTATACAGGGCATGAAGAATGAAAAAGAGCTTATATCTTTGGGAAGCTGCTCCACAGCGGAGCTGTGTAATGTCCGCTTTAAGAAGGTGATGGTTCTGTATACTGTCAGTACTGTTGTGTAGCCCACTGGGGCAGAATTGGAAACTAACGAGGATTGCATAAACGTATATACACCCACTTGGGCAGAATTGTAATGAAAGTTCTCTGTGAAGAAAAATATTTCTGCAAGAATATTTTTGATAACAGTACAAGACTGGCCAGTCTGTATAGTATCCACAGGAGTGGAAATGCAAAAGTCGTTAACAACGTGTAACAGTACATTGTATCCCATTAACAAGATCTATGATTGTTTACTGGTTATATGCCAAGGTTATAGAGGTATTGGGTCAATATAAGCAATTTCCCACCTTACAAGATGGCCGCCAAAGTCAACAAACAAAGTGCCCTGTTAAGTCCTACCTTTATGGTGATGGTTGATCACATGTATATATGTTGGGAAATGGTGGACTTAAACTGAACCGTGAACAAGAAGCTTTTGCTTCGAAGCGCGTCGGGACGTTTTTCTTTGTGTTGCCTTAAATAAAAAAATTAAGCTGAACGGAATTGAGCCCTGACCATCTTGTATTATTGAGAAGAAGACGAGTGCTGAGGATTGTAGGGGCTGTCACCCCATCAGGGCCGCCGTCATGAGAGGAGAGGGAATCTGCATTTTTTTTTTTTTCCACCAAAGGTCCGAGAACATTTGAGAGTGCACACTCGGCAAGCTGAACCACCTGGCTTTCACTTTCTGGCACAACCTTGCACCATTGTTCGCTGGTAACATGTCACAGACCTGACGCGTTTCTAGGCTGCTGCCTTTCATCAGAGGTCGCTCTTGGAATGACTAAAACAGGCAGTTCTGGTATACTTTATTTATAGCATGCCCCGCCCTCATTGGGTTTACTTTTTCGGTGCATGCTGGGTCCCGTAGTTCCCTCCAGAACAAATAACACCTTTAGTAGATCCTGCTATGAAGTCATCACTTTCCAAGCATGTTTTCTCCACTCTTAGTGGGCCCCAGAACAAGGTGCAAGTGATTTTCGCCACAGTTCGCCGTGCCGCAAAATGGGTCCGGATCCAGTTCCGACCCACGGCTTCCTTTAATTATCAAGGACGGTGCTGCTCCCCGCGACAGGACTGCCGCGTGATAATTTTTTCCACCAAAGGTCCAAGAACTTTTGAGAGCGCACACATGGCAAGCTGAACCACCTGGCTTTCACTTTCTGGCACAATCTTGCATCATTGTTCGCTGGTAACATGTCACATGAACGAAAAAGTAAACCCACTGAGGGCATGGCATGCTATTAATAAGTATACCAAAACTGCCTGTGAGTCATTCCAAGAGCGACCTCTGATGAAAGGCAGCAGCCTAGAAACGCGTCAGGTCTGTAACATGTTACCAGCGAACAATGATGCAAGATTGTGCCAGAAAGTGAAAGCCAGGTGGTTCAGCTTGCCGTGTGTGCGCTCTCAAAAGTTCTTGGACCTTTGGTGGAAAAAATGATCACGCGGCAGTCCTGTCGCGGGGAGCAGCACCGTCCTTGATAATTAAAGGAAGCCGTGGGTCGGAACTGGATCCAGACCCATTTTGCGGCACGGCGAACTGTGGCGAGAATTACTTGCACCTTGTTCTGGGGCCCACTAAGGGTGGAGAAAACATGCTTGGAAAGTGATGACGATAGCAGGACCTACTAAAGGTAATATTTGTTCTGGAGGGAACTACGGGACCCAGCATGCAACGAAAAAGTAAACCCACTGAGGGCGTGGCATGCTATTAATAAGTATACCAGAACTGCCTGTGAGTCATTCCAAGAGCGACCTCTGATGAAAGGCAGCAGCCTAGAAACGCGTCAGGTCTGTAACATGTTACCAGCGAACAATGATGCAAGATTGTGCCAGAAAGTGAAAGCCAGGTGGTTCAGCTTGCCGTGTGTGCGCTCTCAAAAGTTCTTGGACCTTTGGTGGGGAAAAAAAAAATATATATATATATGTGTGTGTGTATATGTATATATATATATGTGTGTATATGTATATATATATATGTGTGTATATGTGTATTATCTACTGGCGGTCGCCAGTAGATAGTTATAGTTAGGACCTATTTTCCATAGGAAATCCGCGACATTCTATTTGAAATAACTCTTGCGTCGGTTGACGAATATTCGCGAAATTTTCAAACTTTATGGCCCGCTCCGGTCCGCTCCTACCCTGAAAGTCTCAGGCTGATTCGTCAAGCGGGGGCCGAGAAAAAAGGGGGGTCCCAAAACGTGTTTTCCCCATTCATTTTCCCATAGGAAACTTTAGACACGGCTACAGCCCGAACTGCTGAACGGAATTACACCAAATTTGGCAAAGAGGTAGTTCTTGGTTCAGAAAGAACCCTTTTGTTAAATGGTGTAAATCCGTTCAGTAGTTGCGGAGAAATTAAAAAATAAGAGTCAAAAAATCAATTTCCCATAGGAAACTTTATGCAAGGCTACAGCCCAAACTGCTGAACGGAATTACACCAAATTTGGCAAAGAGGTAGTTCTTGGTTCAAAAAGAACCCTTTTTGTTAAATGGTGTAAATCCGATCAGTATTTGCTGAGAAAATCAAAAGTAAAAACACATATATATCTGGGCGGAGCCTAACCACACATGTCATCGTGAGATCTGATTGGCTGTCAGCACTTCATCCTGGAATTGCTGGCAGCCATCTTGGGACCAATATAAATGATAGTACCCCATTGAAATGCATTGTAGTGAATCGAAGATTTTGAGATTTTGAGGGTTACCAAAAGGAGAACTATAAAGGGTGATAACAGACTTTAGTTACATTAGAATTCATTTGTTGATGGTACCATACTAATTTCAGGAATTGTGGTGTGTTCTAAGGTGATTTTACCCTGTGAAAAACCTTCTGCTGGGATATCAAGAATCATGTTTGAGAGAAAACTATTTTCACATGCTTGTCCCATACAGTTTTGGAAGGTGCTTCAGAAGCTAAAATGAGAGCATATTTTCTGTAAATTCACATTATCTTTCTCAGTCATTGTAGGAGAGTAGGATCTGCTTCACATGGGTACCCCCACTTTTTGCTGATGCTTCACTGTTTTTCGACATTAGTCTGGCTGGGGTCCTGCTAATCAGAACCCCAGCCTAGCTGCTTCCTCTCTAAAATGGTTTCCATGTGCCTTAGGCACATCACTGATTGGGATCTGGAGTGCCCTTATAAGTCCCTAGTATATGGTATACTATGTACCAAGGGCATAGGTACCTCAGAGGCCTGCCAGGGGCTGCAGCATGTATTATGCCACCCCTGGAAGGCCATCCAAACTGACACCACAGGTCTGCTACTGCAGCCTGGGTAAGGTGGTGCATGCACCCCTTACTGTGATATAGGTTACCTATATCACTAAATACATACACACATATAAACCTATAAGTCACTCCTAAGGCAGGCCTTATCAATCCTAAAGGCAGAGTGCATGGTTCCTATGTGAGAGGGTGCCCCTGCATGAGCAGGGCCCCTCTGCAGCGTTCGGAGACCATCTCTGATGCTGTTTGTAGTGCAGCCTGACCATATACTCTTAAGCGCATTATATCCTCGCGGTAAAATGCTAACTTTGGAATGGCTGCACCTAAACATGTCGTGTTTGGTGTCAAACATCTTGGAATACTACCCCCCGCCAATCCTGGCGGCGGGGGTAGCATTCCACCCTTCTAGAGGGAAAGACATGTTAACTCTGACTAGTCCGGTAACTTCTTTCCAGAGCCCTGGCATCACAAAATGGATGCTGCTGCCACAGACACGAGTCTGGCCTCCTGCTGCTGGACGAAACTCCGGCAGGGGAGGCCTGGACAATAGGTTTCCTGTCCCAGGGAGGTGTGACCACCTCCCCAGACAGGATAATGTGTATTGGGGCTGGGCGGGAGCACTTTCGGGTGCTTTGAAGTCCTGCACTGGGGGCACATTTGGTGTCCCTGTGCATACCCCAGTTCAAACCGGATCAGGGGCTTGCAGCCCCTGCTTTGGCGCGAACTGGACAAAGGGAAAGGGGTGTAGCCACCCCTCTGCCCTGACCCACCCATAGGTGGGGCCACAGAGTAGTCCAACCCCTATCTTTAGTATAAAGGTAGGAACCCAGTCCTTAGGACTTTAGATTATCCCTGGACGAAACTCTGTAACTGAATCCTGGACCTTCGACGCTCTACTCACGATTAGAGGACAGAAGAATCTCCCTTGGGGTCAAGGAGTGACTCCCCTGCTTGGCAGGCACCAAAGAAGCATCTGTCCGGTTCGCATTTCTGAAGCTCCCGTCGGACGCTGAAGTCATCGCATCACCAGAGGTGGATTCTCAGACTTCCCCGAGGCTACCCTGAGTCCCCAGCAAAGCTGAGGCCCGTGGCTATCGTGGGTGACTTGAGACCGTGACCCCTGGACACCGAGCACATTTGCAAGTGCATCCTCTTCTGGGTCTCCCAAGAAGTCGTGCTTTGGGCTCCGAGTAGCCCTAGCCTCCAGCACCACCTGCACCGAAGATCACTGGCCCCCACTCCACGAGTGTCCTGTAAGCCAGATCCACGTGCGGCGTCATGAGGCTCCTTCGCGGTCGCTAGCCCGTTGGCTAGTAGCCCTTAACGAAGGCCAATCCTTTTCTAACTTGGCATCCTGGTTGCTCCAGGCCTGCCCTCACTTACCCTTGCTGGGTGAGTTCCACAGACCTTGCTGGTCTGCACCATCGACGATCTACATCTTCATCAAGACTTGCCGTTGCCAAGGCTTGTTGGGTCCAATCCGGTCGCCGACACCTCAGCACTCGACAGACATCGTGTACCAGCCCGAATCCTGCTCCTGGTTGCCGACAACGCCTCCTGGACCTCGTGGCTGAAGAGTCAAGACGACCGTCAACGCACCTGAAGCACTCGACATCGGTGGGCATCTGTCCATCGCCTTCCTGGTCACTGGCTAGTGACCCAGACTCTGTCCCCTCTGCTTTCAGGTTCTTCAGAACTCCGATCCAC
Organism: Calotriton arnoldi; assembly: GCA_963921515.1. NCBI lineage: Eukaryota > Metazoa > Chordata > Amphibia > Caudata > Salamandridae > Calotriton > Calotriton arnoldi. The sequence continues at coordinate 1,933,891 of CAWUFW010003081.1, forward strand.
TCTTGGATCCACCCGGACACTTTTCTCTTGGTCGCCAGCAGCACTTTGCAGCAGATCGCCATTCGAATCGACGACGAAACCCGACCCGAAAGGCACCTATGCACCCGGCTTCCCTGGGTGAGGTAACACGAGTACTCCGGTGCTCCCGTGGGTAGAGACTCTTCAAAGTCCTAGATCTCAAAGGGTTTGGTCCAAGTCCTCTTTTAAGTGTCCCTTTTCTCTAATTTCCCGATCACGACTTTCTCCATAGAAGTCAACGGCGTATCGCGGTTGTGTATTTACACTGCACGCGTCTCCCGTGGGTCCCCTGTGTCACTACCTTGGGTGGTTCCTTGTGGTCCAAGCACTTCTAGAGGCTCTAGGCCTAGTGTCTAGTTCAGTCGTGGTTCGCATACCACTTTATTGGTATATGGTTTGGTACGCCCCTAGGGCCCAAACGTGTATTTGTGCAATTACTGTGTTTAAATAACTTCTAACTTATGTACTTCGAACTCTAGCCTCATAAAGAGACTAGAGGGGTGTGTTTAGCAATAAATACATATATTTTGAATATATACCTGGTGTGGTGCTCTTTCATTTGATCACTCAAGAGATTATAGACTGGTAAAACAAGCTGCTTTACATTCCTTCAAGACTTAGCCTGAAGGCTGCTCTCCATAGCTACCACTAGGATAGCTTTCAATAAGGTTGTCTTTAACCTATCTCCAATAAGGGGTTGTTTGGACTGGTGCAAGGTGCCCACTATAATTAGTGGACAGCATATGCCAGGCCAACTTCTCACATTGGTGTGCAGCGTGTGGGATTCCAGCTTGCTATTGTTTTACCAGATAATCTCAATTGAATTGATCAACTGAAAACCACTAAAGGTACCTAAGGTACATATAATTTAAGCTTAGAATACAGTAAGTTCTACTGAACTTAGAGTTGTGTGTTAAGGGATAGCACAACCCTTTCTACAACTCAAGAGAGTTTAGTAGGCCACACTAGAGTAGGTAGTGCATACACCACACCACACTAGTAATGTCTTTAAGGGTAGGATCTAAAGAATCCTTGCAGGAAGCCATTGAGCTTCCACCCTCCAAGTATGATACACTCCCATTCTTGGAATTGAGAGCTTTATGCAACTTGAGAAAACTAAGGACAGGCCAAAGCCCCACCACCCAACACCTCAAGGAGTTGTTGGTGGCTTATGACCTTAGTAAGCCCTTGGGGACTGAAGGGGTAGGAGCTGAGGGTGGGGCAGAGGAAGAGGAGGAGGCCAGGGGTACCAATACCCCCAGCCCCCTCTGAGACTGGCCAGGAGGGTGACAATGACCCTGACCTGGATAACCCAATCCCTCCTGTGGAAGATGATGAGGATGATCTGGATGATCCCCACTTTGTCCCCCAGGAAGGATTAAGAGTGTGCCCAGAAAGTCTAGATCTCCTTCTCAGGAGTCTAACCACTCTGGCACCTCCATAGGGAGCTCTATCTCCTCTCACAGGAGGGAATCCTCTCATGAGAGAAGAGACAGACTGGTCCAGTATGAGGAAACTCAGCTGGAAATCAGAAAAAAGCAATTGGCTTTAGATAGGGAATCCCTAGATCTCCTTAGAGAGAGAAGAAAGTTGGGACTAGAGTCCCATGGTGGCAGCCATGTCCCTAGAGACAGGGAAAGGTCCTATGACCATAGGAACCTGAGCAAGATTGTCCCTCCCTACCAGAGTGGGGATGACATCCACAAATGGATAACTGCATTAGAGAGGGCCTGTAAGGTACAGAAGGTCCCTCAGGAGCAGTGGGCAGCAATCTTGTGGCTCTCCTTTGCTGACAAAGGTAGAGATAAGCTCCTCACTGTTAGAGAGGAGGATGCTGATAATTACAAGGTCTTGAAGAGTGCTCTTATTGATGGGTTTGGCCTAACCACTGAACAGTACAGGTTGAAGTTCAGAGACACCCAAAAGCACAGACTCAAGACTGGGTAGACTATGTGGATTGTTCTGCCAAGGCTCTGGAAGGCTGGTTGATGGGCAGTAAGGTGTGTGACTTCTCAGGATTGTACAATCTGATAATGAGGGAGCAGATTCTTAATAACTGTCAAAATCAGCTGTTGCATCAATACCTGGTAGACTCTGATCTGACCTCTCCCCAAGAATTGGGAAAGAAGGCAGACAAATGGGTCAGAACCAGGGTGAAGCAGAAGGTACAGAACCAAGGTGGGGAAACCAAGAAGCAAGATGCTAAGAACTCTGAAAAGGGTGGGGAGAAGGGTAAAGATCAAAAGTCTTCATCAGGCCCCCAAAAATCTTCTTCTGGTGGGGATTCACAGTCTACCAAAGGGAAAGGCCAAAGAAAACCATGGTGCAAGGTCTGTAAGCAAAAGACCCACTGGACCAGTGATTGCACCAAGTCCAAAGACTCCAGTCCAGCACCCACCAATGCCCCTAAGGCACCTGTTCCCCCTAGTACAGTTGGTGGGAGTGCTCCAGCCAAGGGTTTAGTAGGGTTCACCCTGGGAACTGAGTTGGGCTCTGACCTAGTCAGAGAACTGACTCAGGCTGTGTTAGTCTGTGATGGAGGCATGGATGTGACCTCCACTGTGAGTCCCAGTAATCTGGGCAAGTACAGACAACAGCCTTTAATCAATGGACGTGAGGCTTTGGCATTTAGGGACACAGGGGCAAGTGTCACAATGGTGACACAAGACCTTGTGAATCCTGGGCAAGTTATACTTGGTGAGATGTACCAAGTGACCAATGCTAGCAATGTCAGAACAGACCATACTCTGGCAGTTGTTAACTTCTCCTGGGGAGGGGTAACTGGCCTTAAGAAGGTTGTGGTAAGTGCAAACCTACCAGTCGAATGCTTGCTTGGCAATGACTTAGAGACTTCTGCTTGGGCAGAAGTGGAGCTCAGGACCCATGCAGAAATGCTGGGGATCCCTGCAGATGTGTTTGCTGTGACCAGGTCACAAGCCAAAATGTCTAGCACTGAACAGGCCTTGGATTCTGGAAGAATGGACCAAGTGCCTTCCAAGAGGAGGAGTAGTAGGGTTAAGGCAGTGCCTTCCCCCTTGGCTCAGGAGGAAGATCAGTCCCTTGAGGGGATGATCTCAGCCCTGAAGAAGGAACTGTCCCAGAGGAACTTGAACCTGACCAGGTTGAGTTCTTGGGGACAGGGGGACCTTCTAGGGCAGATCTGAGCCAGGAGCAGCAGAGCTGCCCCTCCCTTGAACCCCTCAGACAGCAAGCTGCTGCTGAGGCTGCTGGGAAAGCTAGTGGTCCCCATACAGTGTATTGGGATGATGGACTCCTGTACTCAGAGAGTAGAGACCCCAAGCCTGGTGCTACCAGGAGGTTGGTTATACCTCTGAAGTTCAGGGGCTTCCTATTGACCCTAGCCCATGATATTCCCTTAGCAGGTCACCTGGGCCAGAACAAGACTTGGGACAGAATTGTCCCTCACTTTCACTGGCCCCACATGTCTGAAGACAGTAAGGAGTTTTGTCGCTCCTGTGTAACCTGCCAAGCCAGTGGCAAGGCAGGTGGCACTACAAAGGCCCCCTGATACCACTACCTGTGGTGGGGGTGCCCTTTGAAAGGGTAGGGATTGACATTGTTGGTCCCATGGATCCCCAAACAGCCTCTGGGCACAGGTTTATCCTGGTGGTAGTGGATCATGCCACCAGGTACCCAGAAGCTATTCCCCTCAGGACCACTACAGCACCTGTGGTGGCAAGGGCCCTCCTGGGAATCTTCTCAAGAGTGGGCTTTCCTAAGGAGGTAGTATCAGACAGGGGTGCTAACTTCATGTCTGGGTACTTAAAAGCAATGTGGAAGGAGTGTGGAGTGACTTATAAGTTCACCACACCCTATCACCCACAATGCAATGGTTTAGTTGAGAGATTCAACAAAACCTTGAAGGGCATGATTAAAGGGCTCCCAGAAAAGCTTAGGCGTAGATGGGACATACTCTTGCCCTGCCTTTTATTCGCATATAGGGAGGTGCCTCAGAAGGGGTTGGTTACAGCCCTTTTGAACTTCTGTTTGGCCACCCTGTGAGGGGTCCACTGTGCTTGGTGAAGGAAGGATGGGAGTTACCTCTCAAGCCCCCAAAGCAAGATATAGTGGACTATGTACTTGGTCTCCGCTCCAGGATGGCTGAGTACATGAAAAAGGCAACCAAAAACCTTGAGGCTAGCCAGGAACTTCAAAAGGCCTGGCATGACCAAAAGGCTGTTCTGACTGTTTACCAGCCAGGACAGAAGGTGTGGGTGTTGGAGCCAGTGGCCCCAGCAGCTCTCCAAGATAAATGGAGTGGACCCCACACTATTGTTGAGCAGAAGGGTGAGGTCACTTATTTAGTAGACCTAGGAACACCCAGGAGTCCCCACAGGGTTCTCCATGTCAACAGGTTAAAACCATATGTGGACAGGGCAGACATGGGCTTGCTCATGGCTACTGATGAAGGGCAGGAGGAAGAGAGTGACCCACTCCCTGACCTGCTCTCACAGAACCCTGACGATGGGTCAGTTGATGGTGTAGCCTTGGCAGGCAGCCTCACTACCCAGCAACAAACTGATTGCAGGCAAGTCCTCAATCAGTTTAGACATATGTTTTCACTGACACCCAGTCAGACCACCTGGTGCACTCATGAAGTGGACACTGGGGACAGTCTGCCTATTAAAAACAAGATTTATAGGCAACCTGACCATGTCAGGGACTGTATCAGGACTGAAGTCCAGAAAATGTTGGAATTGGGAGTTATTGAACCCTCAGATAGCCCTTGGGCTAGTCCAGTGGTCCTTGTACCAAAACCTCACACCAGTGGTGGAAAAAGAGAGATGAGGTTTTGTGTGGACTACAGGGGTCTCAATGCAGTCACTAGGACTGATGCCCATCCAATACCCAGGGCAGATGAGCTCATAGATACTTTGGCCTCTGCCAAATATCTCAGCACATTTGACCTAACAGCTGGCTACTGGCAGATCAGACTAGCTGATACTGCAAAGCCCAAAACAGCATTCTCAACCCCTAGTGGGCATTATCAATTTGTGGTAATGCCCTTTGGTCTGAAGAATGCACCTGCCACTTTCCAGAGGCTGGTGAATACAGTTCTCACAGGTCTGGAAGCCTATAGTGCAGCATATCTAGATGATATTGCTGTCTTTAGCTCCACCTGGGAGGATCACCTGGTCCACCTCAGGAATGTTTTACAGGCCCTGCAAAAGGCAGGCCTGACTATCAAGGCCACTAAGTGCCAGATAGGGCAGAGTCAGGTTGTGTACCTGGGCCACCTTGTGGGTGGAGGCCAGGTTCAACCTTTGCAGAGCAAGATCCAGACCATCATGGACTGGACTGCTCCCACTACCCAGACTCAGGTGAGAGCCTTCTTAGGCCTGACTGGGTACTATAGGAGATTTGTCAAGGGGTATGGATCAATAGTGACACCCCTGAATGACTTAACTTCTAAGAAAATGCCCAAAAGGTTCAGTGGACAGTTAGCTGTCAAAAGGCATTTGATGACCTGAAGCAGGCCATGTGCACTGCTCCCATTCTGCAGAGTCCTGATTACTCCAAGAAGTTCATTGTTCAAACTGATGCATCTGAATTGGGGGTAGGGGCTGTACTGTCACAATTGAATGAAGAAGGTCAGGATCAGCCAGTAGCTTTCATTAGCAGAAGGCTGACCCCTAGAGAGAAACGTTGGTCAGCCATAGAGAGGGAGGCCTTTGCTGTGGTCTGGGCTCTGAAGAAGTTGAGGCCATACTTGTTTGGTACACACTTCCTGGTTCAGACAGACCATAAGCCCCTCTTATGGCTAAAACAAATGAAGGGTGAAAACCCCAAACTGCTTAGGTGGTCCATTTCCCTACAGGGGATGGACTTTACAGTGGAACATAGGCCTGGGAGTAACCATGCGAATGCAGATGGACTCTCTACGTATTTCCACTTAGAACATGAAGACTTAACTGGGCAAGGTTAGTTTAATGTCCCTACGTTTGGGGGGTTGTATAGGAGAGTAGGATCTGCTTCACATGGGTACCCCCACTTTTTGCTGATGCTTCACTGTTTTTCGACATTAGTCTGGCTGGGGCCCTGCTAATCAGAACCCCAGCCTAGCTGCTTCCTCTCTAAAATGGTTTCCATGTGCCTTAGGCACATCACTGATTGGGATCTGGAGTGCCCTTATAAGTCCCTAGTATATGGTATACTATGTACCAAGGGCATAGGTACCTCAGAGGCCTGCCAGGGGCTGCAGCATGTATTATGCCACCCCTGGAAGGCCATCCAAACTGACACCACAGGTCTGCTACTGCAGCCTGGGTAAGGTGGTGCATGCACCCCTTACTGTGATATAGGTTACCTATATCACTAAATACATACACACATATAAACCTATAAGTCACTCCTAAGGCAGGCCTTATCAATCCTAAAGGCAGAGTGCATGGTTCCTATGTGAGAGGGTGCCCCTGCATGAGCAGGGCCCCTCTGCAGCGTTCGGAGACCATCTCTGATGCTGTTTGTAGTGCAGCCTGACCATATACTCTTAAGCGCATTATATCCTCGCGGTAAAATGCTAACTTTGGAATGGCTGCACCTAAACATGTCGTGTTTGGTGTCAAACATCTTGGAATACTACCCCCCGCCAATCCTGGCGGCGGGGGTAGCATTCCACCCTTCTAGAGGGAAAGACATGTTAACTCTGACTAGTCCGGTAACTTCTTTCCAGAGCCCTGGCATCACAAAATGGATGCTGCTGCCACAGACACGAGTCTGGCCTCCTGCTGCTGGATGAAACTCCGGCAGGGGAGGCCTGGACAATAGGTTTCCTGTCCTAGGGAGGTGTGACCACCTCCCCAGACAGGATAATGTGTATTGGGGCTGGGCGGGAGCACTTTCGGGTGCTTTGAAGTCCTGCACTGGGGGCACATTTGGTGTCCCTGTGCATACACCAGTTCAAACCGGATCAGGGGCTTGCAGCCCCTGCTTTGGCGCGAACTGGACAAAGGGAAAGGGGTGTAGCCACCCCTCTGCCCTGACCCACCCATAGGTGGGGCCACAGAGTAGTCCAACCCCTATCTTTAGTATAAAG